>CM062857.1:2424700-3624700 GCA_031772225.1 Eubasilissa splendida
TTTATGTCGGCCATAAACTTTTTAGGACGCTATGAAAGTTTCATTGAAGCGAAGCAAACCAAAGCGGTCTTTACTGTTCAGTGACGAGAGATGTTGGTCCATGTGTCCAGAGGAGAAAGATTCGCTACTCACGTTTAAATTCGTTTAATTGAATGAGCCCAATCGTCAGCTCCTATTATGATGCTCTAAGAATTCAATAAATATGTTGATGCTCAGTATATTCAGTAATAATATTGGTGCTTACTGAGCTGAATAGTTATGTTGGAGCTCAATGAGCTGAATAGGTATGTTGGGGCTCAATCATTTTGATGTCCTCAAAAACTTTTTAATAATAACTATTATTATTACATATATTTATTAAATGCTTTATATGGGACTAGAAATGTTGCCTTACGGTTGTTCGGTTCAAGAAATAACAATTTCCACATATAAAATGTGACCTTTAAGTCAATATTGCTCAATTAACGTAGATTCTGGAGCCTTACACATTCCTTAAGGTATACGAGGGTGTGCTGATGAGAACTCAGCTACTGGGACGCCCAAGAAAGAGATGGACAAACATGGTGCAGCGAAGGTACAAATTTTATGTAAAGAGACCCAGGTCAAATTAATTTTAAACAAGATAGGCAGGCCTGGAGGACGATTGTATGGTTTGCCATGCACCTGGAAGGCCGTTAGAGCCAAATATAATAATACAATGTATACCAATAATTCCTCTCTAATTGTGTATCAAATTTAATTGAATTTTTAACCAACTGATATCACGATAAACATATTTCTAAAAATATTGACACTTCTGAGAAGGATTAGAAGATACATTAGTACTCGCTGAGTCTTGTGAAATAGTAGGTAGCAGCATTTTACTTTTGGTTAATTAAAAAGATACGCAACAATTATCAGTACCTACTGCAAAATACAACTTTGGGAATAATAATGAGAAAATATAGATATACCTAATCAGATCAGTGCAACGGTGAAAGTTCTTGTCTTTTACATGTTACCTTTAAACAAAAAATATATTTCAATGATAATGGTGTCCATTTTTAAATTCCTCACCAAACAAATATCGGCAGAATTCATAAGAAAAATTGAGCCAAATCAACATAAGCACGAACATCATAGAAGAGGAAGAGGTAGAATGAGACTGCCATTCAGGAATAAAGCTAACACTTACAAATCAATGATGTACAGTGCAATGAATATTTTAAATAAAATGACAGGTACTATAAGTAAAGAGGAGAAATTACAAACGTTCTATATTAAACTAAATACGTATGTACAAGATAAGTTGTAGTAAAAAGTAAAATATGAATATTGTTTATATTAGAGAATATATATATATACATATATATATACCTATGCTTTTTAAGAGATTGGAATGAATACACCAAGCCAATCTGACTTCTGCCACATTTTGAAAACTTGAGAGCCAAGAATATAAATTTGCATACAGGTTTAAAGTCATAGGGCAAAGGTTCGATATAACAGCTTTCACAAAATCGAGGTTAGGGGCGACTTCACTGATGTGCCTTCAGCAATCATGGTCTTGAACATTAAGGTTCCAGGCTGAGATCGTGTTCCATAACGAAGACTGCCTTGGGACATTCACTGGAACTGGTCGGTAGGACCGCTTTGCGGTTTATTGTTTTTAAAACGTTTCACATAATTTCGTTATTACAATGTGGTGGTGAATTTTTAATTCCGTTAAATAAAAATTTTCTTAATTTATAAAATACCTTTTAATAAATTACTTAACTGTACTTTAAATTATTGTTTGTAATAAAAATAACATCTTTACACAATTATTTACTTACTCAATTTATTCAGTAATTTTGCACATAACTTTAAATGAATCTATACTACATAATAAATTATTTCCAACGGGAGTTAACAGAAAACACTGATAATCTATATTATTAACATCACCTGAGATTGTTTATTTGGAATTTATCTCCCGACTTCCGGATACATCCAAGAGATCGTATCACCAGTTAACCAGTCGTGAAGGAAATAAAATTACACAAAGTATGAGTATCACCAATTCATATTTATAGGAAAATTCCAAATGTAAACGAAAAAAACCTTAATGAAAAACAAAGAAAATACCAAATGAAGAACGCGTGGATGAAGTAAATAATGTATTGTTATGTACAGATGCATTCAAGCCCACGCGGTCTTGTCAGAACATGTGGGTATGAACATAGGTATGAAACATTGTGATATATAATATGATGTGAAACTTGTGTGCTATAGCGTTTACATACATATAATTAAACGCTATAACGCGCAGGTTTCACACGCAGTCAACGTGGACCAGTTAATTATATTTATTGTTTATGTATGTAAAACGTTATATTTTTATAACGTTTACTCGAAGCCACACGGGCTATGCAATTAACACGTGTACAGTGTAAAAATTGTAAATCTGCCTGTAAAGTCAGGCTGCATATTTTTAATATTAGTTTTTTTCAATAAATTTGCTGTGTAAAAAAGAACCTAAGTTTTTTTACAATAATCGCGTACATCCTTATATATTATTATCTTATAGCAATATTTAGGTACTACTTTAGTTTATAACCATAATTCTTAGAATTAAAATAATTTAAAAAAATATTTCTGAAAACATTAAGCTATCAATGAGATAATCTGTGATGCTGGCAAAAAATAATCTATTGAAAAAACCCAATATAAAAATAACTATACAAAATGAGTAAATTATATTACAGTACAATTTATTGGGCTAATAACATATCGTGGATCAGAAAATATGGAAAAATTGATGGCCATGGACAGTGTCCCCAAAATGCGAACTAGAAGTCATTCGAATATCTCGATGATTGGAGGGCCACGTTCATACAGAAAACTGTGCTTTTCAGAGAGAACATGACCCTCAATCATGAGGGATCGGCAGAGAATAAGAGATATCATATTTGGCTTACTTACTTACCATCACGCCGTTTCCCCACGGGGTTAGGCAGAGAGGATAGAGCGCCACAATCTTCTGTCCTGACACACAATTCTCGCCTCATCTACAATCATACATCTTATCATACGAGCCCGACGATTATTGAGGCTTCTAACAAAACCATACTCCGGTATTTGGTTTACTTGGTCGTGCTAAGTCTTCCGCGGATGTCCTCTACTTCTGCTGCCGTCAACACTTGCATCATGTATCTTTCGTACCATTCTCTCCTCATTCATTTGTTCCATATAACCAAACTACCTAAGTGATCCTTTCTTAATCTTACTCACTATACTAAGATCAGCTTTACTCTGTCATAAATGGATCTGCCACATATACCCACATTAGTCATGTTTGACTCCGTAACAAATATAGATTAACGGTTGTGATCTAGATACGTAGGTACTTACTAACAGCGTTAAAAAATGGTCTTATGATTATTATTGCAAAAGTATCAGAAAAAATTTTCCTCGACATATTAATTTACATTACCCATCGAAATCCTTTACATGGATAGCTTTCTTTTGCGGACGTCATCCAAAATAATTATAAAACATCTCGTATATCAGTGGCGGTTGATGACTTTTTGTAGAAGGGATGCTGAAAAACAACTTTATACCTACTATATATTTATTATATATAATAGGTATAAATATATAATCGAAGGATATTCAATGTTTCAATAAGCTAACCTGTCAAATAATTCACTCATTTCGTAATATGTACGATATTTTGTACATTATACCCATAAGCATTAAAGTAATTTTTTGTACGTTAGATGCTGTTAACGAATACGTATACTGTATTTGAAGACGTTGACAGTTGAAAATCGAATACTTTTAAACTTTGTGGATACGGAACAAATGATAGAATCCACTATTTTTGCTGATATGTATATGTATGCTGTTGAGAATATATATGTATTTTGACTCGCTCCGTGCGCGCGCCGTGTCGTAGTGTGTGTTATGAATTTATTATTTCAGTGCTGTTTTTAGCTAGAAACAAAAAGTCCAAAGCTTTTTGATTCTAGAACACAAGGGATGCGGAGCATCCATACCATGTATGAAGCGACCGCGCCTGTCGTATATATATTTCAATTTGAGAATACATTCGCTTCAACTTTATCTCTCTTATTCGTTAGTTTTTTCTAGATTATTCCACACGTGATATGGCGTGTAAACACTTAAATTTACAACTCACCAATCAATAAATTGTTTTGTGAAACAGATTTGATTTAACAGCGACGATCAATCTTTTTGACGTTTTGTTGCGTGAAATAATATGCATCACGATTCCTGGGATGATAAATCTTGTCGCGGCGGTAGGCTCCTCAGGAAGGGAGAATTTATTTGTTTTACGAGCACGTCGAGCTCACCAATAAAGGCTCGCTCACGCTTTGTTGCTTAGATGATATGGTGTGCACATGAAAATATGAATCGTTGCAGCTCGGCTGCTCTAAAGCCCATTTTTATTTAAAACTGCTACGTACGAGTACGTATATATATATATATATTTTTGAATTGCAAAATTTTTATTCGATTCGTTGGTGTGTACTTTATTACTATTCAGTTTCCCCTCAAAAATATGTAAAATCATACTCATAAGTAACTTATGTTTTATCTCGATTCATCGTCATTTAATATATGCGAAATATAAAGGTACCTACCGACTACAGAAAATATAACTTTAAATTAGCTATTAGTACCACGGGGTACTAATATTTGAACAAAATTGAATTCTCTTTAAACTACAGTTTTACCACCTTTATCATCATCATTGTCCCTTTATCCAAGAATGATCGTGGGAAGAGGGGCGGAGGGGGAGGGCAAATACTAGGCGCTTCCATCTTTCCCTGACTTTCGCCGCTTCGGTACTAGTTGCCCAGTTCACACAGTTGACCGGGCATACATATATAGAATAAAACACTGTGTTTTAAACACTTACGTGCAATTGCACATATTCTCTGTGATAGTCTTCTCCTTAACCTGATATATTATCTGTGTACTATTTATACATCTGTGGAGGCCCTGAAAGCGCGTTACAATTACCTGGTTGATAAAATAGCCTCGCATCAACTTTAAACGTTGTGGCGTTGTTTTTTGCCATCCACCGACTCGCTCAGGGTATAGTATGCGGTGCGTGGTTCTGATGCACAGAATTCACCAAGTCGCCTGCGACTCATATTAGCTACCATTATCAAGGAAAATAATAAGATTAGTTTCAAGTTTTACAACAACATAATTTAATGATTTAATCAGATACGAAAACATATGAGTTATAAAGTATAATGTAGTAAGAATCCTGTTACTTGAGTGTGATTACATAAAAAGATTGATTGGCAAGTCTTGCCTTAATAAAATAATCGAATTTTTACTGCCGTGTGAACATCTAAATCAACAAGTTATTATCTAAAACTAATGGTGGGATAAAACACTTAGATTCATTGGATATGAAAATCTTCACCTAGAAAATTATATTACAATAATTTAAATCCCCTTATAAGTTTGTCAGGTCAAATATGGCAACAATCGTATCAAATAAATGTGATCAACAAGATTAGCAGTTATTATTTGAAATTAAAAAGACGAGAATAAAAATTACAATACTTCAAGTATTAACAATTCACATCGAAATTCGTTTTACAACCATTTAAACGCCAGATGTTATCGTATTTCGGCAGCGGTCCACAGTCTTCGTCCAGAGCTGATGTTCCGAGGCATCCGTAAATACTTGTATACTCCTTACTTATCAAAACGTCAAAAAGACTGGGTCATATTCTTCTATTTGAACTCACATGGAATCCCTTGCGTCCTTTTCTGTTATAAAACAAGTTCAGTTGTGAAATAAAGAAGCGGAGAAGACCAAATCATATCCCTGTTCTGCTTTATTCATGAGAAATCCTTAATGAAGAATAAGTATTGTCATCTACATTACCTCTCTGCTGTCATGTAAGGAAGAGATGCTTCCATTCTGCAAGCATACAAGCAAAATAGCAAACAAATCTCACAATATGGTGCAGGATAACACAGATGCCTAATATATTTGATTATTCTCACCCTTCCTTAATTCCATACGAAATCACATCTTCGTGATTTTTAGCATCGGGACAACTTCCTCGTGCTCGCAAAACTGTCAAAAGAAAAGAATGCTACCGAGAATTTTTTTCTTACGTGGTGCAGTGTTGCCATTTGCTCCATGCAGTGCAGCACATCTCGTGCGCAGTAGATACCAAATATAATGTCATAAGGTACATATAGTACCGTTGACAATACATCACGGAGTAGCCGCCATAACTATTAATTTCTCTCGCGGCCGGCATTCTGTACAGACCACCAACCAGCATATGCTTCATGTCCTTATTATTCACATTACTTATAATTGTTTTAAATAAATGCCATTAACTGTAAGTTACCTATTATTTGTTCCACCTGATCTAGCCACATCTACACACATACTCTGCGATATCTTCCTCATATGAGCATAGTGGAGAACTGGGAGATATAGAGTCCCAGCATCTCCACATAGATTCTGATCATCATAACCACACTAACTTATTCCACATTTTTTATCTATAACTGGTTAAATTCGCTTAAAAAGCAAACCCATGTACCGGTCACCACCTATATCTGGTGACCCAAATGTCAATTTTAATATCTTTAAACAGTATGTTACAACAGCGCTTAATCCCTATAAATGTTGACCCCTGTACATCGATAACATTTTTAAGTGCTTTCCTAACATAGGTACATGATAAATTATTATTATAACGTTTACAATTCAATGTCATGCATGTTTTAAAATTTATTAGTCCACATTGAGAAAAAAATCATACAATATGTTTTGTAGGGTGCGAATGTATTTTGGGCCGCTTGGCATTGGCTGTTGCCTTGTCCACACTCATACACCTTCTCACAGATGCTCTTTGGACAAACTCATTGTCTAATAACCTGGTCAAGCCATGTCGTTTGTGGACGTCCCATATTTCTGGCTTCACTAACACTTGTGTCATATATATTATTACCTATATATTTCTTACCAGCCTCTCGTGTGACTGAACCACCTACCCGATACTTTCTTATTTTTGTTAACTATTCTCAAATTGGCTTAACATTCACTGCTCATTTATTTACTCTTCACTTTGTCATAAATTTACTTACTTACCATCACGCCGTTTCCCCGCGGGGGTATACAGAGAGGATAGAGCGTTACACTCTACTGTCATGACATAATTCTCGCCTCATCCACAATTGTACATCTTCACATACAAGTTCGCCGATTATCATGGCTTCTAACAAGACCATCTTCCATTAGCTGTTTTACCTGGTCGTGCTAAGTCTTCCGCGGGGATCCTCCATTTCTGGTAACACTTGCCTCATATATCTTTCTTACCATTCTCTTCCTATTCATCCGTTTTATATGACTAAACCACCGAAGTGGTTATTTCTTAATCTTACTCACTATACTAAGATGAGCTTTACATTTTTTCCTTATTTATTCATTATTTACTTTATCATAAATTGATCTTCTATATATACGCCTAAGTGATCTCATTTCCACTGCATTCAGTCTACTTAAATTTTCTCACTTCCATATGTCAGTATCGGTACCAAGATCGCTAGTCTTACCTCGGTTAACAAGTTTACATTCGCTATAATTCCATTCAATACGCCGTTCACTTTGTTCCCTGCAATCACCCTCCTCTCGATATCTTTCTCAGTTTTACCGTTTCTATCAAACATTCTTCCCAAATACACAAACTCGACTCTTGTTTCAAACATTCATCACCTACAAGTATTTTGCTTTTCTCCTTCTCGAATACCATCACCTTCGATTTGTTAATTTTTATTTACCAAAAATGTATTTTCCACTTGTTTTCATTGCATTCAATCCACTTCCAGTCGTGACTTGTCGCTTCCATTTATTGATGCTTATTCAAAACAGAAATATTTAAAAAAAAAATCAAATTGACCTTTAAGTATGCTAGACCACAAGCCTCCACGTACAACTGTACCTTGTATAGCTACGCGTGTTGTGGGTATACACATGTACCACATGTACACGAGTCTGTTTATAAGGAAGCAATACACGTCATTGTGTCAAGTGTATAATCGTAAATGTCCGACTGAAAGGATTCGGGAATATATCGTGGGGTTGGCTGTTGAAAAGGCGTTTACGACCACCGTATTGATTTACGATTGCTTACTACGCCAAAAGGCGCCCAAGAGTAAATGCCTTCGAGGGAAATTTCAGACCTTATAAATTTGTAAATTTTTTTATTGATTCCTCGAGTATTTTCACCCATAAACCAGTCTAGCTGTTTCTTGTAATTTAAAATGTGTTTAACTATATGTTTTTTTATATACTTGAAATAGTGAAATGATAACCGATCAAATGAAAAATGCATTTAATGGCCTTTGGTCAGTGCAATACCGTGGTAATTACTGTATCTCTTCTTCTTTTATTAAATAAACAACAGTGATTTGTGCCATTAATCAAGTTAAAACTGTATTTTATAGAAAAAAGTACAATAATATTATAGAATAGGAAATATTACATTACAAGTTAATATCATGGTCGTTCAAAAATTTTGCTATTATATAGATTAAATGTGGCGAGTTAAGGGAAAAAACAAGTGCTCAAAAACAGAAACAGAAACAGCCCCTTAATCTAATTTAATGTAAATATAGAACACTTTAAAATACAAAAGACAGACCTGAATCATATTTAATGATACTTTGCATCATGACGTAGCACATCTAAGATCATCCATTTAAAAACAATAAAAATCACAGGCGTCAGTGATGCAGCTACTTAAAAGCTTAAAGATATAAAATGTCAAGGAAATATCCAATAATTTTATACAGCTAAAGTACCGACTTACCTAAGGCATTTTATTAAAAGCAAATGGAAGATGTTTAAAAAGATTTCTAGGCCAAATCACATTATTTTTTTACTGTCGTTAGGATTTAAAATACATGATCACCGACCGCGAAAGTCGAGTAGTAATTTATTGTGAATTTATACTTAATGTAATAACGTTTTACTTGGCTTTTAATTTAATCGTTCAATATATTGTAGGTAATGAACAGCACTATTTATTCCGTAAATCATTCTACGTTCTCTTGAAATAATGCAATTTATGTTAAATGAGATTAGTCGTAAAACTTTGAATGTTTGTATTACTTAATTCTAAAAAAATACTAAATCCTGTAAGTAGATACGCATACCTACATCTAGGTAAAATATATGTTTTATATATTTTAAGGTACAGAGCGAAGTAGGAAATTTAGATTATTCGTCGCTATAAAAGTAATTTTATAATATAATAGCTGAAAAATGCGAAAAACGGTTTTGGAAAAAGTGTTATTTTAAATATTTTATATTATGACAAAACGGAGATGAATCGGTCAAAAATACCGGCTGCAGAGATGAGATATTTTAGACTAGCGGGAGGGCCGTTTAATAAAATAATAATTTATTAAAAAAAACTATTTATTAAATATGAGTTCAATTATATCAAAATACATTGTTATTTAAAAAAAACACAATTTTATATTATACAAAGAAGGTAGAGATATTTTGTTTTTGGGAGGCTCGTCCTTGTAACTTTATCTAAAAAAATATGGTATTTTTGTTCTTTAATAATTAATACCTGTCCTTTAAACGTCGGTCGTTTAATTAATCTTCTTCTCCGTCTTTCTCGGTAATCTGTAACGCGAAATGCACATGTCAGGGGTAGGTCTGTAGCATACTTTACATGGTCCGTCCATTGGGTGGAAAGTAATCATCTCTCAAACCCTCTACCCTATTAGTCACGAGCCAACGTTAACGCCCTCTCTTCTGGAATGTCCAAAGAATTACAGGCCACCTAGCAGCCATAGCAATGATAATCGTTTGACTACTGATTTTTTTAACAATCGATATGTTGTTACTTCTAGCTGTCTATGGTGTTCTCAACATCCTTCTCTGACACCATATTCTGAGTGCGTTAATCCTCTACGTGATTTCTGAATTCATTGTTCAGATTTTAAATACGAATAAAGCTATGGAAAAGAATTGGACAAAGCGCATTTTGATGTATCCTAACGTTCTGTGACGTTCTTCCAAATTTTGTTTATGCAGGATATCCTAGCTCTTTTGTTCTTTACCATACATTTTTTCTTTTATATCTTGGTTTTCCACCAATTTAATAGTTTCGGTGAATAATCATTTTCTTGGCTTTATTATTATTTATTGACCCGTTACGATATATATTATTATAGAATGGATTAGGAGACTTATTACTAACTAGGTGTAATGTTTGTATTTAATATTTGAATTGGTCAAATTACTTATCAAATATTAACCATTCGAAATATTATAATTATACTAATTATATAAGTTTATTTATATATTTCTGTGACTATGTAACTAAAAGAAAAACATATTTAAAAAAATACTTCTACCACGATAGAGAGATTAAAATAATAAAATAAAATACATAAAACGATGAAGTATAAAATAGTTTAATATAACTTATAGTAAAAATACATATTTATTATTAATTAATTCTAACCAAATTATTAATTCTTTTTAGAAAAATATTTTTTTTAATAAAATTAAAAATATTATAATGATTATTATTATTTTCAGCTAATTTATTCAATAAAAAAAATATATATTAAGTATTCACTATTTTAATCGTGTTTAATTGAAATTATACATTTTTGATTAAAATGGACCGGGCCGTGTTAGGATGGAATATCTGTACTTCCCTAACATCACCTGCGTCTATAAGTATGAAGTCTACTTTAAACCAAATAATACAAGGTATTAGATAATATCATTGGACATTCCAAACACGTGTTTCGTTTATAAATACTTGCCGACAAGACAAGGATCGAGCCTGTCTGTCCAGCATACAGAACAGAACAATCTCTGTAGGACCCGCCCCTTTCATGATGGCCGTTCATCTGGCCCCACCCACTCCACACCATTGGTGCAGTGCTTATGCTAATTCCGTTCATCCAGCATGGCCACCGCGAGGCTGACCAATCCGAGATGCCCTTTCAAAAAAGGAGCTAAAAATTGACATGAAATATGAACAGATGTTCTATACTCTTTCTCTGTTTAATTCAAGCTTTGGTGTGAGACGAGAACACAGCGTGCGAGTTGTTATGAAATCTTAAAATTTCATTTACCTTTTTCGTTCTGTTGCATTCTTGATACAGTGTTTGAGCGAGACGGGAGATTGAACGTAAGTTCTTGAGATTCTAGTTTTGGGATTTTTCGCTAGGGGTGATTTAAATGCGATACGATTTTGAGAATATTTTTTTTTAAATTATTTGATGCAAGAAAATTAAAAAAATTATATTATTAAATTATTTTTAATTTATATAAAAATAAAAGTATATCTTGTATTTTGCAAAACAATTTTTTTATAACTTTGGTAATTAATATTTAGGCTTATTATTGTTTATTAATTAATATAAAGAAAAATTATACGAAGGGAAAAATACAATTTTTATAACATCATTTTTCATATACTTTAAATAAGTATATTTAAAAAATTTAAAGCCATCAAAATGTTTCCGATGGAAGAACCAAAATTTCAACCAATTTACAAAACATCAAATTAAGTATTTTAGTTTTTCGTATAATATTTTGAATATTAATATGTTCTAATAATTCCAGAATTCAGGCCCATCTTACGAGTATATTTGAATCAGCTGTTTCATTGGATAGATTCTTATAAGATTCTAGAAGAAAAATGTTCTGTTAAATGTTACATTGTATTTTAATGATGCTAATACACAAAAAGTATATTAAATTAATAAATCATTTACTTTACAGAGATTTAAGAAACATATCTTCACCATATTTTTGAGTATGTCCTAATCTTTATAGGAACCAATTACAAAGAGTCTCATATCTTTACCGTGTTGCCACCCTGGTATCCCGCGCGCATTGCAGGATAATCAATATATTTTCAAGGGCTGCGCTTTTTCAACTCACAAATACCACCCCTCGTCTACAGACAGACCCCTCAAAGAAATGCGAATATTTCAAAGACCTTTTGAATATCAAAGATTTGTGCCTAACATTGGAAGAATTATTCATTTCGAATTCGTTTTTTTTTAAATCTAGTCATTTATTTATATATAAGTACGTTGATATTAGATATGTATAGTTAAAAAATAACAGCGGATGATATTAAAAATTTAATTTTATAGGACGAATAAAAGAGAAGGACGATATAAGACTGAAAACTGAAATACTTGAAATATTTGACAGGTAAACCGGAAAGGAATTGAAAGATGATCCTCTTAAAAGTCTTATCGAAGCCACAACGGATTGAAGGAAAGTTAATCAGACAGTTGATATTCATAGTTTTTATATTCAAGTATCGCAAACTGATTTAGTTGGATGTTAAGTATGAATAATTATAAATATGGTCTTGTTAGAAGCGACGATTAGCGGCGAGCTTATATGATAATGTGGATGAGGCGAAAATTGTGTGCCAGGACAGAAGAGTGTGGCGCTCTATCCTCTCTGCCTATCCCCGCGGAGAAACGGCGTGATGGTAAGTTAGTAAATAAATATGTAAGTTATTATTATTAATTTATTATTTTAATATTAGATCTATTTTTATGTGATAATAATAGTTCTATAAGACAACTTATTAATGGGTTTTACGCACGTACAAGTTTTTTTTTCTTTTATTTTACATTTATTAAAAACAATGCCCCCTCCCTAGGATAATCATGTGTTGAGGTAGATTTTTATTTAAGGGTTGTTCAAATGTTTGTTAATATTTTAGTCTGCATTCAATACAGTAATATATTGGCTATGTATTTCTATATTTCTACACTATGTGTGCACCTACTTCTCTTTTGCGAAATTGGCTTAGAATCTAAAAATTGATAGACTATAAAAAAACTCTCAAAAAAATGCCACCACTGCATATTTCTGAGATACCTACATCTGGAGACGTACCAACGAACTAACGACTAACTCTTTGGTTTGCAGATATAGCAATTGATAAATTGCTAGTGCCAATAAAAATAAAAGGAGATACGTATGTAAAAGTATTCAATATACAAGCCTCCATTATAGGTACAAACGTGCATAAAATAATTTAAAGCACCACTTTAAAGAGTTATGTTTGATAGATAATAAAGATATATTTTTTGCATTAATTTAATAACTAATATCGATTATATAAATATTGATTACCTTTTTTTTTACAAACCTTTCTTATTCTTTCTACTGCCAAGTATCATCGTTCCATCTTACAGCGGAGATATTTTGAGAGAACATAATGTCTGATTCGCATCGAGTATGTATGTGTTACAACAGTAATTAACTTGCTCGCCCTTCAGCATATTTTATTTCAGAATCTTTTGAACTATTGCACGGATGTATTTCAGAGATAAAAGTCTCCTCATCAAAGCAAACCTTCTTAAATGAGTTGACAAGTTCACTATCGACTGTTAACACTGACGGTTACATTAATATCTCTGTCTTCTGTTTCATCTCACGACTTCTGATATTATTTTGTTATTATAACACTGTAATTTTAATACTAATTTAAAATCACTCACGCGCAATGTCGGAAGAAGTATAATAACTAATTTCTGTTAACTTTAGCGAACTCAAAAATGATTTAAAAACTATACTAATGAATACTATATTTTATACGTGCCATCTTATGAACGACATGAATGACATCAAACACAGTGAAAATAATCGTTTTAATAATGCAAATTCAATAAATACAAGAGGCTACATTGTTACAAGATATTGATTTTTTTTTTATCGGAGGGGTGTTCTGCCCACGTGTCTGCAAACCGTGACTAGACAGAGGATGAACTTATGGTAGATTCCCCTTTTAGGCTCAACATACAAATTTTTATTACAGCCACAGTCAGAAAGCAGGGGTTGTTTTTAAAATCTTGGGTTACGCATTTACATGTAGACATGACGTATCATTCGTTTTTAATATTCGTGTATTAAAAAAATGTTTCCTTTATAAAGAAAATTAAGTTATTTTCTCAGACCGTAAGGAGAATTATTAATTATTAAATTGTGGGAAAATATAAGTGAATGGATGATAGGTAGGTGATGTTTTTATGTTGTTTTAATATTTAAACTTGATACATATCATTTATTAGTTCACGAAAAAAAATAATTTCTTCACTCTTCACAAACACAGTCATTAATAGTAGTGATGGTTAAACCGTTATTTAAACCGTTGTTGTGACCGATTGTGTTTGATTATAACGATGACTGACAACTAATTCTTAGAGTATTGATACTCTAGAAACTGAACCTCCAACAGTCAAATCTTAGATACCGATTGTCGTTACAATCGAATGCAGTAACGGGTTAAATAACTGTATTAAATAATAATTATAAATTTTGTGTGAACAAGAATAATTTTATTTCTGTAATGATTGCCTACTGTTTACTAATGGGTGAGTTCGTATATTTATTAGATATTTTTTATTTACCTACCCATATAGGTACTTAATAATATTTTATAAATACAATTTTCAAAGATTTAAATCTTGTGAAACACAAAATTATATTTATATGCAATATCTAAAAAATATGAATAATATAAAACATTCATAATTTGTAGGTACCCAATATCGTACGCTGTGTGTAAATACTTTATTTTCTTCCGCCGGGACTTGGTTGAATACGTGTAATTAAATAATTTAGGTTGTTAAGATAAATATAACTTAGTAGTGCCTACCTGACTTATAGAGTAAGTACGTGTAATTACAAATTTAAAAAATTAAAATATTTTTTATTTCGTATTGTCATTAATGTAAATATATAAGTAGGTACCTATTAATCTACAACCCATCTTACTACATAAAAATAGTGTTTAATTATTGATAAGTAGATACTTGTGGACATAGCTATCCTACATCAAATAAATTATTATAAGATTAAAATATAAGATAAGATATCACAAATAAATAATGATTGTCTATAGTTGTTATATAAGTAGGTAGGCAGTAAGTAACTACCTAAAATGAGCTTTCTAAAAATATTATTCATATACAAAACGTAGTTTTTTAAATGACTAATGCTAATATCGAAACTAGTGAGAATGGTAAGTCAAATATACGTTCTCTCCATTTTTAAAACATACATTTTTACAAATATAAAATGCATATACGGAATTGTATAATTTTCAAACTAAGCTAAGCGTTTGTGCTATGAAAGTAGGACAATTTGCCAGGTCACTTTAACACTAGGCTAGTACTTAACCGCAAGCAATCAGTTTGAGTCGATTTGAAGGAAAATAATTCTCATTAATCTTATTAAATATATTTTATCTGAAACATATTTAATAGGTTCATCTAATAATATGTATATCTTACTAACAATGCAGCCTTGCAAATAATTAAGATGTAATTTTCTCCAGCAATAGATATTTCGCAATTATTACAATATTTTCAGTGCGTAAAACTGAAAATAATTTTGTTGTTATGAGAGCGCTAAGATATTTCGGTAGTCACGACTGTGCCAAATTACGTGCGCTAAAACATATTTCAACTGTCTATTTCTGGGCCTACTCTTTTGATATAGATTTTAACTTATGTAGATTTAAATCCAAAATACCTAATCCCAGAGTACACTACATACATTGGAAGACTCCCAAATTAACAATGTTGAAAACTGAATGAAAACATAATTGATTCCGTACACGCACAAAGATCATTATTTCGGTTACTACATCGTGTACGTAAAACGAATACATAAATACATCCTTACAATAAAAGCAATGTGTATGTAAGAGGAATTTATTTTGATTATGTATGATTTTATCTACGTATTATTTTAGGTATTAAGTATATCAATAAATGTAATTATAAATATATCCCAATTAAATTAAATTGATCGAGGTATATATACGCACGCATTTTTTCAATTAAATAATTCTTTTATCAAAACAGCTGGATGCATTTTTATTTATAGAAAGCTATTTAAGTAGGTCATTTTAGCGTGAAAGTGCAGATGTATTTGTGAAAATCTGTTGATATTTAAAATTCAACATCATTTTGAAATGAAACGGCACTTTGTGGCATAAAATTAAGAGTTATAAACTATGTTAATTCTTTAACTATTATTTCAGAAACTTTAATATTAAATAAATGAAAAAGGTTTCCGTAACTATTTTTTTTAGATTTTAATTATTTACTCCGTATTGACTGTAGTTACCTGTAGCTGCGAATAATTACAAATATTTATTATGTTATATTTATTATTTAAAGCATTTTCTACTTTATAATTTATTTTTAAATATTAAAATAACGGTTTAATTTACATTTGTTCCAATTTACCTACTTCAAGACTGATTAATAAATACAACAAATTATTTTCGGAGCTTAATAAGTACTTGTTTACCAAGAGAAATAGTTATTTCCAATATTATTTTAAGAATCAAATTAACAAAGTATGCACTGTAATTATTATCATCCACGTCAGTCCCTCATGACTGAGGATCGCGATCTCTTTGAGATCCGTCCTCTTAACTACTCTTCTCCACTTTTTTTCGAAATCCTGCAGACCTTGGGTTGTAGCTAGAGAAATGCTTGTTATCTTTTTCATTTAGTCGGTTCAGCGGCTAGGGAATCTTCCTCTTCCTCTTCACCCTTCGACGTGTCCCATCACAACAAGCTTCTCCAAGCTATCTTCCCTTCTCACAAGATGCTCGAAAAATTGAAGTCTGAATGTCAGTCCTTGATGTTTAATTATTGTGTGTTTTGATTTTGCATATTTCCCTTTACCGTACATATTCTGACATTACATATTGTATTGCACATTGGTATATTTTTTCTCTCTCTCTATTTTATATCTATTTTTATACATATGTATTTTTTTTTTAATATTTTACGTTTACTTACCTTATATGTTACGAATTCGATTTTATTGTGTTTTGCCTTAAATGAGTTTTGGTTTAGTAAAATGTATTTGTTTACCAATTTTCCCTAAAACAGGCTTGCCTAGTTGGGGAATGCATTTTGAAATGTGAGGGAAATTATGATGGTTTAAGCAAATGGAATATACCAATGATGGTAAGAAGTTAGAAGAAGAAAATAAAGTTCAAAATAACCAATAGGTAAAAGAAATACGAAAGGGGAGAAAGTATAAATGTTTTTTGTCTTGTTGACCTGATATAAAAGTTAAAATTTTTTTTTTTTCATATCATACAGATTGAAAGTAACTTAAATAAATATGTGTATGTTACTCAACTTTACAGGAATAAAAATATTTTCTCTAAAAATAGACTTGCTTGTTGATGGTATCAACCTACTTACCATTGATCCTCACAACCCCTTCGTTAGAAACTTTGAAAAGTATCATAAAGGAGCATTGTTCAAAAATGGCTTCCTTGTTCAAAATATGTCGCTTTAATTACAGACCATATATTCAATATTGCATCACAATAGGTAGGTAAGTTTGCTGCACCATAAAAACTTTCTATTTTAACCCTCCTTCGCTCGTGAACCCGGAAACACAGCCAAGAAGAGGACCACGTGTGAATAGCAGAGCAACTTTCTCTTTTACTTTGTGCTTTCAATACCATCGAGATATTCTTCGCGTTGTTCTATTAGTTTCAAATTCATCTTGAAGTATAAAGTTTAAGTCGGACACAATAAATTTTAATTATAACTCTTTTCATTTACATGAAAGTGATTTTTCACGTATGTGATTTAATTTCATCAACTATTTTAATTATGTATTAGAGTGTGTAGGTATTTGTTTGGTTGTGAGTTTTAAATAAATAATTTTAAAACAATACGTGTACATAATTAGTGCATTATATCAAATTATTCACATGAAATGAATAGTTTTTATATAGCTTATATTAATTTTGAGTATTTTTCTAAAAAAATAAATATTGATAATGAGACGAGTCATTGCTAAAAGCTTGTATTATGGACTGAAAGAGAACTAAACTTGTTTAAAACCACTAAAATAGAAACATAATATTAAATACAGTAATTTATTAAGGCATGTATATAATTTGACTCTTTTGATAAGGAAAAGTTACCATGTATTTAAATTGTGCATGCAAAAGTCAAATTTTTTACCAGCATTAAAAAAAAACCGTATATATATTTTTGTCCATGACCAACAACTTTTAATTAACCATCTACCCAATGAAATAAAATTAGTTATACCAATTAATACCAGTTAAGTACCAATTTAGCAAATAATAATGTGCTTATATATTTTTTTGTTTTCTATAATATAATGTGAGGTTTAAAAACTGATATTTAATTAATTTATCTGTGTTTTAAATAATTTAATTTCTGAATTATGAATATAAGTAGATTTACCTATTCACATGTATTATCATGAAATATTGAAGTATTGCTTGTATATATCTATTCACAGGGGAAAAAATGAATAACTTATAGGCTTATAAAAAAAAATATTTAGTAGCTACGGACTTATATGATTAGTTATTTTACCGCGGTATCAGATCGGTCATCAGATATTCTGAAAACGAGAATCTGCATAGTTTATTTTTTCACTAAGATATCACATAAATAATATCAATAAACAATAATCACCTTAATATTTAAAAATCCATACCTAAAAATACACTTGTATTAATTAACACAAATATTTAATTATGAAGTCATAAACAGTTACATATAAGTACTTAAATAATAAATAAGAGAGACTGAGAAGAGGTAGACATTGAGAAGAGGAATTCCATGATATGGTCAGCCATGAACAACTTTAAAAAGGTCTAGCATATGCAGGTACCCATATACAAAAATCCGATGCTTTAGCAGTTACCTACCTATAGGCATACAAAAATGAAACTGGTTAAGTCTTGTATCCCTAATCTTTCTCTACAGTGCCAACAAATACCTCGTTTATACAGTATTTTAAAATCGAGCAGCGTTCATTCTCAACTATTTTGGATATGTCTGTAGGCATAAAGACATCATCGAAAAATTGATGGTCTTATGGAGTGAGGAACGAACTAGATTACATGGAAGGTCGCCAACAAATATTGTCATTCAGAGCAGATCGAAGCAGAAATGTTAAAACACGTAGTCAAATGTTGATAAACAATAGATTAAATGGTCTCATTATCAGGCTCAATATTGCTCATCTGATATGTCTGTACAAGATTGTTAATAATCTGGCCAACAGCTCACTGATCTCTAAAGTGAGGCTTCATACAAGTACTAGATCATTAAGGAAGCCTGAAATATTCAGACTACCATACTAATATTGCCTTCTTTAATCCAAATTGTATAATAACATTAACACATTAAATGAGTTGGACATATTCTCCAATTCATTACTAAGCTACAACAAACAATTACATGACGCTTTTTATTGAAACCATGTTTGTATATATTGTTGCTAAATATTTATTTATAATTATATTGAAGTTCCTCTGTGTAATTATGTTCTTGTGTAATTGAATGCTTTCATGTATTATGCATTTTAATTTGTTCAGTATATGCTGTAGCATATTACATTGTCAATTCAATATTCATACCCACTGTAGTATCTGCAGGTTGCGGCGGGTGTCACATTATAGTAAACGCATGTAATGGGCATTTTTAAAAGGTTAAATGACTATATTTTTATTTATATACTATATTTTTTATGCGTTGTGTTGTTGAATTGTTAATGCTCTATAAGTTATCTATAAAATAAAATTAAAATAAATGAAACGCGATGGACCGACTTAACTACTGAACTGCGCAGAAATACCACGGACCGGAATATACAGGCGGTATATCATCCGCAATATCCAGCTGTAATATTTACGATCACAACTACACTTATCGAGATTAAAACAAGATAACAAAATATTTAAAAACAATATGCACATCGTAATAACTCGTTTATAAAAATACGATATAAATAAATTAGCATTACAATGCGCTACTCGGACGAGACCACCAAAGGTCTGTAGTCATCCTGTAATTAACTATTTCGAATGAAACAATACTTACGATCGTGTCTTATGTAAAACTTGCCCTTTATATAATAACAATTCATTTACATATGCTAGCTGACATAACGTTTATGTATAATCCTTTATTTTATTACCGGTCGCTGTTCACACGTGGCCACATCAATTGTTCTGAAAATAGTGTTTCCTCGTTTTCCCATTAAAATTCTCTCCGCCTACCTAGAGCAATTAATAGTTCCTACATATGCATTCTTCTAAGAACTGTCTTGATTATTTTTCATTCACGGGTAGTTTAAAACAATGCGCTTCGAGTAACCGGCGGAATTTGGCGGTTATATGAGCCGCGAACTCGACAATCAGACAGAAATTTCGCGGAATGGGAGCTTTGGTTTTAATCTGATGATGTATTACATATCCTTATTACGTTTGTTTATAATATTGTATAAACCATCCTTTTTGTTTGAATTGCACCTTGCTTTATAATAGCACCGACTGCATTTTAATTGGAACATTAATTATATTTTATTATTCCGAACATGATTTTTAAAATACCACAGAGCTACAATTAAAATTATACAATGTTTATATATTATAAAGCTGCACATATGCAAATGACTCCTTAATAATAATCTTATTTCAAGGTTTACTTAATTAAATCATTGTTGCATAAAATTAATAAGTACATAGTTTACAGAAATATTATGCATTTTAAAAATAAATCATTATATTACACTACCTCTATTTAAGCAATTTATTGAGACATTAAAAACAATGTTAAATATCACATCTTTATCGATACATTTTATACTAAAGTAATTTTATTTCTAATATTATCTTCATACTCATTGAATAATTTGGTTGATTAACAGGTTACCATGATTACTCCAGACCTTAACCACAAACCTAACAACCCTAACCATTGCGGAATTGGGTCCTTGAATTCCTGATGAATCCACCTCTTTCAACTCCCTTTTAAGGCACCATCTGCAGCACCTTCTATAAAGCTTTCCATTATCTAATACAACGCGAGGGTTATTTTTAGATTTCAAAATACACCCACCTCCTTCCGATTCTCTTCTTTTTCACCCTCACTGACGAGGGTTCCACTACGTATAAGCAATTTTTATTCTTGAGGGTTGATGCGCAGAAACTTGAAGGGATGACCACGGTTTACATATTTACCTGCAATTTAATAAAATGGTTAAGTTGACGTTTTTAAAAAAAATATTTTTATTAAAAGTCGTCCACGTTCAGTCCGTAGTTATAAAATTTTAATGATATAGATTATTTAACTTTGTTTTTAACCACATTAAATTTTCGAATCAAGTATCTAAACACCTATTACAAAACATTAGACCTGCATTTTCCGAAGACAAAGATGACAAATTTAATAATTTCGATGTTTATAAATTTTGTTGTACTGCTTTATATATTAGAAAAACAGGTCAAAATTTTAACATAAGGGTCAAAGGGCATTTATGATGTTTAAATAATAATGATTCTTCAGAATTTTCCAATCTTTTGTCAGAAAATGATCATACGACATTGATAAAATTTGGGTTTGTCTGTTTTACATATTAATAATGTTGGTCTTAATTGAATAATTAAAAATCATTAGAAATAAATAAAGCAATAAATTAACCAAACCTTTATAAATAACCAACTAAATTTAACCACAAGTCGTATTCTAAAAAGCTTTCTTAATAATTTTGTATAATTAAGTCAATTTATACATTTTTAATCATCCTTAAAATTTATGTAAGGTAATTTTTTTAAAAACATTTAAATATCGTTACATATTTGGTTTTAAATAGTCAATTTGACATCCTGATGAAGGTAATTATATTTTCTAAACCGGGTGGTTTATTAAAATAACTCATTACATAATTAAAAACAATGTAAAATAATCTATATTAAAATGAACATTAACCGCAAACTTTAATTTTTAAATATAAAAAATATTTAGTTTACTTAATTTCGAACCGACACATACTAACCCAAATTTTGAAATGATATCCTGAAAAATTACTGTACTGACCTTATTTTATTTATATTATCGGGGGTCACAATAGGAAATTTTTTTTTTCTATAAAAAAATACAAAATAGCCTAAAATATATTTTCACTAAATATTCTACCATGTTATAAATATATTTATTTCAAATCATCTCCGAAAGGTTGATAAATACTACAAAAAAAAATAAAAAAATTATGCAGTGTTTTTGCCTGTTTATTAGCGCGGTCATAAATGTGTGGATTCCCCATCAATGTGATACTTTCTAGAAACAATGCAACATTGTAACAACTCTTAAATCATTATTTATGAATAATGTATTCCGACAGTAGGTACGTTCGTTCCTTTTAAATTTCGAAAAATTATGTAGGTATTGCACCGACTTCCTTTTTCAAATCCTATGCTGTTGAGGAATTTTTGATAATATCATGGTAATTTTAATAAGGTATTTTAATAACAGAGCTTAATGGCACAGAGTTGTAAAAAATTGAAGATTTAAATAAAAATACATACAGACGAATTCACATATAACGAGTATGGATATAACGAAATCATGTTTGTAACGAACTTTATGTCAATGTATAATTTTTATTTAATATAGAAAAGTGTTTGGGGTGTCAAATTGTGATTCACGCTTGTGTTGACCATTTGTAAGCAGTTTGAGAGCTACGTTTAATTATTATTTTTCATAAATTCTATTATAAAAAATTTGAAGATCTGTAAGTACTACAAGAAATAATATTCAAAGATAAATAATTATTTTCATAAAATAATAGTTTTAATAAAAATTTAAAATTAATAATGATTTGTGTCGTCTTATTTATTAATGCAACAACTGAGTACTTACTGAGCAATTAAAGGAACCATCCCTAGTATTTTGTAGTGTAACTATTAAACATCTTTGTCCGCCTTATAACCAATAGATATCAGCAATCAAATTTTAATTTCAATCTTTAACCGTTCCTTTGATATCTTTGAAACTATTTATTAGTTCTCCATTACTATAAAATGTTTCAATGATATGAAAATATTCACGTGTACCTAAATACTTTTATTCGGCAAATATTTCATGACGTAATAATTGTAACGCAAAATTCTTATGAATCTAGATAATATAATATAGATGAGTTTGATTATTTATTAGTATTACATAGTACTTCATTAAGGATTTATTCGTTTCAAATAATATAATTTAGTCTAGACAATTTCTCCCGTATAATATAAAAAGTTCAAAAAATTAAAATTGTGCATTCACTAGTGTTCAAAAAAAATCTTTGATCGTATTTATAAACGCAACAGTCAACATATTTATATCTATGAAATACGTTTACGCGATGAGCCAAAAGACATTTACGTATTGTATCGAAATATTTGTGAGATTTACAATAAGTGCCACGAGTAGTATATTCTTGTACATTTACAACATGTAATCACGCAGCGTATACAATATAATGGGCACAATTCACTACCAGGGTTGCCAGTTGGCAGTTTGATAACAAACCCCGTAAAATTCCTTTCATCCGGACGGGAATGAATCGGGTGGGCCGCAGGAGCTTTTCCCACCCCTGGAGTGAGAGTAGTTACTCCAGTAATGGGCCCGCACGTGTAAATTCTGGAAAAGCAAAACAGTTTGTATTACACGTTTGTAAATAAGGGATAAAACCTGGATACGAGCATATGTAGGCTTGTTGCGGTGGTATTTTATCGGCTGCCTGGCAATTTGGGAGGGAAATATTTGCATTTTCAAATGGGACTGATGAAACTAGATAAAAATGTATCGTGGTATTTTATTTATGAGGGTTGGCGAGTTTTTTCACAGTTAACAAACCCTCAAATACACAGCTTAATAAACTGTTTTTCTAAAATGTTCGCGACAATTATAATTGTGAATACTTAGGTGAGGATAGTAGCTGATCTAACAATGTATTTCAATAAAAAATCTAATTAGGTACTTACTTCAAAGTTTTTAATTACATAATAATTTATAATATAATACAAATAAATAAACGTGTTTTTGTGAGTGTATGAATAAGTCAACGATAGTAGAAGTTTTTTTAAATTTGGTGCTAAGTACTCTATAATTATTTTTATAGTTCTTAATTAATATTGTTAATCATACTTTTTTCGTCGTTATTTTAATGATATTATGGGCAAGTTCAGTAAGTAGGGAAATTATAATTTTTTAAATATTTTGTTGAACCTATCGATTCTAAATATATTATTAAAATACTTCGGTATAATTTATATTGCTACTAATTTATGTTGATATTAATAATGAACGCGAATTCGTATTCCCCTACAATATAATTAATTTATGAAGCTGTCACCTAAATCTGTCACTCTGACTAAATGAATGCCTCTTATTAATCTTGGAATTTTGCAACGCAAAATATACGGGTACAGTATTCAACATCAGTACGTTATTTCCACAGAAAATTCACGGTCTGTGAGGCTAAACAACCAAATGCTAATAAAACATTAGGTATATTATTAGCTTTTGGTTTTTCAAATTATTTAGTTTTGTCAGAAATATTTATTCTGGAGATTATTAAAGTAGGATTAAATTATTTATATTATATAATGCAGCATCCTGGCCGATGTTTAATGAAAAAATATGTATATTTCTGATAGATTGCCTTCATTGGTTTTGTATCAAAGAGATGATACATAATAAAATATATCTGGGGGGTAGTTACTTTTCGATATTTGTTTGATTGGTTTGATTGCAATATTTCTCAAAAATCTACTTTACTTATTAATTTGAATGCAACTCTCTTTTGTTCACTGTGTAGTGATCAAAATACGTTTATAGTGATCGCATATTAATGAAATGACACAACTTTTGAGATGTGCATTGTATTAAAATACCAGATATTAAATATTCTAAAATATTCAGTGATGATTTAGGAGCATATTTGAAATGAATGATGAGATAAAGAATTGTTTGTCACGATATAAAGAAAAGTATTATTTTCCTTCTGGCTACCTTCTTGAAGATACATCTTGACGAAAAATAAGTTTAAATGATTGTTCAAAGGTTTTTGGTGAAACTTTGTAGAATTACATGATTATTAAGTAAATTAAGTTGAAATTTTATTATATTAAACGTAAGAACGTTTTCGAGAACATCTTTCTAAAGTTGAAAAATTAAAAAATGTTTTAAAATAAGTTTAAATATTATATAATAAAGATAACACATTTTTGTTGTATAGTTGCATTATCAGAACAAAGTTATTATTAACAGTTTTAACATGATCATACAAAAATATATACAGAAAAAAATCTGTCTATCGAAAATATATTTAGTTGCTACCTAATTGCTTTTAAAAATGGAGTTGCGTATGTATCAATTGGAAATATTTTAGAATAGTATTAGTTAAATATATAAGCACCCTTTTTTAAAACTTCTAAGGTGAATTTGAAATGATTGTATATTATCATGCTTGTGCTACATAAAAATGCATGTCGATAATTGGTTTTTGAATCAGTAAATACTTATAACAGTACAGATAATGGACACGGATAGTACATACCTAGATACCTGTCTATCTACTGAATGGATTCTCATTGTCTAATCACTGACAACACGTACACATAGATTTCTCAACAATTTTCTTGAGTGCTTTCCTGATGATCCCACCCTTGTACCTATGCAGTATCTGCTCAGTAGCTAGAATCAACTTGAAACTAAAGCAGCATGAAACGATGTATACTATTTTACAGGACCGGAATCAGATATTTTGTTATTAAATGAAGTTAAAGTGATTTTATAAATGAATAAATAAGTAGCAAATTATTAGTTTTGCAGGTAAGATAAGTAATATTATATTTGCATTACTTTAAGTTAATAGGTCCAAAATAGAGAGGAATGGATGGATCTTCTTAAAACAGTCAAGACTCATCTCGAGGCTGTAAATCCATAATAATAATGGTTCAAGAGTATAAATCATTTGAAAAAAGAGAGTGAATATGTAAGGGATGTTTAAATGGTAAAAGATGTATAATACTTACAACGGTAACTACAAAAGCTCATACATGACCAGGTATGGGGGAAGTATAATTTTGGAGCTTAAAGAACTGGTGTGTGGAAGAATAGAAGCGGAAGACGTACGTCTGAATAGGAATGTATAATATTCACATGGGCAATCAAATATTTACCTAATCATTGATTATTTACAAGGATAATGTGTTTTTTAAAAACTATACTTTCTTACTTATTTATGGAATAATGAGTATTTATCACAATCGGGCACATTTAAAAGTAACTCTTCATTGAATCGATTATCTAGACATCTATCTACTTCTGTAAGTAATAAAAAATAATTTGTATTATGTGGTGTTCTGTCGAATATTGTTTTTTTTTTTGTCACAGTAAGATGTAGCCGGTCCTGTAGGGATCCCCAATAAAGAGGATTGTTCACGTGATTGGATTGCTGCATTCAAGTTTAAATTAGATTGTTTACCTCTGAAATGCAATTCCCTCGATTGCCCACTTGCAGCCATTGCACATGTGTACATGTTATTCGTTCAATCTTCGATCTGCACCACGAGACTAGGGGGTATGTTTTAAGGGAGTTTATTGCACCGGCTGATCATCCATTTAGTTTTTTTCCGCCCTTTGTTGTGTCAGCTGGAATAAATCTGGAGAAAGAAAGGCATTTTAATTTATTTTATCAACGGAGGCAGAGATTCTAGCTTCGTAAAAAGGATCAGGAAAAAAATTGAAGGTTGTTTTGTAAATAAATGTTTTTTCAACTTCACGCAATCCATCGTCATCTCATTACCCTAAGGATTTATTTTCCCTTACCTATAGCTCGACATTTTAATGAATCTATTAGATAAATATAAAGCTATGATTGAATAAGGTATTTTTTTAATATTACAACAATTGTAAGATAATAGTGAAAAACTTAATTAATGTACTACTAGTTATATAATAATACATTATTTAAGATCATTAGGAAAGTGTTATATTTTGAGTAGATAGATTATTTTATATTTTTATCGCAAGACTATTAAAGTAGCCAATTTATTCGCACTTGTAAAGAGTTTTTCTATTTACCCACAGTTATATTAAATATCTCTCAAAATGGTTCTCAGCAAGGATAGGTAAATAAAATTTAAAAAGCTAGTTTTACGTCCAGACATACCACTCTTCACTTGTTAATTTTTATACATCTTCTCATATGCACTTGTCTAACTCTTCTAACAAGGCAGTCCTCACTGGCCTATATCTGATCTACCTGATCGTGCCAGGTCTTTCGCGGAAATTTCCTGTTCTTAACATTTAACACACGCTTCATACATTTTATTTTGCACATTACTATCCTTTCAACATTAGTATAATATATAGGTACCTATACTTGATAGTTGACCTAAGAAAATTCCATTCAATATGCTTGAAATTGACAATTATTGATATTTTTCTCAATTCGACTACTTTGTAATAAAATAACCGTTAGTTCCTTAACCCCTATTCGATTGCCGTTATTACTTTCCTTTGAGTGATAGTTAAAAAAAAACTATAAATCGAAACAAATTCATTTGCCGTTATATTATAATTAATATCATATTACTGGATGGTTAAATATAAATAACATGTGATCTTGTCCAATTAATTTTTCATATTTATAAACAAGCATCCCTGTGATCATATTGTCTACCTTGATCATTCAAATCCTCCCCCTAGATTCTCTCTTACGATGGCCCAAACTATTAAATGCCAGAACTATAATTAATTCATATTATAAACTAAGAAAATTATTTAAACAAATTCAAATCTACCTGTGATCTGTATGGTGATGTTGCCTCTAAATGCCATACAGTAATCCACTATGAAATTTCCAATTACTCAATTTCTTTCATTGGAAATATGTAAAATTCATCATTATAGGGTTGCAAAATGTCTACAGATCTATGAAATTCAGATTCCTCTTTTTCGAATTGAGATAATCAAATACAGTAAATAATATATAATGTAAACAATCTACTTATCTATCATATTTTTTGATTGTATTTTATTATTATATTTTTGATTATTTCTATTGCAACATTGGAAACTCTAAAATTAACACTTTTGATAAGCGATTTGTGTGATTTGAAAGAATAAATAAAAATTAATTATGTTGTGAAAAATTAAAATGAACGAAAAGTTGCATTCATAATTCTTATAAGATTGATCTACTGAAATGATATGTACTATACGGCACAGGATTGAGAGGTCGCCGAAGTGACGCCAATAAAATAATATGATAAGGACACGAGGCGGTTATTAAAAATTTATTTACGGTGAATCATCAGCGGGGCGCCACAAAAACGTCAGATAGATTTCGGCAAACAAAAACTGTTATTTTTTGATAAAATTCATCTTGCTGGTGTCTATTGCTGCCTGCTCGCTGAAACGATGGAAAAAATATAAATGAATTGAATATATTGTTTGTAACTGAAATAAAATCAAGTAAGTACACTGCATTCTAAATTTTCTCGCCGCAGTGTCCCTAGAAATAATATATTTCTGTGTTTCTTTTCTTTTGACCTCAACATCATCATCATCAGTTGAAAGAAGTGGAGATCGGCGAACCACCCTTGTTTTATTGTGGCTGTAGGCAATATGTACCTACTCAATTTGTACAATTCTCTTATACTTCTTCAATAGCACATTATAAATAAAACAATATAATATATCACCATTGCGCCCTATATACTCAATATATAGTTAGTAATTTCAATCATTGAATTGATTGTTTTTATAGACCTAAGATAGATTTACTTTGGAAGAGCATGAATGTCTTAATAAGACTTATGATTATCGAGAAAGAAAAGCTTTATTGATTATGGTAGAATTTTGTAATTCTAATATTTATTGATTTGATTAAATAAAAAATCTCATAACACTAATTGAAAAATTTAACAACACGCCAGTCTGACCACAAATGAAAATTTATTGAAAGTTTGTTATAGACTGTTATTAATGTAAAAAGAGACCAATGGTACACGTATTTTCAAATCAGTTGTGCATTAGTGAGTAGACAGATGGGTACTTGCTTTAATAAAATTTATTAAAAATAATTACGACAAAATGGCGTTGAAAAGTTTCCGAAATACCTATCCAGCATTGATAGGGTGGGAGGAATTGTGGCCGAAAGGGCAGTTAGGGAATATAGACCTTGCACACACAGCTCGTGTAGCTATATCGCTTCCCCCTCGTAACGGAAGTTCGTAGACGTCTCAGTGTAGGTAGGTATCCACCCTGTTCCCCGTATATTTGTCTGGGGGAGATTTCAGAGAAGGTGAAGAGGGGTGGTTGTGCCATGGTAGAATAATCGTATTTTCATTTTTTTTAAATCTTTATTTAAGGGTTAATGCTTAAGACATTTATTAAGTATGTGGGTAGGTAATAGATAAGTCCCAGTTCGGGCAAACGGTTCTAAATGATATTAGCTAACGATATACTCCCGATGGTGTTGAAAAATAATAAAACGAAGATAAATTGCCTCATCACTATTGGATCTACAACCCATTTGTTTCCTCTATTTTGCGCTACATTTTGGATCGGAGGCATAAAGGATATCTTTGAGGATATTATCGATCCATCATTGCTTGAGGCTTCTAAATTTCCTGCATCCTTGATTGGTTTTCAGAATTGTTTAGCAGTACTACGAAAAAAATCAAATCTGTTCGATATTTATATCATATTCATTGTGTTTCTGTTATTTCTAATAAACTCTAAATTTATTTAAATATCCTATATAAATAATCAACGTATGTAAATTATTTGTAGGTACCTACAATTTTTTTTTTTACAATAATTAAGAAAAACACTTAAGTACTGCGCCAATGATTCACCAGAGTGCATAGTTAAGTATAACATTACAATATTTGTTTTTTCTACTAGACGAGATTCATTGAGGGATATTAATCGTACAGGTTAATAGAAAATTTTCTAAGATTTACTTAAATTACTTTTCATCGTGTCTTTTACTAAATAATAGTGTACAGAATCGACCACCAATATTAGATATACGTATTAACAATTTTATAAAAATATACAATGTTCTTTGTCACATACGAGTATAAGTGTAGATGTAGCAGTTAAAAACGCATTATCAATACTCACGATAAGCGTTTCATACAGGTATTTTTAAGATTAAGATATGATAGCCAACTTAATTTCTCATGGCACGACGCACTAAGGGTCGGTCCCGCCTACCTAACGCTTGGATACTTACTCCTATAAAATGAGAAGTTTATGCTTTGAATTCAGAAAACCCCAAGACAGAACTCCCACCTTTGCGAGAAATGTTATTCCTTACCTTTTTTCTACCTTATAAAGTTTTCGCGTTTCGCCAATAAATTCAAAGTCAAAGTCAATTCCGTCTCTGGCTCTTTTCGATAATATTCTTCTCCTTAAATTTTCAAAATAGAGTATTCAATCCAAAGCAACACCGCGCAATATTTCTATTTAAAAAGAAAACACCTGTATTTAGTTTAGTTAACCTCACGCTAATACATTAATAATAACTTATTTCATATTAAGCTTGTATTTTAGGCTCGTAAAAAATAAAATTTAATACATAGATTTTATTTTGTAAATTGAATCGAAACACTGTTTTATTCCACTATTATATTAAAAGTTAGAACGTTTTCGGGAATATCTTCCCATTATCAGTAATACAATTCAACTAAAGTTTTTACATTTTTAGTGGACAGTAATTAAGGGAGGTGGGGTGGAGGTTGAGTTAAAATGTATAATATAATGGGCAGTATTTGAATTTTTGTTATTTTCTTATTGTTATTCTTATCATTAAAAATTTCTAAATTCTCTAAGATGTCTAACTTTATCCTTTGGCACAACTATGTAGATATTCAACTCAATTTACAAAATAATCATGGAATTCCACAAAGTTTCAAACCTTTGAAAGATTTTATAGATACACGTACGCTACAATTTTTTTAACCTAATCTATGTCATGTTTTGACCATATCTTTTTTTTTAAATATTTTTATTTGTAATTCAATAACAAGTTCATAACAAATTTTTTTGGAAGCCGACTTATTTATTGAAATTGAGCGATTCTATTTGTTAAAATTAACCACTTTACATACCACTTTCTACTCTAAAATTATTGTAATTTCAATAAGCATAATGATTTTCTTATTTCTGACCCCAATAAAAAAAATTCAGTGTTACTAGCAAATTAAAATATATTTTTTAAATAAAATTTATATTTGTACTATTTTAAAAACATTAATATTGATTATTTTATTGATCAAAAATGGTGATAATTTCAGATATAAGTTTCGCATTAATTTATCCATAAGTAGGTTGTATTTACATATTTAGGGGACATCGGTTCAAATTCACCGCCGTTCCCAGCTGGCAAGGATACCAGCGACATTTGCATTCAATACCTAGCCGGCGGCAAAGTGCTGCCGCCACAGTCTGACTCGATCGCTCACCGACGACATATCTTCCGTTTCGTTGACCCGGTACGGCGCTCGAGCCCGGCGGAGCCGACACCGAACACCGCCGACTCGCTCCATTATTATTCAACCTCTGCGCTCTGCAGTTCTCATTTCATTATAATACGCATACCTTCTATCCTCGGTCACAATAAATGACTCTACATCAAATCGCATGTTCCATTTATTATCACCACCTACCCCCACACATATATTTAAAAAAAAATGCTTAAGTACTATGATAATATATGTTATATTGATATCTATGACTTATTTATAGTCAATCATTTTTGGAAAAAGTTAATTAAAACTGTTAAATATATTTATGCGTGAATTATTAAGTATGAAATATATTTCTTCTTTCTTAACGCTTCATTGATTGCTTGAGAGAGAGCTTCTAATACTAGAACATCTATTACCGGTTTTTTCATTATGGACCAATACAGGTTACGGTAATCGGTATTTTATAAATCAACAATTTTACTTAATTTATCAAATAATTCCAATCAATTGAAAAAAACACGGAAAATATGCTAACTTAAATATCTGCAAAACGTAAGGTGTTTTATTGAACTATGAGAGATTCACATAATAAATAGCAAATGAAATCAATTTGTTCGAAGATTTGCTTGTTAGAAACTATAGCATAGTTTCCAATTTAGAATAGATATGTAATAACTTCAACTGCACTATTATTTTTAGCTGTGGTTACATAATTTGTGATTGCATAATGATATAAAATAGTAATAAAAATTAGTTGTCAAAAAATGAGAAAATAGTTTGTAATTTCTACATAAACTTTTGCTAGTTATTCGTATATCTACATTGCAGTTATAATATTATCGGTATTAGCAGCCCTATCTGAGATAAATACAGAGGTAAACCCTTACATACCTTTATCTACATTAAATACAATATACCTAATGTACCTTAGGGAGGTAGGTACGTAGATTCTACATCCAAAAGTCAGAAGAGAAAAACGAATCTTTTCAATCGCGAAATAGAATAGGGAGTCAGTACTCCCTGCTCTACGTACAATAGCCACACATATAAAAGAAGTTACCCCTTACTTTAAGGATTGCTACCGCGCTACACCTTTCCGCTCCGGCAGGGTTGGAAACATACGGGTACAAAGTGAGACAGACATTCCAGAAATGCAATTTTTATTTCATTATTCATATAAAATCTGGAATTCATATTTTTTATAGGTACTTGAGTGCAGATTTTATGTCAAAGTTTTGTACCGGAGATCACGAATGTGCTCAAATCTAAAAACTACGCATGAAAACAGAATTGTTTGGGACTGATGGCAAACATGCTTTTGTGACAGAGTTGCAATAATTTATAGATATTTTTGTAACATAATTATTAAATGAATAACTTTTATAAATGAATCATTTAGTTTCAATATATTAATGTGAATAATGTAAGAAAAAAATGCCAGAATAAAATGGTGTATTTAAAAAATATATTATACGTTTAATTTAACACCACCCTCATCCGTTATATAGTGTAATCTCGTTTAATGTCAAACGTTACATCCAAAATAATCAAATCACGTGATTCTATCGTACTCAATATTTATTTATTAAGTTTGTTCACTGAAAGAAAACACAATAACTTTAATTTTTCATTTTTCTGAGTTCGATCCACTGAATTTTTGAGTATGTGTTCATCTTTAAAAATGCTCAATATGATAAATGTTAGAAAAATTATGTTATTTTAAGAAAACGAAAAATTTATTGAAATATATGTATTAATATAAAAATGAGTAAAATATATATGTGAAATGAAATACGTTAATTTGAATACATACCTATGTAATTATTAAGATAGTTTCGGCCAATGAACGCTAAACAGAGATTCTGTGTCGAGACAACCCGGGAATAAATTTCGGGGAATCCCATGGTTTTATACCGTCAGAAGTCTCGGGACCCGAGACACGAGGCTGATTTTTCTTTATATTATTAATTTTAAACGAGTTAATCAAATAGATCAGGGGATTATGAAATTATTTGAAAGTAGTTATTAGTGGACTTCAGTTTGTCGTCATTGATTTTGACCAAATATATACGAAATTGTCTTCCGATGTGACATACTTCTAATAATTATTTTATCAAACAATTATTATTCGATTTAATACGGATGATAACCCTAACAGGTACTATAAATATGAATATTTATTAAAATTTATTTTCTTTTTAATTAAATACAATTCTTGTTCTCGAATCCCGGGAATTCTTGGGACTCGAAAATGTTGACTCTTGAGTATCGGGAATTGAAAATAGTCGAGAATACAGAATACTTAACGCTGAATACTTTTCTCATTAAACTCCTTCATTGTATTATTAATACAAATGAAATTGAATTGAATGCACATTCACTTTGGCGGTGAAAAAAAAAACCAAAATCTCTTTTTAAATAATTTAATCGATTCATTTGAAATATACAAAAGAGCTATTGTGTAGGAGTGTTTGTAGTAGGTACCTATCTGCATCCTAGTCGAAAGCATGTATTTATGTATTTTAATTTTGAAGCCACTTGAAGAACATTATTTACTGCCATAAGTGTATCCATTTCGATTATACTTGTGAGGCCAGTTTTAAACTCTTCTAGCGAAGAAATGAGGAGCGTTTGGAAAGTATTTATAATGAAAGTCGGTCATTGAAGGAACCGAAATATTCTAGACATTATGAACGAGGCAGAATACTTAAAATCATAATAAAAAATGAGAAATTTCTTAAAACTATTAGTTTACCGTATTTACTGTTGAAATTTAGTGTTAGACCACAATCTAAAACAATGCTTTCCAACAATATTAATAATAATAATAATATTGGATAATTTTATATAGGTATGTAATTTCACCTTCAAGACGCTTAACGCATAAAATGTTTATAGTCCTGTACAATGTTCTCTTTATCTTTGGATTACGGTGTGCGCATAATTTTTTTTTATGGAATTTTGTAAAATAAGAAAAACATTGCCATACCAGTGTAAAACTATTGGTAGGGCCGGGGCTTACCAAGATATCTAATGAAGATATCTTTAAAAGCATAAATATGTCAAGAGAATTTATAACAACTAACAAGAAGAATGGATCGATAGAAGGCGGCACACGAAGAAGAAGTTCTTGTTAAAAAATTGTGTGCGCGCTATATTTTTTTGTGTGCGCTATATTTTTTGTGTGCGCTAAGATACCAAATCGTGTGTGCCCGTATATTCGTACACATTTAAAATTAAAATTTGTTATTTTAACTTTGAATATTGAAAAGGTGCGCTTTTAGTATAATTTTAAATAAAATCTCTGATGCACTGTTTCTTATGACGGAGAGTTCCACACTTTTGGGCCTGCCAACGCAAATGCCCGTTCACTAAACTTAAACTTTTGGCAACAGCTAGTCGGTTATATAATCCTTCCTACAGCTGACGTAGAGGTTGACCTGAGATCTGCTATTCAAATTGTTTGGGATGAAAAGATCTTGAAGACACAGGAGCGCCATATTATGTGTCGCCTTGTACATCAACCATCGCAATTTAAATTCTAGTCTTTCAGAGAAGCGGAGCCAATGTAGCTCACACAAAAGGGATGTTATGTGAGAGAATTCACAAACTCCATATATTATCCGTGCTGCCGCAATTAGAATGAATTGTAATCTATCCAGCTGAAACATTGGTATGCCAGCATACATGCTATTATAATATAAATTAAGTTTTTGGAAAAGGCATTCAATTTACTCGTAGAGTGGATACCAGATATAATGTTGACACTAAAACAAAAATTCATAATGGTATAATATTGTCAAAAAAATAATATTTAAAATGAATAAAATGTATGTTTTACCACCTTTTATCACCCAAAAGGTTGTGCGAGCTGGACTATTGTTATAATAACAATTTTATGTCATTTCAACAATTATTATAATTATGTTCACTAAGTATGTGTGTTTTTATGAGATAATTATTTGGACTACTACTAGCAACTAAATATTTTGTGAGTGTGTTGTACTTTGAATACGATTTAAAAAAAATATATTAATACAGCGGAAGTCGGTTATAACGCGAGTTTGCGGGGGGGCGTATCTGAACCGCGTTATATGATAACCGTGGTATAAACGAATTGTCCAAAATTATGATTTCCTTGAATGAAAAACGACACATTTAAAAATTTTCTTTATTATTTTTATAAAATATAAATAAAAATCAATTGTGTTCACATAATTCATAAATTATAACATTTCTTTCAAAATAAACATTTTAATTTAATGAACATAACATATTAAACACTTAAATTATGAATAATCTCTGTTAACTATCATCACATATATTTAGGAATTAAATGAAAAAAAAAAAGTAATATTTACTGCATTTTTTTAAAGGATCTTTTTTTGAGAATATATTTTTATAGAAAACTTAATGTATGATTTTTATTGATTAATCCTTGCGCTGCTTCTTGGTACATACGAATATATTGGAACATAAACTGACTCTTCATATTCCATGTCTTCGTCGACTTCCTTTAAATTAGTTTAGTTGTTTACATTTTCGACTATATCCTCATTTGTTAGGACGTGACTGATTATTTCAACTTTGTTATTTTTTGTTATTAAAGTTACATTCATTATTTATTTTCGGATCTATTTTAATACCTTGTCGTGCTTGTATGAGTTTTTACTCTGGGCGCCTTAAAAAAATGGCAAAAAAAATCCCACGGTATATCCGAATGCGCGTTATAAAAAACGCGTTATAACCGGCTTCTACTGTATTCTGATTTTTTAAGTGATATATAAATTACATATAGTATACCATATACACAACTTATATTACACAACATACATCAATGTGTACACTAAAAAAAAAAAAATTCTAGAATCTTGGTTATTGGTTCAGCTGCAGAGGGTAGGGAATTAAATTGAGGCATGCAATCTTTAGATTACGGACTAAGACAAAAGCCGGTAACTACTGAAAATGTTTGTATTATTAATTAAGATTTTACTTATTTTTTAAATATATTTAAATATATAAAGCATTAGAATACAGGTTCTGCAAGATCATCAAAAATAAAAATATTAACATTTATATTTAACTCTTTGAATGACCCTCGTATTAGTTCACCAGAAAATTTATAGTTAAGGGTCAATGGCTGAGTAAAATCTGAAATGTAATGAAAACATTGAAATAAAAACAAAGAAGGTGCTCGATGGTGTGCTTATATATATATGATAATAAAAATATGTTTTATTTTAAGATTTGTTAGTAATTCGTACAAATCGTAAGTAAGTACAGATATATTTTAGGATATGTTTTGTAATGGATGCTGTATATAGATATATATATTTTTATGTATACACGCATGCACGCAAAGTTTGGAAAAATGAAGGGTTCTGATGGGCGGGGTACTACGCAGGGTAGACAAACTAGTATTTTTCATATTGAATGGAATCGCAATTGTATTTAAAATTAGTTGTTGAATATTTAAATTTTACGTTCAATGTTTGAAGTTGTTTTACATGAAATCATTGTTTTATTAGTTGTACCTATCTGAATATTAAAATATTCAAACATAAACCAAAAATGTGTTTAAACTTGAGCGTTCAGTTAACTCCTCGTGAGCATGCATGCACCCATGTAAAAAGGTATTGTCAAAGAAGTTCAGTAACATATAAAATTAATGTTCACTTTATAAACAACTACTGATCTAAGTTAATAAACAGGGTGATTCGAAATTTTTTAAATCACTTGCTTATATCTCATATATTATATTTCGTGATTTGACCGTTGGCTTAGTGTGCACTTAATACAAAAAATATAAATAGATAAATTATGATGTACTTTTTACATCATTAAATATTTGTGGCACTCTACCCTATCTGCTTACCTCTGCAGAGAAAGGGAGTAATTGTTAGTTATAAGATGCAAAAAACGAATCCCCTAAATCATTCACCATACGAGAGGTCGCATACGTGAACCTCCACAGAACATTAACCCTTTGAAATACTTCTTGGCGCTCCAGATACTGAATTTTTTTGTCAAGAAAAGGACAACTAGGCATGTCGCAGAAAGAGTAACAAATACGCCTAAGAATACATTTTAGAATATATTTTTCTGAACAATGATGTATGAGCATTGCAATTTCCCTTAAATGATACAACTATTTTGACGATTCCACAACTTTAAAGTAACTGGGTATTTTATGGATGAATTGAAACAACTTTTTTAATAATATGTTTTTGTTTTAAGTGTAAAAAATCAGTACACGTCCACTGAAAGACCACAGATTGCTTACCGTAAATCTTTACGCGCGTTAAAGGTTGATTGTTAATTTGTATTTTTATTATATATGATATTCTTTTGAAAAGGACACGCGCTGTAATTATGAAAATAACTCTTTCAAGGAAAAACTATATATATTTTTTAATAAAATATTAACACAACAATGTGTAATTTAAATTATTTTCAATTACGTCAAGAGATTAAAATAAAATAAATTAAATATAGTTATTTAAATGTGACTATTATTTGTGGAAAAGATTTTATGGCATCGAGTGAGTGCTGTCTGTATAGAAACAGAGGGTGAGAAAATTAGAATCCTAATAATATGAATAATCGCGGGTACGAAATATAATATAGAATCACCAAATTTTTATTTTCAAATCTGTATATAGGTGCACATATGACAACCGCACATATGATTGATGCGCACGACTACTGCACACAAAGTAATAGATTATTACGTAGATTAATATAAGTTAATAAGTTACCTCACGATACCTAACATTCCTGTGAGATATGTTACGTTAAGTTAGATTATTTAATGCTAAATCACGGCTGCAATAAATTTTATTATGTGCAGTTGACTATGTGTGGACCTATCTTGAGTGCATGGACTCGAGATACTGTGTGATCAAAAGCAAGCTTTTCATTTTAAAATAAATGAAAATACCACGAATAAAAGTGGTGAAAAATTATATATAACTAAAATACAATAGAAAATAACACCTTCATCATTGAATTATTTAAGGTTAATTGGATATAACATCACCACATGATATTAGTATAGAGTACAAGCATATAACATAATATGTGAAATAAAGATTTAACCTTTTCTTTTCATATATTTTAAGTATCTACAACGAAGCTCTTTGCGTGCTTCATAATAAATATCATTAATAATATTTTCGTTGCTTAAACCCCGCATCAAATCGCTTAAGCCTTTCTGGACACAAGGAGAAGGGGTATGATAGGGCGAAAAATGAAAATGGAAGTATCTGTGGTAGTCCGAATGACAAAACACCCCAGTTTGAACCTCCCCTGGAAGCTATGTAGTGGTGGTGCTTTAATTCTGCAACAAAACCAACCACACAAGATTTATCTACAGTCTCTTATAATTTAATGATAACTTAGAAAATAAAATTATCCTCGGTTGAAAATATCCGCGTTTTTTTAAAAAGGCCTGAAATAATATTACAAGGGTAGATAGATTACCGAGACATATCTTATTTGATTGAGGCTACCGCGTGTCAATACTGATATGAAAAATGAAGAAGAAGAAGAAATTGATATCTTAATCTGCAAAGTAGCTAACTCCATTTTTCTAAACTATTCAGTAACATCAAAAAACTGTTTAATTTTGTAATTAATTAAACGCATTATGAAAATTCCAAAACATACTTTGGTAAATTGTTAATGCAGAAATAGAGTGTCTTAGAAATTTTATTGATATTCCTGATTTATCTCGTACTTATAGAAAATATGTGGAGTTTTTCTGAATTTCTTTACCAAAAGTTGTTCCCGCTATGTTTGGATCAAAATGTATGCATAATAATAATTTTGTTTAATTTTAAAGGTTTAATTTGTTGTTGTTTGTGCGCTGGGGGAGAATATAAGAAAAACATTACCACACCAGTATAAGGCTGCTGGTAGAGCCCACGTTGACTACATTACTAATGGAGATGCATTAAGACGCATCGATGAGTCAAAATAACTAATAACAACCCGACACCTTAAAATAACAAGGTTCCAACTATTATCCTTGTTATTCTGAGAGGTCGAACTATTAAAGAAAACTACGTATTTTGAGCACATTCTCCGCAAAGAAAACTGTGATATTTTATAACTCATTATGCAGGGGAAGATAGAAGGCAGCAGATATGTAGGTAGGAAGAGATCATCTTGGCTGTGTAACCTCAGAAAGTGGTTCAATGTCCAAAATGTGCCTGATCTTATACAGGATAAATCAACACACTGCAAAATGATCGCCATTCGATAGTGGACGATACCTACATGAAATCTTGTTTATAATTGTGTGTGCGCTATATTTTTTGTGTGCGCTATGATGTTAAATCGTGTACGCGCGCACACCCGCACGCCTTAGAGGGAACATTGCTTACCGCTATATAGAAAAGAAAATGAATAAAACAAATTACCCAATAGTTTTATTTTTATTTTTAATATGATTGTCACTATTAAGGAGTTACGTGCAATTAGAGGAGTTTAATGAAACAAATATAAAACAATATATAGGTAATAATTAAACGCACAGACGAGAATATTCTATTTCCTGCTTCCGGCCCTGACAATAATACTTCACCCACCCCCGGGACGCTTATCTAATCTTGCAGAAAATATTTAGAACCCTCCATATTTTACCTGGGTTGGTACGTTTACCAAAAATTTACGCAATATTCTGCCCCTCTCCCCTCTCCGCTGCGCTACCCAGGACATTTTCATTTGTTCCGCTAAATTGAATTTGAATTTTTCGCCTTCAAGTCTCCCTGAATTGCTGTTGTTTCTCCTTTCATTTTTTATTTTCTTCACCAACGTATTTTTAAATCGTCGGGATAAATTGATCTTCACTAAAGTGGGTAAATCTTTTCTCACTTTCAAAGTCAAGTAGCACCTATATGAGTACCATCTCGCTCTATTCCCATAGGGGTAGATAGGGAACGACGTATATTCTAATATGTATCTTATTTTCTCTCGTAATTTTAGTATGTTTTTAATTATGCCAGTCAATCATAATACGTAATTTACAGTAGCATACAAAAAACAAAATTATTTGGTTAATGGATTATAGGCATATTATAAATCGTGATTTTTTTTTAAATCAAATTTGATGTTACCAAAAACATCGAATTATTATTTTATTTCATCCGCGATAACTGTTAATCTTTTCCATGAGATTCCGTACAACTAACCCAGTTGGCCGCTATGCGTTGAACGTAGGAATCAGTGGCGAAACTATAAATATTGGGTTCTAATGCAAAATAGAAAAAAGAATAAGAAATATGAACATTAAGTACTTCGTGCTAATAATAGTAAGAATAAAATTGAACTATTGTCTCTTTTAATATCCTTTATTATAGTATTTAAAGCACTTGCAAGTGAAAAAATCATTGCTTCGCTTTATACCCGATTTTGGCGTTGTCATAATCCAACTTATTTGCGGGGTTTTAATGTATACCTAGATAGTTTTCACGTATTTTGGTATATTTTAACAGTGATTAGTACGTTCCAAAAAGTATTGTATTGGACACACTTTTGTACCCCTATTTAACATGGGACCCAATGCATTGCATTGGCGTAGTTACGACACTGGTAGGAATCTCACGTAATCTTGACCAAATGTAAGAAACATTAATTAATGAATATTTTTTGCCATGCCTCTGCCTTTTAGATGACAAATTCTACATGTATACTTATATACATTCGTCTTTTCACTTGTCAGTGGAACGTCTTATCGACGTATCGATATCATGTCATGTGTCAACATTTGTCGATAAACAGTTATCTGAAATTGTATATTTAACGTCAAGCAAAATTGTTTTATGGGTGTTTTACAAAAACAATAATTTAGTTAAAGATTGTGGGTCTACAAAAGTTTTTTGATGAAGATTAGTTGATGTATTCTTTATTATTTCATAATAATCTTAACGAGATTTTTTATCAGTTGACATTGATAACATTATTCTTTTGTAATGTCTTATTTTCTTCAAAACATATTTTTGAGTCTTACTACAGTGTATTTGTATAAGAGAATATATTGTGATTTTTAGTAATTTCATAATACTATTTATTTATATTAATACTACGTTGTAAAGGCGTTGCCTCAAAAATGGCACGTGTGCAAACATCTACAAAAAACGCAACCTAACCCAGAAAAAACTCCAGTTCCATACACTAGTGTTCGCGGAGAAACCTTAAATTAAACCTATATGGTATATACCTTTATGTATGTCCTAAACAAAAGTGTGCACTAAGAAATGCCAAAAACAACAGGTCATGTTAACGACAAAAAATTTCACAAATTAGGATTGGAAAAGCTTCGTTTTTTTATTGAACTTGAAAAAAATTTTTCGGGTAAAACATATAATATATATATTAAGTAAATTTAAGTAGACAGTTTCAAATCTGTGGCACGTATAACCGGAATATTCCTACCTAAATAATTTCCGAAACAAAAATGATAAGACTGAAAATATCCAACTACCTATGGAAGTTGATCTTTCTGGGAAGAGACTATCATGGTCAGATGGTTTCACAATATCATTTCAAGGGGAGAATGGTTCAAGGCATTATTCGGTTAGGCAGGGATGGAAAATATTCTTTGTTTTAAATATGTATATTTTATTAAGTGTAATTTATTCGACTAAGAATTATTTTAATTTTAAACAAGAGAATTACAGAATTAATTTAGAACGTATTGGATTAAATAAATTCTTATTTATATAAAGTTTAAATAGTATTTTGAAGTATAAATAATATTATGGATAGACCATAAGAACGGAATAACAATATTTATTAAAAAATAACGTTTAAGTTCTATAGCGAGATTTCAGTTTTTTTATATATTCTCTCGTCATAAAAACACACTTAATTTTCTGCGTAGACTGACTTGAATGTAGTTTTATTTATTTTTATGGTCAATGTCGCTTGGCATGGTATGTAATAGTCTAGTGTAACGACTACGGTAACGACACTTAAGTCCTACTACCCAAACATTTTAATTAAATATTAAAAAGAAGAAGCGAAATAGCGCCGTGTTTCTATGTAAATGTGATGATTATGGATATTTTTGATGATAAATTAGATTTATTTTAATTGGCAATTATTATTTATGATTACCTCTCTAATATCTACAATAAACATTAATATTTTTCGGAATGGCTATCAATAAACATTCAACGGATCTCAACCGGACGGGAATTCTCAGTCGTGCGAACGGAGTCGTAAGCAAAATTTCATCATCTTAGATGCGAAGATCGTAAATATGTCAAAAACACCTTGTGAAGCTTATTCCTGAAATACGTTTCAGGTGCGTTGACTTAAAAGGTTATTCGTGTTCTGCCTGTGTGTAAAAACGAGCTCAAGCCGTACATATTAAATATAGAAAACCAATGTTCATTTTGCGATCGAGGTGGCACCCGTGAATGTTCATTAATACTTCATGAAGATGTATCCATTTGTGGTATTAAATCACTCGTATTATTTTCACAAACAGTTTAAAACTATATTAATATTATTTTTTAGGAGAACTCATTATTATTGTGAAATTGCAGTTTTTCAGAAGATAGTTCTGTGCTATTTTATTTTGTCTCTGGCGTCTCCTAGCGTAAATTACTCAAAGGTATTTGTGATTTGTCGCAATATAAAGTTTTGTAAAAATGGAATAACAGATGTATCAATTTGAAATAGCTGCAACATATCTATAGGTTAGAAAATTTGTCGTCAATTTACATGGTTGATGTGGCGTAATGATAACGTACTTATTTTAATTTATAATTTTCGATAAATTTATTTTTTCTGTATATATTTCTAATTGATACATTTAATTTGTATTAAAACTGTATTGAAATTTAGATAAGTAAGACCAAGGTTAGATGACATATGAGTTGAGGGATTTTTATGGAATTTTATAACGTCTTTATTCAGATAAGTTAGAAAGCTAAATGCACTAAAGCTTCAGCATTGTCGTGAAAATATTCAATTTAGTGGAAGTGTTATTATTTTTATAGTTTTAAAAGCTGAAGATTGTCGATATTAATTATGTTTAATAAATCCATAATTATATTAAAACATTATTTGTATTCAAATAGGCACCTACCTACCAAAGGCATACACTTCTTAGAAGTTATGTATATTTTACATAGATAGGAGTACGTACTTACTAAAAAAAAAACTAAATGTGTATGGTTGACAATACCTGTTTCATTGAGTCTAGGGTTTGTAGAAATAAAGCAAAAAGGTTAAGGTGTATCTATATATTGAATCTTGTTTAAAGCTCACGGCGCACATCGTATCGATTGTACACTGTTGGTAGGTACCTGTCTATATACAGCTTAAAAAAAGGCAATAAAATAGTACAAGTAATAGCCAAACAAACCACAGCACGCCGCCTCCCTCGATAATGTAATATATTTACAACATGGAGGCCAACGGAATTAATGCCAAATTAAACAATTATTTGTAATTTTTATTCGTTTTTTAGGATCTGTTGGATGCGCAGCGAAAGGAGGCGATTTTTGTTTCCCAGCTTTTTTTGTTTATCGGCCGCGGATTGGCCGGCGAGGTTGGCCAATAATCCTTGAGATTAGGTATGTCGGAATGCTGGCCGAACGGCCGCCACGCGCTCCGGTGCGGATATCGGCGGGAAAATGTTTTAATTTGATATCGTTTGCGTAATAATGGCGGTATGCTAATGCGGTACGTGTACTCGAATGTTAATTATGGGGGGAATTTTCGCGAGAGAAATAACAAACATCATACTATATGACATGTCGCTGTAGCTACAGGCTGATTCGGAAATATATTATGATTTTCAGTTTATTTGTGCGTGTTGCTTAACAAAATTTTTGACGTACCTATATTATTAGGGATGTATACACAAGAGGGTGGTGAAACGGGATGCGAGAAGGGTGATAGGAATTTGGTATGGGGATAGAACAATAAGGGTTCAGGGATCAACCAGGAAGCACGACTTACATGGATTTTCTTACTGCACTTACAGATCTCCTGAACAAAATCACCGATTCGCACAACGCACTAACCATACTAATAGTTTCGGCACGCGCTGCGAGAAAACCGAAACACACAATAGCAATAGTAACAGCACAATCAGACCAGTATAAAGAGCACATAGCAAAACATTGACATTTTTTGAACTGACAGTTCAAAATTCATAGACAACAGACAGAAAAAGTCGTGCTACCTGCGGTAAGGGCAAAGAGAGGGGGGGGGAGGGGCGATAGATAGGTGTAGTAAACCTAATGGAGTATTCTCACGCGCACGGCGACCGCCGATCTGGTCCTGTGATAAATACCGAACAATGAACATGTTTTAATAGTTGATTTTTGTAAATAAACATATTGCTTTACATATTAAATCAATTTATATTAAAATAAGCAATATTTTAATATAAGAGTAATCACTCGTAAACAGATTTAGAATATCATTAATCAACATAGTGGTTACTTTGTGGTGTAAAATTATTATTTTAATTTTCACAACTAAACGTTGTGCTACACACACGTTGGGTTATTGTAACTACTATAATTTTGAGAGGTGCAATTTACGAGTGACAATAACACGTATGTGTAGAGCACAGTTTAGTAGTGAAAATTAAAAAAATCATGTTAAATAGAATAGTTGATTTTCGATGTTTCGACAACATACCTAATAATTTTGACATTTTAACTACGTGTGTTAAATTATTTTTTATAATTTTTTTGATTAAGTAACATTTCTAAATTATGCAACTAGCTGAACCTGTTAGCTGTTATTTATAGTTTATACATATTTTCAAGATACATTTAAAAAAAAAACAATCTGGAAAATTATATATTTTATTAGTTTAAGCAAATAACTAACTTTTTACTTACGACTAATGACTTATTGATTTAATTATTATAACTGGTCTACAAGTTTCAATAATATTGTATCTTCGATTGAAGATGGAAACTGGTTAACAACAAAGTTGGTTAAATTAATAATTATGTCTCACTACAAAGCTAATACTGTAATACTTTAGAATAATTTAATTAATATATTAATCAAATTGTAAATACTATATTTTATTTATTAAGGTAATTATGAGATAGACTAAAAAGTATAAAATATTTAAATATTTAACGTTATTTGTTTTGTCTGAAAATTATCTTGGAGTCACAGATTAAGAGATAAACGCAGGGAAACTGATTCAGACGACGTCATGTGGTTAGGGAGATGAAAGTTTAGTTATAAGCATTTGTCGGTAGGAATTTCAAAAGTAAATATGTACAATAAATAATTCCCATTGACGGGTAGACGCAAAACATAAAATAATCATTGTGTTAAAGATTTATTGTCCTACAGAAACGGTAAATGTTTTTAATAGCATAGCACCGTTATTTACAAGAATGGCAAATAAAATAAAAATATAAAATATAATGATAATACGTTGTAGTATAATCCGTTTCGTTATTAGGTGTAGGTGCTTTGAAAGACGATATCTTTAAATGCATCGATTGGCACCCGACACTGAACGGGTCACGCCCTCGTCTAATACAGTTTTTCTTAACAGCCTTGCTGACATCTGACAGCATAGAAAGAAATAGTTGTGGATATCTATACATCAGGCGAGATTTAAAAAAAGGTCCTGCTCACAGATTGGTACTACTATTCATATAAAATAAAAAAATTATTAAAGTAAATTAAATCTATTTAATATATAAAAATTTTTAGATGATGTATCGATATGAAAAGTATTTGATAAAAAATCATAAGCCCATCTAATATCTTAATTTGTTATAAACGTTTTTTAGTATTTTAATCACTTTTTATTAAGTTTTCATAATTCTATTAGGGATGTAAAGAAAATTGTGTATAATTCTTATTTATCGCAATTGTAGAAATACAATATTATTTGCCTGGTAACATGTGCATTTTGTTATTCATTTAGTTTCTTGACATGGGTTCCTATTAGTATATATTGGAAGAATCATGTTATATCAAAATTGTCAAATTATATCCAACGATAATTATTTTTTAATAGGTATGGTAGATTAATATATGATACGTACGGTTAATTTATAATAATCAGAAGAATCAGAAAATTATCTAAATTACTCCACATATAAAACGATTTTATATATTTTTTTAACTCAACTGTGTATGATGTGCAATTGGCTGAACATAAATATTTGCTTATATTATATATTTTAATTGTGAAGGAGGTACTTAATATGAATTTTTTAATATTTACAATTTCAGTTTTGTAGTTAGTGTTGAGTTAAAGACTTCTCCGTAACCATAGATCCATGTGTCTTTATACTCAAAGCAAATTTTAAATCTGTGGTAAAATTTCTGGTTCTCCATCTCTTCGTCTTACGTTATTCTCTCTAGCTTACAAGACAGAGTGTCATTGATGAAATGTGAAAAAATGTCGTTTACAGCGGAACGGTTTCAACACCCTACAGACAACCTTACAGGCTTACAATCTGTATCCCACCAATTTTTTATTTAAATATAAGTTATATACTTACTCGGAAACTATACTTATTCAAAATAGATATATATTTCAGTATAGTAGGTATAATAAAACATACATATTGTAACAATTAACAAAAAAAAAACACGTAAAGTAAAAAAAGGCAGTATAAGTGGTGTGTTTAAAAATTTGTCTCTGAATGTATGCGAAGGTGTATTTTAATTATTATGCTTGCGAAATATAAGAGTGTATAATGTATCAGGATCAATATTACTCAAATAGTATTTTTTTAAGATTCGCTGAGAAAATACGCCTGATGAGATTGAGACCATGGATTCAATGCATATTTTTAACTCAAATATTGGCTAATTACCTATTCTATATTATTTTCTATGTATATATATATATTATTTAGCCATTCGAAGAAGAATTCTAGTCTATTTCAATCTACACTGTTGTCATGAAGCCAACTAAATTATGTAATGTAATTAATAAAATCTAGTTAATGTAGTTTTCATCCCCTTATCCAATATGTTTTCATAAAGCCTTTTTTGTTGATATGCCAACCGTCTGGAGCGATCCACCAGCCGCCGTAATTGATCCTCAGGCATATCCAAGCCGCCTCAATTGAAATACTTGTCATGTTGTAGTAGGAACTCCGCCAATTGTCTTATTTCCATGTTTCCTACTCGATCCAATAATGTTATTCGTGCTTCTCGCCTAAAATGTCTCATTTCCAAATTTTTATAGATATTTTAATTAATATGTACATTTATCATTATTGTTACGAACGAATAGTAGAAATATTCAGAGAATCACAAGTTTCCAGTTTTCGCAACCATTTACCGGTGAATTCTCTAAATATTCAATCATTGCGTTCGTGGACTTTTCACTAACTACACAGGTAAATATCACGTTCGAAAATTTATCGTCAACTTACTGTGTTGGTGTAGCATAATCGGTTAATGCATTTCCTCGGATAGGAAGAGATCCAGGTTTGAATCTCGGTAGCAAACATATTTTTTCGATAAATTGATTTTATATGTATATCTTTCAAATGAATACATTTAATTTGTATTAAAAATATAATCTGTTACAAGTCATTATGCATGGGAAGATAAAAGAGACAGCAGAGGCGTAGGTAGAAATAAATTATCATGTCTATTTAACATCAGAAAGTGGTTCAATGGCCAAAATATTGGTGATGTAATACAGAATAAATCAACCTGCTGCAGCATGGGCACCAAATTTCGATTGAAGGCGGCACATGAAGAAGAAGTCTTGTTACAAAATTGTATGCGTGCTCCAAAATCTTAAACATTGCTTCACATCTACTATCTTCCAGTTTCGTTTTTAATAATTGAATTTATACCTACTACATATTTCTATTGTATATTGTACATATTTTAAATGTTCAAGCACCATAAGTGTCCAAGATTATACTTTTATTTCTAGTTTATCAACGCACTTTTGAATGTTGAATCGCCAGATCTGAAGCTGCCTTTACCCTTGAAGAAGGGGACCAGCTGTTAGAGCGACTATTGATTTGTTAGCGCCATAAAACCCGTGGATACCCACGTACTACGCACATACATAATGTAACACTGTGTCACGATATGTTTTTATGGGACTGGAGGTCGTGAATGTATGGAAAATTTACATTTTCTAAACAATACAGCGTAGTTATTAAGTCCGAATACTGGCGACATTAATTTTCTAGGCCGGATAAGTTATGTGGAAACATTTTACGATCGAGGATAAACAAATATGTCTGCATTTTGAGATCTTACGCAAGTCAAACTTTCGAATCTATTTTAGATAGAGTTGAACGAAATTGTACGCGAGCAGGTGTTTCATCTGCATTATTTAAATGTAATAAATATAACAAAGTTTATTTACAATATATGCGTACAATTTAAATCATTAACATGTTTTTTCATATTTCTCTCTAGTATTTTTAACAGCGGCTCTGAGTTATTTATATTATTCAAAGTAACGGTCCTCTTAAATTTTGTTGAGAATCATAGCAAAGCAAATATTTTATAATAGCCTATTTTAAAAAATTCTTCCAGTACTGGCTCCAAGGATCAGGTACATTTCGTCTGTGTGTGAAATAAAAGCTTGTTTCCCGTTTCTCTCGAACTTTTTTTTCTGGGACCAATACTGACGGAGTTAAGAATGTTTCAATTCTAACGGCCGTCAGATAACTGGCTAATGAATTTAGCCATGATATTTACAAGGTTAATTTTAAGAGAATTTTATAATGGAATACTAACTAAAAACTACGAGTGTCACTGTGTTTAAAAAATCTAAAATATATATAAATTTGAAACATATAAACGCTATATATACCTAAACACATTTTACGTAAAATAATGTTATTAAAATGTGTTAGATTTTTATCCGATGCTGGTTTCAGGATCTCTTTGTCATGAGATCTTCCACAATATTTAGTATTTTGATTAAAACCTTTATAAAATCAGAGACAATACATAAGTCTTAATATATTCTCAAATTTTGATATCCCTCAAATAAAATTTTTGGGGAATTTTGGCTTATTTGGTTACGAATTTATCCTATATTTCGGGGCGTATTCGATGAATTTTATCCAAATTAATTGAAATCAGACCTTTTATATGACATGAAATATGTGCACCATAAATTCTGTAAAAAAATGTTTATCTGACAATACTCGAAGTACAATTATTATGCTTTAGTTCATATTTAAAATGTCATCATCTAGATTAAGATATCTCACAGAGACGAAGCTATTATTTTTATATGAGAAGTATGGAAGTCTTGGGCATTACAGGGCTTACGACCTGTCATCGGCTGGCCTAAAAAAATGTCAATAGATGGCGACAGCATAATTGGTAATAAATAAGTGAAACGTGCCATCTTGATTTAATATATACAACTTCTAAAAATTTGATAGATGTGGTAGCGTGGGTAAATAGGTGAACGTTACATTGTGTAAAGTGATCACTTAAGCCAGCCGATGATAGGTCGTTAGCCCGGTAATGCCCAAGACTTCCATACTTCTCATATAAAAATAATAGCTTCGTCTCTGTGACACATCGTAATCTTTGTGATAATCCTCCAGGGGATAAAGCCCAGTAATTAGTTCCTAAAAAGATTTAGACATACTCAAACTATCGTCATCGTCTATTAAATATTGTATTTTTATTTATTAATTACTAGAACATATAATAGTGCACAGTTTATTTGAATGTATTGCATGCACGCACTGCATGACGTGTCACATGAAGCAGTTGAACTTCATGTGTTAATTTACGACCCTCATTTGATATTTAAACTTTTTATGGATACGAAAAGGATAATTTTCCAGCAAAGATTAGTAAACATTTGAATATCTTAATTTCAAATAAATTTTAATAGATAATCATTCCACAAATAAAGCTGTGTTTAATGTCGGAAAAAAAAATCTGTAAAATATTTTATAAAGTGAATTTGCTTCCCGTTTTATTCGTGTCAATGTGTAATCTCTTAAATGGGGGCATAAAATTAATACATTACGGTGGCGTAAATATAATTTTACAACTCATAAAAAATATTATGATCATATTAGAATGAACGAGACGCGTGTAAACCAGGCACTTTGAAACGAGTCCTATGTAAACGACCGAGGAAACAAGTAAAATGGTAGGTAGGTAGATACAAACAGCACACTTTTAAAAAAGTATTATAATGTAACGTTTGCGGAGAATTAAGAAAAGGAGAACAAGTTCACCTTTTGATTATGGCGTTACTTGAATTTAAGACCTAGTCGTGTGTTAAGGAACGTTCACACAGTATAAGACAATGCGCGGCGCAATAGGGGACTGACCAAATTCTCGAAGCAGTCTAGCTCTGTTGCCCTTTTCCGAGGCACCGCGTATTTCAAGCATTGTTTCAGACGTATAAACGATTCTAAGTATGAATTTAGCAAAGATTTGAACCAACTGGGTGTGGCAAAATTGGCTAGACTTGCGATCGACCGCCTTTGAGCTAGGGGTAGCGAAATGGTAAGAAATGACAAGTCAGTTAGTCAAGAGGAACATTCGGCAGCAAAAAGTTTATTTGAAAACACTGCTTTCAAGGAGTGAGAGGTTAATTTAATATATGCTTTCTTACTTATTTTTTAAAATACCTAGAATTAAAATCTAGCTACTATAAAGTGAAACGACATTGAAATCTACACGGGTTTCAAACTTAATGTAATTTAATATATTTGGAGATATTACGCCGACATTTTACATCAGATTGTATAATGTAGGCAGGTAGATATACGTACACACATTCGAAATAATTTTCTTAGGACATTTTCCAAGTTCTGGTGGAACTAGGAAAAAATTAATAAAATATGTAGGTATTATAAAACTTGTTAAGCTTCGCAGATCAAGTTAGCCGCAGTTTTCATTAATTAACAATTATAGATACTAACGAAGCTTCTTGGTAAAATATCAGACTCCAGCTAATCTTCCTTGTTCTTCTTACTTATATCCGATATCCAATACAATACTTAAATCAATAATTATGGTATCAAATTATTTTTTTACTAAATTTAACTCTGAATCCCTAGCACAGTACTCCAAAAAAATAATGATCTTTAAAAAAAATTGTGAGATACCAAATTTTGAAACGGTGTTACAGAATTCCAGGTGGTGAAACTTACAATCCATGGAAAACGTTAGATGAGTATAAGGAACAACATTTTAGCGAGTGGGAAGTAGAATTACCACAGAATAAGACTGATTGGCTGAATGGCACATGCAATTGCCCAAAGTATCTTAGAGATTACGTTTAAACATTTAGTTGGGTAAAGTTGTGTTTGATTAAGTTAGGTTAGAATACAAAGACGAAATAGAGTAAGAAGAAGTAAATATCTAGTTAACACTTAGTCTAAAATTTGGGGAAAATTTACTATTTTTGGGAAACGAAAGTATTTTTTTGTATACCTACATATTTTCATTAAATTTGGTAAGCAGTTAAACACATGCTAATTTTATATATAATAAATTTATTTTTTATTAATTAAATTTCTAACACAAATAAGCTTCTACATGAAGAATATTCACCAATGATGGTTGTTTTTAAAAAGTAGATATGTCGTGTGTAATAATTAATAATAAATAGTGTTTTTTTTTTTTTTTTAAATTTTTTTAGATTCAATAAATAAATATTATGTCTCTAGATACTACCTTAGCTCCCTGTACTGAGCTTCTTAAACGTCTTACGTGCAGAATATATGAAGGAGTTTCAATGAGTATTTTCAGTCAATGCTGATTTTCCACGTCTTTGCTATAATTCACGACATCCTCTATACCTTGAAGCTCAGAATATCATCAATGATGCTCTCACAGTGGAATAATGACGTTCTCAATGGAATCATGGAATCACGGCGGATGTATCTGAGATTTGTTGATGAATGGCCACGGGTGTTGGGCCTACTTATAAAACAAACATGGGGGTGATTGGCTCTCACTTATCCCAGTATAAAAATCATATAATTCGTAAAGTGCTTCTCAATTATACTCGGTATCTGAAGGATTACAAGAATATTATCTCATAGGCTGTGGTACGGTTAAAAAGATTACCATTAAAAAAATATATATTTAATATTTGTTTATTCTTGTTGCTTGTTTAATTCCGTTTTTTTAATCAGAACTGGGTAGAAAACCCATAGCTGCCATGCGGAGGTTTATATTTGATTATAAAGAAAACTGTGATAAAACACAACCCTTGACCATTAGGGTGTATGTGTGCGCGAGCCTTCACTTAGTCATTTGATCTCGGCAAGCTTTCATTTCTTCTAGTAAATATGAAAGCTCGGTAAAATATATTTACTAACACACACACACATATTGTATAAGTAGGTGAACATCGCGCGTCTTTACTTAAATAAATTCATAAATATGTAATATATAATAACGGTATACATGTATATACCTATATACCCACTACACATTATTTCGTTCGTATTCCTGTTTATTCAATCCGCATTTGTCGGGAATTTCTTTGTACAAAAGCTGCCACTCAAAACGCTTTTGCGAAGAAAAACATGTTTTAAAACTTTCGGAGTTTTGAAATTAGATTATTTAATTAAATTGAATTAGTAGTTAAATAGAGTTTATTTGCTTCAGTAGAACCCGCCTTCCCCTACAATGTGTTAGAGACAAATATAATACTTTCTCATAGAAAAAAATATCATTCCATTTCAAAGTACGTATATAATTGATAAACCTGATAGAAAGAATAAAATACATACTTATGCTTGCATTATATATTGTGAAATTAAATTATTAAATAGAATTGATAAGTGTAGGTTAAACCTTATCGTATTATTTACATGTATTAAATTAATACTCATATTTAAAAAAATCTGATGATTCACTTATAAAAATGAACAGAAACAATCTATAGGTACCGAGAAATATATTATTTCTACCGGGACATAGATCAGAATCTTTTAATTAGCAGGAGAATGAGTTTCTAATTAGACAACGGTAACAATTAACTATGTCGTTGATTTTTGGACTTATATATCATTCCATAAATAATAGACATACCTATATCATTTTCAATAAAAATCAACGATAAGTTAATTATTACAGTGGTATAATTGTAAACTCATTCTTCCTGTAAGAGAACGTTTCGATAGATAGATAGATTTTTCTGTGTTTCATCAAATTTTTAAAAATTATCAAATAACTACGTTTGTAAATTGCAACTTTATAATAAAAATGTATTTTGAATATTTGCAAACTGTAGTTTGCGGTATATTATGTTATTTTTTTATAGATTATTTAACTTTGTTTATTAAAACCACTTAATGAGTAATTATCACAAGTCTTATTCTAAAAACAATTTCTAACAATTGTGTATCATCAAGTTAATTTCCACATCTTTCATCTTCATAACAATTTAAGTTAAGTAGATTTTTTTTTTAAACATTACATTAAAATGTAATATATATTTTTTAATTAGTTAATCTGATATCCTGAAGAACTAAATGATGTTTTCTGAAACCGGTTGATGTATTAAATGACTCGTTAAGTGGTTTTAATAAACAAAGTTAAATAATCTTTAAATAATAAACCAAATGTGTTTACATGTAAAAATGTATAAATAGTTTGATGTTGAAGTAATGAACTGATGAAATTTCTGAATTGACAATCAAGTTAACATTGTAGTCACACATTTGATTCACAACTAATAAGTAACTTGAAAGTAGATTCTGCATAGTACAACGTAATGAGAAATGAAAACATCAATCTGTTTTTCCAACCATTATTCAACATCGACATTATGTAAATGCTATCACCACATCCCCCTCAAAAAATGCGGCCTTCGCCGAAAAAATTCACGATCTAATGGACTCTACGGAGATCGTGCGAACCTCCGCCATCTTCGGCCGTATTGGCATCCCAAACAGGTCCCCGTAATGGCTTTACAAGACACACGGTGTCTGCAAGATATCTATCTATCTGCATTTTATTTTTGAAAAATCGAGCCGCCTAAAATACCGTGCGGCGAGAGTGAAGGTTCTCGTTACGAGGGGAGCCGATCTACAGGCCCGGTTTAATTAGAAAACTTCAAACCGGTCGGGCTACCCGTGCTTTGTGGAAGACGATGTATAATTTTTGTACCCCGCTGGTTTACGCCGTCTGATTGAGGAGGTAAGGTTAATTAAGGAGCTACGCAGGTCTCATGGGGCAGCCATCTTGGTTTTTGTTTTGATATAGTTACTTCAGTTAAATAATTAATTTTAAGAATATGACGAATTTATTATTTGTTTGTGTAGGCATAATATATAATATTTACGTATGTAAACAAATATAGTACATTTTTCTATTCTGTAAATAAAATAATTGTTAAGTATATGATGATTATCCAAACACTCTCTCGCTCTCTTTCGTTTGTTTTAAATCTTCTCTCTATTTATTTGTGTTTATTCTTTCTAGTTACGACAATGAGATTGGTTCCAATACTATTGAATCTTGAAACGAGTGTTCCTTCTAGGTTATATCGCGTTTTTTGTAGATGGTTTCCACAAAGAAACCTCCTTTCTAGACTTACGTGTCGGGATTTGAATGCGTGCCATTGCTTTGATTTAAATGCTACGGGATAACCGTACGCTAAGGATATAACGTCGCGCACAAGTAAGCTTATACCGTATTTTTTTAGGCAAAGTCTTGACAATGGCACGTGTTACCCAGCCAAAATATCGGCTAGGTTTCAAGGAAATCATTTATAAAAATCATCGTCTTCGGCGGTCCCTTGTTTTGAGGATGATGTCTGCCATAGTTTACTCCTTTCCTTTCCTCTTTCTTCCTTACTTTTCTCTGTAATTACAATCCTCTTAATGTTTTATACATAAGTGTTCATAGAAACCTCAAATTATATTAAAATTACCTATATGTGAGTGTGTGTGGGCCTCTTATTACTTAATTACGGGGGTAAGCAGACAGGATAGAGAGGCACACTCCTCTCCGGCACAATTCTCATCTCATCCACATTTATACATCTTCTCATACAAGCTCGCCGATTATTAAGGCTTTTGCGGACGTCCTCTATTCTGGTGTCATCAACACTTACGTCATATTTCTTTGGTACTATTCTCTCCTCATTCATTCGTTCCACAAACCAAACCACCTAAGTGATCCTTTTCTTAATCTTACTCTCTATACAAACATCAGCTTTACATTTTTTCCTTATTTCTTCATTATTTTTTACTCTGTCATAAATAGATTTGTCATATATGCGCCTAAGTGATCTCATTTCCACGGCATTCAGTCTAATTTTGTTCCTCTTCTGCTAGCTCCAGGCTTGACTTTCATACAGAAAAATAACAGAATCAGTATTGAAAGTAGGTTTTTAATAGAATAACATAATTTCTTCGTAAACTTTTTCATAGCTCAAGTGTAGTTAAATCTATACCTCGAGCAATCAATTTTTCCCTTCCATGTAAGAGCACATACCCACGCCAATACCACCGCAGAAGCCGTCCGCACCGAGTATGGAGTACTCGACACTCCTACACTCGTTCGAGACTTTAGAAGCCTGGCTTCTTGTGTGGCGTCAAGGCATGCTTAGCATTTTAAATGGAACGTATTGAAGAGTTTTCTTCGTCGATTCGTCGATTATGTTCGTCAAACTTTTCATACCGCATGTTTTATACCAGTTTATGTATTCACCGCGCGTCTCGCCGTCAGACCGGAGAATGGGATTCGTTTTCCCATGTGTTCAACCATAATCTCTGGCGGTTGTGAAGATCGTACCTGCTATGCTGCCTATTCACCTACTCTCACGGTACACTGTGTACATACTTAACGCGTTTATACCCATTCTGATTGGTCTGACTCTTTTTAGGATGAAAAATAAGTAATCTATTAAATTTATAATCTAGTCATTAGTACACGTGAGACTTTTTTGATAGTCAGGAAGTCAATTCAAATGCAAGTTTTTTCTTTCTTAAAAACTGTAGCGAGACTTACTTTTCTTTATTATTATGATTAAAATAAATTAGATAAATACATACAAATTTGAAAATATATATAAATTGTTGTCGAATTTCGTCTACATACATTTTACTCATCTAGACATCTATTCTTCCTCAATATTCCGGTGGTTAAAATATGTTTTTGAAAGAGAGATTTTTCTGTGCATCTTTGAATCATTTAGAGATATTTTCAAAAATCACGATTTCACAGACCTATAATGTGTGATTTCATTAAAAATGAATACATATGGTGTGCAAAAAACGATGTACAGCTGAAAAGGAATTAAATATATTAATATTAAGGTGGTTCCTACCCTTACAGATTATTATCTACACCTACTCTTGATCAGGAATCGCGCGAAATATATTTTTTATTCAAAAGTATTACCAATAATCGATATTAATTAAGCAGCGTATAATCAAATAGAAAATGAATTGTCCCGATTTACTTACCAGAATAATTATATTAAATATTGCAATAAAAGCTGTTTACATATTTATATTGTTCCCCTTGTTTCAATAGAAAATGATTTTTAGGAGAACACATTCTTATTGTGAAGTTGTAATTATATATCCCGGTGACGCAACAACAATATTTTTCGATAAAATTGATATTATATGTATATCTATATTATTATATATATTATTCAGAACATAGGTCTGTGATATTTTAAATATGAATTAAATATATTAATTATAAAGATATACATATAAAATCAATTTTATCGAAAAATATTGTTGTTGCGCCACCGGGATTCGAACCTATATATCTTTATAATTAATATATATACCTATGTTCTGAATAATTACAACTTCACAATAAGAATGTGTTCTCCTAAATAATAAAGTTGTATCAATGTGTCCAAAATTTAACAAAAATGAATTGATAATTCTGGCGTCTGCTATCAGTTTACTCAAAGGTATTTGAGATTCTGTAAAAATAAGGTAGATGGCTCTGTCAAATGATGGAACGATTAAATATATTAATATCAGAAAGGTAACATATAGGGTCGAAAATTGTCGCTAAAAATATTGTCGCTGTAGCTTAGTTGGATAAAGTACCTTCCCCGGTAAGGAAAGAGATCCAGGTTCGAATCCCGGTGGCGCAACAACAATATTTTCGATATATATTTCTAATTAATATATTTAATTCATATTTGAAAATGATTTTTATTATGTTCTTTAAATTGGACCAATATTTCTTTGAGTTGTACGGTATTAGTGTTCTAATTTTATCATCTTGTTTGTTAAAATAAATGCAGTACACCCAGGGTGTTATTTAAAATGTAATTTATATAAACAACGTGAAATATTTGTCACATGACGTGTAATATTTGTGTTGCTGGAATACGGTTCCCCGCGTGGGTAAGGTAAACAAGGTTGTATGTGCGTACAAAATAAAGCTTCCGTGTACATATCACTCATTAAGATGGGTACGCGTTAAACCTTTAGTATGAAGCTCTTTGGGTCATCGTGCTCTCCGCGTTAGGTCATAATGGTACAATATCTAGATGAACCATCAACGAAGGTAAGTGCAAAATAACGTAAATTTTGTTTGGACAAAATTTAAATATTTTTGACATTTAATAATTTACATAAGTACACACTATTCGTAGTTAGTGAATTATGAATATGTATGTTACTATTTTGTCCGCTGCTCTAGGCTTATAGGCTACTCTAGTCTGTCATTTACATTTATGAATTTTAGTTATAGTGCAAAAATGTAGGTGGGTTTACGTATAAACTCCCTTATATGGTTACACTTTCTAAACAAGGAGCTGTAACCCTGGACAGATTAATTGCTAATTAATATTGAAGAAATAAAAAATCTTTAATGATTTGGAAAAAAAGTGTGTTGTAAATTTAAATTTAACAATTATTGACAAACCTAACTATAAAATGTTTTTCCTATTTGAAGTCTGTCAAATCATTATTATTAAATATCGAAATTCAACGTAAACATTTTCAAAAAAATATTTGATAATATGTAAAATTTAATTTTAATATTTATACGAAATTTTAACAGGGTGGCAATAAAGGACAGTACAGTTTTAGTACTGAGTCATTCAATATCTATAATATTTTATAAGGAGAGCAGATCGACCAACTAATATACTTCGACATTTATCAAGAACCACTAGATATGTTCTACCCCCTGCAAAAAAGGGTAAATACCTGTCTCGTATGAGTATGGTTTTTGCTTACATAATAATTATGTAAGTATGTATGTAAATACTAGGTAAAAACACGTTAGTAATGATAGGAAAATAATTGTTATTAAAAAGTTTCACAGAGTACAGTGGACCCTCAATTTTCGTCCATGTTGATATTTGTCTTTTCATTTTCATCAAAAAGGCGTATCCCGTTTTTTTGAGGACGTCCGCGGAAGACTTGGCATAACCAGGTAAACCAAAAATTGGAAGATGTTAATGTTAGTAGCCACAATAATCAACGAGCTTGTGTGAGAAGATGTATGAATGTGGATGAAGCGAGAATTGTGTATCAGGGCAGAATAGTGAAGCGCTCTATCCACTCTGCCTACCCCCGTGGGGAAACGGCGTGATGGTAAGTAATTAAGTAGTAAGTAAAAACATTTAGATGGAATCACTCTTATTTCGATGTGTCATTCTTTACAAATGACTATAATAAGTAATATATATGGAACAAATATAGCGCATACTATCGTAATTCGTTAACTAAAAAATATCCATAGAAATTGGTGAAGTCAAAAATTTCACACATCTGCGGTAAAATCAACAAATTTGACATAGGCCTCTTTGAAAGATGGACAACGAGTTATTGAATTGTTATATTTGTTTATGCGTACGTGTGACTGATGTACAAACGGCGAGAATTATTTTAATGTTGATGATGCCGAGAACGAATGACGAAAAAAAACGAACATAGGTAGAAGTGTGCGCCTAGAAAACGTCGTATTAGCCCCATAACTTCTCGTTATTCGACGCTGAAAGTATCATAAGTTCCAGCCACACCTACAAAAAAATGTGTTTCCCATCTCGGACAAAACACAATTCGTTTACTCTCTGTCATTATCCCGGGGCAATTTTCTGATAACTACGACGCTTTGCTGAAAATTGCTTTCAGGAACGGCGTGGGTACAGCCTCCCCGTTCGGTGGCAGAGTCGCCTGCAATTTTATTTTTGATGTGAAAATATACTTGGAAGTAGACTTTTTTTTGGCCTAAAGTTAAAATAATTGAACGATTGGATACTAAAATGTGAGCTTAAAACTCTGATAACGAAACTACGACCTTTAAGATGATAATTTGCTACCGCACCGCCTCGTTTCACCACCCCAGCACTTAATTTATTCAGTAATTTGTATGTATATATAAATAAGAGTGTCTGTTTTTTATACAAATAAGTAGTTTTATTTCGAACATGATAAAATATTGCACACTTGACCTTCAAAACAAGAGGAAGATCAATGTCTACATGAGATTTTGAATGCAGTATTTTAGTACCTTTTTATGAAATTTTGCACACTTGACGTTCAAAATAAGAGAAATATTACTATTTACATGAGATTTCTAAAAACCACCCCCATCCCTCATTATCACCCCTTAAATCAGATTTTAGTACTTCTTGATGAAATTTTGCACAATTAATGTTCAAAATAAGAGGAAAATTACCGTCTAGATCTGATATCGAAAAAAAAAAAATAGCTCCACTGCGTAAAGCTCGGGCAACGCTTGGTATTTTACCTAGTATAAGTAAAATAATTAAATAAGTAGCATAGCATGTGTGAGCGTAAATATTTATAAGAAAAATTCATGTAAATCAGCATGAGCACGAACATCATACAAGAGGAAAAGATAGACTGAGACTGCCATTCAGGAAGAAGGCTACATCTCTGAAATTGATGATATACAGTGTGATAAATATCTGTAATGAAATGCCAGAAGACATAAGAAAGGAGGAGAAACTACATAGATTCAAAATGTAACTAAGCAAATATGTGCAAGATAAATAGTAGTAAAAAGGAACATTTTGATTTTGTTTATATTAAAGCATATATAAATATATTTATGAATGCACTATATTAAGAATAAATAATACGTTATAATTTTTTTTAATTAAACTTTAAGAGCACCCAAAGAAACCTTCAAAAAGTGAAGAGAAATGTGTTAAATTTTTTAAAATATTTTAAATATCATGAGCAAGTTAACATTGTGAACTTTGGTTGTTACGTATGCACTTTTGGACTTTGCAAAGACGGGATTAAATATAATTTTCATCATTGATTGATGGAGAACCGAAAAGGGTGGAAAGACCTTAATGCAGTAAGGATTTACAATGATCGATGACAGCTTTAAAAATACATGTTAAGTCAATAACCTCAAAGCTTACCCCAATTCTAGGTGGACGCTGATATCAAAAATGGTTGGCAGTTAAAAAATGAACATCGTGAAGGATATTTTCACATAAAATAAAACATCCTTCGTGCGCACAGGGTGCGTACACTGTTTATATTTCATTTGTATGTTCTCCTTTTGTATGGCAGCGAAATGTCAAAAGAAAAATAAATAAATGGGAAAGCTAAGTACCTCACCGACATCTAGTTGTTGACTCCGACACTAAAGTCCCGCGCGGGACGGCAGCACTCTGGTGGTAATTTTAGTGTCTATAAAACAAGGCACTTAAGGATCATCACTCTTCTTTAATGGTCATAAAGAAAATTGTTTATTGAGGCGAGACCAAGAGACCAAGGGATCACTCAGAGCAGTGTGTGTGTGTGTGTGTGTGTATGTGTGAGTGTTATCCCAAACCGAGAATGCCCCCGCCATTTAAATTGTTGATATTTAAAGACAATGTCAGCAATGGCCGCGTGGTTATTTATGTGTTTGTTGACTCTTTTTCCAACCTAATTTAATGGTCAACGATTTTTTTATCGCTTGTTGATAATATTATACTCTTTGTACTCCACTTAAAGAAACGCACGTAAAATGATGTAAGTCACGATTACGGTAGATCATTAATTAAAAAATTTAATGATTGGTGCGTCGCTGCTGTGTAATTGATAATACTTTTTAATAGGTCATCAGTGTCAGACGTAAATAAATGAAAATGACGTAAACAGTTAATTATTTCTACAAAACATGTCAACTGAGGTTGCATTTAGTTCACTTCATATTTTTAACTAAGTAAACTGATTGCAACCAAAATTATATATATACCTATATATATTTTTTAATATCAAACGCAAACACAATTTTTTTAAATCATTCGAAACCGGACGGTGAATATAATTAACTCACAAATTAATTAATTATTTATTATTAAAATTATAATTATTTTTACAGTTCGGGCCCCTAAAAAAATGGTAACATCCGTCGTTTCGATAATCAATTTGTAACAAAAATATATATATATATTTTCCTAACAGTGTTTCTAATTTCTCATCCATATAGAAATATATTCTACATAATTCATAATATTCATTATCTTAAAAATTAATCACATTACACTTTAATGTTATTCTAGCATTTTACACCAGGATCATTAATGATATTTTGATAAAATACGTATAAAAAACAAAAAATAAAATAAAAATATAAAAATAAAAAATCAAAATTTTTGGTCAAAATTGTTTTTTTTTTCTTTTAGAACTTGTTAAATTGTAAAATTTCTACGTAGTTTAAGATATAACAAGGTAACACATATATATTTTAGTTGGACTATATATAGACGAAATGATACTGAAAACAGTTGATAACATATTCTACATGGGATGCAGATTAAATGAAAATTGGGACCCTTATATGGAAATTAAATGTATTGAGCAAGGCCAAGCTATATTCTTCCGCATGCCAAAGAAAGTATTGTTAAACCATTTATTTATATTTTCGAATGATAAAGGTACGATGCTACGTATTTCCTGTTGTACTCTATATGGAATAGAATTGTGGGTACTTACTGAAGAATTAGAGATGTAGATCTACAGACGACTTCTAAAACTGGGTTGATAAGATCACTAATGATAATGTGATGTGAAATTTGAATATTTTATAAATCACGTCGGTACAGAAAAAAACTGCTGCCAATAGAACGCGCCACAGCCGCCAAGGGAACCGGCCCTATTGCGTCACTTCTCTCGCAGCAATCTTCCAGACAAATTTATTAACCGATGCTTCTCATTGTCGAGCATTTACTGCTTATTCTTGTATCTGTTTCAACTGTTTCAAAATCAATAAACATCGGTCTACTGTGAGTAGTGTTTTTGTTCCACCAAATCTAGTCACACACATACACTCCGCGTTATAATTTAAACAAACGTGCGAGTAAATTTGCAAAATATAATGGGCATTTACTCACGCTAAAGTAAATCATTCTGATTTATCAAGATTTTGACAAATATACACATTAAACATTACACTGTGTACTTCGTTCCCTTTAGATAGTATATCTCACCATTCAGGGCCAAATTGCTAGCAAAATAGGTTTTGGAAGATGGAGGATATTCTAGCTAAAGAATCTAAAACAATGGTTAAATAAGTTCATAGTCTAAGTATTCCTAAAAATTATAATGCTGACGTAATAAAAGAAGAACTAAATTAAATGAAATCCTCAACCGTCGAAGAGTTTGTGTGAAAAATAATGCAAATGTAAGTATTATGTACATGCCCGTATTGTGAAACTATCGCATTACGGCGCAGAGACTGAAAACTGATCATTTTCCGATTTCTCCCGAGGGCATGGTTATCATGTGTCGTCGCGTCAGAATCGATACGAGAGACGGCGAGAGGTCTCGGCGAGCGCGCCGAGCGCCCCGCGCGCCGCCGTGTCACTCGTGATGTAACAAGGCGATCGCAACTTTACGAGCGAGGCTAGTTAGACAATAAAATGACGCGGACGTCTTCACTTGGCAAAAGCCTAGGTCAGTTTTACAGCGCCTGGTACCTTTTTTTCGACAGTAAAATGAAGAAGCTTTTATGGCACAGTTCGGCCGTTAATGCGGCGATACTCTTCTTGTCGAATTACATTATAAAGCGATGATAAAACAGTTTACTGCTGCCTCCGTGTGGGAGGCTCGCCTTAACGATTCGACTACTACTAGAAACACCGCTCCGTCGGTATTGTGCGTGATTCAATTTTTTTATTATTTATTTTATTGACACTTAAAATCAGAATTACGATTTTATTATTGCACATTAGCGACCCGTTCGGAATGTATCGGTCGTAACTGAACGGCTGCAGTGAATTAAGAGACCTGTTGAATGGCGACCGAATTGGTACGTCACATGTTTATGAGGCGACACCGTGTGAGGGGCGTGTTAACTTAATACCTGTCTATCGTTTGATGATGATGATGGGTCGTAATCCTTTCTGGACGATCCTTAAAAAGAAATTGGGGATTCGGAAGACGGAATGTGTACAACAAATCATTTCATCAGCGTCTGATGGTGTTTTATTTCATTAAAGTAACCACATGCTCAGAAAAATTATGCCGTCTTAATATAATATATGAAAAATGTATGAAAATGATATGTACCCACGTTTATCAAATACAATTAAAATTAATTGTTTTTGCATTTATGCCTTTATTAAACAAAAATCCTTACGACACTGACCGCAAGAGTCAGGGAGATTGGTGAATTTGGTGTGAACGTTTGTGTCTTTTACTTTTTACTTTTCTCTCTAGATATGAACAGAATAATGAATGTGTAATGTTTTTTAAAAAATATGTATTAAACCATTATTTGAAAAATAAGGAATATTTTTTCTTTTTATCTACGGCTAATGGTAAGAATTTTTAAGTTTTTGAAAACTGTCATTTTGAAACAAGATGGTGGATAAAGCTAGCTTACAAAATTAGTCGAAATATTTACAGTTGAGTTTTTGCATCCACAAAATTCATTACATTCCATACAATATATATATATATATACATGCAAACATTTTAACGAAAGGTAGTTTGGGTAGTAAATTGGTAGTGATTGAAAAAAGTGTATTACAATTTTCCAGATGTTGCATCACAATACGTAGCATTTCTATCAAAATCTACCATATAGATCTAACATCAGCTGTTTTCTATTTATTAAAGCTAATATTAAAAAAGTTATTTATTCATTATTCAAGTCCTTAATATTTTTTTTCATAGAACTAGTGATCCAGTACGGGTTTTTTCAGGACTCTTATATCATGACATTTAGAGAGATGTAGAAAATTGTGTTCTTGGGAAAAGGAAAAATAGTCAATTAATTTTTCTACTTATTAATAAACTTCTTTTTTTTTTTTCAGAAAACATGTTAATGGATTTTATACATGACCAAACTAGCGGACGAGGAGTCAAATCTGTGGTGAGTGTTCATTGTTTAAATTATGTATTATGCTAATAAAACGTATTGAATGTCGGCTTATCTCGTTGTTTATTGATATAGAGATACAGTAAATACTCATAAGTATTCAAACTAATCTAAAAAAGCCATAATTCATGTAAAAATATTACATTTTTTAGGCCAGTCGTGAGTAGGGTTTCACAATACCTATTTGACTGTTACAATTACTTTTATCAAAAAATATATACGTGAAGGTACTTTTATACCGACTGACTTCAGAGAGCTTAGTCAATATTATTAAAGTAGGTAACTGTACTGTAGGTGTAGGCATTTAAAATGTGGTGTTGGCGAAGGATGCAAGGAATAGGCTAGACCAAGAGTGCTAAAAATAGATCCATAATAAATTATATGAAAAATTGATGAAGACAATGTATAGAACACATTCTTAGACAGAATGCACACCGTAGAAATGTTATTAGGGGAAGTATTGATAGAGAAAAGTCAAAACAAAAATATAATATGAGCATGGCAAACATCTACAAACAATTTTAATACGAAAGAAGAAGAAAGTTACTCTAGAATAGTAAAAATAGATATACTTATGTATCTAGCTACCAATGAGTAATACGTGTTCGTAGAATAAGATAATTTAATAAAATTACTATGAAAATTGTTACAGGTAACACTGTACAAGTTGTTGGTCATAAATTTCAACATCCGCTTGCAAAAACTCTTTTTGCTCACATCCGTCATTGAATGTCAAACAAATAAAAATATTTCTAACATATTAATTTATTATTTTTCATTAGGTTGTAATTTAGTTATCACACTTATTAAATATCAAATGTTTTTAAAACCTTTGCAATTTTATAAACGATTAAATTATTTAAATGTGTCTAAATACTTATGTACAATGAAAACAATTTCGAGTAATTAGATAGGAATAATATGATATTCTTAGTGTAATTCAATGCGCAGACATTTTAAGATATTTATTTTATTTTATACATGTGTGAATATAGTAAGATATTTAATTGTTTATCTCAATAGATCTGACAAATATCGAAGATGTATCAATTGCAGTATTTTTTAGAACAAATTGAATGTATTTTAACTATTTCACATTTTATATAACACTTGGTAGGTGAGTACCTATCTAATGTATCAATAATTAATTAAAGCAAATCTTTAATATGAAATATACATTGTAAAGGATGCTCAAGCGGTCGGCATATACTATATATATATAGAATTTAAATTTGAAGCTAATATTACAACAATTAACATCATCTGGTAGAAACAAGTCCCGTGGATAGCACGACGCAAGAATTCCCTGTATACAGCAGGAAATAAAATTTGTTTCCAATTCTTCAGCCACATTATGGATCAAAGTGTCAGGCTAGAAAAGGAGCTAATCCTAGGTACAACTTTGGGCCGAAGAATACCTGGGAGAGTCCCATGGTAGTGGTAGCTGGAGAAGCCCTGAAGTCAGCTGTGAGAGCGATACAGGACCGGGATTTGTTGACATGCATTACGAGCCGGGTCTCATCCTATTAATGCCATTATATGACAATACTGATAGGGTGTCCAACGGAAAAATATCAAGATTAAATTGTAATTTTAAATATGAATTAAATATATTAATTAGAAAGATATACATATAAAATAAATTTTATCGAAAAATATTGTTGTTGCGCCACCTGGATTCGAACCTGGATCTCTTTCCTAACCGGGAAAGGTGCATTATCCAACTATGCTACAGCGACAATATTTTTAGCGACAATTTTCGAACCTATTGTTACCTTTTTGATATTAATACATTTAATCGTTCCATTATTTGAAAGAGCCATCTACCTTATTTTTACAGAATCTCAAATACCTTTGAGTAAACTGATAGCAGACGTCAGAATTATCAATTCATTTTTATTAAATTTCGAATCCCGGTGGCGCAACAACAATATTTTTCGATAAAAAATATTTTATATGTATATCTTTATAATTAATATATTTAATTCATATTTAAAATATCAGAGACCTATGTTCTGAATAATTACAACTTCACAATAAGAATGTGTTCTCCTAATAAATTGTGATTGCTCGTATACTATCTGAGTGAGGTTAGTAGTGAAGCTGAGGAGAATTTTTCCCAATAAATTAATTAGCAAGTACGGAGACATACCCTGGGTACCTCGGTCACCGGACCTTACACTGTGCACCTTTTTTTGTGGGGATACCTTAAGTCGAGAGTTTACAGCAAAAATCCATGAACAATTCATTTCCTACTAGAAAATATCCGCCGTGAAGTTACTGCCATTGAAGCAAAGCTTTGCTATCGCATGTTCGCAAATTTAAGAGTCTGATTTTCGGCATTTAGACGATATTGTTTATAAAACGTAAAATTCGCATCGTTAAACTCAATTTTATATAAATAAAATATGAGAATAACATTGTAGTTTTTTTATTTTGTATTAAACTTGAAAATTTTCCGCTGAACACTCTTTATAAATGCAACCAATAGCAAAATAATTTATTTTATTTGATGCAATGACCGCACAATTACGCTTGATTGAGTTGATGACAGTCTTTGTATATTATATTGGTTTTTATTTTATTTCTGAGACACGGATGGACGTAAATAAGTAAAGTATTGTAATAGTGATGTTTGTATTTTCTATTACATTTTTTCATTCGTTTGCTTGCCACAATGAAAAGAAGAGTACCTACGTATTTATAATTTTCAAATATGTTTAAAACTGCACTAAATTTTTAATCATAGATACAATAATTATAATTATTATTATATTTTATGCAAAAATCTCACCGAATTTTCATGAAGAATCTCAGAATATACAGATTTATTCTTAATACCTACTTGCTACCTACGAAAAGGAGAAATATTTGGAAGCTTTATCTACAGTCACCCCCAAAAATTGGATGTCACGTGACAAGGGGTGGTTTTCCGGGTGGACGTAGTGTGCCAAGAACGAAGCCCGTATTGAATTTTTATTTAAAAGTAAAATTCTAAATATACGGTTTTATTTGCAATAACTTGTGTGCACTTTATTTATTATAAGGTAATTAAAATTTGAAATTACATTACATTAAATCATTCTAGAAACTATGCATCTTAAGTTATTTTAGATTTTAATTTTCATTTTAGATAATATTTAATAATTTTTAATTTAGATTTCTTTAAATGTAGAAGCATTATGATAAGATATTTATAACAATTGAATTGTGAATAAAGTCACCATAAAAGTTAATTCAGTTCATCAGAAAAAACAGTTTTTTAATAAATTTTAATACGATATCAAACTGAAAAACAGTATTCGTCCTTATTTGAAGAGATTGCGTTCAATTGTAATTAAGAAATAGAGGTATTAAGCTTTATCTTATAATAATCTTGTATAAAAAAATACAATTTTAATACGATTGTGCGATTGGTCGTGGAAATGTCTCATTCTAAAAATGGACCTCGGAAAAATTGCTTTATAAATACATGAGGCGGGTGGAAATTTGCCCATCCTTCGCATATCCCGTTTGTCGTCAAAGTATACGGTTGCCGAATTAGTACCGCAAACCTCGAAAACAACTTAATATAATATAAATCCGTGAAGAGAGAGACAGAGAGGGGAATTACTAAATTATTACAAAGACGTGCCCGTTAGCTAGGCGGCTGGGTAGGACATGGATTTTGTAAATTCCTACATGGAATTTTTAATCCCAGTGGGAGAACTGAGTGTATTAATTATTCTCACTTTCACTATTCCTTCATTTACATTCGTACGTTTTTTAATATACGTCAGATGTTTTGAAGCTTTGAATATGACAATCTTTCATATTTTTCAGTTGCGCTATTGGCTCGATTTTTATCGGCACCTATTACTTTTCGTTTCTACTCGACACACCTTAGATATTGTGTCTTAATATTAATATCTACATGGGTGTGTAAAAAAAATCCGTCACAATAAAGTCCGGAACAATAAAGTGAAAAATTAAAAAATCTAATAATGTAGATGTACATCATTTGTTTCTGGTACCATCAACATTCACGTCAATATTTTATTAATTATCGTCTCCTCTTTCATAAATTCTACAAAATAATGTGCATATCTTTTATTTATCCACTCATAGGTATATGCTGCAATTAGCTTTGTATCAACCCTGTAATTATCTCGTGTTCATTCTGTACTATTTCATATACCTGTAGGCCATACAAACGCTAGAGCGGTATTTATATTTTCACTTCATTTAGATTCATTTAGACACTAATAACTTTTCTTTTCCCAGTGACAAGTGCCTTTTCTATGCATTAATTGGAACTTACCATATATCCTATTGCGTACCTTTAATATCAGATGATATAAATAAATGTGTTCTATTCAAACTTCTATTCACGTTATTTATTTTCTATGCTATATGTTTAAAGGGGTATATATTTAAATAAATGAATACTCATTAAATATTTAGGTAAGCAGGTACTTTGTCCATACTAACAAACCCTAAATCTCATCCACAACAGATATCCTTTATGGCGTCTGGCATGGACCCCCTTGCATAATTAATTTTAGGTAAAATACAGCGACTACCTATGAATTTCACGGTTCATCCCTTGTACTGTTTTGTTATGTACCTACTTGTGAATTGATTTTAAATGTAAAATTATACAATGCTTTACTATATCATCAACTTTTATTGTACCGCTAAAGATTTTTGAATGCAGTTTGTTGACAAGTATTTTAAAATTCGTTTGGAGTACATTACCAATTTTTATTATAATGGAACAGAAATTGTATGTATTCCTAAATAATGTATATTTTTTTTATATTCAATTGACGTTAAAAGACAATATAATAAATCACGAAACACAATAATAAAACTAGATATAGGTATCTATATATAACTTTTAAGAAAGCATAATGAGAATAAAGTTCTACGCAAAATTTTATAATTAATGCATACACGATTTCACAATTAGACAAAAGTATGTCTAAATAAATAATATAAGTTAATTTTGTTTGATAAAATATGATTACAGTTTTAAATTATTATGTTTTATCGTTTCTGAGGTAAGTTTGTAGAACTAGTTAATATATGTGATTATGTGCATATATGAAAACAAAACACGTTTTTTTATTAAACTCGTTTTATATGAGATTGATAATGCCCCTACAAGGCGAAACGCATCTCAATTAAATTAAACGAATAGAATAAAAAAACAAGTGTTTTATTTTCACACGAGTATTTAAATAATTGATGGCGTCGTGCGTAATAGGTATCATTGAAAAAGCTTTGTAAGCATATCATATTTTTTACATGGATTTCACATTTAGTATTTGTGAGAATATTTAAAAAAAATCTACATTTATACCCAACTTAATTATAAAGAAATTCAATTCGGTTGTTAATTTTAAACTAATCAAAATTAGATGCAATGTTTTCACCCCCATAACACGCCTACCTATTATTTAACTTTAAAGTATATCTCCCAACGTATTCATTTTTTAAAAGGGATCATGGGTTGAATATGCTCGCACGTAATTTGTCCGCAAAAATAAAATCGGTAATTTTTTTTCTCACTCTGAGAATTAATATTTATAAGTTAGTTACCTATATAAATAATTGCGATTGATCATGTATTTCTTGAAATAATTCGCAGAGATTTACGTAGCATCTAATCGGTTAAGAGATACAACACAAAGAATGACAAAAACAGACAACGGAAATATATTATTGTACATTACTATTTCGATTTCGTGATATTCCCATAATAACAATAATATTACGATCCTATTTCCAAAAGTCAACTGGGATGAGCTCGGCTTCCGGGCGTGGCCGCCAGAGGATGCTGTGGTGTTCAAACATGGCCGCCGCTCTCCCCCCCCCTTTCAACGAACCCTCTTCCAAGCCGCTTCAAATCGACCACTCGAAAATATTCACCCCAAAATATATATACATCGTTACCATGGTAACGGTACAAAGAGACGACGTACGTGCTCAAAACTTTGCGATAGAAGTACGCTCGTCCCGCTCGCGCCCTAGCGGCACGATCAGGAGCGGGCGAGATGGACGCGACAGATATCACTATCTCTTTTCGCCTAATGGCTCGGTGCGTGGAATCCTGACTGAGCGCTATTCTAACATTTTTTCTATGCGGCGTTTTCTACGGAACACGAAGAACAGGTTCTTGCTGGGTTCTGAATTGGATTTTGTATCGGATGGCCAGAAAAGTTATCACACAAAATGCAAAAAAAAAAACAAAGCAATTAGAATATTTTGAAGCTTACAAAAAAAATCTACAGGTTTTTCTCAATTTTTGCCATCCTCACAAAAACAAAAAAAATGTTTTAATATTTTTTTAAATACGTATGTTATTATTTATGATTTTAATATAAGCCCACTATACTCTGGTGAATAAAGCAAAACATATATAAGACTACCACAGACTTATCCTGTTTAGTTTATTTCTCTTTAAAAAAGAAAGACGATTTGATCGCAATGATTTTTCAAGTACTGGTACTTAATTATTTCATCATTTTTAGTAACCATTGAACTGATTCTTTAATTTATTCAATTTTTGGGTCGTCTCATTAATAAATATATTTTATCAAGTGGCAATTGAGCAGCAGAAATGAATTTAATAAATATTTTAAATATAAATAATTACAATTTTTTCGTTACAATGAAGTAATCCATCTTTAATGGTAATTAATTAGAAAAACGAAATTTTTCTAATTAGATTTAAATACTTACATGATGTTTTGATTCCAAATGATTTCCCAAAAATACTGCACTGGTGTTAAAGAGGTCACTGTACATTGTTACCGAGTTACATTTAAATTTTGAAAAAATGTACAATTCTAGATATATTAATTTGTTTTAATCTAATGTATTGGAAACTAAATTAAATAATATTTTCACTGAACTAATTTCACTATCTTCTTTCGTGCAGGTATATTACACAAATATTTTAAAATTAATAAACTATCAAAATCTTTGGAAAAAAAATATGCATGTTCCAAACAGAAGGCAACAACTCAAATGAAGTGAAATGTAATGAACTATTTTTTCACAATGATTTAGAAAGTTACTGAATCCTGCTCCGCGATTGGTCAGTGGAAAAGGGTTAAAAATATTCACCTCAGCTCTTTTGGGAAATCGCTTTCTCTTTTTATTGCCTATCTTGAAGGGTTGAACAGTGTGTTCAAGAAATATTGAGAGTCCTTCAAATTGCACCTTTGAAAAATATTGCAGCAAATCATTCAAACTTCTGCTAATTTATAAGCTTACCTTTCTCATTGGCCAACGTAGTAAATACATTATTTATTTTATTAGCACAGAATTCTTTAAATAAATGTAGGTGCATATTAGTTTATTAAAATTTTATTATTTTTTAGCTAATTCAAAGCATTTGTGTTATGAATATAGTACTAACATGGGTTTGAACCTGAATTAGATTTGAACCCTTAAATTTTATTGTCGATAACAGACATCCTTGACAGTACTTGAATGTGTAAACGTAATAAAGCTGGGAAATTTTAGAAAGTTACTTGTTTTTGATGGACAGAAAAACAATCTTTATGTAGGTATATATCTTAAAATATTTATTTAATTATCTCATTATTAAAATTAAGTAATAACAATAAAGAAATATGTTAAACAGTATTGGTATAATTTTAAAATAATTCGTAATTAAGTAGCTTTTGCGATTTATTTTTGCTAAACTCCATCTCAAATTAGTGTTAGGTTATTAAATTATTGAAAATATGTCAAAAATAAATATGGTTGTTTCATTTAAACGTTTTAAAGTTATTCATAAAGTTCTATATATTTCTGCATCTTAAGCAGTGCTTATTCATTAAATAAATTATACATCTATTCGTGTGTAAAGCTATAAACAATTTTATAGTAAAAAAATTAAATCGTGATAAAATATTCAGTATTTAATAAACTTAAAATATTAATTATTTATTACATTGATTTTAAATTAGAAATTTTCATATAGTAACAAGTTTATTGTATGGATATCTATATGTAAAAAATAGCATATTGCAATGAAGAAATAAATTGAATAAGTTTCTAGATTCTACCAAAACAATTAACCCTTTCATTTATAACAAAAGCTTTCAGAGAAGTTTATGGAAACTTTTACAATCCAAAACTTTACAGTGTCTAAATTGTATGTTGTTTGAAAATATGTGTTGTAAATGTGCATTAATAATATATATATTATTTAATTTTTCATATTTTATTCTCTTTTAAATCCAAGATTTACAGAATGGTTAAAAAGAGTTGTGATTCGAGATTTATATTTTTTAATATTTTAACCTATTGTTAACTTTAAAGAAAGGCGAATAATAAGTAAAAACCCTTGAATTAAGTAAATTTATTATAATAAAAATATTTTAAAAATATATTTACAAATATGAATTAATAATAATCAAAATACATAAAGGATATCTATAAATAGTACAAAATTTATAATAATAATTAGCTGATTGTTATTTTATACCTATGCTTTGGAAATAAAAGAAATAGCAATTAAAGTGACAAATAATATAAGTAAATTTAAAAAAACCTGTAGGTTATTTATTAATTAACATGATACGGCGGTATTTTTTTTTTATATATATTTTAATGTGAACCACAAAGATAATATTGCTAATTTAAAAAAATTATTTCAATAAAAGTAATAAATGTAATATACGGTTATATTTTCTGCCAAATATATAATAGTGTTATAATTTAAATATTTTACGTTTTATTTTAAAATATAAGTAGATTCTATTAAAATTATATTCAGTACTTAAATAAAATGTTATGTATTTTTTAATTTAACATTAAAATGTAATATTTTATTAATAGTGTAAAATAATGATAAATTACTCAAATTATCATCTCGGTATTAATTTCCGTTTATGTTTGTGTACGTAAGGAATTGTGTACAATGAACTAATTAAAATGTTCAATTCAAAATGAAAATATGGTACTACTTTAAACAAGAAATCTGTTATGATGATACTCGAAGATTGAAGAATGTAATGAAGACGTAGCATGCTGTGAAGAAGTCCACCGATGAAAAGTACCATCTTCTGTTACGTATACTGAAGGTATACCGGAAAGGATAGCACTCAGGATACATTCAGTATACGTACAGAAAGTGGTACACTGTCTTCTTTACTCTGCTGCTTGATGGTGGGAGCTGGCTGAAACAAAAAATCAAGAAAATCCCGAAGAAAATATTTTATAATATGTCCCGAATTCTTGAAATCATTCTTCTTGGCAGTCAGCATCTTGGGTCAGGATCTGAAATGATACAAATAAAATATCTATTTAATTTAGTTAAATTGAGATAGTTAATTTTGTTGTGATAAGTTAAGAAAATACGATTGATCGTACGTATTTTTTATTCTTTTGAGGGTTGGAATTGTAAATTGTAGGGAAAATCAGCTGCGCGAATCTTCCCAGAGAACCAGGAGCGAAGAAGAAACGGGAGGTAAGCGCTCCCAGAGGCGCAATCGGTTCCGCGTTATAAAATAAAACATTCGATTTACGGCGCGTTAGGGAGCAGTGCCTGCGAATACAACCGTCTCTCGGCCGCACTTGGGACTGTATACGGTACGAAAGCTCCGGCAGCAGAAAACCTAAGACGTCTGCGCAGCTTACCTGCGTAGAGCCGAACGTAGGCGGGATGTTTCATAGAAAACGGTGAGGTATCCGAACGAAAAACGCAAATAATTCCGTTCGATGTCAGTTAAATAAACGTGTTACATAAAAAAGGATCAAAAATTACACTCCGAACTTATCGAATACCCTGTGCCTTTTTACAAGCGTCCGCCAAAATACAACTGAGAAATTTAGTGAACGAAAGGATTAGTAGCCACTACGCTCGAGGTAAAATCTTAAGAAGGTATTTCGAGGGGACAGCTGTACGTCAATTTCAGACGCCGAGTAAGAATAGCGAATCGAGCGTAATCAAATTTTAGTCCGACCGATATTTTGAAAATACACTTTTGTACGAAAGGCCGCGCCGTCTCGCGATCTCTGTGTTGCGGTTGCGATGCCCGAATCAGGTACATCTTTGCCGAAACGGCGAAGCTTTTGCTTATGACGGAAACGGGGGCCGTACAATCTAGATCTGGAATATTGATAAGGGCATGTTATTTAAATTTTGAGTCATTCAGACAGGACGTCGGGGGTTGGAACGTGTTCTGCGAAATATTGCTATTCTGCTGGAAAGCTGGGAAGATCCAAATCGCGAGACATGTACAATAACGATTGATTGAAGAAGATACGTATTTTAAATTTATGTTAAATGAATCGTCTTTGAAAAAAAGTATTCGTAGCGAGCGAGTTATTTTAATCAACATTTTATTGAACCATTTGAGTTTATATTATACACAGTCTGCACACCAGACGGGTCCAGACCTCACATGTACTTTCTTCGAGGGTGAAATGAACTTTTTACGACGATCCCTTCATTGTTGAAATGTTGCCGATATTAGGTGCAAAACATTGCCAATTTCTTCCATTGTATATGGAGGGCGTTTTCATTGGAGCACTTCAGCCAATCTTGTGCAAATATTTTGCGAAATTCAAAAGGCAAAGTATATGGTCGGTTCAAATAGTTTTTATACGTGTAGAGGTGTGTGTAAAAATTACAATATATGGCAGCTTCTCTTTGTTTTTACGTGATTTACGGTCGGGGAGCGCGTCATGCACACACGCACTATGTGCTTTTGTTTTGCAAAAGGTTTCTATTGAACAAAGTTTAACAATGACCATTCGCGTTGCACAGCGTGCTAGATAAAAAGAGGGCTATATTTAAGGGGCGAGAAAAGAAGAAAGAGACAGAGAAACGGTTTAACATCGAGGGAGTGTCAGGAATAATAATATACGATTGCAATTCTGGGGATTTTGAGGAAGGGCCCGAAAATACCGAGACTTGTTTCAATAATAAAAAATGTAGCAAAAATTTTAGTAAAAAGTTATTAAACACATTTATATTTTATATACTCTGCAGTAGTCAATTTCATTACAAAGAAAACAAAACTTAAGTGAATACATTGTTATTGTAAACATTTTGAAATATTAAAAATTATTTTGAACTTAATTTTAATAACAACAATAATGAAGCAGCAAGCGTTCAAGTGATACTCTACAATTATTTTGAACAGTTTAAATATGTATATATTAATATTGCGTATTTCTTCAGACTGAATATGCAGCAGGTTTGATTCGAGTTGGCGGCGCTGCGATCGTTAATTTCATTTTTGACGTTTACGACTGAAACTAAGCTCGGTACTGCGAGGAGGGTCCGGCGCGGGGGGAGGGGGGGAGAGAGGGGATTCTGCACACACGAATACACACGCACATGTACATATAAACGGGCATGTGTACACGCACGTTTCCATTCATCCAAAACCATCAGTGCATCACAGTGAGAAGAAAAATAAGGAAGATAATAAGATTACCTGCAAATCCGAGGCGTCATCTGCACCGGTCAGCATCTGAAATGAACAATAAAGACGGCATTAAAATACGATATTAAAATGTGACGAGAAATAACAAGGCAGACCAAAAGATGCCTTTTAAATGCTATCAAATGGAGATTCGTAATGGGAATTGAATTGTTTTGAAAAAGTAAAAGATAAATTTGAATTGTAAAACTTTTATAAATGGAAATACGGATATAGAGTGTGCCACTAAAATATTGAGTTTCGATAAAACATGATTTTTTATATGAAAAAGTATCAACTAGTTAGTAAAAAGTTAATTAAACTCACCTGTTTTCCGGTTATGACAGATGTCTCTGTTAGTAGAAGTTAATAAATATTGCACATCGGCCTTAGTAAGTATTATTTACTATATTTTTTCTCCTCCAGATGCATGCGTGTACAACTGATTTCCGCCTGTGAGGAATGCTCGAGATTTTAGAATTTTGTTAGTGAAAACTAGTGTTTGTTAGTACATCTGATGTTTCAGCAAGTGTTTCAGGATGGCGAGTGTTTTCAGGAGCTTCGGACGTGCGTCGCTTTCCGGCGTCGGGGGGCGTCTGTCGGTCTCCCGCGCTCCGGGGCAGCGTCGCGGCGGCATCCCTACCCTCTCGCGCCGCGCGACCACCCTTGCGATTCCACCCATGGAGAGCGAAAAGGAAAACCTCACAATCCCTGGCTCCGCGTTTCAAATTTATATCAAGCGGTCGTTCACGATCAGGGCTTTAATCAAGTCTGAAAACGGTTGTCCTCCTCGCACTTGCACGCTTCCGCTTCAAACAAAGCATCGGTCATGTTTGTCTCTGTCCATCTTCGCGCTTTGGCCGGGTTTATATTAAAAAACGTATATGCAATGGTGTATTTTATGAAGCCATCTTGCGTGCTATCGATAGTTTTTTTGGTCTAATTTTGTTTTCATAATTTTACCGTCTGGTTTTAATCACTCATTTTGTCTAGAGCTCAGCGCGGAGTGTTAGATTCATTCATTCACCCGAAACAGTCTGTCGTTTCATCAATTCTGACTGAAGTCTGATTTAGTATCAACTTACGTCAGTCTGGACGTGAGCGCAGAGCACCCTTTACGTCATACGTCACCGTGGCGATGTTGAGCGACGACTCGAACCTGAAAATCGTAAATCAAAATTTAATATATTTTCCTCGTTTGGAACTGCGTTAATAGGTGATGTTATTTTACTAATTTTACTGTGGTTTTTCTAGCCCATAAAAGTCGCGTCGGGCGATGGATCAGATGTTTGGAGTCAGGTAAAGGGTAATAAATCATTCGGGACTAAAACATTTCTCAAACAGACGACAGATGTCACTGTCGCCTTGCCGCCTGCTGCCTGCCGACACTCGGCTACGGGCTACCGACGAAAGATATAAACTCTACAAAGTAAATTCGTTTGATGTTTGGGTAACATTGTTGTGCTGAATTCAGTAACTTTAAGGAATATATTTTCAATAATTCAGTACCATAATAGTTTTCGTTATTTTATGCACTCATTCTAAACTGAAACTTTTATAATCTTACTCATTCTAAATTTGAAACTGGTATTTTTTACATATGTCGGTAAATGTCATGAGAAAATAAAATATTTGTATTATTTGATATTATTAGTAAGATAAAACTAAAATCTATTTTAAATGTAAGTTTGGAATTAATTTAATTAATTTATATAAAGCGCCCAAGAACTGAAAATTGTATAACTTATAATTTTATAAATATAATTAAAATAAAACATTGCAGATGGCATATAAGTAGGTATTATAGGTACTAATTTTATTTTATTGAAAAATATTTTTGATTTCCTGCCTTATTAGGGAAGGCTAATGATATAATAGAGTTATATTTCAATTATTTTCTAATAATATAGTATAATCTAATGTTATACGATATTTACAAAGATACAATGTTATTATGCACACGCAACAGAGTTATAACGTAGTCACTGAAAGTAACTACGTTAAACGTTAAAATATTAGCGGGCACATCTGTGCCCTACAAGGAACTATAATCACTAAATATTTTCACATTTAACAAATAAATTTATTTATATTATATTCACACACAAGCTTTTAATCTCATAAAAATTCATTAATATTGAATCACTATTCTAAAAATATTGAGAAAGATTTACTCTTTAATAAAAACATACCTATCAATAATTATTCATACCTGTTTGATAAAAATTTAAAGGAAAATTAAACATTATAGTCGTACACATTATAATAAACCTTCTCTATATTGCTTTAATTTTTACATTTAAATACCGACACATCCTGTAAATGATTTTCATAGATAACGACACTGTTTATTGGCATATTTATTAGCATATTACAATTAATGACATCTGTACACGACAGTCAATTATAAGTAAATTATTAATATTATAATTATCCAGGACTATTTGCAATTATTAAAGGCAGTTTGTTATCTTGCATAATAAATTAAATATATTATCCATTTATTCTTTATAATATGACAGAGTTATTTTGGATCGATGTATCAGACTTTAAATATTTTGTTTTGAACATGCTTTATACCTAAATAAGACGGCATTCTTTTAAAGGTTGTATTTTATTATGTTAATTAATTCAAATTATAAACATAATTATTTTTATTATAATTCCGATATTTAACATTTTACATTAGAACTTCATGACGTTAAAACACTTAATAAACAATTAAATTTTCGAACATATAAAAATAAATCATGGTTTTCTAATATATAATTCTACAACACGTTGTTTTTTTTTCACATAAAATATTCAAATAATAAAGATATTCTAATATAGGTAGGTAGGTTATTAAAACCTTTTAAATTACTCACATCTTTAACACGTCATCAAACTAATTCAATACTTAAACATATAGTACACATAGATGAATCACAACTTTTAGAAACGGTAAAATATTTTTTTTTTAGTTTTAAAGCTGAAACTTTGAAAATACCGCAATCTAGGCCTAATTTCGAGCGAGATCCCGTCGCGCGGCGTAGAGCGCCCGGCTCAAAGCTAGACCCTGTACTCGCTACGAACAACTAATCGAAAAAATTACACTGAAGCTAGGCCAGTCCTGCCTGGCTCCAATCATATCATTCATTGGCTGACAGATGATCGAGGTCCCCCATGTACATATATTTTTTTGTCACAGCCGAACAGCTGAAATTTATTCTATTCATGCAGGGCACTGTTGGGTTGTACGCAGTCAATGAGCCATACCCACATGGGTCTACGTATGTGTACGTCTGAATGTACACGTCTGTGTGTATAAAATTATCTTATATTGTGTGTGTTTGTGTGCATGATGTGTGCGAGAGCGACATGCACGAAATTTAAATAGATTTCTTTTAAATATAAATTGTTGGCCCGTTTGTAAGATTTTTCGAACAAATTTAATAAGTTTTGCATTATAATAATTAAAATAAATTAAATTTGTATATTATGATTGCATGAGTTTTATTATTTAACGACAGTCATCAAAACAGTCAGTCAGAGGTGTATTTCTTCATCAGAGCAAACTAAATTTAAATAAGTATAATTTTGTCTGTAAATTATTATATTCTACTATACCTACAAATTTCTCCTAAATTATGCATTTAAAATAATTTTAATTTTTAAAAAACCATACAAAAACATGATACACAATATATTTTAATTTGAATATATAATAATTTGATAAAAAAAATTGTTGAATTAGCTTATCATTTAATCAAAATGAATTTATGAAGAACATTCATTCACGTAGAATTATTAATCATACAAACAATAATAATATTTTTTTAAGGAGAATACGCTTTTCTTGTGAAGTTTCATTTTCAGAAAATAATTTTGCGGTATTTGAATACAAATTAAATTAATCAACTAACGAGACATACAGAAAAAAATCTATTTGCTACCATGATTCGAATTTGGACCTCTTCATATCCGGAAAGACTTGTTCACCATTTTTTGCAATAGCAATCGAATACATTTTTAACAAATTTTGAACTTATATTATGTAATCATTCCAATTAGGTATACATGTAATATTCCATTTTTTTTAAATTGTCGAAAATATATTCCATTACTATAGCGAAAATGGTGAACACGCTTCCCAAATAGGAAGTGGTCCAGGTTCGAATCCCGGTAGCAACTAAATATTTTTTTGATTGATAGATTTTTTTCTGTACATCTTTTAATTAATTCATTTAATTTTTATTAAGTATAGCATCATAGAAGCAACATAATCTTATTGTTATAACCGAGGTCAGATACACAATTTAAAAACTATGGAAAACTTGATAAGATAAAAACGGCTGTAATAATATGTTTTTATTGGGCACTACATTTAAAACTGACCTCAGTTATAAATAAATGCATTTCTACCCCCAGAGCGAGACATACACATCAGACGCCACTAGATGTGGGGTGATGCTAAAATAAAACATTCCCTAGAAATATAATAGAAAATTAAGGTTGAATTTGAAAAATATCTTACACACCTCATATTACCGGACATATGGCGTTTCATTCAAGACGAACTAACGTTGTATTTGAAGTAAATAACAAAAAATTGGTAAGGGTAAAATGTTAGGTAAAAACAATTTGTAAAGGATTCTTCTAAAATAATACTAGTTTGACGTTACAGCCGAGTTGACGATATTTTCAATGTCGTTGTAATCAAGTTTCAATGTAATTTCTTTAAACATTTGTCAATTTGAAGAAAAAATAAGTAAATAAATGTTTAAAATATTGTTTATTCCGAAGATTATTATAATTTTAAACTAGTATAATATAATTCAATTTAAGCCTTGTCGTTATATATTTTATCTAAAAATATGAGACAACTATTACTCCTGAATGATCTTGAGTTAATTAGAAGACTTGGCACGACCAAGTAAACCAGATATTGAATGATGATCCTGTAGGATGCCTCAATAATCGGCGAGTTTGTATGAGATGATGTATGAGCGTGGATAAGGCGAGAATTGTATGTCAGGACTGAAGAATTTGGCGTTCTATTCGCTCTACCTACTTCCGCAGAGAAATGACATGATGGTAAGTTAGTTAGTTAACTATAAAGGTAAAGATAAAGCAATACATCGGTGACTACCTACGTACCTATTAGAATTTTATATTTAGTATCAAAATTTCAAATTCAATCTTTTTCAAATTTCAAATTCAATTTTTCCGGGCATATGTAAGTAAGTACTTAACTTAAAAGTAGGTAATTAAAAATAAATGTTTTAAAATACGTACAGGTGTACAATCGTATAACAATAATAATTAGTTATTATACGGTAAAATTAACTTACTTAGGTTTAATGTGAATTTTCTGTAGTTTAAAAAACACGTAAATATAACAAATAATACCATCATTTTTAAAATCAAAATTGTAACTGATACTTGCATTACATTAGAAAGCCTAAAAAATAATTAAAATAATAAAAAAATAATAAATTTCAAAAGCAATTAGATGAAACAATGATCATACATACATAATTACAATCCATATTTATATATTTCGCACAAATGATAAAATATTATATTTTTATGATCTAGATGGAATGTGGATGTATTCGAAATTGGCGCTATCGTGGTTTTAGATGGATTTTTTGTGGATGGTTTCTTTGAGGAAACCTAGGTCGACATTTTGGCAAGGTAACACGTGCCATTATTAAGGAGTTGCCTCTAAAAGTTACAGTACAATCGTACTTGTTCACCAGTTTCATGCATATATGTTTAAAATTATTTATAATAAATAGATAGGTACGTAATTTGAAAAATGATCAGAAATTATACAATTCTTGGTATGAAGTATTGAATAATCATATACCAGAATTGTACTTTTTTTACAAACATTTCGTACTGGTAACTGGGGTACATTTTGACAAAATAGATGAAACCGGATACCTATATACTTGAATTCCAATAAGAAGTTAAACGGTGTAGGTGTACTTACGTACATGCGTATTTTAAGTTCACGTTTTAACACATACCTACTCTTGTAAATAATGAAAATGTAATAATATCAAGTAATCATTAAATGTGTAACGTAAAACTCGTGACTCTGTAGAGAATTTTTACCGTAAGTAGATATAATTTCTTCGCCTAAGCTAGACTCATTATTCTGTCTTATATGTTTGACTTAATATGTATTCCGATTAGGATAATGTTTATATTCCATATAGGTATTTAGTTTCACTTCAGCTGGTTAAATTTCACATCTGCTCTTGTAGGCATCGATACTCCACAAAACACAAAACCCTCTTGGCGAAGTATTCACCTGTCCTCCATGATTTAGGTAGAAAGTTTAATTACCCATTTTTAGGGTATTTTCAATATATTATATTAAAATTTTAATTGTTTTCGACCAAATTTTTTTTCTGAATGTGTATCTACATACCTACTTATTAATCAAAATGCATTTTTAAAATATAACACACTTTTGTTTTATATACTCGCATATCCACAAAGTGTTATTACCTATATGAGTCAATTATTATGAAAGTCGTCTAATTCATGTATCCATCATTTTGCGATATTTAAAAGTTTGCGTTTTAATTGATTAAAAAATATTTTTTTACTACACAACACAATATTTCAAAAATTTATTTAGTCTTCTAGATTTATAATCTATTTCGACACACAAATGTTCCATGTAGCTAATATGAAAATTAAAAATTAAAGGCTGAAATGACACGTTAGTGGAATACCGGTTGTAACAATACACTGAATATAACGCTTAAAATTTTTCACAATTGTTATAATTTGCACCATTAATTAATTTAAAACAATATGAGGCGAAATAATTGATAAATTAATTTTTTTCAATTTCTTGACTTACATCGCTTTAATAATAATCGGCACATATCGTGCTGCCCTATTCGAAAAGAGTGTACTAAGATATTGTGCATTGCGTGTTGATATTACTGTATTTAAAAAAAAAATACGTTAGGTTTAACATGATCGTTTTATTATGACGTTCCGACTATTTTCTTCGTATAAACCGTTCTTCATCAACCAGTTAAAACTTATTGAACCTGCTTATTTATTTATCCACCGTATCCAACAACGCATCACGCTCTTCTATCCTAACACATAATACTCACTTCATCCACGTTTCTAATGCATACTCGCAACAATAATTAAAGCATCTAATGGGACCATCTTTCGTTAACCGATTTACCTCATCATATTGTCATATGACCTTAAAATGTCCTAGAAATTAAATTATCGATTATATAAATGTCCTTGAAATTTCTAACGCCGGCTTATAAACGCAATCACCAATCCCTCTTGAAATTGAATACAGTCCAGACTGCAGACCGACCTTATTATATGTACCGTCATTTTTGAATATCCCTTTGATATATTTTTACGCATTTTATAGGGGTGCTGGCCTACCTACAGTTTACGAGGGGAGGGTGAGCATTGGGCGTGGCGGACCGCAAACGCCATCTTTATTGTTTGACAACTAGCCGTTATTTTTATGTAAAATTTTATAATCTTGTTTGTCAAATTGCGCAGTCGTAAAACGTTTAAAAGGTGAGGAGAAACCGATCCCGCCATTGTTAAGGCAGAATGAATCAAATTGTTTCCAAACTATAAAAGAGTTTTATTGGGACCAACACAAATTTTTCGAAATTAAAACTTTATAATTATTTCATGCGGAAAATAAGATTGAACACAAAAGATCTGAATAATAAAAACGAATGGTTCTCAATGTTTTACAAACTGGAATTTATTCATAATTAAACAAAATACCGTTGAGACATAATAAAATAGAATAATTGTTGCAAAATAGCAACAACTATTCTGAATTCGCCCATCACCTTTTGGAAAAAAATCATTTTTTTTGACATCAACAAAGGTTTAAAAATTCTACATACAAATTATAGGGGTTTACATTAGATAAATATGAAATTTTAGAAAAAAGAAAAATCAAGCTTAATATTATATATAACCAAATCCACTTTGTAAATAGTCACCTTTTAAATTGTATTTTTAATTTCAGTATACATTGTTTCCTGAAAGATATCATAGGTATTGAAACATGTTGAATAATCGATAAATAGTGATTTAAGCAAAGTATTTTGTTTTATTATTTATTTAAAATGCGGGCACAAAGTAACTTTGCTTATATTGAAGAAGCTTGGAATTTATTTATTTCCAAAACAATCATAACCAACCTTTTATAGATATGTTTATACCTACAATAAAATAAAATAATTTAAAATTTATGTATCCATATACTAATGTTTATTTGCAAAATTAGTTGTTAATAATGTAAGAATAATAATAACATTGGATGATATTTCGTAAAAAAAAATTTACCTCGTGTTATTAAGTATTTTATTTATTTGCCACTAACAAGTTTCAAAAATTAATAAAAAATGTATGACAGTGCTTAAGGTGAGAGCTATACAAACCAATTCAAATTATTATTTTTAATAAAAATTAAGTTCTATTCCATTCCTAGAAAGGTATGAAGAAGCATAAACTTTTTTATTAGAAAGGCTTGCAACTAGCTCTAAGATATATTTAGACCTTTATTATAAGATGAACGAAGGTTTTCGAACTTCAGTTCAAGAACCTTCGTCCATCGTTTCACAATATTCATACCTACGCTTTCGCCTACCACTCTTCCCGGGACCTTTATGACTTTGACCTTAAAATTATTTAAATATAACAATAAGTGACGTCATCTTTGTTTTATATTGTAGAACTTTGTTCAAAATTATTACGCGCTTAAAGAAATCAGCGCACAGCGGTGCCCCAATCAGCCATAATTTTATACCAAAAAGCTGCTCATTTATTCCTCATAAAAAATCTAAAGACAACATACAAAGAAACTTCTTGGCTGCCTACAAGAAAAATATAATTTAATGAATTTCTTATAAGAAATATATAATATATTAATAAATATTTATAGTAGGTACCAATGTCTTTAGTGTTAGTATTTTATGATTAAAAATCTAAATAATATGTTACACAAGTGACGTAGTATAAAATTACAGGACTGCCGCGAAAATGCACACCCCATTGAACTTTTTAAAGTTTAAATAAATAAATTCGATGGTAATATAACATATTATACATAAACTTTCAATTAAAAATAATATTTAAAGTCTATGCTATAATTATCACGATTGTTGAATTTGTTCAGTGATTTCGGGTCCCTTTCTTACCTACAGGTAGTTATTGGTTTCATTGTACAGAAAAATATTCTGGTGTAAATTGTTGAAAGATGGTATTCAAAAAATTATAAACATTGAGATTTAATCTGAAAAAATTATCTGTCAATATTAATTATTGTAGGTAAGTTCTTACCTGTATATATCAAAAAAACATTAAAATAATGTATGATGATGTATATATATATTAATACGGTGTGCTAATTAATCTGAAATTAAATTATAATTTTCTTTAAATTCTTGGACGAAGATTTAAAATGTTCAGTTGATTAATAACAGTAGAACTAATCATTTTTTAAGTTCATCGTTCTTTGTGTATGGCGCTTATTAATGAAGTATTTGACGTAATCATAAACAGTTGATAGTTGAAGCCTTTCTATAATATGGGATATTTAATTTGTTTTTCCTTTGATAAAGTAATATTTTCTGTCCAAGACTTATAGGTAGGAACGTAATATGAACATTTCTACTATTCCAAGTAGACATACAATACTAGGCGCTTCAAATTTAATCTACCATACGATGGATTTACAATGATTCTATATCTCAGCGACTCTTTCACACATCCAGCGATCACTTTAACCAGAGGAAGGGAGACAAAAGAAGAGAACGCGTATTCCCAGTGATATAATAATTTTTGGATAAGTGCCTAAAGCACGACATTCAAATAAATTCGAAAGTCTGACGTTCCATGGGATAGTCTATGCAGGCGAGATATAGACATGTCCATCTCTCTCACCCTCCGGGGCTTTCAGGCTGTCAGAGTGGGCCGGAGAGATGACGGAGACGTGACTGATGCATGACGTATGATAGTATTTGTCTCCCTGTTTTTATACAACTTGATACGTGAGGGTGTGTGCAACCATTTAGTTAGAGGTGTCGGTGTGTGCGTGTGCACGAAACACGTACGGCCCGGGACTGCTTTGGAATAAAAAACCTTTCGAATTTCGGGAACTTTATCGGGAACATATTTGCGGACGACATTTTTTCCAAGCTATAAACATAGGTTTATTGGACGTCTTGACAAACGGATTTGAAAAACTTTATTGCTTATATTATTTCTTGTAATCCGAGCGTTGAACCCTGGAAGCGCGCACGCAGAACGAAGGCCACACGGCTGCAGGTATATACCGTAGGTACATTAGTAAGTACATCGTAAAACATTACGATTATGTTGTAATGAGTCTTTAGGTACATACGTGATTCTAGGATTACTTTATCTTTAGATAGCATTGAACTGCATATTATATTACAGATTATAAGTATCTATCTGTTTATATTTTATATGCAGGTAGATAGGTAACTGTAATTTGTTATAGACTGTTAAGCCCACGCATCATCTTTACATATGATGTAGGTTGCACATTTATTGAGGTGGCTTGTATTATGCTCCTTCAAAGATGCTGATGATTTTTTTATCTTAACTTTAATGGCGAATGAAACAAGTAAATATATTAAAAAGAAAATCTATTATATTATTATAATTAATACGTAATTTTTTATTAAATATATACAGAATAATTTGTAAAAACCTATGTTATTGCTCAAATAAATGCAGTGCGCAAATAATGCCTAAATAATTTAATAATAAATATGGGTTAATTGATTACACTGACCGACCGTTATACTCTCCAGGTAATATAATTTTTCAAATAAAAAACTAGATGTTTTCATAACATTTATTCTAACATTACTTTGACATACAAAACTAACAACATTCTTGTACATTATTTTAGTAATTTTTTATATCTGGTATGTTTTCAGTAGCAATAAATTATTTTTTATATGATGTGAATTGGTTTAATTCGCCTTGCATAGTGCTCAATTAATTATCTTCAATGGTCAGATGGTAGCTCCGTTGTACGATTCATTTCATTACTCGGAGTGTATAAAGCCTAACTATCATCGGTCAGAGTTATAAATCAGCACATATTTATCAAATATGAATTAAATATATTAATTAGAAAGATATACATATAAAATAAATTTTATCGAAAAATATTGTTATTGCGCCACCGGGATTCAAACCTGGATCTCTTTCCAAGCCGGGGAAGGTGCATTATTCAACTACGCTACAGCGACGATACTTTTAGCGACAAATTTTTGCACCTATATATTTTTGATATGGATACATTTAATCGTTCCATTATTTGAATGAGCCATCTACCTTATTTTTACGGAATCTCAAATACCTTTGAGTAATCTGATAGCAGACAACAATATTTTTCGATAAAATTGATTTTATATGTATATTTTTCTAATTAATATATTTAATTCGTATTTAAAATATCACAGACCTATGTTCTGAATAATTACAACTTCACAATAAGAATGTGTTTTCCTAACATATTTATCATTTTGCCTGACTTCACTGGGTATCGTCACTTATGTTCGCGTACTTTGCATTATTTATTTGATTCATAATATATTTAATCATTATTATTGACATAATAATTTACATAGTTAACTAAACATCCAAAAAAATTGATTAAAAGATTAAAACTCAGAATATTACAAATTATAATTATATCGTAATGCATCATACATCATTTCAATAACCGTAACTTAATCATATTAAAAATTTCGATGCTTATTTTATTTATGTCTCATTTTTATGTTATATGCATTTTTTAAATCTAGGTACTTATCAAGCTATTAATTTTAATTACTTTTCAAAAACAATAATGTTATCACCAAAACATACTACTATGTTAATGGTTAAATTAAATGCTCATAATCGCTATATTTACATACGTGCATTCTTATTATATATGTAGTAAAAAACTATAACAATGAGTTTGTTTTGATAAGAATACAACCCATAAAAAGAGAAACAGATGATAATTGGGTACTCAACTTACATGAAGAATTATTTTTAGTCATTATGTACGCAGGTAGATTATATACTAATTAATTGTGCAAATAAAGTGGAGCTAATTTATCCATAGAAGGTAAATCTCACTAAAATTAATATGTATAAAATAAAAGTATTTTTATAAAAATTATATTAACCCACGCCGTACGGTTAGACTTTTTACAGCGTTATTAACCTGTTACAAAAATAATATTTTATACTGGTGCATGCCTCATTTATAATATAATAAATACATTTATAATTATTATAAATCAGAACTAATTAATTATTATCGACAGTAACGCGCTATTGGGGTGACATTTTTTTTTAGATTTTCGTAATATTGCAATATTTGTTTTCAGCTCGGACGAAGTTGAGAGGTTTCCGTACAGATCTGGGTATTTATTATAAGGCCATAACAAGTTAGGCAGATATGAGCAACAAATTTTGATTTAAATATCCCCGAATGGTTAATGTGCAATAACAATTAAATATTGCAAGTGATGACAATTTTTTTTATCAAGGGATATAAGTTAGGCTTAGTATATTTCTAATATCTACTAAGAATATTAAACACGTTACACAATATATGAATGCTCACAGCAAGTCTATTTTTGACGAGAGCAGATGGGAATGTTTTAAAGCCGTCCGTGAAAAGATGTAGCAATGAGCCTTGTCCTTGGCTCTAGTCAGCCGTGGCCTTAGTTCCAGGTCAACGACCCCTGATAACATTCACACGCACACCCACACAAAAACATATGACATGTGTAATACGCAGACCCAGTGACACACACTGGCATCGATCTCTTGGAGGGAATTTGCAGGTTAACCTCCGAGACCGCGACCCTTCTGGAAGGAAATGTGGCGTTAGTCTCTCGTCTTTCGGAGACTTCATTTTCCGGTTAACTGAGCATCGCACAACCAGCACGGCACTCCTGGGGCATTGAGCTGAATCTGGATTGAGGTGTTCGTATATTTTATATATTACATAAATGTAAACTCTTTGCATAGTTATACTCATCATATACGGGTGCTTTCTGATTTAACATCATGATATTTTGACTGCAGGATGGGTGTTTAAGCCTTCACAAAACAGAGCTAGTAAATGTTTGAATGTTAATATGTATATAAATTACGTAAAAATCAAGATGATGCCCCTTAGCAGTGAATTCAGAAAGATTCATAGTAATATCGTCTAAAGGAGAGCGAAAATAATCATTATTAATGATAGTTCAATGAATATAGCTTTATTTCTATTTATCTCAAATAGTAGTACGGAAATATTAAAGATTAAACAATATTAATAATCTAATAAGTATGAAGCCAATATGGTGGTCGGTACAAAATACATCTTTGTTTACCGCGAGAATTTAAACACGATGTCACGATATTTTGGAATGCCTTTCCTGTAGTATAATACAATTCTTTTGAAATTATCAAAATTAACTTTGAGGTTAAAATGTGCTGCATTTTATATTGGTAAAACGGGTAGAAATTTTAATATAAGAATAAAGGAGCATTTGAGATGTTTAAACAATAGTGGGTTTTCAGAATCTATAATCATTTGATAGAAAATAGTCATGGTTTTGATAAAAAATTGGGATTGCCAATTTTGCATCTAAACGGTGTTGGTCATAAATTAAATAATTTGGTATCGTTGGAGATAATTAAAGCATGTAAAACTTATCAAAAAATTATAAACAACCAATTAAATTTAACTATGAGTCCCATTCTAATTTGTTTGCTAAAAATTATTCGAGTAAATTTGTAACAAATTACTAAATTTATTTTTGAAATAATTATTGTTTTTTTTAAATAGATTCTGGTAAAGAAACAACATATTTTGATTAGTATTGACATCCTGAAGAAGAAAATTGTATCTTTTTGAAACCGGTAGATGTAATTAAACTCAATAAGTGGTTAATAAAACAAAGTTAACAAATAAAAATAAATAAAATTGTTTGATGTCTTCATCTATTTCATACATTGCGAGAAATATAGGTATAGATAGCATGTCCGTGAATTTCAAGAATTTTTTTATTTAATTGTGTAGGTTTGGTAATAATAAGTAATAACTTTAAGAAACTGTTTTTCTTCTTTTTTATTATACAATAATTTGTGTATATATATCTAACCTGACATTTTCCTGGCTACCTTTCTTTTACCTCCTACACAACATACATTTCGCTTGTGACATGGACCTCATCATAAAATGGAGCAAATGTCTCAATTCAATCTTAGATCTCTGCGGGCAATTATATCATCCTTACCAGAAGTTTTCTTGTTTATGCTTTTAGATACCCCTAGAAATTAATTCGCGTAAGATATTTTCAGATAATTCTGAAGATCTCAAGAAAAATACGGAACTCTCAACAAGCACGTAAAATATATACACATCTATAGGTACAAAAAATAAACCAATGAAAAAGATAATTAAAATAAGAATAGGACATTCATATACATATCATATTACAGGTATATATCATTGAATTAGAAAATTATGTACATATGTGCTTAATAACTGTGAAAATAGATATTCATTATTTATTGTATCATAACATTTTTATACGGAATGAATTAACCTTACCTGGTATGTTCATTTCATATAATTAAAATAATGTGTGTTAATGAAGCTAAAAAAATAATTAAAAGTAAATTAATATTTTGATAGATTTAAACGTAAACTGGTTTAGGAATATAATTTATATTATATTTTTTATTGTAAATAAAAAACTACTTGATGACAAAGTGAGCATACTAAATCAGCTGTTACAATACAAATATTGTCAATAAATGCTCATCTCATGCGTGAGTTATAATTTGACTACCCACCATAGACTAAAAATACTACAGTGGGTACAAATTAAACATTGACAATAAAATAAATACATATGAAATCAAAAATAACTCTAAACATATTAAAATAAGTTTAAAAGATAACACATTATTAATTGTAAAGTGATTTTTTCAGAATATAGTTCTGTGATATTTTAATACAAATTTAACTCAATTAATCGAAAAAATATTTTGGCTGCCACTAAATATTTTAATGCTACAATATTTTTTAGATAAATTGAGTTTATCTGTATGTATATCTTTCTAATTGATGCATTTAATTTGTGACTAAATTAATTATTTAATAAAATAGATACATGAAAGCACAATACATAGAAATAGCAATACGTACAGGTCGATTTTTTTGTTATTTTGATAACACAACCGGCCTTAAGACTAATTCTCCATAATCAGGATGAATTATGAAGAATTAATTGGTTCATAATATTATATAAAGTTACCACAAGACTAACTCTGCAAAAAATTAATTAATGTATTATATTGTCCTAGATCTTTAGGTATCAGTGCCTGTCTTGCAATCTTAAATGCAGTTATTAATTGATTCCAAAGATGACATTAGCTCTTAAGGCGAGAATATTGCTTATTTTTGTATAAATTCGTTTTATTTATATAAAATAAATATACACAAAATACTATATTATATTTAATTTAAAAAAATAATTGATTTAGTTATCAAATTAATCTAAACATTATTCTATAAGTAAGATATGACTTTTGTTGTATGATAGTATATCTGACTATTGTGATTTAGTAGCATTTCTATATTTTGTGAAGATGAGCGATAAGAATGTATTGTTCATTTTAAATTATGGTAAATATTAATCGAGGTTAAAAATGTAGGACAGGCATATGTTTAATATTCTGAATATTAAATACGATAATTTAACCCTTGAGTACTAATATAGGTGTTTTTTTACCCATGCAAAATTTGCTGTATATATGCCTATCCATCATATCGATATTCTGGTTCTGCTACAGGCCATAGCACTAGGTAGCTTTATTATGTTGAACGAATGAATAAGGAGAGAATGATACGAAAGATATATGACGCAAGTGTTGATGGCACCAGAGGCATGAAATGGCGTGATGGTAAGTTAGTTAGTAAATCAATAGTCTTACTATTTCCAAATCAGGCTGCCATACCTAAATACTAGAGCAATGAAAATAGAGCTTACTTGATGGTCTCGAATCATTGACCACTTGATCACTTGGCTAGTATCTTACCACTAGACTAAACACAAAATATATAATATAATATTTTAAAGCTGAATTACTGTTGCTCTGAATAAAATTCATTTTCGTAAAGGCTTATATTACACAAAATTCATTACAGAATTAAGTGTAAAGCATTTTGATACTAATATAAAACACCCTCAACAGTTACTAACTAGCATTTTCTTAACCATTTGAAATAGATTTTTTTTATTTAAACATACGCATATGTGTATGCGAGGTTATTTCTCTACAACGTATAATGAGGCTAGTTGGGAACTTACCGTAGGTACCCATCTGTAACTAAATAAATAACAAAAAATGTGACTCTAACAAACAGTAAATTCACGTTATATTTGTAGGTTTTATTCTGATCTTAAACAAGAAATATTTCGATATATATATTTTAAATAGGTTTAACTATTTAATTCATTAATTATCTTCACTTTGTTATTTGTTTTTTTTTTATTTCCGTCGGGAAAAATACTCGTGATAGAATTTGTATACATGATTGTATTACGGGGTTAAATTGATATTGATTTCATTTTCTTGGAAGTATAATTCATAGAGAAATAAATATAATAAAATAACAATGCTTATCTTTTAAAATCATTGGAAATAGGCGACGTACAACGAAAACAAAAGTATTTTCAGAAACTTCTTCATGGGGCAGTAAAAACAAAGAGTTATATGAGCAACTCTGCATTCAGGAAAGGAAAACTACTTCTAAATAAGAAAACATTTTCATCTGATTTCAAAAATCTCTAAATAAATTAAAAGTCAATATTATCTGCTGTCATGATACAACCAACCAGTAAAACAATTTGGGTAACCGTTTATTTAACCTAGTTAGTTAAGATAGCTCATATAATCCCCTCCCCGTATATACTAAGTACGTTTTAGATATTATTCCTAATTATGTTAAGTACATCGTTTAACCGAATTTGACAGGGATTTTAAAAGAAGGCACATTTTACAACTTATTAAGAAGCAATGGACTCAAACTATTTGAATGGTTTAGTGATCAATTAACTTAAATAATAAGCGATTTTTAATATCATGGAAAATATATTATTGATGATTATCTCATCGATTGAGATGAGCAACATGTATACGGATAAGAAAAAAATAAATTAAATAATCCAGAAGATAGTATATGCACTTTATAGATATACGTTCAATATTAAATGATTGTAATGTAATTGCCATTGTGAATAAACATTCCAATATTGCAACAAAGCCGTGTCCATGGAATGAGTCACGATGAAAAAAGTTTCAGAGATTTAGTTGAGATAAATCTATCTTAAAACAGTACTGTGTACACGTTTTCAAGTTTTAAATGGAGATAAACTTAGAGATCACCACTTGAGATGGGTGCTATAGTACTGATGGGTACTGTAATCTTAATATAGATTATTATTGATATGATTTTTCGGAATTTTTCCTATCATTTATTAGAAAATAATCATACTCTCGATAAAAAATTAGGATTGTAAAGGTGTCCAACGGAAAAATTTCAAGATTAAATTGTAATTGCTTGTAAATTGTCAGGGTGAGGTAAGTGAGAGGGGTATTGTTCGATACGCGTGATTTGCGGATTTGCCAATCGCGATGAGTCACTGGTCAACTTGACCAATATTTAAAGTGCGGTTGGTTAGTGCGCTTCGCGCTTTTTGTACTCACTTTAATATTCGACGAGTAAGTGATGGGTCGAGCACGTAACTTATCTGGTGTTGTGTTCAAAAGTTCAGACAAGAAGGGACAATGGTTAGCAGCGACGTCAGAACACGTGCCTCAAGTTTGACATGAAATTATGCGCAATCGGCGTAAATCGATAAGGAAGATTGCAGCCTTTACTGGAATAAAACAATCAACAATGCGCGTTATTTTGAAATATAAACTACTCGTACATAGATACAAACTAAAAATCGTGCAGTTTCTCAACTAAAATGACTATTCTTTACGTGAAACCTTAGCGAGAACGATGCTGGAACGTTTTGGAACAGCACGAACGCCTGGAAAGATATTGTTTACCGACAACGCACATTTTAATATCGATGGCTATATTAATAAACAGAACATGAGATACTAGTGCTCCGACAATCCAAAGGAATGACATCAAGAACGTTTGTATTGTCCAAAAACGAGAGTGTGGTGTGCAATTTCTGCCCGAACCATAATTGGCTATTATTTTTTTAACCGGCGAAAGACAGTCACTGCTATTGCACGTGTATTGCCAAATGATCGACGAGTTTTTGGTACCGCAACTGCAGCTGTTTTAACAACAAAACATAATTTTAGCAAGACGAGGTTACTTCACACATAGCTAGTTTCAATGGAGAAGCTGAGGGGAATTTTTCCCAATAAATTAATCAGGATGTATCCCGGGCACCTCGGTCACCGGACCTTACACCGTATAACTTTTTTTATGGGAATACGTTAAGTCGAGAGTTTACAGCAATAATCCTCGAACAATTTAGGCCCTACAAGAAAATATCCGCCGTGAAGTTACTGCCATTGAACCAACGCTTTGCTCTCGCGTGTTCGCAAATTTAAGAGTCCAATTGCAAGTGTCTTGAGAGAAATGGAGAGTATTTAGACAACATTGTTTATGAAACGTAAAATAAGCATCATTAAACTCCATTTTGTATAAATAAAATATGAGAATAACATTGTAGTTTTTTTATTTAATATTAAACTTGAAAATTTTCCGCTGGACACCCTTTATGTTTTACATAAAAACAATGTTGGTCTCAAATTGAATAACTTCAATCCAATTCTTACATACTTACTTACCATCAGGCCGTTTCCCCGCGGGGGTAGGCAGAGAGGATAGAGCGCCACACTCCTCTGTCCTGACACACGATTCTTGCCTCATCTACATTCATACATCTTCTCATACAAGCTCGCCGATTGTCGAGGCTTCAAACAGAACCATCCTCCATTATTTGGTTTACCTAGTCATGCCAAGTCTTCTGCGGACGTCTTCTATTTCTCGTGCCATCAACACTTGCGTCATATATCTAATCCAATTATATTTATTATAAATAAGTAAAGCATGTAAAATTAACCAAAATTTTATATATAACTAACTAAATTTAACCACAAGTCCTATCCCAATTTTTTTTCCTAAAATGTCTCTAATAATTTTGTATTATTAAGTAAATTTCCACATCTTTCATCATCGTTACAATTTATGTTAGGTTCTAGATTTATTTAAAAAATATTTTTATCTTTATTTTATTTTCTTAAAAATATAATTTTATAAACATTAGAACAATTTTACATACTTATATGTTTTTAATTGTTTTTTTTTTTGACATTCTGGTGAAGGAAATGATATTTTCCAATACCATTATTATTATTATAATTATGAAATTTAACTCATAAAGTTGTTAAAAACGTTTTAAATCATTTATATTTAAATGAATAAAAACCATAATGTAAAATTTGCAACAAATATTAAAAATACTTTAATCTATTTGCAATCCTACTATAAAATCACAATAGTTTTTGAACATTTATTCTAGTCCAATTTTTTTTAAAGGAGGTGTGTTTATTTTACTATTAACTCTTAATTTCATTTCGAAACGTATTATTACCGTATGATCTCGATAAAGCGAGTCGAGTTGGCTAGAATTACGTTATGTTTATTGAATATATTGTTTTTTATAATAAATAAATAATTATGTTTATTTTATGAATTAAAATAATTGGAAGCATCTGGCTGACGTGTATAAAGCGATACCAAACAAAGCTTTGTGCAATTAGATAGACCATTTTATGGTCTACGTTGACTTAGCAGCGTTCTGTCGACGGGTTGTCTGTTTGTAAGTCCTGAGAAGGTTCGAGCTTTGGTTCACATTGGAAAGTCGTTTGGCACTTCATAAAAAAACCTCAATACTGATAGTTCAAACGGAAGCAAATGAATTTAATCATTACAATTTTTCTGTATTAATTCGTAATTTGGTTTCCATATTTATAACGTCTCAGATGATTTTATTGGCGCGATAAGAACATATTTAATACACCTTGTTAGATTACAATAATTTAATTGGCAGTTCAAATGCAATAAACAAATAAGTATTTTCTACTTGTCTATTTGTATTAAAAACTAGCGGGAAACAACTGGTTTTGGTGGCTGTTGCCGCTTTGTCACCCGGATGCGCAATCTAATGCCCGCGGGTGACATTAATCAAAAATAGGTAATGAATAATTTCCTATGCAACTTTACCTTGTATCGGTTATTTAGCCATTAACATTGATGACAGCCATTAAAACGTTTGATGATGATTACGAACATGAATATGTACTGTTATGCAGTATGGAAAATATTAAAATATATCATATATATATATATATATAATATCACGTGACGCATTTAATCGATAAAATCATTTAGACGCTAAAAAAACACGTGCACGGTGTAGTGCTATGTATTTGCGATTAAATTTTCACGTTATATCGTACCTAAGAACACATATTCTGGAGTACAGTATAACGGCCTATTTATGTCACGTCCGCCACAATAGGAAATAGAATGTAAGCCTGCATACATATATTTATAAGGACATGGTGAAAATTTTAGGACTTAGGATATTCTCTGGAATAAATCTAATGTGTGACAACCTGAATTTTTATTGACCGAGTATATCCTGAATCGTCTAATACATAATTTTCAAGTATCTCTCTACAATAATTATTTGTCAAATAATTGTAATATCAAGATTGAATGAACCAGCACATGAAAAGATTACGATAATACGAATATATCTATAGTCTATGTACGTAATAATCGTCTAAAGCAAATACAGTTAATTGAGATAAGCGGTTCGGGTGCATACAAAGTTTTTAAATACTTTCAATCATGGGTTAACCCAGCCATTATTTTATACAAATGTATATAAACATCGTTTTTGGGTGGGTATTAATTTTATTTGACATAAAATGTTGGAAATTTTGGACTTATTGTAACTTCGTTTTCTGTCTACTGATTTACTTGTACATGAACTTTCCAACAATAAATATACTTGACGATTGTGAAGTGTACATATATTTGTTTATGAACATATTCCATTCATATTTTTATTTATTATCTTTGTTTTATTAACCACTTAATTAAGTTTGAATACATCTACCGGTTTCGAAAAATACTATTTTCTTCTTCAGGATGTCGTAACTAACTAAAAACATATATTATTGTTTCTTTATCAGAATCTATTTTTAAAAAAACACAATTATTTAAAAAATAAATTTAATACGTAACTCAAATTGTTACTTAATACAAATTTACTCGAATAATTTTTAGGAAAAAATTTTAGAATGGGACTCGTAGTTAAATTTTGTTGGTTGTTTATAATTTTTTGATTAGTTTTACACGCTTTATTTATCTCCAATGATTCCAAATGATTTAATTTGTGACCAACACCGTTTATGTGCAAAATTGACAATCACAATTTTTTATCAAAACCATGACCATTTTCTATCAAATGATTAGAAAATTCTAAAAACCATTTATTTGTTCCATTCATTTATAAGGTCCCAAAGGCGATAACTCTTCATTGATTCTAGGACTTTTACCGTGGGAAAAGCTATTCGTTATTATTCTATAAGTAGCTACCTCTTAATATTGTTAAAATTTAAAAATAAAACAACTAACTAAAAAAACACATCTCAAAAGAACAGTTATAACTATAAGTAATTATATATTAAGGCTTACTAATCGATATTCAGATAAATAATATAGTAATAACATATGATAAATATACTCGTCACAAAACGAATATCGTATTACGTAATGAAATAATATAAATACCAGCAGAAAGCAATTGGATTTTGACGATTACCTCAACCAGGCAGTGACAGCTTCAAGGTCACGACAAGTGTTTCCAGAAAATATATTATATTAACTGCCATTTGAGCAAGTTCGGGGTAGTTTGTCTTGGCTAAATGAGAGAGTGAAAAAAAATGTTAAAAAAAACTGGCCAGTTGGGGATTTAGTATCCCAGAGGGAAAATCAAATACCTCAACCCGCGCCTCAGTTATAATGTGTAATACATTTGTAACTGTGGCCTTTTTATTATTATTTATTTATTATTTTGGTAATATGGTATAGGATTAGAGCTCAGTATAATAGATAGATGAAAAAAGTTAGAAATATGTGTGTAAAATTGAGATTTTGAGTACGTTAAGGGGTTACGCCACTTTGGAGATTTAAAAAAAATATATATTCTAAAGTTAAATATTTTTTCTTAAATGTTAACATATTCGCTTGGAATTTTTTTTTAAATTGACCAAGATATGAAGGATCAAAGATGGCAGGCAGGTGTTCTGCCACGCGCCGTCCGTACGTCAAGTAAGAGTCACGTTTTTAATTCTGTCGCATTTTCTTTAATTGTTTTTTTTTATCATCATTGCATTTTTCAAAAGTTCAATGTTTTTACTTCAATATAATATACATACATATTATACACTCGCTTGTAAAAATTACGAAAATTCACCGAGATATGGGGGATCAAAGATGGCACAATAGGTGCTCAGCTGCGCGAGTCGAGCAAGTTACGTATTTTTCAAAACCAAGTTTTTCAAACTAGCCTGCAACTTTGCAATGACAAATTAATTCAAATCGAACTGAGATTATTTTCAAATATTTCAAATAAAATTATCTATAATGTAGCATAAGATTTTTTTAATTAGATAAACCATTTGTTAATAACAATCGATTAAATAAATAAAAATTAAAGATTTTTTTCAAACTACCTACTTCCAATTTTACAAAATATATTTTTTTTAAATACAAAATGTTATATTTTATTTATTAATAAGTACATGATTTTCCAACAAACGTGCACTAAGAAAAATTTCAGGATAGGTACGCGCGGAACGGCGGAGGAGCTCCACGGGAATCGACATGACGCAGTCATTTTTTTCCAGAAATTTACAAATGAAATAATATCTTAATATGTACATCAATAAGTGCCAATAAAAAAATAAAAATTCATTAATCATCTCCTTGTAAAAGATCACCCAATTTCTACATATATATCAGGATCCAGGGTGGTGCCTTCTTAAGTGCTCTGTTTTCTTCTTTTAATTTTGAAGTAATAAGATTTTCTAAATATAATGTGTTATAGCAATCGAAATCTTAACATTACATAATATAGACTCGTTCAATTTTTGTAGAGATCAGTCAGAAGCATCGCTATCCAATATTACAACTTAATCATAATACAACAACATGTTCAATTTATATTTTTATTATGTCTATTTTTTCATATCTTTGTCGAATCTTACTCTTTCTTTTTAATTTTAATTTAATATCACCACAAAAGCACGAAAAAAAACTTTAACATAGACAGTAGTCTAGAAAAGTTGCCAGGACAGCGCTTTATAGATCTATCAGAGGAACTACTGCATTCCACGCAATAAAGTATAAAAACTTATCTTATAATATATTTTAAATAAATTATATTTGCACCATTTATCCACGGAATTTTATGTTATGTTATGTATGTTTTCGAAAAATGTTTAATAATAGGTATTACTCTCATATTTAAATTCTGATAGTTACATACAGCTATTATAATTTATTTCTTTAAATGTAAAATTGATGTATATATTAATAAACCATTGTTATATCTTTCTTATTAATTATCTTAAAGTATTTTCATTTAATTATGTTTTTGTTACTTTTTCCATAGTAGGTTTTGACAGTAAATATTTTCCACGTACAAAACTGAGTAGCCTCATTTCCGGTGCATTCATGTTTTTTCCAGCTTCAGGCTACACTTATCTATATCAATGTTGGTACTAGTAATTCATTATTACTAATCTTATCTCGGATGCTAAGTATCCATTAGAAAAAACCGATTTTCGTTTAAGTCTCACCGGAATAATATTTTTCCAATCGGGTTAAAATAGGACGATTATATTTCATGGAAGGATTCCGCCCAAGATCTTTGTGCTTAATACTCATAAATCTTTTAAAAAAGATCAGTAGAAAACATTTTTCGCCCACCCCCTGGAAGATAGCGGTCTAAAGGATTTTATCCTTTTTTTGGGCTCGAAAGTGGAAATAAAACACGTTTTATCTCGCTTTATTCGCAATGGAGACAATAAGAGAGAAGAGATTGACGCTACGGGGGATACAGCTTCTGGAGATCTCAACCTCGGCGACATAAGCCAAGCAGTAAAGTCTACGATTCTACGATTTGAGTCTATTCGCATTTTATTTGCTTGAAATAAAATCTGTTATGTATGTCTCTACGTCTGTGGCGCGCTTTGTACGAACGGCTATTGAAAATCTAATGGAACGGCAGATGTAGGTTTTTGGATCGTTCAATGTTTGTGCAAAGGTAGCCACCATGGTATTGATCACTGGAAAATGTAACTTGTATTGGAATGTTCTGGTATTAAACTTATTGTATGTGCCTTACCTTTAGGCCTGGAGTAAAAGAAAGACTAAATGTAGTCAAAATGAAGTTATTCAAGCGTACATATGAATGATGTTCAACTTAGAAACTAGTTCAATAATAATAATAATTTTCGTAAAAAAAATCACATTAAGGGCTCTTCACATGTAAATTGTTTACTCATTCATGCAATAAAAAACAATAAAAAAATAAACTATCTTTGAATTTAAAATTAAAAATTATTATATTAACTTATGGATATGTTTTTTAGAGAAGGTGCGTTTTTAGTCCCTATTTGTTTATTATTTCTACTCATTTCTCACTATTCGGACATTTTTTCTATATTCTCACTATTCCGAGATTTTTTCTCTATTCTCACTATTCCGACATTTTTTCTCATTTCTCATTCTTCCGATATTTTTTTTGGACTATTTTTCACTGTTTCTTAACTTTTATATCATTTTTTAGCTGCATTTAATTTATTTTCTATCCCGCGTCTTTTCTGCCATTTTGATGTTTTATTATTAATAATTTTACCATTTTGTTATATATATGTTTTAGCATCATAGATCACTAGGTGCAACCCTTTTGAAAGGAACGGAGTCGAAGCATCATTACATGTGTACATTTATTAGTCACTTTCTTGTCAACAATTCATGCAATCTTCATAGAAAGATTCATAAATTTAGTTAAACACTTAGTAAAATATTCATCTGTAAATGAAATGACATTTTTATTCCACAGATTTTAAAAATGAATACTTTCGATAATAAATATATAAAACACGATAAACCTAATCGTAAATAAAGATTGAAAGATTGTTGGCTTATTAAGGTTTTATTAAGGAAACAATGAAATGAAATGTAAATATTTCGATTATCTTGTAAAAATAAACAGTGTTTTGATACGACATTATTACTCTAGATTAAATAATATTACAAATTAATTTAGCGAAATAAGCGATAGACCTTTTAAAAATAAAATTGATAAAAATTTCGTCATAAAATAAAGCTTAACCCCTTCGAACCTTGAGATTTTTTTTTATTAAATGTAGAAATTTTGCATATTTTTTTCTAATTTAATATATATATAAGCACATAAATGTTTGGTAAGCCCAAAAGCGCAAACTCAATAATAAGAAATAGTATAACAAATAAAAAATTAATACTAATAATAAATATTTTTACAAAAATATATTTAGATACACCTATATGAGAACGACTTAGTTGAATGTTTTAAGTAAACAATTTTTATTGAATATATTATTGCGATTTTTCTGAGTAAACAGCATTAACAGTAGGTATGGTGAAATGATACAAAATCATTTTTAAATTAACTTTATTCGTACATTTTTTATACAACTTTGTTATAAATTATTCACTACTGATTTTAGGTGCCTATGTTACAATTTTTTGACTTAATTGGTCACTATTAATAAGTAAAATATTAAATAATAAATCATTTAGTTTTGGATTTGAAGGGTTATGGATGTTAAGACAGTGACTGTAAAGTCGGTCTAAAAGGGATTTCCTCTTAACTTATCATAATTGATAAGACAAAGTTTAGCTATAACGAAATCTGTCAGAATACACATAGGTACTATAGCATTTTCCGGTAAGTAGTGGCCTGCATTCCATAAATTGACATGGTCTGTGCGTAAGTAGAATTGGATGGATATAATTCTAAATAAAACAATTTTCGATTCGTAGCTCAACAATCATACTATTATTTTACTGTAGTATCTATATATTAAATATTTTATGGGATAAACATATATTTTTTAACTAGATATTCTAGGTATGTCCAAATGTTTTTAACATCTATTGAGAGGTATTTAATGTTTATGGTAGATTAAAGTTTTGAACAGATAAGTAAAATGACATCAATATTCGGGGTGGCGGGAAGAGAAAGAAGAAATCAGAATGTTACAGGGCCGTATGGTTTACCCCCAAAGTGTCTGGTATCCGCCGTCTTTCTCCCGTTCCACCCTTAACACCTTAATAAATATATGGTCTTTATATTTATATTTAAGGAGAGGATTTATAAATAAAAATATCACTGGGTTTTTTGCCATTCTATATAGAATGAAACTATTATTTATTAGTAATAATATTAATATTACTATTATATATCCCAAGGCGACAAATAATATGAAGGCACTAATTAAAAAAGTGAGCATTATTTATTTCTCAAGTCGGTGACTCAGCATTTACACTTCAATTTAGTGTCACTGAATTTGTATCAGTATTCTATTATGAAGACTATTTCAAATACTCTTATCTGTAGGCAACAAAACGCGTAGAATTCGTTCGATTTTTTTTTGTAAAAAGGTCGATCTAAAATTATGAAATTCGTTTAACACGGCACAGACGGTTTGGTCTTTTTGTTTTTTTTTTGTTTGAACCGTTCAAGATATTATAGACAGTCCGCAATATTACAAAAGGATGTCGCCCTGTACCTTGTACCACCCTTTTTTAATCAAAAAACTCGATTCAATTTAGTTTTCAAAGAGATATCAACGGCTTTTGTTGAAACTTGTGTCAGGATATTTCCGAAGGAAATTTTATAAGGACCTTTTCTTTATCCAAATAAAGTTTTGTTCATTTAAAGAAAAACGAGAAAAATCCCTTTATTTTTATTTAATTAGATATTATACGTTTATTAAATTTTTACTCTTTCTTAAAAATTCATTTTACATCACAAACGTTTCTGTTTATTCGGTTTAAAACAGATATAATTCACAATATATGGTCATTACTACGGCATAGTTATCAAAAATATAATATTACATTTATTTAAATGTTTTATTTTAAGATGCGAAAATACTGGTGTGACCAACGCAAGTCGCCGATCACAAGTGGTGGGGAATGGGAAGAGGAAACGGGTGGGTGGATAGATGGGTAGATGGATGAAGGAAGAAATAGAAAAGGGAATTGGAAATGAGGGAAGGATGGGATGAGGATAAGGGAATCCTTCGATAGCGAACCAGGACCTGACCTCCTTATGGGATAAGGAAGACAGCTCGACTCACTTGATGATGACGCTCCCTGCTTTAGTCTGAAGTTTACCCCAACCTTGTACGGCTCAAACTGGCGGTTCTGATGAATCCATGGCACTCTGTTCACTGAATTCCGCAAACGAAAATCTTCTATTATTCCAGTAGATTATACGAATGATCCAGCAAGAACACCACTTCCTTTCCAAGATCTCGACGAATTTCACACGTACAAAAACGAACTAGTCGAGCTGGGGAACAGGTGAAGACTAATTGGGAAATGCCTAAGGGGTAGGAACAAAACTAAAACTGATGACAATAACGCTAAATTTAACAATAATAATTTTGACTCGAGTCATTGAATATATGTATGTAAAAATTATATGTTCGTATTCAAAAAAATAGTTCCGAATACGGAACAACTAGTTCTCCAAAAAGTACATTTTAAAAACATTTGTACAAAACACGTACATAAAAAAGTAAGCGAATTATATTTACATAAAATAATATATTCTTTTATTTATTTTTATTGTGCGAAGCGAGAATTCTAGACTCTCCGAAAGATCTTCGAGTGAATCCCAGCCGGAATCCGTCCACTAAAGCGCCTAAAAATGAAACGAGCTGGGTTGGCTCGAGACAGCTTCTTGTTAAAAATCTGAGCGAATATATACTCCGAGAAAGTTGAACTCATTGCTTGATTACATTGTTCTGCATATTTTTAATTTAGCTTGTAACGGCGGCGAAATAATTTTAATTGTCGTGTATATTATCAGAAATTCACAGGTTGAAGCACGTAAATATTTAAATTGAGAACACATGCAAGGTTCTGCATTTCTCTATAATATGGTGTCGGGACAAGGGCAACTTTTATCTCAACCCCGCAGAGAAAAATCCGAATAAAAATGCAAATTTGCCACCCGCTTGTGCACCGTTTGTGTCCCCTCACTATGTTCATCCCTTCCACTAGCGAGTATAATAGGAATACTCAAAATGTGACTGTCGTATTACCTATTTCCATAAATGTTTTGATTTTACTTCCTTCCTCAAGCGAGCATTGCGGGAGTGTGATTGTTTTAATGCCTGTTTATACACCTGTTATTAAAATTATTTTTATTTGCGAGCAAGGTGATCATTTTTAAAAGTAAATTAGAAAATTTAATTTATTGAATAACTGATTACGTCATTATTCGCATCTTCATTTTTTCAAAAAGGTAACAATATTTGTATACAGGGTGTACCGACACTGATGCATTGAAGTGAGACCTGAAACTGGCGGAAGAGAATAGACTGAATGCAGTGGAAATGAGATCACTTTGGTGTATATATGGAAGATCCATTTATGACAGAATAAATAATGAAAACATAAGGAAAGCATGTAAAGTTGATCTTAGTATATTGAGTAAGGTTAAGAAAAGATCAATTATGTAGTTTGGTTATATGGAACGGATGAATTAGAAAACAATGGTAAGAAAGATATATGACGCAAGTGTTGATGGCACCAGAAGTAAAGGACGTTTGCAAAAGACTTGGCACGACCAGATAAACCAGATACTAGAGAATGGTCCTGTTAGAAGCCTCAATAATCGATGAGTTTATATAGGAAGATGTATGAATGTGAATGAGGCGAGTATTGTGTGTCAGGACAGAAGATATCCTCTCTGCCTACCCACGCGGGGAAACGGCGTGATGTTAAGTAAGTCTTGGTACGAAATACCTTGACTCAATTATATTATTTCAATTCAATGCTTTCACACAAACGATTATACGCAGAGAACATCATAGTCTAAGTTTAACTCGAGATGCACAGTTTACACCCGCGCTGTGCACCTCGAGTTAAGCAAAGTACAGTAAGTACAGAGTGTAACATACCTGTCCACTAATTTTATGGGTGGATACCTACTCACTAAATAACGAGTCGAAAACATTCAAAGAATATGTGCAAAGTCTACACGGTTCGGAAAATATTTTATACGAAAATAAATGTTTGTAACTGTTAGATTAAAAATAAATTTATATTAAAATGAAATATTTTTGATTTTGAATTCAGTTACCATGTGAAATAGCAAATTCAATATATTATAGTACAAGCAAGAAGAGGTTGGTCGCAAGCAAAATAAACCGAGGACACCTGCGAAAACCTGGCACGGACAGGAAAACCAGTAAATGGAGCTACAATAAAGCTTCAGCAAGCGTGCATCAGATAATGTATCACAGTGAATAAGGTATTAATGATGTATCAAGATAAAATAGGTTGGCGAAGGTAATTAAATTGATTTATGTATCCTTATACGCGGGAAAAGATCTATTCTCATGTAGGTATATAAGATTAGCTATAAAAATGTCCTAATAATTATGTAATTTTTTGTATTTCTAGAAGCTCCGACAACCTTTGGCTGTCATAATCAGGGAACATGAATTTTCCTTGCGCATCAAAGAATATTTGTTTTTATAGTGGTAATCTATATTCGCGACCCCCTACTTGTGAAATATGAATAGATAATCATTTTTTTCTCACAGGTAAAAACGGTAGATAATCAGGGTCGTCCAAGTTTTTTGAAAAAAGTTTTTATTGTTTCTATCAGCTTTGTCAATTTTATGAAGCCCTATGAAAATCGTTTAACAATATACTCACTTAAATATTTATTATTTAAATGTTTGAGAGAAAGATATAGGCAGATATTATATACAGACGGTCATGTACAAATTATATAAGACGAAGAAGTGGGAGTGGCAGGTAGAAGTGACGATATTATACATTTGTTTCATTAAAAAAATATATTTTAGATGTTTACAAAAAAAAATATTGTAAATGTACTTAATACATCACGTGTTACTAATACTACTACTATATAATTATGTGTTATCAGTATTATTATTTATTACTGTCCATGCAACTATGTTTCTGTTTAAATTTATATGTTTTATTAAACCATTTTTATTATGTTCTTTAAACTGCAAATAAATATTATAAATGTAAGGACGTTTCTCTATAGCAAACAGGCCTAGCATTTTTTTAAATAGTCGCGTAAACGGAATACCTGCCACATCAATATTCTTACTTATTTTAAACTATGTAAAACGCTTCGGCTATGAAAATAGGCATAACTTGATGGCCTCTTGGATCGAGACTGAAACCCCCGACTACTAGGCGAGTACCGTAAAACAAATAAAATATTGTTTTGTAAAAATTTTCTATGCACAACAATAAAAATAAAATATTGAAAGTAAGAGACTTCATCGTGTCCATTTATGTAATTTAAGAAGAATAATAATCAAATTGGTATTCTCCAGCAGCCCCTCTCCCATCCTCCAAGACTGCACGCAGTCCAGCGACTCCCATTTTAAAATTTCAAAAATACATTACGCATTTTACATGCCAATGGGGTGCGAGTTAGGAGAAAATATGCAAATTGATATTGCGGGCCAGAGACAGAGGTCTCGCTATCGCGGATCGGGTGTAATGTAGTCTGCGCGCATACAATGGCCGCCGCCCGTGGCCGATGCTCAATTACCGCTGCGCCGGCCCTGCGTATGAATATTTGTATCGGAGAGCGCGGAGCTGGGCTGGATCTGCTACCCCCGGTTCGCATAACACATCCGATATGCGTACATTTTAAACGACCCCCCCTCCACCTATCCCCACCCCATCGCGCCGAGCAGCCGCATGGAAATACAGTGTTTTAAATTTGAAAAAATCGGGAGCTGTCTTTACCGAACTTTCTAGTATTTATAATTTCTTGATATTTTATTTTTATTATTTAATTTATTATTCATAACAATGTTATATTTAGAAAAAAATATAACATTGTTAACATAATTGTATACAAATATGTATACTATCAAACAATATTTTATATTGTAAATATACAGTTAAATATGTATAGAAAAGTTATATAGATACAAGTTACAACAAACAGAGAAAATAGTAAAAGTAAAGACATAAACATTGTAAAATACACAAAGCATGAAATAGAATACTATAAGTATAATGAGAATCACAATAATAATAAATATTACATAATATTCAAAGTAAATATACAAATAGACTTTTACAGAATAAATATACAGGGTGCAGCGTAAAGAACTCCCCTATTTTGAAGAGGAACAGCTGCGTGTCGGGAGAGAGTAGAGTGGTGGGAGTGACGACATTGAACAGATTATACGTGCCGTTTTTAGTGTCAGTTATGGCTTTTTCTGGTGAGCATCGCGCTTTTGTTATCGAGGAGTTTATTAGACATGGTGGGTCGCCGATAGCAACACAGCGTGCATTTCGCATCCACCACCCACTCAATGAACATGGTGCAGAAAATGTTTGGTTCCATAAAGATGGCGCAATGGTCCACACATCTCGTCGCTCTCTTGAGGTCATCAAATAAATGTTTCCTTGCACGGTGAAGTGATTTGACATTCTGTGAGCTATTTCAAATCCCTGGTATTCCAACAAGATATACATATGAAATTAATTAATACATTTATTTAGTATTTAAAATGTCACAGACCTATGTTCTGAATAATAAAACTTTCAAGTGTGCGGCACGCAAGCGGCCGATTTAGGGGGTGGCCAATTTATGGAGATAGTTTTACAAGAATTGAAAACATCAACTTCACTTATTTACTTGGGAGGATAAAACAATGTTGCTTGTAGCGGCAAAAAGTCTAGCACCGGTGCTGTAAGATACTCTTTTAAGGATCCAAATGCGTACTCAAAAATAAATATATATTGTAGGGCAGTGAGCTTAACAATAATGATTTTATTTAATGTATTCATTGATATTTTTTACATAACGATGAAGTCGATTTCGATCACACAAACATGGAATCGACTTCACAGAAAATTAAAATATTATTAAATATGAATAAAATATATTATTTAGAAAGATACATAAAAAAATTTTTTTATCGAAAAATATTATTGTTGCGCCGCCGGGGTTTGAACCTGGATCTCTTTCCTAATCGGGAAAGGTGCAGTAACAATATTTTTAGCGACAAATTTTCGAACCTATATGTTACCTTTTTGATATCAATACATTTAATCGTTCCATTATTTGAAAGAGCCATCTACCTTATTTAGTTGAATAATGCACCTTCCCCGGTTAGGAAAGAGATCCAGGATCGAATGCCGGTGGCGCAACAACAATAAAATTGATTTTATATGTATATATTTCTAATTAATATATTTAATTTGTATTTAAAATATTCCAGACCGTCTGTTCTGAATAATTACAACTTCACAATAAGAATTTGTTCTAATAAAATATTATTATTTAAAAACTATGCATATGGATTATTAGAAAAAAATATATATATAAATAAATATTAGTTTTGTAAAAGTCAAATAACAGGTAAAGCCATGTTTCCGTTACTATTGAAACGATTGCGTATGTTTACAAGATTATAACGATTTTTCTTTCGCTCAAATCCTTATAAGAAAGTAAAAAAAAGGGCTGATATTATTTGGCAAAGCTGGCGAATTGGTAAATTTGTTTTTGCCGACGAAACACTGTGTAATAGGTATAAACGTGACAACGTAGTATTGATTTTACGTTATATGTCGAAAATGTTTGTATAATCCTACTGTTACAACTATGAAGTGCGCTGTTGATATTACGGGCAAGACTGCCTACTGGATTATTGAGATGCGTGATGCAAATTACACAGAATTGTATAATGAAGAAAATTATGCTCGTCAGGATCCTGATGGTGATATGTATTATTTGATTTTTGTCATCTTTTGCGTCATGGAAAATAAGCATAACAAAATTTATTTCGATGTTCAGTGGCCTTCTAAGATCATGATCAGTTATTGTCAGTGGATGAAGGCCTCTACCATTCTTCTCCACCGTTTATAGCCGTGTCACTATCTCTTTGCAAATAATTTTGATTTCTTCTTTCCTTCTTCATTTCAGTATTGACATATAGTAATCAGATGAGACTCGGTTCTTAATCAAGGCATCAGAGAGCGTTCAATTTGGCATCAAGGCGCACACAAAAAAATGTATATATCGCGCACATAATTTTCAATAAGACTTCTTCTCCATGTGCCGCTTTCTATCAAAAGTTCGCGACCATGTTGCAGTATGTTGATTTGTCCTGTTTAAAATGACCAACATTTTGGACATTGAACCACTTTCTGAGGTTACATAGCCAAGATGATCTATTTCTACCTACGCATTTGCTCCCTTAAATCTTTCCTTGCATAATGAGTTGTAAAATATCATATTTTTTATTGCGGAGAATGTACCCGAAGTCTACAACTTTCCTTGATAGCACTTAAAAAGGTTGGCGTATACAATTAAACGCGCGTATGTGGTTAAACGCTGGAGTGGCTCGCTCGAGATGCGGATGAAAGGAAGTCCTGCGGAGAAGTGGTCGTTAGATCCTATGGCAGTTTCCGTCACGATGTGTGGTGTCTACTGATTGGTCGGTTGAGTTTCGGCCCTAAATGGTTGTTAACTTAGTCCCTACACGGCCATGTCTGTGGGGCGCGTGCAGGGTCAACACAATGTTATTAGACCCAATGGACTTACGTTGGTATGGTAATGTTTTTCTTATTTTCTCCCGCAGCATACAAATAATAACGTTGGTTCTTAAAATTACACAAAATATTTTTACACGCACACCGTGATCCAAATTTAGAGGGAATATAGCTCGTAATGTACCTCCACAAGTCCCAGATCCAGGTCGCTCTCACAGCTGACTCCAGCGCCAGGGTCTCTCCACCCAGATGAAACGTTGTGCCACTCTTCCAGATCTTCTTTGGCCCAAAGTTGTCCCCAGGATAATCTTATTTTCTAAGCTGTCACTTATGGTCGGTAGGCAGGATCTATTTAATTTCTATCTCTGATTATTTATGAACTCTGTACTTAGTTAATATTATCCTGTTAATCATTAATGGAAACGTTTTATCGTTAAGTAACTTGAATTTATTTAAATAAGTACATAATTTAGTACACCTACCCAGTAAATTCAGGATTCCGAAAAAGGTATCCATGTCAATTAAGAAAAATATCTTTAACAAAGAAAAAGGGAATTCGGGGAGAACGAAAGGATAAACTCTCGAGAAAATGGAGCACTTAGAATGTACATAGATTAGGTACACTTTTCTACCTTGGGATGATTACTAAAGTTTATTCAACCCTTGTTCCAGTAACCAAACCTTTCATCTTAATTAATAGGTACTATCTAAGTATGTACATACATACTTACAAAAGGGTGTTTTCATCGATTTTTAATAAACCAAATACTTTTTTAGAAATGTACAAAACTATAAAAGATTTTTAACGGAATATTTTTACAAATAAACACTGACTTCATAAACTCACTTTTTCCGTGTATATTGCAAGGATAATGGAGTAAATCACAATTGTTATGGAATGCTTACAGTTTTGTCTATTAGTGTCGGTTTATTTGCGTATAGATATTAAGAATGAAAATATTATTTACAATCTGGTTATTTATAATAATACCTGGTAGTGAAAATTCCATGTAATGATTTTTTGATTATTTTAAATTCGCTTCATCGCTGATAATCGACTATAAGTGATGATGATGATCATCACCTATCGGTAAAAGGCGCTTCCATGACTCGCCTTTGATCTTCTTCCATTATTTGCGATGACACTCACTGTTCTGATAATTTCGCCTGTCCACCGAGTATTATCCACATGAGTTGGATTAATATTTTTAACCATCAACATTTTTCAAACGAAACATTTAAAAACTTTATTAGATAAAAATTTTCATTAAAATCATTACACCGAAATACTCCAAATAATTCGCTCTAGAGGATGTTTTTTTTAAATAATACATAGAAAGGCATTATTTAAGTCATATTCAAGGTGCACAATATATATATATATATATAAGATATATCGTTTTTTTTTAAATTAAATTTCTTTTAATTTAAAAATATCTCAATGTCATTTCTCTCTATATATTATGTAATCATAATATATTTTTAATTTACCCAAATAACAAAAATAATCGACACCCTGTTGACGTAAATATATTTTTAAAAAGTTTTGAAAATTTGTTTATAATTCAACAATTAACCCACCCCAAGTGTGAAAGTTGTGCCGAGAGCTAAAATGGTTATTTCATTAATGACTACCCCTCCATCTGCGCTTCTGGGGATGAAGCCTCCACGTGGAGCTAAGGCTTTCATTATTCCATTCCCATCACGTAGAGCCTTGTTCTGATAACGCTCATTTATTAAAATATCTCTGACATTCTTCGAAATCGATGTTTTGTATTCAGATAAAAGACTCTTTATACTTTTACTGTAACCCGCACAATGTATCTACAATAAATGAGTAACCAATTAAAATGCTGTATAATATAATTTATCTTCATTTTGTAAATATTCTTTTATTATTATATCCATACTGTAAATTATTTCTATAAATTTATCAGACCTGCAATTTACAGTATGCCTTTTTTCATTTCAAAGTTGGGTTCAGATTGAACAACAATCGAATTAAACTAATTCTATGAAACAATTAGAAAGGAATACAAAAAAAAATCTAGATTAAATGAAATGGATTGATTGATCCTGACGTCACGAATAAAAATAGAAATGAAATAATATATATAGGTATATCATATATAAAATATTACATATAAACCTATAGTTTTTTGTGTAGGTTCCGTTTTCTGAACTAATCTGCCATATATGTCTGATCTTTCTGGCCGACGTTTTAGATCCCATTGAAGGGTCCATTAGCAGGGCTGATGTTAGTTAAAACCTTAATACATTTTTAAATCTTTAGTTTTTCGTAAAACTTAACTTAACACAGTAAATGGTAATGCGGTTAACCGGCAAATAAAAAGTTTTGGGTTCAATTCACGTTAGTAGCCAAATATTTTTTCGATACTTAGATTAATTCTGCCAATTATTCTAATTGATGAATCTAATTTATTTTAAATATCATAGAAGTACAATCTATGACTTCACAATAAAAATGTAATTGAATTATTATTATAGATTTCAGACAGGAGTTTGAAATACATTTCTTATATATTCCGATATATTTCCTGCATTGCACTAATTTTTTTTCAAATTTTACCTAATTGAAGACTGGACTAAAGACAACTAAATTTTCAAATGAATAATTTCTGAGAGCAATAATAAAAAAATATTGAAAAATAATGAAATAATAATTTCTAATTAATGTCTTTATTTTTAAGGAGAACACATTCTAATTGTGAAGTTGCAATATACAGATAAGATAAAATCATAATTTTGTTGCTACCGGGATAATGTAATTGATACATTAAATTTGTATCTAATTAATGTATTTACGTTTGAGTTTTTAACGCCTTTGAAACATGATAGAGAGAAATCCCAGACACTAGTTGTGGTCAAAAGACAACTGAATTGAATAGCAGCATGAAGAAACTTGAAGAAAGCTGCCAGTAGTTCAATAAAGTTTGAAACAGAGTTAAAGTTGCGACAGCAGACAGAGGATATTGAAGGCTAACAGCGGCAGCTCCTCGACCTCGAAAGAAAATGTTAAAAAAATAAGAATAGCTTAAACTAGAAAAATCTTTGTATTTAACAACTGATGTCTTTATTTTGACGCTGATTTTTCTTGTTTGAATAATATTAATGGATGAAGATTGTCAGAATACTAGTCTTCCTAATTTTTCTATATAGGTCTGAGACATGTGGTGCTGACGGCATATGTTGTGAACCCTACGGATAGGTCGCAGAACAAATGTTGAGCTATATCTATATTCCACAATACATATACGCATACTGTACTGATGGTATAAGATGGAGTTGAAAAAACGTTTTTGGGGAAGATCGCCAATTGGATAGGTAGATCTGATAGAATAATAATAATAATGACATGAGGATGCCGTTAGAAATGCTACAAATTTGTACAGATGACGCAGAATAGTTTTGGCTGTAGTATCATCGTGCAACAGCACAGCACAAAACAGCACAGCACAGCACATCACAGCACAGCATAGCTACTCTACCAAGAGCATAAAGAAGGAAAAAAAAAATTATCCCGCGAGAACTTTAGGTTTTCCAACTTTACGTACCTACTGCAGAGTTAAATATTTTTTTATTTGATATCTGCTTTGAACCAGAGTCGTTATTTTAATTTTAATCTCTGCGCCACATTGCTTGTCTAGCTCGGTGGATCCAAAACGTTCCCAGAGTCTTCCATGGGGGATATCCCAAGTTCTCCACCGGATCTTAATCCAAATCTTCATTACTTGTAAAAAGTGTGAAGGGTAGACGGTGTTTCGATTTAAACTTGAGCAGTTGGAGGGAGGTGGCTGCTTTCCCCGTGTGTTGAGTTTTTTTTTTGTATTCTCTCATTTCGCACAGCCAGGGGTGGTTGCGCGCACAATATAGGTTAATACAGTTCTTCTCAAACTGTATATTTACACACCATGCGCAATAAAAATATCAAATAGTTCTAACGTTAATTTTATTTATCTATTGTGAAAATTTTGATTAATCCTAGGTATAACAGAAAGAAACACAGATCTTAATGCAAATATAGGTACAAATTTTTATAGAAATGTTAAAATCTTTAAAATATTACAATAATAATTAATTATATTACACATTACAGAGCAGATTTTGGTAGAAAATTGAATGCAGAAATAAAAATGTAATTATGATTTTAAAATAAATAGACGCATTTATCCTCATTCTGTGTATTTTTTTAAATAGAGATGCGTACATAGAATACATGTCACATCAATATTTTTACTATTTTAAAACTAATCTAAACGATTATAGTATTCTCCTGGAACGAGACGCGAACCCCGTACCACTACATCACTAGGCCAGCGTCTTAACCGCTAGACCAACAAGCTACTCATTGAATTCACTCACTAATTGAAATTATTTTTAGAGTAATAAGTTCATTAAAATTAAAAAATAATACAAAGTGGTCCTAGACACTGTAGAAGAAGATTAAAATTAATTAAAGCACAGTCAACAGCAAGTTGATACTAATTAAAGATAATAAGTGATAATTTTATTCTATTCCTCGTTAGATCCGTATTTGTTTTTTACATAACAATACATAGAATAGAAGTTTACAGGCTTTCGGAGATGTACATTTTTGCGATTGATGCTATTCAATTCACTTTAATTAAATTTTTAATCAATACAATTTGCTATTGGGAAAAATAGACGATGAAAACTGATGCATAGAAAAAATCTGACAAAAATCGACTACGTTACCATAGCTTAGTTGATTGGGCTATGTATCGGCAGCAGAAAAGTCCTGGGCTCTGTTTGTATTTTTTCGGAAAAGGGTTGATCTTTTGCATTTTTTCGCTGGGAATAATTTAAAATGGTTTGAAAGTTACCTATCGTCTAGGATACTATGTGTGAAAATTATTGGTTATACATAGACTCAATTTGAGGCTTCTAGCGGTGTTCCTCAGGGCTCACACTTAGAACCGGTTTTATTTTTATTATTTATTAACGATATATTTGCTACATTTGATAAAAATGACGTATTGTCGTTTGCTGATGACTTTTAGATATCTAGAACAATTGAATCGATTAATTACTGTCTTATTTTCCAATCTAACCTTAACAAATTACATGAATGGTGTACACACAACAATTTTTTTTTAAGTATTGATAAATGACAATCTATAACGTTTTGCAGAATCAAAAAATCCATTGTTCATCATTACAGCATAAACAGCGTTACTCTTAAAAAAGTATCTCAAATTAAAGATCTTGGCATATTATTTGATGAAAAACTGTTAATCATTTCACACATTAAAGAAATCACGATAAAACTATGAAATGTCTTGATTTTGTATTAAGAGTGGTGAAAGATATTAATTCACTTGAATCACTTAAAAGTTTTATACACGGCTGTGGTTTGCAGCAATTTAGAATTCAACTCAACTATTTGGTCTCCATTCTATAAAGTGCATAATTTAAAATTGGAAAGGGTTCAACGTAAATTTGTAAGGTTTATTAACTTCAAACTGTGTATACCTGTTGAACAATTGAACTATGATTTTCTAATGAGCACTCTTCATTTAACTGACTTGTCGTGTAGAAGAACTTTAAGTGTTTTATTATTTTTATTTAAAATAGTAAAAGGCATACTGGACGCCATTAATTTAACTGAATGGATTGTATACCACATTTCTGCGCGGAGTACCAGGTCGTCGGCGCTGTTCCACGTAAATGCATCATATACTCATTTTTATAGGAAAGCACCCACACAAAGACTTTACAAGTTTGGGAACGATATTGGTCTTGTAGATATATTCCGATGTTCAATGTTTAAATATTAGAGTGATGTTGATGCAGTCAAAGAAATAATTAATTTTAATACTCATACGCCATTCTGTGTTAAACATTTTTATTGTTTTTCTGTCTTGAACCTTAATTTTTATAGTTTGTTTTGGTTATTTTTCATTTCTTTATCTTTATTTTTTTAAAGCTATATATGTATATTCGATCAATTTCTATTTTTATATATATATTTCACGCTACTTATGTAGTCGCTCACGTTTTTTTATACCTAACCAATTTTGTAAAAGCCCGTAAGGGCGTAAATTAATAAATAAATATTACTCATAAAAAATATATATATTTGACTATTTTAAGATTTATTCTGTTTTAATAAATAACACAAGTCATGAATTAATTAATTTTTGCAATTTTACTCAAAATCGTTATCATGTCTGATAAACTAGGTTACCTAAGTAAGGGCTTTGGGTTTTGTGTGAATCGTTCTTGCCCCAAAATCGCATACAGTATGTTGTTATCATTGTAATATTTTCTGAAATAACATATTAATCTATATATCATGATTGTATAACGGTTAAAGTTTAGTATTATTGAAACAAAATGGAAATGCTTCCTGAAAAAACGTGTTGATGTATAAAACAATGTTTTGAAAGGCAGATATCTGATTACTATTTTACATTTTATATTAATTTAATTCAATTTTATGATTAAAAATTTAACCGAATTACACACTTTGGTGCAATAAATAGTAAATATATACTGATGAGTCTGATTTTTTATTATTTCAGAGTTACCTACATCTTTATCATTTGTACAACTAAAAAAATACTACGTATAACAAATAGTTGCACCATTGAAAATATTTCCTATATTATTTTGTTTCTTGTTTTTGAAATAAATGTTAAAAAAATGACACGAAAAAATGTTATGTTCTTAACTATGATACGATATCACGATTTTTTTTTACATCACAACGTGTTTAATAAACATTATATCACAGTGCTTCATAAAATATATGTGAAGTATTTTGTCATCAAATAAGGTACCACACACAAGTTATTTTTTCTCATATTATTAAATTTTACATAATAATTATGTAATTAATAAATAAAAATACTGATGGAGATAATTAAAGAGTTTATTACACGTTGCTCTAATTATATTATTTTAAATGAAACACAATGTAAGATCTGTTATGAATATTTATATCTACACTTAAAAAATGTTTTCAATTTTACTGCAAAACCATTTCGTATACAATTTACGAGCATAAGGTTACAACATAAGAACGATTCATTAGGTGAGGAGTTTTTCTTCAATATAAAATTCCAGTGACATACACTTAATATTTTGAAATGAAAGGCGACACTTTTTGTTGTCAAAATAGTAAATAAAGAAATCTATCGTCAGATATTTGAAAATATGTAATATTGTAGTGCTGCTATATGATAATTTAAGTTAATATGGATTTAAAATAATAATGTGATTTAAAGAAAATAATTAAAATATCTTTATGTTTTATTCGTTTCTTTTGACATTGAATATTAAAAAGTATTTATGTTGTTTAGTTTACGATGTTTCAATAATATGAAAGACGATTCAGTTCAGAAAAAAAGATGCTCAGATGGATAAAAACCGTGAAAATGGAGAGCTCGATAAAAAGAATATCACGCGCAAAAAATAAAAGCGACAAAAATAAATTAGACGTGCAGCTGATCTCTACAACGTCTCCATACGTTTTTGGTGCCCATCCTAGGACAGGGCGTAAGTACTGGTATAATTATATAAAAAGGTGAAAAATTGGTATCAAATAATTATGTATGTTATAAATCTTTTTAAATGATCTGTATAAAAATTGTAATTAATGAGCTCTCAAGATTGTTTTAATAATTAAGTTATTTTTTTTATTATGCATGTATTATTAAACATGCACAATCTCAATCTATAAAATAAAAAATATTCTTTATTTTTAATGGAAATATTTGTTTCTTTAATGCTTACCAATTACAATTACAAAACCAGTACAGGGTTTGATACATATTCAGTTTTATAATACTTCAAACGTGTTTTTATTATATTTATTATTTAAATCTTTATGATGATATGAATAATAATAATAAAATAAATAATCGTAAACTGATCTTAGTATAGTGCACACGATTAAGAAAGTGTCTTTTGGGTGGTTTTGTCAAATTAAGAAATGAGAGGAGAACGACAAGAAAGATGTATGACGGAAGTGTTGATGGCAAAGCTTGGCTTGACCAGGTAAATAAAATACAAGTAGATGGTTCTCTTAGAAGCCTCAACAATCGACCGAGAAGATGAATAAATATGGATGAGGCGAGAGTCGACTATGTCGGTACATAAGAGTGTGGCGGTCTATATTATCTGCATACCCCCATGCGAAACAACATGATGGTAAATAAGAAAGTAAGCAAATAAGTCATTTTTTAACTTGTATATTTTTAGTTATTTGATTTCAAATTATACCAATTTAATCGAATAAAATATTTTATGGTCCCGGTGAAATCGGTTTGACTTTAGTTATTGAACTATGTGATTACAATAAATTAATATTCAAAAATAAGTAATTTATATAAAAAATCTATCGTTTATTTTTCATTATTTTTCTTCATAGTTTGACAATCTCGCGCCTCATCTCCCCCCCTCCTCTTCCCCCCACTTGGGGGTAGTTTCCTTGATGGTATCTACGTGCCGCCACTGCCGACCCTGACTCCCCGAACCCTTCCCCTTAAACGGATTGGGTACGCCGCTGGCTGTGGGGGGTACCAGATTATACGGAGATACGGCAAGTTCAGGTGCTCTGCATTAGCATACATCGGGTCTGAATTGTGAATCGAAGGGATCGAGAAACTATAGAAAAATTGTACTGCATAAATGGTGTACTCAAATATTATAAGTAAAATGAAAAACGTGTTCGACGTCTGGCGACAGGAAATCAATAGAGATGTTTTAAAAATTTGAAATATAAATAAATACTTACTATCTAAACAATGTTGAGGATATCAACAAATTAATTATTTAACTAACCTATTTTTTTCTACAAATGTGTCTAATTTTACTTATGTCTAAATATTAGTTCAATCTTTATTTTGAAAAATAATCTTGACTCAAAAATGAGTCTCGTGGTCTTCTGATTCGTCTGAAACTTGGTGAATATATTGTATATTTCCATTCCTCCTGGGCTTAATCCATGTTGATCACATTGTTTAAAAATAACTCTAATAACTCATTTATTTTATCTATCTATCTTACAGAAGATAGTCCTCTTGCTCGCCTTCCTTCAATTGTCTCTCTGATTACGACCTTCTCGAAACTCTCATCGTTTCTTCTGGCAACACGTCCAAAGTAGGCAAGAATCTAAATGTATTGTCGAAAATCTTTAGGTAATTCTTAACTCCCGGAGAATAGAGACACGTCATAATATTCAAAATACTGCATTAAATCTCACAGATTGTCGAATTTATAACGAACTGCATTGTTAACTTCGTCGTCGTCTTTATTGGTAGAACTGCAATCCAGGGCGTGTTGACTGCAGAATTTGTCGCCATTTCCTTCTATCGATGGCATCCGTCTTCTTAATTTACGTTTCTCCGCAGCAGTAAGTGAGTGAGGTAAGCAGACAGGATTGAACGCTACACTCTTGTCCAGTACTCTTTCTTACATCTTATCATGCATAGTCGTCAATCGGATATCTTGCAATATACGTTTTATCTAATAGGAAAGTCAAGATATTGTATATCTTAATGTATTTGGGTTGAAATTTTTGATTGTAACCAAATTCATTTCTAATTTACAGACTTCAAAAAGATTATGTTTACCAAATTCAAAACAAATACTTTTAAAAATACAATGTTGACCATAAGACATTTTCAAATAAACCATTAGGTATATTTATGCTCAGATATTAATTAAATTATACGCAGCCACACCATATTTTTTATTATTGAAAACTATTATTTTTATATAAAATCAGACCGTGCGAATATATTATATAATAAAGTAGGTAGGTGTCATTTACACATCTTTCCGTAGTAAGATCTTCATGTTTGACATATTAATAGCATTGTATGCCCACATACCTACTTATGTATACGTACATAACTTTTGATGGTTTACGATAAGCCATAACTTTCTGTAACACATAATAAAGTTAACACATCATTAAAACACGAGTGAATTTTCAAACATATCGTCTATATGAAATAAGAATGTATTTAATATATACATAACCAACTATTATTAACTACTAGTTTTTGTGTTAAAAATCATAAATTTAATTTGACCCGAATTCATATGTAAAAGTATATATTTTTATGTGCATATCTATGTCTAATATTTAAAAAAATAAAAGGTTTATTTGTCGGGTAATGTAAGAAAATATTAGCATTATTATAATCTTGATTAATTATTCAATATATTCACGTAAAATGACTATAAATTTCTGCTTTAAAATCCCCTGAAATCCCCATTACCGAAATTTTACCGAAAAGCTGCGCAAAAAATATCAGTCGACGGCAACACGAGGCGGTGTGGGTTTTTGCAATAAATAATAAATTTAATTAAAATTCCAGTCAGAACATCTTATAACAGTCGCTTCTACGGATATGTACGAGGTGGGCATGTATGTACCTGGATATCATGCCGGCTGGGTCAAATACGACCGATCATTTCCACTTTCTCGACTTTAATTATAAACATAAGAGAGTATTGTAGGAGAATACTGTTATACAATTTGTTATTAACCGAGGGCTGTATTTGCAAGCACAGCTTGCTATGTTTAGCAATACTAGCAAAGATAGGTATATTTTATCATTATTATTTTTGTAAATGAAAAGTTGTATTGAGAAATTAACATCTTGGTAGTTAAAATCTGTATGTATACGCAGAAATTACACAGTACAAGGGAATTATATGATACATAGTATATATATTTTTAATTGAGATATACACATGTTACCTCCCAGCAATAACATTGTACATCGGTTTTTACAAATGTTGATAGATAGATGGAGCGTCGGCCATCTTGAATGACATAGAAAGTTATTGCAGTAGTGCAATTGTGTGTAGTAGTATTATTATTTATTTTATGTGGTTTATATGATGCCCAAGAAGGAATACCTAAAAATGCACATGCATTCATAATTCAGATCTACCCAAAAACGATATTCAGTGTTATTATACTTGTGCTTTAAAAATATAATTAACTTGGTAGTCTCCTGGGACGAGGCTCGATTTCCCGACCACTAGATCACTATGCAAGTATCTTAACCACCAGACCACCACTAATTGATTTAACCGACATACTGTCTTACTACTAATTTCCCCGCGAGGATGGGCAGAAATGATAGAGCGTCACACTCTTCTGACCTGACACACGAATCTCGCCTCATCCACAATCATACATCATCTCATGCAAGCTCGTCAATGGTTCTTCACAATAATTCTGAAAAAGTATGCAACGTAATAGCTAGCGTAGGTAGGTTGTGCCTTAATCTTATGGTGGCAACCAGATTAGTAACGTGACTATATTATGACAAATTATCAAAGAATTTGTAATAATATGAGCAGCCGTAAGCACGCTCCAATAGAAAATTGCCTGAATATTTACTTATTTAATTTTGAAAAACCGTCACGTGTTAGGCAATTAGACTGGTTTGATAAAATTGGAATTATTTAATAATATGAAAATAGTTTCTGTAATTGAAAATGAGTACCATAATGACGTAGTGCCATGCCTGACCCCTTGGAAATTAATCCTGAATATGTTTCGGATATATTTCATTGACACGAAAAAAGTTTTACCTATGAGTCGGTACCTATATTGCGTAAATATTGTCAAAGAATCATGAGAATGAAGTAGTTTTTATAAGCTTTAATAAATTAAATATGTATAAATTTCTTACATTTGTGTCGCGTAGTAACGTAGGAGTAAAATAAATCAATTTTGATTGTATAATTTTCATGAGAATATAAAATAAATAAGATCTGGTCTCAATTTTTCACGTGAAAGTTTTCGGCTTTCACTGTTTATAAAAAAAATATGGTTGTTCAAATCACTAATTTTGATTTGACAATAGTTTTTTTGTTTATTATTTCTAGTATTATTTAAAATTTATAATGAAAATAGATTAAACATGTTAAATATAGATATGTTATAAGAAAAATAGCAATAATTGTGTGGTTAATATATTAAAACAGATTTATTCGTACACTGATAAATTATAATATTTTCTTACGTTTTTGCAATAAGAGGTGAGATGTTTTAAGTACAAAATACTTAATGTTTTCTTTATCTTATTTTATACTCATACAATTCATTTGTACCATTTAACAAGATAAAACAGCATTTTATAGAGTAATTATAATATTACTATAGCGAATAGAATATATTAAAAGTAAACTAAGAGTTACTTTAGGTTGAATTTATTTATTCATTATTTGTATAGTTATCCATTTTTTTGTTCAATTTTACAAACCTTAATATAACATAACAATAACATAATCATATAATTTCAATTATCAATTTAATATCTAAATACACTATTAATTAATTAAGATATGACCTAGCTTGGTACGCCCAGAAAAATATTATCTACCAAGAGTTTAATTATGAAATATATTTTAATACAAAGCCTACATTATTCAAAACAAAATCAATTATATTTTTCAAGATTTAAAAAAAAGCATCAGATTAGTTCACCCCTATATGACTACTTTTTTAGAATGAACTAATAATTATTAATCTGATACATTTTGCTTGATAGATACTCACGTACCACTTATAGAGGTCTCGTTTTTTGTTTGAAGACAGATTATTATCTATTGATTAGTTACATCCTGTTTCCTGTACCTGAAAGATGAACATCTTCGAACAAAGCTAGGTGTGTAGGTACCTACATTGTTATACAGCCGGATAAAGATCATGCAAAATTTTAAATTGGTTTTCCAAGTTTCCGCGTAAAATAGAAAGGTCTGAAGTACCCATTACGCAGCGCGGTGATACGATCTTTGAATATTATTATTTGAAATTTTCTGATATCCCGCTCAGACGCTTTAAGTTTTATAACGAGGAAAGGAGTAAATAGACGGCTGCCGTACAGCGGGTGTCTTGGATAGATATTTCGTGACCGGGTAGGTAGCTACTATAGTCAGGGCGACGAGAATTTACGCCTGATTGGTGAGGCTTTTTTATATACGAACTCTAAAATTCAAATTAGTAAGATTCATATCTTTTCTGATTAAATAAAAATTATGTACCTATATATAATTTAATTTGTTTTAAAAGACGGCACTATATTGCATACAATTAGTTCACCAGAACTACAGTACAGCTAGAGGTGGATACGGATAACCTATTTACTTCCGTGATGCATTTTCTTCTCTATGAACTAGTTTCGGTAATGTGAAAATTGTTTCTAGGCGCTGTAAAAATATTTTTATTTAAAATCTTCTCCATTATTTAAAAAATATTAGTTCACAAGTTGAGTTTGAAATTAAATGTCACTAACTATATATTGAAATTAGATAATCCAATTGAATTCAAAACATGTATTTATTTGTATGATTAAAAAACTAATAGAAATGTACAGTCTAACTTGAGATAATATAAAACTACCTACGTACAAATAAATAGGACTTTTTTAAATCTTATATATTAATTTTTTTGAGGTTACTACGAAGAAATATACGTACGTACTGGTATCTTTTAAATTTAGTTTTGACTTAAAAGACCGGATAATTATGTCGAAACTATTCTATATATTTTCTGATAAATATTTTATGTGCATTTTTTAAAATACAACTGTGGTAAAAAATGTATATATGCAAAGTCAGTTATTGAGATCTTCAAACACCTCAAAATATTCATCAAGTTCATGTTTTAAGAAATTAGAACTCTTCAAAAGATCTAGAAGCGAAATCCAACTAGAACTGGACCACCAAGTCCAAGAATGAATATAGTGAAAAGATATGTCAAAAAGGTGTAAATACCTGGATGGTCAAAAAATTATTAAATTTAATTATTGTTTTTAATGAGCATCAAGACACCTAAAGAAAGCGGTCTGGAAAATAAATATTTTTTGATACTAAAAATGTCTAAAAATCCATGCCCACGATGAGACTGATCTCTGAGAGTCTGAGAATCAAAGTATAAGGGATGATGGTTCATAAATTTTTTCACGCTTAACTCTAAACATTTTTTATGGGAAATCGAATTAAATCTCTGAGAGAAATCTCATTCGTGGACATGGTCATAATATTTGAAATGAAGATGAAAAAAGTATAAATTATTTGTGCTACCTAGTATGTTATTGTAATATTCAATTTGTTTTATAGGATAGATGATTTTTGAGGTTTACAATATGAACTCTCATTCTTTGCTCTTTTAAACCAATTATTAGATTAATTGTGTAAAAGTTAATTGATCCTTCGAGCCGGATACAATCCGTCAGCTGTCGCCTCTCGTCAAACCGAACAAGAACGCAGGCGTTCTCGGTCGGAACGCAGATGGCACTGTAAAGGTGGGAAGACAGACTCGAATAGGCTACCTCGATATACAAATACGTAATAACGGGCGCGATCAATACCTCAATGATAATACACAAGTCTTAAGCCGTGGCCCCAAAACCGCCAAGCCGCCGCGCAGTATCACCGCTCATAAATGGAACATATCACGACGTTTGCACGAGCCGATAGAGGTGTGTTGGAATATCGCTTTTATTGCGTGCCTTCATTTTGTGTAGCAGTTGAGAGAATCATTTGTCGTTTATGGGTAAATAAAATACATTTAAGATACATACAATTATCGTCGAAATATATTTTAGTAGGTGACTATGAAAAGAAAAAAAATATGCAGGAACTTCTTGAATTTTAATGATTACTAAATAAGATATATAGGAAGTTATATTCACAGCTATATTGGCTATGCATGATGGTTGTATTTCATACATTCCTTTTTTGACGAGTTCTATGTAGATAGAGGATACCTACTTAGTAGGCGCGTGCAGTCGTACATTGAAATGAGCTGTGTGTAAAACTACTTATTTTTTCAAATAAAGCGAAATTTGATATCTATTTATCTGACAGAATTTAATGAAGTGTTAAAATCTGAATAATCTGATATTATTTTCGTAAAAAGCAATCATTTTGTGGTTTGACATATTATATTAAATAAAATAACATTAACTTTGTATGAAACTACGAAATATATTATATGTCAACCGGTTTCACTTATCTCAAGCTTCATCAGGACGTATTTAAAACATTTAATCTGATAATAATTGTGATACAAATATTACGAGATATATATTTGATTTTATAACACAAATATATAGAATTGTGTATTCACTATGTTTTTTATTCGAATTTGTTTTTTTTGTTCTTTCTCGACATAGTGTGATCACAATTCTGGAGGATAAATATTACTCTTAATGTATCCATAGATTATCTGTCTTTATATTAAATGATTGGTTGTATCCCTAAGGCAGATCTGGAGTATTCCGTTGATAGCAATTGTGATCAGATACATCAGGGTGTTGAAGATCAATTCCACGATAGTGTGCTTTCAAATATTTTTCCTAGTCTGTAGAACTTTTCAATTTAAAAAAGCCATAAACGATAGTAAATAAAGAATATTTTTAACGACTTGAGTTCATAAAAGCAGAAATTAGCATGACTGCTTTAACAGTTGCCTCAAATTGATGTATGTGTGTGTATTTTGGAGAATGTTCAAGTGAAGGTTATACTATACCTTCCTAAAATATGATGTAGAAATGGATTATACGTATGCAAGTAAAAATCTAATTTATAACGACAATAAGCGAATACTTGTGAATAGCCATTTTTTATCATAATTTCTAAAGATTCAAAAATACAACCGCGTGCGTGCTCCCATACGGAGCGGAGAGGTGAACCTTCACTGTCTATATCATGAATTAACATGGTGGTTACTCTGTAGTCACTGTCAATGTTATACATAAGTTAAAAATTGCCCAAGTGCAATGGAAATTCAGTGTTTCCCAATAGTATTTTTCATTTTGGTTCATTCGCTGTACCAATGAAACGAGCGGAAGAGAGGCGGAAGGTTTGCCAATGCCAACCACGTCCTTGAGAATTTAGTCGCTATAGAGTATGCTCTTATCAGTTATTCGTGAAATTTTTCCTGGAAAATTAATATCCCGACGAAGACATAATTGACTTTTTCCTATGGGGCTACCTTAAGTCAAAGGTATACAGTAACAATCCTCCCTCTCTGGACCAATTAAAAGAAAATATCCGAGAAGAAATGGAAGTGTTAAAGGAGAATATGTGCCGAGCAGTTCTCATAAATTTTGCCTCCCGTTTAGAAGAGTGCCAACAAAATAACAGATCACCATAAAACCATAAACCCATCCATTATTTTATTACAGAATTTGTATTATGAAAAAGACTTTTGGGACACCTTGTATCTATGTCTGAGAGATTGAGTAACAGATGTTGCCCAAAAAGTTTGAAGTCAAAGAGATATGAAAGGTGAGAAAATTAGGTCCTGAAATGGAAGCCTCAGACTGGTAGAGGAAGTGTTCGCCGTCCTCATGCTCGATGGCATGACATCATCAGTTGTAGCGGACAACAGAATAAGCTGAAGATAGATAGAATTGGTGATCCTTGTGGAAGGATTAGATCCAGCAGAGCAATAAGAAGTTAATGATGATGGTGGATATTTTTTTAATTTAACTCTACCAACGTATAGAAAAATAAAGCAGCCGCCATGGCGCTGATTTAGCGGAACTATTAATTCACAGTTTTTTGAAAAAGTCTCAAAAGGGAACTACACGATTCAAGAACATTCCATCAATTTTTCTCTGCTTCGTTATTCGTGTGATAATTAATTAAACGCCAGAAAGTAATCCAAAATGACAGAAATATCCGTAATTTTATTTAATAATTATGAAAATATATTTTAATAAACCCATACACTGCGTTGTTCAGTAATTTAAAATGGAAAAGTTGTATGAAAAATTCCTCAGCGAAGTCGTGCTCCGTTCTCGGCTCTCGGCTTATATAATATTTCTCGTAATTGTCTACGCAGAAATGTTTGTATAATTTTGAGAAATATAATTAGATAATAATTTGATAAAACACATTGTCGGAAGGTAATTGAGATATGAAAATACTACGTGGGTAGGTGCTTTCCTACACAGTATGTATAATATATATATCTAATTATCTACCCACGCTTGTCATACTTATCCACCTTCGCATCTATGTATTCTTCCCTAATTTGCAACGTGTTAAAAAAATTACCACAATTATTTTTATTCAAGCTATGGAGGCCGCAAAGATAATTAATATTCTAGATTCAGGTGCACCTCTCGGCGGCCCGTCTTCACTCTACTAACTGCACATAAAAACACTTTTGAACACTACATGTTAGGTTAGGGAGGCACTGTGCGAGAAACAATCTATCAACCCATTGTACACAAATAAAAAACTATCCTATATTTTATTTATTAATGTACATACCTTGTATAAGTGAGTAGTAGTGAATCCTAAATTGCAACCCCGGGTTTTGGAATTTAATTATGATGATCCCATAATAAATATTCCTTCTAAAGTGTGTGGGTATGTGCGCGCATACGATTCTCTATCATAGTGCACACAAAAAATATAGCGCGCACACAATTTTTAACACGACTTTGTTTCGGTGCCATTGGGTCTTAGAGGATAGATATCCATAGGGCCCGCCACTGATCTAGCAAGTCTGGGTCCTCAAGTATGTGTGCGTGTGCTTTGGTGTCGCCTGCTGCCTCGGATGGGATGATAATTGATTCAAAGATCTTCTGATTTTTACTTTATACATTTATTCACAAAACAAAATTAATCTAGACATTGGACGCACTAAAAATGTTCTATAGATCTTCCTTCTTTAGATCAACTTTCCTCCGAGGGAAGTTAGTTTTTTTTATTTATTCTATTTACGGAGTTTATCTATTGCTAATATCAGCCAACGCGGCTGTGGGGTACCGATGCAGCTGAGGACCCGGATCGCCACACACCCGCGCATGGATTCATCTCTTGCTCCATCCGTCGGCCATCGCTCGCACGCCGCCTCCTTGCTCGTTGCAGCGGGGTCTCTCCTCAACCCGCGGGTGGACTAGGAACATCCATATTTGAGTCCACCGCGGTAATATCATTCCATCTCCGCCAACTCCCGCTGCCGTATTCCTCCGGAGCGTGGCTGCACCGACGCGCCTATTTTCGAGCGTGCCCGCAAAAAGCGACGTTTCTCTCAGCTGTCCGCCAGAGTCGGATTCTCGACTCTGATTCATCTATTAAGACGGCCAATCAGCATTAGTCGGCAAAGAAAGCTACTCAGACCTCGGCGCGCAAATTCAAACATCACAACATCTTTATGCGCGGCTCTCTATGAAAAATTGGCGAAAATGATGCAGTAGGTTGATTTATCCTGTATAAGATGACCAACATTTTGGACATTGAACCACTTTCTGAGGTTACATAATCAAGATAATTTGTATCTAACTACGCCTCTGCTACCTTCTATCATGCCTGTATAATGAGTTGTAAAATATAAAAATTTTCACTGCGGAGAATATGTCCGAATTATGCAGTTTTTCTTGGTAGTTGTTATTAGTTCTCTTGATTTATGTATGCGTCTTATTATATCTGTATTAGTAAAGTGATCAAGCCAGGTCTACCAGTAGCCTTATACCTACTAGTATGGTAATGTTTTTCTTATTTTCTCCCCCAGCACACAAATAATAGCACTGGTCCTTAAACTTTTACAAAAGATTTTTTTTCGCACACCGTGATCTAAACTAAGAGAATATTACCCACGATCCAAGGATCAGTTTTATCAAGTAAGAAAATAGTCTTAATATTAATACAAGATTGACAAATAATAATTTGTTTTTATTATTATGAAAAATATCATCATTTAGTGTTGATCTACAAAAATTTTGGTTACCCCAAAATTAAGCCAAAATAAATAAAGCTTCTGAAATATACGTAGGTACTAATACCAGAATTTATGAATATTTATTACGTACAGAATTTTTATTTTTTAATTATAATAATATTTTGACAAACTGATATTCATTATAGAGAGATGTGTGAAGATTAAATGTAAATATTTCAGAATGTACTCCGACAATACAAACTTGGTATGTTCTTTCATGTTAGATTTATTCTAGACAACTTAAAAAATATTTACACGCATCTTATATAGGCACTCGTCTTATATCTGCTTATGTGCTATTTATTAGGGTATTATATTATATATAAGAACCGGAGTTTTTACATGTGAAGTAACGCGGGAATTGGTCGCATATTCAGCATTCAGGTGTCCTTTTTTACCATTAAATACGGCACACAAGAAATGTCGTGTATGTTGCTCTATGTACTTGTTTGTTTGCCAGTAGATGCACGTATATGGATTCTTGGTTAACAATATTGTTAATTGAAAAAATTTCGTGAAAATTTATCATATCTATACCAAAATGTAAAAATTTCAATTTGTTAACTACAATTCTGATAAAGGGCTGTCCGTGATGAATGACCACCACTCATTGGACAAGGCCACATAAGTATTTAATGGCTCCGTAATGTATCTGTGCGAGCCTTCACGAAATAAAAAACTACTACTTATGTATTTTTAACCCTTTATATCTTTTTATATCAAATTTATATAATTATAAAAATTATGATTGGTTAACTATACGGTTTCTGCAATGATATGAATGACATGAGTTATTAATATGTATACTTATAAATAAAACATTGAATTTATTTAAATTAAAGACATGAAGATAACGTTATCGTTTTACGGTTTGGCTAAGCATCATTAAAATAATTTTGCATATAAAAATAATTTTCATTGCAATATTATAAAATTTATTATCACGTTTTAAGTATTTTATCCAACGCAAAAGTTTTCATGCTGTTATGTTTGTATTATATAATCCATTCTACCTTCCGATTTACTACCCCTATAGATAGAGAGGCTAGGCCCGGTGCCGATCTACTACCTACTAATATTGTAATGTGGGCACAAATATGACATATTCTCCCAAATCAATACATTACTCACCATTTAAAAGCATTATTCACACTAATATAGAATATCCCTATCAACTAACAAAGTAACTAATATAACATCATATCCTCCGCTAGGGATATGCAGATATGATAGAACGCCACACTCTTTCCAAGGGTAGCACCTAAGGGTAGCATGAGGCAAGGGTGCCTCGTTCGGTTTCATTCATCTTCTTAAGCATGATCATCTTTTAGTGAGGCTTCTAATTGGGGCATTCTGCCTGATCGTGCCAGGTCATTAACAGATATCTGTATCTGTTGCCTTCACACTCGTCTCTTATATTTTATTTATCGTCCTCTAATTATGCCCATATCAACATCCCAGTGACAATTTCTTAATTCTATCTAATATATTATAAAAGATCTACATTGACTCGTAATTGTTGCATTTTTCAAGCTATCGTTTATAGGCTCCACAATAAATAAATATTCTATTTTAAAATACATATGGAATAGTGACAACATATTTAAATTACAGGCACACACGCTTAGAGTATATTATATTTTATTAGTGTACGTACGTTTTACAAAAAATAAATATCTATAGTTATCTAGAATTCAAAAATGTTCATTAATTGAAGACGTTTGGTCTGGCGGTAACATAATCGACTATTAATCGAATGGTCGGGGGTTTTAGCCTCGTCCCAACAGACCAACAAGTTATTCCTATTTTTATAGGACAAGCTTGATTTCATTTGAAAGTAGTAAAATATCGAATATTCCCACATCTTATAGTCTGTGTTTAAACTATTTGTATTTCAACTCTCTCCATCATAATTTTATTAGTGTTTTTCATAATCGTGATGCTTTTAATTAATTTGTTAAAGTATTTTAACTGTGTGATTTAATATAATAAACTTTCATTTGGACAAAACCCAATGGATATGACATTACGAATACAACTTTTGTGATAGTGTATGAATAAATAAATAGCTAAAATAAAATAATTAAAGTATTTTTATTTTTTAGGATTTTGGTTGTACATAAGCATCAAATCTAACTACTTTGTTAAAATATTTGAGGCACTGGATTATTTTATGACAATATAATGATACGACTGCGTAGGTACTATGTATTTCCTCGAACACTGATGATATCGAATTAATTTCTTGAACTTTAGACATTAAACCTACGGAAAGCCCCAGGCGGCGATCAATAATCACAACATTATCACTGCGTTACTATACATTACACATGTAGAGAAGAATAGAGAAGCAAATGGCGTCCATTGGTCGGGATAATGGCATTCCATTTCCCACATCCTGCACTCCCGCTTATCGGCTCCCGAACAATGCCGAACATTCACGGAAGCTTCCGAGCACCAATCGACCCCCGAATATATTTACCCTCTAATATGCATGTGAGAAATTGGGGTGTGAGGTTTTATTTCCAGTGGACATTTATGACATAGTCGTTACGGAAAATAAAATAAACATTTTTAAGATAAAAATAAAAATATTTATATTGGCAATAAATCCAAAATAATTGAGTCGTTTAATAGATAAAACATTTAAATATTTTTTGATTGTCTAATGAACTTACTTATAATTAAATGCAGGATAAATATGTCATACTTTTTAAATTTTACAATTCAAAATAGCGAAATCACACTATTACATATGTGACAATCTTATAGTTAGCTATTTAGATACCAAATAATATAAATTACGAAAAAAAAACATCTTAAGATATAACTCATGAAGACATTGAATTCTTGACATGGGAGACTAAATTAGTCCCATTTTTCACATCAAACAAAGTCTAGTTCGACAAATAGTACTTACGCGATATATATTTAATGTACCTTTTTTTTTAAATATATATTTACATAAAAGCTTATAATATCTCGCAGGCCAGTAAATGAATAGACATGAAATAAAGTGAACATATAAGAAATGGGTTTAGAACATTAGTAGCGGGACGAGGGGCATTCTACACACATTCTTGGTGGAAACGTAAATCCGATAGATTATGATACATTTATGCAACAGTAAAAGTATTTACTCTTCAAAAATTAAATTTTTGTGTAAACAAGACGTATTTTTTACATTAATGCATATTATATTGTCAATATTAAAATTTTCGTTTTAATCTAGTCATATTTAAAAAAAAGAAGTTGCGGAGCTATTTGATTGCGAAAGTGGTACCAAAATGATCATGTTGTTGACGCCTAAATAAAAATACTGGAACAAGGAATTTGCGTTAGTTCATGTCTATATATTTGGTGGTGTATGGTTATATCCTAAAAATCTACTAAACTATATATGGGTATGTTTCTCTACATCATGTACAGCTGTTTTTTTTTAAATAAATAAAAAAAAATATACGATTATTATCCGTAATATATTTTGAAAATAAAAACTACACAGTACGATTCCCATAAATATATTTGTAAATGGTCTAATACATATTATAAAAAATTACAATTTTCGCTTCTGTAACATAACTTACTCAAAAATGAGTCCTAAAACATCATTTAATGTTTGACCGGAAAATAAAGAAAGTGTTTGTTTTTAATAGTAATAGATTAATAATCACAAGTCTACTGAGATTTTCCTCATCAGCAATGGGGTAGGCTTAACCCCAAAATGATTTTTCATATCCTCATACGTATCGGGGGTGAAGCCTCCTAGGTACAATAATCCATCCCTTAATGGTGCAGGCCTTTAATTTCCAGTTATACTTTATCGATAACTCTCCGATGGCGTGCTGGTATATTGAGAGTTAAACTAAGCTATGAATATTAAGCCCTGGTCCTCATTTGTAATGAGAAATACCTACTTGATTCGCTATTTCATTAAATATTTTATTAGAGATTGTTAAACTTTTACTTTTAATTAGAAATATTTTATAATGCATTTACAAATCCTAAAAAAATTAATTATTCGTTTTAAATTTTCTACCGTAAAGGAACAATAACCTTGTAACTAATAGCGATACTTTGAGAATACATATCAAATATTTTTAATATTTATTGCAAACTTTACAATGTGGTTTTTATTAATTTGAATGTAATTTTTTTATTATTTTGTTTTAACCACTTTTATGGGTTAAATTTAATATTCCAAAATGATGTATTAAATTCAACTAATAAAAGTAGTAAAAAAACAATGTTTTAAATAATTTATACCTATACATTTTTAAGGAGAACACATTCTTATCGTGAAGTTGCAATTTTTCAGAACATAGGTCTGTGATAAGAATGTGTTCTTAAAAATATATAAGTTGTATTAATAATGATTGCAAAAATTAATCAAAATTAATTATCAATAAAGTCTGACGTCTCCTATAGGATTTTACTCAAAGGTATTTGAGATTCCGTAAATATAAAGAAGATGGCTTTCATAAATAGAACGACAGATTTATCAATTTGAAAGTGTAACATATAAATTCGAAAATTTGTCGTCAACTTGCTGTGTTGGTGTAGCATAATCGGTTAATGCATTTCCTCAGATAAGAAGAGATCTAGGTTCGAATTCCGGTAGCTACAATAATATTTTTACAATAAATTGAATTTTGTATGCTTTCTAATTAATACATTTGATTTGTATTGATTTATATACAGATCTAAATGATTTATTAACATTAAAATATTTTAAATAACAAATTTACAATGAAATGTCGCTTATAAACGCGTGTTACTAGGTTAGGTATTTCATATTTTTATTTTGTATAATGCATGAATTACATAAATATTTGAATTGCATTAGCGTAATATTTGAATGAATTTTTATATTTATGATAATTATGTTTTTTACTTGTATATACTAGAAGATTAAGAATACTTACCAATTGAATATTATTATTATAATAATTCAAAAGATATACTTTTAAAAACATTAGATATATTCTGTATGAATAAAAAAAGAACTGTTTTTAGGAGAACACATTCTTATTGTGAAGTTGTAATTATTCATAACATAGATCTGTGATATTTTAAATATGAATTAAATGTGTTAATTATAAAGTTTTACATATAAAATCAATTTTATTGAAAAATATTGTTGTTGCGCCACCGGGATTCGAACCTGGATCTCTTTCCTAACCGGGGAAGGTGCATTATCCAACTATGCTACAGCGACAATATTTTTAGCGACAATTTTCGAACCTATATGTTACCTTTTTGATATTAATACATTTAATCGTTCCATTATTTGATAGAGCGTCTACATTATTTTTATGGAATCTCAAATACCTTTGATAATCTGATAGCAGACGCCAGAATTATCAATTCATTTCTATTAAATTTTGGACACATTGATACAACTTTATTATTAGGAGAACACATTCTTATTGTGAAGTTGTAATTATTCATAACATAGATCTGTGATATTTTAAATATGAATTAAATGTGTTAATTATAAAGTTTTACATATAAAATCAATTTGTCGCTAAAAATATTGTTGTAGCATAGTTGGATAATGCACCTTCCCCGGTTAGGAAAAAGATCCAGGTTCGAATCCCGGTTGCGCAACAACAATATTTTTCTATAAAATTGATTTTTGATGTATTTCTTTCTAATTAACACATTTTATTCATATTGAACTGTTTTTATTTGTTAAATTTTTATGCGCCTGTTTTAATGTTTTTAAAGTTTATTTTTTAATCGCGCTGTGCTGTACAAGTATATACCGCATTATAAAATTATATAAATAATCCATATCATTTAAAAATATATTTTGTTCAATGGTATGCACAAGTAAATATTTAAAGAATAGATCATTATTTTTTTAAATAATTGCGAGCTCGCTCCTCCAAGCTTCCGCTTCCTGAACTAAAACTCTAAAGGAAATAATTTACCGTGCACACAAAAGCTTTTTACCTACAATTTGTGAAACAGAACAAAATTAAAGGGAGAAAAGAGGATTTTTGATAAAAGTTTCGTGCCAACAAACGACGCTAGTTGGTACTGCCTTCTGCTTAAATTTTGTACGGAGTGCCGGATAAACCAGATGTACTTTATACTCACTTCTCGGAAAAAGCATTTTTGTTTGTATTATTTGTATTATGTACTTACTTTAGTACAGGACTGAACTAGTGATTCAATCAATTTTAAAATATTGTAAACCTGCATACATTTAATCTGATAATATTACACCCATCTATCAACGTTCTCCCTGTGCATGGGTTACTACTGAATTATATATTCTTCGGTAGTTCCTGGTCACGAGGATGACATCTGTCATGGATTACGATTGTGAGTCCGAGTGTGGCTGAGGAGTCCATTTCTCGAACCGCACACTCTCCTACACCAGCCCTCTTCTGTTCGTAAGTTTCTCCTGCACAATGTACCTTTTGACGCCATTGTTTTCGGTTCAGGGCCGCGGTTACCTAGTTTTCAGGGTCTATGCCACATCTACTCAGAATCTCCTTCAAGATGTCTTTGAATCTTTTCCTCGGTCCACCCTCGGTCTTCTTTTGCCGTAAGATAGTTGCCCAAACGTAACTTGTTTTGGAAGCCGTATGTCATCCATACACACACAGTGACATGCCCATCGTAGTTAGTGCTTTTTTAATCGTAGTTTTGATACTAAGGATGTTAACCTCTTCCAGGACACGCTCTTACCATATACCTAAAATGAGTTAGGATCAATGATATTTGAATTTATTGTTTCCACGTTGAGCAATAAATTACTGACGTCCTTACGCAATTGCGTGCTAGCTAAAATTTAAAAAAAAAAAAAAATTCTGAATAAATAGTATGACTTGTTGGTAAATATTTAATTGAATGTTGTATTATGACATTGAGTAAATTTTGTTTGTTCATTTAAAACTAGCAGTATCCAAAATTAATTATACTATATTAACCCATATAACTTAGTGTTTAAAACTTGACCCAGATTGGACGCGAAAAATATATGTACCTACCTACGTACATAGGATACAAATAATTACTTACCTACAGTACAGCAGAAATGGACTCATTTCCTTTCTGTTCAAAAAATTATTAATTAGAACTGAAGATATTAATCAACCTATTTTATACTTCAAAGAAAATTGATACTTCAATTCTATCTCATTATATTTATCAATTTCCTTTAAAAAAAATTGCGTGACACACAGATAGAAATAAATTTGTACTTTTATGTATTATATTTTTAAAATTTACAGTTTTATTGTATAATACTAAATTAGTACATCAAAAAATTTACATGATAGATTTTCTTTTTAAAATAAATAAATAATAAAATGTCATAATAAAACTCTGACGCCCAATTCGGGTGTTAAAGGGGTTAGTATCAAAACTGTTTCTTAGTGGAAGAATAATTTCTTGGAGAACACATTCTCATTGTGAAGTTGTAATTATTCAGAACATAGGTAGCAACAACAATATTTTTCGATAAAATTGATTTTATATGTATATCATTCTAATTGATATATTTTATTAGTATTTAATAATTTTATTTAAGAAAACGATGTATAGCTAATCAATAAATGTACATGTAATTAGACAAGTACACCATGCTATAATATGTAAATGAATTAGTTAAGTAAAGTTGTAAAATAATTTATAATTAAAACAAATTAAATTAATTAATTAGATAGGTATATCGAAATAATCTATGTATCGAATAAATATTTGGTTACCATCAGGATACAAACCAAAAACTTTTACTTGTCGGGAAATGTGTTACCATTACACTATCATTTAAGTTTACGACATATTTGAAATTTGATAAATATGGTATAATTGACGTATCATTTATAAAATACTAAATATATTTGGCGTAAACTTTAATGGTAGCGTAATGATAATGCACGAGGAAAGATTCGGGTTCGTATCGTATCGGTTTTTTAATATATATGATTTAAAGTGGAAACGTAATTTAAATATTATGAAAGTTACAATAATATATATTTAATGTGCGGTTCATAAAAAAAAATCCAACGACTAACAAAAATCCATTCGAGAATTTAATAGGTTTTGTGGAAAAATTCTCGGTACAACCAAACTTGTATCAAAACATATATTTCAGAATTATTACAAACTTCAAAATGTATCTGCTCCGTGACCAAGCGGAAAGAGTGAGGAGGGAAGAGGGAGGTTTGAAAGTAGTCAGTGGGGATGCAATATCTGAAACCACCAGACTATGAACACAACCTTATAATGAAGGTAAAGAATTTGCGCATTTACAAGTAATACAAAGACCACACGACAAAAGGGCGCAAATGAAAAAATAAAAATATTTTTTACTGTTGTACATAGATAGATTATTTATTGATAATCGATAATTCAAGCTATAAGGGACTTTAAAACAAATTAAGTTCAGTAAATATATCAGTTTTACAGTATGGCAAAGTTGTAGTGTTGCTATTTACGCGAATTTCTTGCTAAAAATCCCTACGCTTTTATAAAGTAAAAATGTCGCCATGAAATACTAAGTACTGAGTTGTTGTCAATTTAAATACTGCGTATCATCGAGGGAAATTTTTGAAATAAGAACTATTTTGTCGTAAATTTGTAATAATTTAAACTCAAGAACTTTCTAATTACAATGAAAATATGTCATTAAACAAATCGAATGAAGGTTTCTACAAATAACTTACTTAAATGGTCGAATGATTTCAATAGTTTTTGTATATGTTTAGCAAATAACCTACCCCTAGATTAGAAATGTTTAGAAGTAAAGCGTTAAGTAATTGATCTGATAACGAACTATAAATATAATCAATAATGCCATATTCCGTTTAAAAATTATTACGAAAAAAATATCTAAATAACTAGAAGGATTCCATCAGTCGAAAAGTACACCCTTATATCAAATAATCTTTGTATAAAACCCATATTAAAACAGTGTATAATATATGAAGTAGAAACTATAATTCTTAAGCTCTGTCGACTCCCTGAGGTGGCAGATACACAAAATATTAGAAAAAATATTTGATCTGATTTGTGTAGATGATATTCAGCGTCGCCATTACAACTTCGACGTTTACTAGCTTCATGTATTCGACAATGTAAAATTTATTCAAATCTGACGTTTTCGATTGGCCGGGAAATAGAAAAATCTTCATCATACGCGCATTTTACATTTCATAATCAGAGAGGTGACAAAATATCGGTAGACCACGACTCCATTGAGTAGATAAAATACAAATAAACCTACATGCTCTTGAAGTCGATGAATGATGAGCCAATGCGCAGAAGAGAGCGATTTGAATAGAGAACCTTTATTGAGACGACTAAGACTCATCCCGCGGTTTAGAGCCATAAGATGCCGTTTGCAAAATATTACATAAATAATATTTAAATATAACTAATTATAATAATTTAAAATAATAAAAAATTTTGTAATCTCTTAAATAAATTTCTTTTCATGAGGAACCCTTGACTTTTCTCCCTTAGCCAGTTTCACGACGATGGTTTTATTCTGTCTGTGAATTAGAAATAAGTTTACCTTTACACGGTACAACTTTCTTAATTAATTCTCTTTTGCAATTCAACGCCATCGATGGGACGTTTGCTGAATTCGAAATGAAGTTTGGTGTTGCATTTTGCAGGTGGAATTTAATAAAACAACGTATTTTTTTATTTACATATTTATGAAGCTGGGTGCCTAGGTAGTTTTTTTGTTTGTTTAAATGTTTTGTCTATTTTTTAAATCACCAGTTGTTTCTGTGGTAATGGTGTGCAGTTTTTGGTAATATTTTCATTAAAGCATTTTAATTACCTATATAAAACAAAAAATGTAAATTTTTGTAAAATAGTATTCATTTTCTTATCCAGGTGTTGTAAAGAAATTTTTTATAATTATACAATCAGTAGGTGCATATTTAGATACTTAGTTTTTTTTATCATCACGCCGTTTTCCCATAGAGATAGGCAGAGGATAGAATGCCGGACTCTTTTGTCCTGGCACACCACTCTTGCCATGTCCACCTTCATATATCTTCTCTTCAGTTGATGATATTTTTAACAGGGCCTTCCTCCAGAACCTACTTGATTTATTATCCTCCAATACTTGATCATGCCAGATCTTTCGAAGGCGCCTCCATCTCTTCTTGATACTTTCAACGCTCGCTTCATATATCTTCTTTGCCATCCTCTCCTTGCTCGTATGTTCAACATGATTAAACCATCTTAACATTCCTTTATTTATTCTATCGACTAGGTTACAAGCAGTTCTACTCCTAATGTATTCAATCGTAACTCTCAAATTTCGATCATACAGTCTAATTTTATTCCTTTTTTGCCAATTCCAGTATTTGCTTTCATAGATTAGTATTGCCACCAGAACTCCATTATGCACTTAATTTTGTTTTGTGTGACAAATTTATATTGTCGATAATTGCATTCATAGCACCATTTACTTTATTTCACCTTGCCGTTCCAAGTAAACATACTTCCCAAATACGCAAACTAGTTTATTTGTTCTGTGCATCCATTATTTTATGTCACACTTAGTCACTCTTTCGTCTCTCTCGAACACATTTCACATACGATCATGTAAATTATTTATTACATAGATACTAAGTACATTAAATTGTATATTAGCTTTATATTCTATCTCGGAATTAATATTTAATACAAATAATTAAAATATGGATTAAATATATTAATTAGAAAGATATATATATATATAAAATCAATTTTATTAAAAAATATTATTGTTGCGCCACCGGGATTTGAACCTGGGTCTCTTTCCAAACCGGAGAAGGTGCATTATCCAACTACGCTACATTTATTTTTAGCGACAAATTTTCGAACCTATATGTTGCCTCGTTTTAATATTAATACATTTAATCGTTCCATTTTTTGAAAGAGCCATCTACTTTGTTTTTACAGAATCTCAAATACCTTTGAGTAATCTTATAGCAGACGCCAGAATTATCAATTCATTTTTATTTAATTTTGGACACATTGATACAACTATTAATATATTTAATTCATATTTAAAATATCACAGACCTATGTTCTGAATAATTACAATTTCACAATGAGAATAAGTTCTCCTAACCAAATAATTAATTCAATGTTGAAGAATGAATAGGAATTCCGCGTATTTTTAGTAGAAATCTGTTTTATATATGTAAGATCTAGAGAGAAGCGATAATTTTAGTCAATCATTCTACATACAAACACATCTCTTTGCTTTCTACCTGAACCATAGTCTTAATGTTTCTACTCTTACTCCCATTAGTTTTTATCTTCTTCTACTAATGTATATATTATATTGTAAACTGCGACACTGAGCCACTGTGCACTGAACACACTATTCTACTATTCAAGCACGGTTACTATTATGCTTGAATATTTTTATTTATTTTTATGATTAGTTTCATATATTTTATATTATGTTAGTGTGTCATGATTATTTATATTGTTAAAATCCCGTAATTAACTAATTAGTAATGACTACCTTTAATGCAACTTCATAATTATTATTTTTTAATTTTATTGACATAAATTGTACGATGATGAAGAAACAACGAAATCTTTAAAAAATATATATTATTACCAAATTAGTGGTTGGCATACCACTAAGCATCATATATTTGTTTATACTAATAGATATATTAAAATGACTAAAAACTAGTTTCCCAAAATAAATTAGCAGGCGACGCCAGCTGAACCTTTTTTCAGCAATACATGGCAAACTAAAGAACACTTCAATGATTTGATTGAGATAATATTTAAATTTATCTAAATATTTTTTACAAAATATATTTTACTGAAACCTGTAACAGATGTAGGTTAGTTAGCTGAGAAGATTTTTTAAGAACATTTTCTAATCAATTTCGCATCATAAACAAGCAGTAATTAATAGAATATTATCATAAATAATTATGGCAACCTGAATTATGGAAACTTAAGAAAATATAATAACTAGTTTTCTCGTTTTTAGTTCAATAAAATTAATTTAATTCGACGCCGTCTTAAAAATATAAGTGTATTTAAATTCTTAATTATCTCTTAATTATCTACACGTTTCATACTGCGATCGACATATTTACAATGTATAAAATCTAATGAATAATTTACACTGAAATAATTAGGCATTTTGTGGCTTCGTTATTAAAAAGAAAATAATGTCGTCATTAAATCATAAACTAAAAATGTTTTAATTAAAAATTTTACATTCCTTTGAAAGGTTTTTACATTATCTGATGTTACATCAAATGTTAAATGAGCGGACTATTTTTATTTAATTAAATAAATAAATGATTTTATTTATGCTAATGAAAATTGGATTTTTTTTCTATTTTGGATGAAAACTATGATTAAACTGTGTAGCCTCCTAGTACATATTTAAACAGATATGTACCTATTTTTAAAAATCTAATATTTTTTGATAAATGAAAGAATCTATGTTGAAGAAATTAGAATGTGGACAACTTTTGTAGTGGTAACAAGCTGGTCTAGTTAGGAGGGCTATTCAGACTACGGTGGTCGCGTAGGAGATCTTGAATAAAACTTTTTTTTTGGAATATTGAATTTTGTAAATGGATTTTTATGGCTGTTAGGTATAATCGTCATAAAAAAACAATCACATTTAATCAGGACGACGTCTCAGATCATCGTAGTAGCCTTGATGATGTACTCTGCAATGAGGTCTGAAACGTGAACCAGAGAGATTGGAGACACATGGAATAGCATTAACCGTTAGCATTTTTATCATTTCCGTAACGTGATCTGGTGACATACACAACATATACAAAGTACATCCGCGATTATCAAACGGACATGAGAGTGGTGGATGAGTATTGGAGTATCAACGACTCTCACATTAATTACATCATCAATTCAATATCGCCAACATTGTACCCATACCGGCAATCCTGTCATCCATGTCATTTTTATTGCTCCGATAATTTCGTCTATCGATGAAGACTTTGGGCGTCTTTTAGGTTGTTTTTATCTCTTGAATACCAAATCCAGAATACTTTTTACTCATTGGCTATCTTTGAGTATTGAAATATGGCCTGCCTATTGTCACGTACACTTTTTAGCAGTGGCAGTGTCGTCCTTCACTGTGATCTTTACCACTCACGTGGTTCTTTTTTTATTCTTTATTGTGATTCCCATTAGAAAAATGCAGTGGTAAATTTTTTTTAAAACTTGACGTGCCCCGTTTTTACGGCGATTCGATTAGATTCCTATGTATGATTACACAAACAATTTTAAGGTTTATACTGTGTAATAAAATAAACAGACATTGATGGAAGTTGTACTTACCATTCAAATTATAAAAATAAATATTTTTTAAGAAATTATAAAATAAATCAATATTTTGGACCTCCCTATATCCGTCTGCAATATTAATATACAAAGCAGCTATATCTCAGAGTCGACGGTTGAGAGTTGTTACAGTTACAGTTGCGTGTTAGTTGAAATCGGCTGATACAATACAGACCTTTAGTGTCATTCTATAAAAGTAAAATACTGTTGTCGAGTATCTGGGCCGATTGTATTATATTTAAGTAGACATTATTTTCACACCATTTTTATGACACAATAAAAATATCCTTAAACCGCAAGGATGGATTTTAGTGCCTTTAAAACGGCGCATGGTTGGTTTGACAATATCGAACGCTAAGTACAGGACTCGAGGAGAATTATTATCAGAAAATGTTTTAAAATTGAATACGGTTTTTTTTTTATATATATCTATAAGCGCTTAAACAATGAAAATCATTATTATTATAAGCCATTTTTTATCCACTGAATAAATCTTGATGAAAGCCTCCCCAAGTATCCTCTCCTTTGTCTGTTCGCTGCCAGGAATTTTCACAAAATTTGATGATTTCGTTAACTCGGTGTGTTTCAGAGTGACCTGTTGGACTCTTCATTTTCCTCGGGTACCATTGGATGACTGCATTCGTTCAAAGATTGTCTGTTTTCCGAGCAATGTGGCGTATTCAGTTTAATTAAGAACTCTTGTCCGTTTTCTTATCTATACATTTTTTTCCTTTTTGCGTTACTCTTTATTCCTCTTAAATATAGGACTGGTCATTGCTGATTTTGCCATTCCATCAGCGTTGACGAAGATATGGAGAAATCGGTCCATTCTAAAAAGAACCAAAATTCGTCTAGAGAAACTTTGGTATTCTTCATCACTATATAGAATGGCACCCTGAGTCTATGTAGATGTGGCATAGATCCTGAACACTGGGAAACTGCGCTCTAGATCGAGGACAATGGCGTTAAAAAGTACATTGAGCAGAGAAAACTTGCAAACAGGTGAAGAATGACGTAATTACCGAAAAAAGGAGAAGGAGAAAAGAAAAGGAGGAACGTCCGTCACTCAGAACTCCGCTGTCCAGTAGATGCTCGTGCGCTAGGAAGGAAGGGTGTGCGGTTCGAGAATAGGACTCCTCTGCCACACTCGGACTCACAATCGATAACCATAGCAGACGTCATCCTCATAATGAGGGACCGCCGAAGAAAAGATAGAATGAAAACATGTACATTTAAAAAGGAAGATAGTAAAGTGTTGGATGCCTTCGATTTGTGATGCTGAAGACAGATTCTGTATTCATATTCCGTGTTCCGCAAGACGCATAAACGTCTCTATCTTCCAGAAGTTAAGGATTATAGAAAGACTTTCGATAACATGCAGAAGATGTATTCTTATTGTTTATGTAAATGCCTTCGATAGCTGGTTCCCAGGTTTCCGATTAACAATAAGCACATATATAATATATGAACTACACTAACCTTTTTATTTTTGTTGTCTTTCTGATCCGATGTTGTTGTTATTTTAGCTGGGTTGTCTTCTTTAGATTTCGACCGACCAAAACGAGCACTGCTGGTTTATTTGAACCGCTGGACTGGTCGAAGCACGGAATGTAATTGAATGACGCCTGTCGGTTACCGTCTTCTAAGCTTTCCGAAAAAAGAGCGGCAATACTTACACACACACATATATATTATTATAAACCAGGAAACACAGTGGCGCCAATCGAAGTAACAAGGCGCGTAAACACTTACATACTTTGGATATGTTACCAGAAGATACGATGAGTGTATCGATAGGCTCGTGATCACAGGAACGGTTGATGGAAGGCCAGCGAGACAACAGACTCCGGCAAGATGGTTAAACCAAATAAAAAAGTCAACAGGGTCCTCTTTACACGCTGCGATTAACTTTTCTCAAAATCGGAAGAATGTGGTCTAAATTCTAGATACTTCTGGAAACCACGATGCTCAGCATTGAGCATACGATGAAGAAATAGTAATATAACGCCAATGATCTCCCGGAATAAGGCTCGAATCCCCTACCATTTACTTGTTCAATAAGCGAGTGTCAAAGTGTTAGAGTCGTGTTTTTTTAAATATAATAATATTCATGCTGTATTTATATATTATACGAAATTATGAAAAATATAAATGTAAAATAATTTTCCATTAAATAAGTTCCAGTTATCGTAAGATCTTTATTTTCATAATGCAATCACTATTTATTGATATGAAAAATACATTAATAAACGTGATTATAGACATGTTTTAAACCATTATCGTAAAGCTATAATAGATATCTCACTTAGCAATATATATAGATGAAATTTAATGACTCCTTGTATGGTTATTAGGCTTAATTGGTAAAGCTGTCTACCGGCAGTAAAAAATTCTGAATTCAAGTCTCGGTGGTGACTAGATAGATTATATAGAAACCTTTAAAGGGATTTATCAAAATTATTTTAAACTTTATGGATTTTATTTAAATTTTTGTCACATACGTAATACGAATCACTTGTTTATTGGATTGAAAAAACATGAAAAAATGTTATCATATCGAAGGTTAATAACACAAAAACCCACTATTAATTAAATATATTAATTAGAAAGATATACATATAAAATCAATTTTCGATTCGAACCTGGATCTCTTTCCAAACCGGGGAAGGTTTATTATCCAACTATGCTTAAAGAATCTTTCCAGAAGATGGTTCTTTCAAATAATGGAACGATAAATGTATTAATTTGAAAAAGGTAATAAATAGGTTCGAAAATTTGTCGTCAAAAATAATGTCGCTGTAGCGTAGTTGGATAATGCACCTTCCCCGGTTTGGAAAGATATCCAGACTCGAATCCCGGTGGCGCAACAACTATATTTTTCGATAAAATTGATTTTATATGTATATCTAAATATATATATATTTATATATACATATATAAGTATATTTAAAATATCACAGGCCTATATTCTGAATAATTACAACTTTACAATAAGAATATGTTCTTCTAATAATAAAAACACACTTTAAAAAATACATTTTTGAGTTAAGTGCGCAAATTTATTCAGAATTAACGATTCTATCTATTACATAAATAAATATGTCCCCAAGAACTATAGAAAGTGAAATAATCTAAAACGTATTTCATGAGTTTAAGTTAAATAACGACGCATCAGCTAATGCGAAAATTCCGTTTAGGTGTATATCTATTAAAATTTTGCTATGCTATAAAACTGTCCTATGAACTATGAAAAAAACTTGTTTCCTCTCTCCTGAAAGCTTGTCATCGACATACAAATGATTTTATATTTAATGGTACATCTACTTTGAGAAAAAATTGAATAAATGTTATTTTCAAGTATACCTACATTTGATGTCTTGATCAGGATTGAATTAAACTTAGATGTTGATATTTTTGTAAAGTCAGCACATTCAGCCATCATTGGACAGTTTTATTTAATTAATGAAATGATTACATTATTACAGCTGTTTGCGAGACACCAAAACATACGAAATCGGATTAAGGGCCAATCGGTGAAGTCAGGTAGTTCGTACCCAGTCGGGAACAATTTATTTTAATGAAGAGAAGGTTGCGGGACGCAAATCTTGTTAAGGTTCTGTTCACAGCCACCGGAGGGCAGTTGTTCTCAAAAACTTTTACGTGTTTGTGACTGTTTCAGACACACCACCGAGCACCCTTCGCCATCTCTGTTTCAAAGTGCTCTGAAGCTTTTATTTACACAGCTTGTGAGATTATTTAAAGACAATATTCTTCTTGTTTATTTAAACAATTCAAACTATTTTTAAACAGTAACTATTACAGACATACATTCGTATACATATATGATAACACCGTTGCGATAAAAAATTTAATTACACACGTATATTTATGGTTTGCTGCTCATTGGTTTTACCAATATACCTATTATGCAGGGATCTGCACTTCGTATACTACTTTAAAATGTTATATATAACTATAATTTCTGTGAAATAAGTCTAAACTAGCAGATAAACAATCGGCTTTCGTTGCGCAGTCAGGGTCTTATCGGCTGTCGCCGATTGCTTGCTGTTTCGAGGCGAATAGTGTCCGTCGCGCGGACATTGGTAATCGTTGTGCGGTCAGGGTCTTAATTAAAATTAATAAAAATCACGAAAATGCTATTTTATCAGTATAATGTGCATTTAAGTAAAGACGGAATAGGATAAAACGTTAAAATTCAATAAGAATGGTCAATAGCACAGATAAGAAAAGATAACAGATATCATGTATATTTTTTTTTACTCTTTATAAATATAATGTACACTTTATTTCAAACTAAAAATATATTTACGTACCGTTATTGAATATATAAACGAGAAAACATTTAGGTAGGTATCTAATCTTAACTTTGATATATTAAAAACCCGTTCGTTTTTGCTCGTGTCTTACAGACCTTGCCGCTTAAGCAAAAACTATACAGCCTTAATGATACTACGTCCGATACCACCACATCCAGAAAGTCATAGATAATTATATATTATTATGTATTACATATACTTATATTTGATATAGGTAATACGTATTAAGTATGTAGATCTACGCACAAAAAATGGTTGTAGAACTATATAATGGAAGAATTTAGTGATGACAAGTAAAGCTTCGCATGAGTTTTGAATAATTTTTCGCGAAATCTGCCTAAACGTATACCAACTAAATGCAACTCTCGTTCCATGCGGCGTTCTGAATACACGTCTTCGTTTAAACAGGTGTGTTGCAAAACAGCGTAAATGTGTGTTTGAAGCAAGTTTGAATATATACATTCCAATAGTAGTATAATATTATATTATAAAATATTTTAAGCCTATCTAAATACAACCATTCGTACTTCTCTAGCATTCTTTCTAGATATATTCTCCTAGATATGCCTATCTTACTTTTAGATATTAAAGTGCGCTCATTTTCTTCAAGGTTCAATTATTCATGCTTGTGCAATATTTAGTATCATTTCATCAATTTTAAAAATCATCTAGATTTGACTTCAATAATTTGCAATTATACCTACTTTTCTTAATCATTCTCATGTCAAATAGAATATATATAAAAACTGTCTCATGTAGAATATCTGACTAAGAACAAATAAGATTTGTTTACTCACTTGACAACATCTGCCCAAATTTAATCGGGCACAACGTAAAGTATGGCCCATGTGTCAGATAATCTCTTAAAATACATTTTTTAAATTTCAATTGCGGTATTTTGCATAAGTCTATATTTTAGCTTGAATTTATTGAATTTCAGTATGCATTATAAAACGGTGATTATCTATTGTAAATGACAGTTGGGATGAAAGGTCCACTGATTCGTGGATCGATAAACCAATGGCGTTGGCTAAAAATACATGCCCCAAACCTCCCGCGAACCCGCTGTGATATGGTAGTATAATAGCCTCTTCACTGGTCCATTACAAATTACATGACACGTATCGACAGCGGATGTGGCGAGATCGAGTGTCGTGGCTGGCCTTTGTGTTAGGAAACATCTCCGGAACTAAGGGGACAGATTGTTCTTGTAAATTGCCTTTGAAAATGATAACTGTTGTTTCTATATAAATATGCTCTTAGATATCGTGGAAATGTGTTCGGCTCGCGATTGGCCGATATTTAAATTTAAAGCAGTGGCGGCTTTATTCACAGGGACGACATGGGAGCCCCAGCCAAAACACAACTATGGAGTCAAAAAAGTATTATTAAAAATTCCGTAAATTTGAGTAATTGAATTCACATTTTATTGGAATTTACATAAAAAGAAATGCCTCATTTATTGTATCATATGATTACTTTTGCATAAAATAACTACATAAATCATCATCCTTGACTACTATGGGTTGTTACTACTCACATTAAGTTAAATACACCATCGAAGGAAATATCTGGCTTCTTTAGTGTCTTCGAACGATGGCTATCGCAATAATCGAAGGCGAGGCAGGTACAGAGAATATCCACAAAATACCTGGTACGACCAGATAATCAGATAGGTAGGTAAGGACATATTGAAAGATGGATTTTACAATTTTATACGATGAGGTAACAGTGGATAAAGAGAATTTTATCATATCTGTCTATCTTGCGAGATGGCGTGACTTGCAACTTGTCGCTATCTATCTAAACCTTATAAATTATTGGTACCTTGTACTTTGGTCTCTTAATATTGTCATACTGTTCGAGATTAGGTAGCTTTAGTATTCTTCTGTTTGGCAGGTATATCTGTTGCTATTAAATTTGGTTTATAAACAAGTTTTATCTGTGCATGTTACCGAAACATCTTTAACGTAAAATAAATAAAATATAATGATCTTAACAAGAGTATGTATTATTTATTTGAGTTAAGAAAGTTCGTTAAAATGTGAATATATAATTATAAAGCACGTTTTGTTTCTAAATCTGTAACTTTTAAAAGCACGAAGTGCGAGTGTGCTGATAGATACGGCTTAATATAATTGCCTCTGGGTACCAATACTTTTTATTATAAAAATATGATTCAAATCTTATTTGTAGTTCACCGCACGTTTAAGAAAGCCGCCACTGTTCAGAAGGATGTTGAATATGTCCGCTCGCGCGTATTAAATTACATCCGATGGGAATCTTGTGTTTGTAAATCAAAAGTTTAATTAGGAAATTATACGATCGCTAGCTACCACCTTACTTGAGTACCTACGCTCCTAACCCACGAGAAGCATATAATCGATTATCAACGGTACCTACCTGTGAGCATGCTATCACGAATAAACATTTCAGATATGTTATTTATTATGTAGATATTTTATGTGTTATGTTCACATGGCAGACCCAAGCCATGTATCTATCTAAGGTTGAGATACATGTACTAGTTGTACCTACATATTTTCTTATTTTAGTACTTGTGCAGTTATTGATCATTATTTTGTTTGCAGCAGTAGGTAGGCACATTTATATATCTGCAATAAGTTTTCAATTTCTACACTTGAATCAGAATCAAATTTTTTTTAAACTATTTTGTCACAAAAACATTTTATATATAAAAATTTACGTAGATGTAGACTCGTATAAGTGTAGAAATTAAAATTGATGATTTATTGTTAATACTAATTTTTTGTTTCATATTTATGTATGTATGATTTTAAAGCTGTCGGTATACAGTCATAGTCTAGTCAGCAACCAGTCGCTTAATATATTACTTCAGTCAATAAATAAATTGAATTAAAATAAATATTATATAAATGATCATGTAATAGGTATAAAGTCATTTCTGGCACCGATGCTAAAAATATACTAGCATGTACTTATAAAAATATTAAATAAACAATTATAATAGTTTTAGGAGAACACATTCTTATTGTGAAGTTGTAATTATTCAGAACAGACGGTCTTACAACTTACAACTTCACAATAAGAATGTGTTCTCCTAAAATAATAAAGTTGTATCAATGAGTCCAAAATTTAATAAAAATGAATTGATAATTCTGGCGTCTGCTATCAGTTTACTCAAAGGTATTTGAGATTCTGTAAAAATAAGGTAGATGGCTCTGTCAAATGATGGAACGATTAAATGTATTAATATCAAAAAGGTAACATATAGCGTCGAAAATTGTCGCTAAAAATAATGTCGCTGTAGCTTAATTGGATAAAGCACCTTCCCCGGTTAGGAAAGAGATCCAGGTTCGTATCCCGGTGGCGCAACAACAATATTTTTCGATAAAATTGATTTATATGTATATCTTTATAATTAATATATTTAATTCATATATTTTTTTTTTAATAGTGGGTATAATATAACATACTTAGCCCGCAATAGTATAGAGGTAGATATATCAATAACAAATATATAGGTAGGTGTATCATATGTATAATACCTACACGTATAATGAGGAAACAATTATATAAATACAATCTTTATTATTAGTATTCGTTTAGAACCTTCGAGGAGCCTCATTGACTGTTTGTATGGCTATGGAAGGAATTCGGTTCCAGTCTATAAGTTAAGACGACCCCACGCAATTCGAAAGGTTAATCAGTAATTCGATTCAGTTGAATTATTGTAGAAACTAATCATCACTGTGAGTACCTATACTAATGAATTCTTTATATTTCTATTTATATGCTTCAAACACATTGTCTTATTAAAAATAAACTATTAATATAATTTGTTACGATACATTACAATGAAATATCAATTCAATTCTGTCAAAAACATATTTTATTCTCTACTTAAATTACGAAGAATTCAAAACAAAATCTCAGTAGTCAAGCATGCATTAGAATTTTACATCGAAAAATTTTATGCTTCTTCAATATTAGCAAAATTACTTTTGGTGGGTTGTGTTTTCAATTTCAATTTCAGTATATACATCGTTTCCTGAAGAAGATACCAGAGGTATCGAAACATATTGAATAATTAATAAAGAGTGGTTTAAACAAAGTATTTTATCTTATTATTTATATTAATTTATTGAGTTGCTCAGTACTTGTATGAAACTATATCTAGTAATAATATTAGTATGGTAAATTTTAATGTTTTACTTTATTCGAGTTTGTTGCATATAACGTATCCATAAAATTTTGGAGAATGATGAAATTTTATCGCCAAACTCATATAAATTAAATTAGTGCAGAACAAGCTGTAATTCGTTGTGTATTGTATTTGTACACATAGAAGAATGGCCTAACAGTACGTGCCAATTTTTACCGTTAAGTACCCAAGACCCCGGAGCAAGTTCCACACGTGTACACGCACTCTAACAAATTTATAACAAGAGTACGGAAATTAAACAATTTACGTGCAATTTTTTTTGTCTTTTGCCAACTACGCAAACATTGAAAAACTTTTTTAACATTCAAAAATTGAAATATATAAATATTTTCTACAGTTAAATCTTTGGAATGCGTTGAACCGACTGAATTGAATTCACCATCCTAAAATGATAAAACTAATGTATCCAACGTATTGTGTAAGATCTCAAAAATTACAATACAACAATGTGTTAAGCTAATAAGATCACATCGTTTGATGTTTCAAGTTTAAATTGAAAACATGCTGACATTGATTTTCTAAAATTTCAGATTAATAAATAATATCCTAATAACATCTGTTGAATTTATAATGCGTTAATTTTGTATCATATTTATTATTTATGAATAAATATGAGGTAAGCACAAGTCAATACGGATATCAAGTTCAACATGGATAAGATATTTATTCGATTAAGTTATTATTTTAATCAGTTAACCATTTAAAGTTCATTAAGACAACGTCGTATATTTTAATAATACAACTTTGTTGCTGCATTATAGCTGCAATCATATTCAACAGTTTGTATACGATACGATCTGCGACCTACGACAACGTGTACGAGGCTGTGTTACGAAAAATGTCCTCCTTCCATAGCAATGCTACAAAGTATCCTACTTCTAATGCAGATACAACTTCTGCTATATCGCATACATACGGACGTGATTCAGAGCACGTATTACTTCCTTCTGTCATTTCTGTATTCCGAGGACACAATGGAATAAGTTATGTAAACGTTATACAATATGAATCACCTGAATCATTTTTATTATCTTTACTTATAAACACACTAGTATTATTTACTTGTTATATAGGTAACTTCATCAATAGATAATTCACACAAAAATATCATTAATATGGAAATAGTAATATATTAGTTATAGAAGAAATCTGTTGTATTTTACATACCTATTTGCCTACCAGTAACATAACATAGATGTTGATGTCAAAAGATTAAATTCTTTGATTTATTTACATTTCTTTGAGTATTTTATATAAATATATAGCGCATGGTCAATGTTTTCATAAATCAGTCTATGCAACTTGGGAGCTATAGTTTTTAACATTTTGTTGTCATTAACTATTGTTTTAACTAACTAACATACCATCATGCCGTTTCCCCGAAGGGGTAGCCAAATAGAATAGACCGACGCACTCTTCTGTACTGACACATAATTCTCGCCTCATTCACATTCATACATTTTCTCATATAATCTCGTCGATTATTGAGGCTTCTAATAAGACCATATTCCAATATCTGGTATACCTGGTCATGTCAAGTATTCGGCGGACGTCCTCTATTTCTGGTATCATATTTCTTGCATTTCTCTCATTCATCCGTTCCATGTGATAAGACAACCTAAGTGATTCTTTCTTAATCTTACCCACTATGCTTTACATTCTCTCCTTATTTCTTCATTGTTTTCTTAATTTCTATTATAGGTATTGAAGAACAGTAATCTTCGTAATTTTTTTTATAAAATAAAATAAATTCTCCACAAATAAAAGTTTCAATAAAAATGTGCCAACGGATAATATTATTCTAAAATCATCCTATAATACCTTAGTAAATTAATACATATATATTATTAAAAGCAAAGTTCTAATAGATTGGGCAAAGTCATAAATTCAAATATTAATCATTATGCAAAAAACAACATCAAATGATATTTTAAAATAAGTAATTAAATAAAATAATTAATAATTAATTAATTTGATAATTTGATCAATTAAATTTGTACATATATATATATATATATATATCCCTCTTACCTTGTAAATTATTTATCATCCAGTTGTTTAAAATATGTAACCGGTTAATATTATTTCGTAATTGAAAATTACTTTCAGCACATATTTCTTAAAAATCGTACATTTTTAACAGAAACCTTAAGTATATACCTAAATACCTGAAAAAACTAAAATTCTTCCGTCAAAATAATATAAACAAAGAGTGACTGGGTAAAGCCAAGGTCACATTTGGTTTATTGTTTAGAGGCACTACAATAACCAGCACAGATTCCCACAAATGCGGTGAATTTAACCCTTTTTATAAATTATTGAACTGCCAACACAAAGCTGTTTTTTGTGAAGGGTAGATACCTTTTTCGAACTTTTTGTTCGTTCAAAGAATAGCTAGTGTTTTGTAGCATTTCCTTATTGCTCAACTGACCTTTATTTTTTGTCTGAAAGGGTTGTATTTTAATTTTTGTTAAAAAACCTTTTTTCTACGAAACCCGACAGGTTATTATCGTTGCAAATATTGCATAATGTACCTAAGTTTTAAATGGACTTTGGAAGATGGTCCTTCTAGAAGCTTCAACAATCAAGGAATGTGCATGAGAAGGTACATTCACATGAACTAAGCGAGTGTCATGTGTTAGACAGAAGGGTGTGGCATTCTATCCTCTCTGAATATAATAATAATTATCTAAATAGATATCTACATTTCACTTGTTGTGTACTGTTAATCAAAAATTAAAGCAATATATTATTAATTTATATTTTTATTTATTATCTTTGTTTTATTAACTACTAAAATGAGTTTAAATACATCTACTGGTTTCGAAAAATACCATTTTCTTCTTCAGGATGTCATAACTAACTAAAACATATATTGTAAAGAAGAAAATTGTATTTTTCGAAACCGGTAGATGTATTTAAACTCATTTTAGTGGTTAAAAAAACAAAGATAATAAATAAAAATATGAATCTTAACCACAAAGATAACATTGCTGATTTTAAAAGTATATTATTAATTTGTTTTTGAAATAACGAAAATACAATAGAAAAATGATTTACGTTATTTGACGCGATAACTACACAATTTTATGTGATGTAATTGAATGCAGATCTTGTATGTGGACACAGATAGCTGTCATTGCATATATATATTTTATATTGCTACGCGTCACGGACGGATATAATAAGATTATACATATTTTAAATACAGTCAATTCCGCTTAATTGGACCAGACCACCGGTTCTTCGGGACAGGCGGTTATTTGGGCCAAATCCTAAGGAACAGAAATCAAATAAAATAACGAATAGTAATTTACTTCGGTTATCTGGGACACCATTCCGTTTAATTGGGACAGTGAATTTAAAATTAAAATAAATATGTTAATAAATGCCCAACATCGGCACTGATTTAGTACAATTGCAATTCTACAAAAACACAAGACAGGCTACAATTGATGAATTCCTGCAGAAATATTTTTTTTATTGTTATTAATGTATTGTGTACATTATTTTCTTGACTATTTTTATAAGTTGCTGTTATTATAATTGTTTGTTAAAATTTATTTTTAGCATTATTGATTATTTTATATTTATATGTATACCTAATAATTATAATATACCTAATAATAAAATTCAAAAATATGTAGGTACCATACATTTTATTTTTTAATTTTACCTTATACTTTGCTTATTAGAGCCATCTGCTTATTTGAGACAAAATGCTTGGACCAAATGTGTCCCAACTAAGCGGAATCAACTATATTTGCAAATAGAACTTTGTGGTTTATTATGTTTTTTTTTAATAGATTATTAAACTTGTTTATAATAACCACTTAATGGGTAATTTTAAAACATCAAACGGTTTCGAAAAAAGTGGATTCACATGTCACAATGTCAAATTAATTAACCACAACCACGGTCTATTAAAAAAATTAAGATTATATAGGTATGTTGGATTATTATTCTTATTACGTTTTTTGACATACACCTGTTAGGTTAGGTTATAGTACCTTCGTACATACTTGTGGTAAATAGTATATGTACCTACTTATTATAGTGACTTCATTTATAGATACTTTAAATAATACGTTTACAAACAGCCTATAAATAAAAATAATAATATAGTAATCAAGAAATTAGAAATAGCAAAAAAATTAACATACATATATTCTAAAACGTTTTTCAATAAATTTCCGGTAGTCTTCGCATTAATGATGGGGTATTAGGGTTTAAGTAAAAACTTAGTAATAAAAATAATTACTTTAATGTTGTTGTCGCAAGTTAAAACCGCATTTTATTACCCACTCAACAGTCGAACCCGAGACCCATCGGGGAAAGGCGGTCGGGTGCTTTTTTGATTTTATTAACGTAATATCGCCTTTCGATATTATCTACAAGGATGTTTCTTTATGTTCTTGTATGTTCAATAAATATTAACCTTACGATTAAAGCACACACTATATGCAAGGAAAAATAAATATGTGTTATATGCGTACCTACTCGTAGATAAAATTATATTTCAATATATAGGAAACTACGACCTGAATAACTATGTACCTACCTAAGATCTCAGTTTTGCGGAGTCATTACAAATCTGGTCATTTATGTCCTTGTTTCGCCGTGTGTCGGTAACAAGATTCTATTATGATTTTGTTGAGGGATTTATAACGGTGTCAGTAATATGGTATAAAGTAATATTATACACCTATTTTTTAATATTTTTAATGTACAGCTATATAGTATCATTCATTATAATTTATAATAGTAATACATCATCCATAACGTGAATGAGGCCGTGAAAATTTTTCGACAAAAAATTGTGAGGTAGGAATTGCTGCCGCGAAGTGTAATTCTTAGCACACAATTCCTGTGGCCGAAAAAAATTGTAAGATAGGAATTGTCGCTGCGAAATATAATTCTTAAGACACAATTACTGTAAGAATTTTTGGCAAAGAATTGTGAGGTATGAATTGTTGCCATGATGTGTAATTCTTAGCGCACAAGTACTGTGGCCGGGAAGAATTGTGATCGAAGAGTTGCGACCAAAGAATGTTCTGGACTGTTATGTCTTTCACATAACCTAATCGCGCTAGAATAAACTAACTTACCATGACGCTGTTTCACCACGGGGGTAGGCAGATATAATGGAGCGTCAAACTATTCTGTCCTTAACTCTCGCCTCATACACCTTCTTATGCAAAATCATCAATTCTTGAGGCTTCTAGCAGGACCATTTTTCAGTACCAATCTGGTTTTTCTGATAGTGCCAAGTCTTCCGTGGATGTTCTCTGTTTTTGGCGCCATAAACACTCGCGTCATATAGGTATGATTCTTATCATTCTCTCATTCGATCTTCACGAGCACACTGCATATTTAATTAATTTTAATCGTATTCACTAACTGAATATAGTGTTAATTATTAGATAATGCACAAATTTACACGTGAAATTTGATTTATCGATACGAATTTGTAATAGTTTACTAAAATATCATAAAATCATTTAAATGTGACAATGATTTCCAGTTGGGTCTCACTGCGGGGTCGCCCTCCGCATGGAAACAGAGATTGGGCGTTGTCCCAGAGAAACGAGTGGCCATTATTTACAGGACCACCTTTAGTGGTAAACCCTTCCCCCACCCCTCGCAAGATGGCGGCTCTAGGTTCACCAATCTGTGTGAGGTAGACCAGGGCCGCTCAGGACGGAGCAATTATTAATACATTAATTATGGCAACGCACTTGATCGACCTTCGACGCAACACGACGCGAAAAATAAGGGCAAGTCCCAAGCGGGGTTGCTTAATTACCCTGCGAATTTATTCTATCATTCTACAAGAATGTTATTTCGTTGGTAATTAATTTATTTATAGATTAGATGTACCTACTTGTCAAGGATTTATTTTTATTTAATTCATTATATTATGAGTATAGACATTTACTTTGGGGTTGATTTACATTCGACTTTGGAATGCTAAATATGTAGGTTCCTATCTTTTAAAGTATTGTTATGATAGATGACTATTCTTAAGTCAAACCTCATACAGCTGATGGTTGCCGATGATAAAAATACAACCAATACCTACCTGTCAATTTCATGTTTATTTCTAAGAAAACGTATGTGTAAATATAACATGCCCTTCGAACTATAAGGTAGGTATCGTATGATATCTACATCAAATTGAATATTCAGTTTTAGATATCTTTAGGGGAGTTTGGTTCATTGCAAATGAGGTCAACATTTTACAGAAATTGCGCTAATTTAAAAAAAATACAATAAACCTATTCCTGATTTCGGATACGTAATCTAATATAATGTATACATTTATATGCATTTGTATCAGCAGTTTTTAGAATTTTGAAACACAAAAGTCATTTTTGACCAAAATATCTATGTTCTAAAGTCATTTAATAACAGTGAAAAGTTGTATTAATAAATTGTGAACGAATTTATTCGGTGAGATCTGAGTGTTGTTGAAAAGATCTAAATAAGTAAACATATCTAAGTTTTAATTTCTTAAAGCCTTGTCAAAAAAATTAATATTATTTATTTTAATAAACTAAATTAATATTATTTACTTTAATAAACTAAATTATGCATAATTTATAACAAAATAGTGAAATTATCTAGCATCATATCATGCCTATCTCATGGAAAAGATAATGATTTAAAAGTAAAAATCAAAGCAATATTCGAATAATGACTGGTGGCTTAATAACATCGACTAAATTAATCAGACAGGTAGCTATTTATCAGTTTATTCAGAGACTTAAGCGTATAATTTTATTTAATAAAATATCTAATTTTGGATAGAGAAAATTGTAGCAATTTTCTGTTCAAAGTTTGCATAATTTGGTATCATAGCGCACACAAAAAAAAACACATGAGCACAATTGTTAATAAGATTTATTCTTCATGTGCCGCCTTTTATCGAAGTTTGTCGACCAAGTTGCAGTTTTTTTATTTATCCTGTATAAGATTACCAACATTGAACCACTTTCAGAGATTACGCAGCCGAGATAACATATTTCTACCTACGCTTCTGTTGACTTCTATCTTCCCCTGCTAATGAATTGTAAGAAATTATATCTCTCATTACGGTGAATACTTTTAAGTATGCAGCTTTCTCTAATAGTTTGTTATTAGTTATCTTGACTTATTTATGCATCTTAATACAGCTTCATTAGTAATGCAGTCAACCCGGGCCATACCAAAGTAGCCTTATAGTAACGTTTTTCTTATTTTCTTCCGCATTGCATTGGTCTTTAAAATTACACAAAAAAAATTATTCACACACCGTGATAAAAAAATTACAGGGAATATATTTATTGAAAGAGGTTTTGTAAATAAAAAAACAATTTTTATTCTAGCTACAGCCCTGTTCTCTAATCCCGTACAATATAAAGCCCGTTCAGAATCACGGGCCAACTAAATTACCATATTTTAAAATATTTTAATTCACAATCAATCAGTTAGTGTGGCCGTGAAACATGTGGTAATGGCCACGTAGTCCCGCGTGGAATAAGTGGGAAATGCGCGTGAAACTGGTTTGGTGCGAACCGAGTTTCAAAATATTAACGATGTGGGCGTCACGGCGAAAACCTTGTATTTCCCCGGTAACGGCGATAGAAATGAAAAAATTCACTGTTATTCCAATACATGACAGGTGTGTGTGAACGCAATAAATGCGACTTGTGAATATTTAGTGTGCTCTGTCCCATGACATTCTTTCAAAACATTATGCTTTAAGGAGAACACATTCTTATTGTAAAGTTGTAATTATTCAGAACATAGGTCTGTAATGTTTTAAATACTAATTAAATTTATTAATTATAAAGATATACATATAAAAATAATTTTAAGGAAAAGTATTGCAAAAGTACTAGCGCTGTAGCATATTTGGTAATGCACCTTCCCCGGATTGTAAAAAAAGATCCAGATTCAAATCCCGGTAGCGAAAAAACAATATTTTTCGATAAAATTGATTTTATATGTATATCTTTATAATTAATACATTAAATTTGTATTTAAAACATTGTGTATTATATGAAAACATTAATATATCAGACATATATTGACGCATAGAGAGTATGAGATATGAGTATGATATCTTGCACCATATAATGCAGGAAAAGACTGCTGGAAGTCGAGGCTCTGGAAGATTAAGAACAATATGGTCTCTGACCTCCATGGCCAACATCTGGGATTCCTTTACAGGGTCCATCATCGCTGATGTTCTAATGACTATCGCATTTAAAACATGTATCTTTAGAACATAAATGTCGCATATTTACCTTATTCGTGCGATAAATACGTACTATTTATATTGTCTCTTAGAAAACTTGATTTATATCGAAAAACTAAAACTCATGAAAATCATGATTTTTCATCCATATACACTCTTTAAGGCATAAATATATAAAGATATATTTGTGGTTGACTATGTTTATAATAATTTATATCCATTTGTGACACTCCGACTGAATAGTTACAGAGAGATGTTCTCAATCCGTGGCTGAAATAAATATTAAAGAAAGTTATAGATGTGGAAAACAGTTAAAAGTTAGACGCGATTTTCTTTTGAAATAAAACCCAAAAACGCAGACGGCTTTCAGCAATTCTGCCGCTAATGCTGAAAGTAATATTATCCAGAAGAGCGGACCTCACTGCGCACTGTGTTCTCTGCAGGGTGTAGCTAGCTGTAGGGTGCGGGCCGGAGGTAGGCAGGCACTAAGTATTTGTTTGCATTACCCGGTAGGCGCGGGGATGGCGGAGGGGAGAGTGGCGAGAGCGGGGAGTAATAAGAGTAATAAGAGACCGAAACAGCTGTTACTCTGACGGCGAAAAGCGCTATCTATTTGCAGATTATGAAAGGGGAATTTCAATATGCCGGCACCGATGGTCGGCGCCCGGGCGGCCGCAGGGTTCGCGCGCAGTGGACTAGTAACACTTCACTGTACTCTATTTCGGGTTCATTGATTTATTGCTTTATGCCTTTTTTGGTTTATCGACCTTCTAAATCGATTAACGCACTGTAATAAATGCAATATTAAACATGCGCAAGAAAAAAAAATGTCAGTAATATATTTTATTATAGTTTAATATAACCTAGCGAACTACAAAAAGAACGATTTTCTGAATATTTTTCGGGATAGAATAAAAAATTTACGCTGTAAGATCAAAGATGAAGACGTAGTGTACTTAAAAAAAATAATAAAATGACGACGGACTGTCTGGAGATTTAATAATGAGTATTAAATAATTAATTACTATCTTAAAACAACATTACTCTGTAGAAATAAGCTTGAACTACAAATGCAACGTACTATTTTCTCTTCATTATTATTAAGTGTTATAGTTCCGATCTTGACATTCACTCAGAGCTCTAACTCCATACGCCATACATATCGAGAACAAATTTGACGTATTCCTATATAAGCCTCATTTTGAAAACATGGCAGCCAAATTTGTCAGAGAATATAATGTTATTTGTCTTTTTCGAGCTGTGCTAAAATGTTTGTCATTTTCAATAAAGAAAAATGTTTTCTCCTCGATGGAGCTAAAATAAAAAATAATAAGCAAAAAAAAAAAAAAAAGATAATTTAAAAAAAAAAAATATAGCAAGCGGGCCGAGCCTAATTCTGAGCCAATCAATTGTCAAGTCGCTCGTGTCCACTGTGATCTATGCCAATGCAGCCGGGCGGACTCTATAGGTACATTTATTAAAATTAGATTCCTTTCAGGCGACATGTGCCGCGAATATTTTACGGCACTCTCGCTGGAAGTTACAAAGTGTCGAGACTAAGACGTACAAGGTTCCGCTCCGTTTAATACGCTCGCGTTCATGTTCGCTGCTCAGCGGCTGGAACAGGATCCTGCAGGGAGCGTGGAAAGGGTTGACGTTTGAAAATAGAACGAATCAAATTTCTCAACCAAAACTGATGTTTAAAATCATTAATATTTTTTCTTTTAAGGAAAACACATTATTGTGATTTTTCAGTTTTTCAGAACATACATAGTTCAGTGATATTTTAATACAAATTAAATGTATGAAAATTTGTCGTTCACTTACTATGTTGACGTTGTGTAATAGGTCAAGGCACTTCCCCGGATAGAAAAGATTCTTGGTCCGAGTCCGGGTGGCAATATTAATATTTTTTCAATTAATTGATACATTCCATTAATATTTGTTGGAGTATTTTTTTACATTTTTTATCCGGAAAAACTATCGTTTCTAACTTTATTATTTCTCACTTCAAGAAGCCCAGTTGAGTTTCACTAAACATACTCACAAATACTCGCTTTTTTGATATATGGGTACGTACATAGGTACGAGATATTGTAAATATACCTGTATGTTAACTGATCGAATGTGCGCATGTACTATGTTAAACCAATAATATTATTCTTCTGACATTTTTACTTTCTAGTTTTACTTCACACCCTGTTCTCAAAAACATAAAGTTTCAGAAAGTTCAAAAGTGGAGAGAAACAGCGCTAAAAAGAGGTTAATGAAGTAAAAAACTTGAGAGGGTCACAAGAGATCACCAAGGATTGCAGAGTCAGTAGTGATGATGATGATGATAATGAGCTGGAGCACACGGGCACTACAAGACTCGCCCATTGACTGCGGTCTGCAGTCACCAATTCCACCTCCTCCTATGTTAAGTATTTTTGCCAAGTACAAACTGCGTATTATCGTTGCGAATCGCCAGGTTCCTACTGGTATTGTATGTGAATCTCTTCTTTTTGACTAGAGCGATGATAAAAAGCCTTTGAATTGCCATTATTATATGAATAAATTATTGCGAATATTTTCATTTTTTTCATTCATGGATTATCTGTCGTACTGATTGAATGATAAATAGCATTCCTTCTCCTTACATAGGAATTTCACATTTTAAGCACATCGCATTATCCCCACTAAGAAAATATCAGCACGAACATCATACAAGAGAAAAATATAGACAGGCTATCATTCAGGAAGAAGTCTAAATATCAGAAATCGATGATGTATTATACATTGCGATAAAGATTTGTAATGAAATGCCAGAAGACATAAGAAAGGAGGAGAAACTACATAGATTCAAAATATAACTAAGCATTTGTGTGAAAAATAAGTTGTAGTAAAAAGGAACGATTTTGATAATTTTTATATTAGAGCATATTTTATGTAAGCACTATGTTAAGAACAAATAAATAGTCCCGATTAAAAAAACAATTAAAACCTCTCGTATTCTGTATCATCAACACTAAAATAATGTACGTACGTTGGTCATACTTTTAATAACGTAAAACGTACACACATATTTAAAATTAAATAATTCTACAATCATCTGGCACTGAATGGATTTGAAAAAATATTGCTCATCACCTGAGCTTCATGTATTCTACTAAGGTAAGCATGCACAATGCTTTTAAAGTCGAGATTGAAGGAAAGATCAAGACGTAGATGGGCGAATAATATCAAGACGGAGCCGCAGAAGACTGGATCCCAAAGGCGACGTCAAGGGGTGGATGGCGCTCTACTGTGACTGCGGTCATGACTTCCGAGTCCCGTGATTCCACTGAAGAAGAAGAAGAAGAAGAAGATAATATTGTTCGACTCGTATAACTTGACTGCGAGAACAATCAATGTTATGTTTTTCACCATCATAATATTATAACAATACCATCCACTCGATTATTGCACAATCGTTCTTAATGAGAGACACAATTCTCCGTTCATATATAATACATATTTTTATTGCATAGGAAGAACACGAGAAACGCATTTAATGAATGTCAGAATGTGTCTTGTCAGTATTCTTGAAAGTGATCATTAATTCTGTAATTTTGAGAAATAAGTCTTCTTTCTGACCACAGGAGTCCATCCACTGTTTTAGCTGCGGGAGATATATTTCCATGATGTATGAAAATTATTGTGAAGTAAGCTCGTTTTCGCTACTTGATATTAAGGCATATATATTATTTAATTACAATGCCTAATAATGATGTAGAAAAGTAGTTATATTTATTATTAATTGATAGTACGAAATAATAAAATAAGTAATGGGCTTGGATAATGAACGTGGGTTTTTCTGTTATTTTTACATAACGAAAAAGCTACACGAAAATTAAATTTAAATTAATGAATATATACATTTCAATTAAGTAAGAGATCTGCTCGAGTATAATATAATAATTAATCAGTACATGCACAGCTATATAAAGCAGTATTTTTTTTTTGTTGATATATGTAGAAATTTGAGAAATAGGTTGGATCCATTCGGTATGTGGTGCTAGAGAATGATGTAAAATAATAAGCTATATCGATAAAATTATAAATAAAGTTCTGTGATGAAAATATGTGAATCTTTTCCAGATAAATTATATAGAAATACACAGCATATTTAATTTTTTTTTTTTTTGCATATATACTATATTAAAATGTTATCCTTATTTTTACGATACATATTGGGTACTTGCATGCGTGTTTTTTTTATTGAGAGTGGTGATACTATTTCAAATGAGACAGATTGTTCTGATTGTCAAATATAGAACGACACGAGATGCTGTAAAAACGTTGAAGTTCGCTGGTCTAAATGACGGAAACTATTAACCCTCTAACTGAGTGAAAATTAACAAATCAAACAAAGAACTGCGCGATCCCTCCCTTAATTTAACGATGTCGTTAACGAAGGCAAAGCATATGAATGGCTTACAGTAAGCCTATCAGAAAGAACCTAATAAAAACTCATTACTTACAATGGCGCGGCCTATAAACAAAAAAGTCTGCGAAGCTCAGTAATTCTCAGCTTAAAATACATTTTGATTTTCAATCACGGTTTCTAACTTTTTCATACATAGTATCAAAAAATTTCAAATATGTTTTTTTCTTCTTTCAAATGTAACTTTTTATTAAACATTGCTTTTATTTCTAATATGGATGAGATTATATAGTTAACCTTTTGACATGTTATATTTATTAATTGTTTTTATTGGTTATTTTTTAATTTCTTTTTATTGTTGACTTTGTTTTATTAACCACTTGATGAATTAAATATATCCACCGGTTTCGAATATCATTTTCTTCTTTAGAATATCATTAACTAATCAAAAACATATGTTATATTGTTTCTTTATATTATATTATAATAATTATTTAAAAAAATAATTTAGTACTTAACTTAAATTGTTACTTGATGGTACAAAAATATTACATATAACACATGTTTTTAATTAGTTGATGACATCCTAAAAAAGAAAATGATATTTTTCAAAACCGCTAGATGTATTTAATTCATTAAGTGGTTAATAAAACAAAGTTATCAATCTAATAAATGGATTTTAACCACAAAATTGACTTTGCAAATCTTTAAAATATTTTTGATTTTTATTAATTTCCAAGTTTTCGCGGAAATAAATATATATTTTTTAATTGGTTTAACGAGTTATTGTGCCACGAATCCCAATGCAAGGTGATTGATGAAAATAACGAATGTGTATTGTATAAAAGTGCAGCCACGTAATATTATTTGTATACAGATACCTAATTGAATTATCGCGTGAAAGATAGAAGTACATAGATAGAAAAATTGATTTTAAAGTTCGTTTGCCCGTTTCCACATTAATCTTTAAATGATATCTAATACACACAGCGTTCAGCGTTCCGCACAGACGGAGAAGGCGCTTGTCTGTAGCGGCCAAATCAAGGGGGCGGCCGAAGCTTTATTAGCTATTTCAAAAAGTTAGCAAGTTTCAAAATACCGGCCTAACAAAATAACCCCCTTCACGTGTGTGGCACTCGAGCGGCCGATTTAGGAGGCGGCCAATTTATTGAGGTGATTTTTCAAAAAAATTAAAACATCATCTTCACTTAAGTTACTAGGCATTCACTACTTGGCAGCTATGTTCCATTTTATTTTGAATCACAGTGTGTGCATAAAAAATATATGCAATTTTAAGGACCAATGCTGTTATTTGTGCGCTGGGGGAGAATATAAGAAAAATATTACCACACCTATATAAGACTACTGGTAGGGCCCGAGTTGACCACATTACTAATAAACATGTATTAAGATGCATAAGTAAGTCAAGAGAACTAATAAGAACTATCAAGGAAAGCTGCGTCATTCAGACACGTTCTACGCAACAAAAAATATAATCTGTGAAACCTTAAAAAGTGGTTAAATATCCAAAATATTGTTGATCTTATAAGGACAAATCAAAAAAATTGTAATATGATGGCCAACCTTCGATGGAAGGCGGCACATGAAGACATGGTGCGCGCGTTATATTTTTTTGTGTGCGCTGTGATGCGAAATCGTGAGCGCGCGCATACCTGCACAACAGCATACCTTAGAGGGAACATTGTTTGGCAGTGTTCACATTAGTTAGATGTAAACACGGAATTACGCATAAGATTTTGGTGGCTCTATATATTTTTTTTATTCAATATAAACTAACAAACTTACCATCAGTAGGTAGGCAGAGAGGATAGAGCGCCACACTCTTCTGTCCTGATATACAATTTTCGCCTCATTCACATTCATACATTTTCTCATACAAGGTCGCCGATTATTGAGGCTTCTAACAGAACCATCCTCCAGTATTTGTTTTACCTGGTCTTTCGTGAAGGTCCTCTACTTCTAGTGCCATCGACACTTGCGTTATAGTTATATCTTTCTTACCATTCTCTCCTCACCACCTTAGTGATTATTTTTAATCTTACTCACTGTATTAGGATCACCATTACTTTATTTCCTTATTTTTTCATTCTTTATTCTGTCATAAATAGATCTGCCAAATATACGACTAAGTGATCTCATTTTCACTGCATTCAATCTAATTTTATTCCTCTTCTGCCAATTTAATGCCTCGCTTCCATATATCAGTATTTATTTAACATCACCTTCAAAATACGACAATTTTTAAGTAAAATAACTGAATTATTTTATTATGTGACTTACCTACTTAGGCGTGCAAAAGTGAATCGCACAGTATGGAGCGATCGTCAAAGACGTAGATTGTATAATAATTTATGATTTTATTGTGACTAATAAATAGGCCATAAACTATTCGATGCCACGATTCCATAGCAGGACTGCACGATGCCACTGCTGAACTCGGCTGTTATTGCGTGCAAGATCAAAACGATATTTGGAATTTGTTTACAGATAAACGTCGCTTCAATTGCAGCATCAAACTCCCTCCAGGCTATTTATTTCTGTTGGCTGTGAAGTATTGTGAGCAGCCATCTCGTGTTTCATGTAGCCGGTCAAGTTTACTGGTACATTTATAGCTTATTATAGCTACAAGATTTTTTTAAATGATTTTGATGACAATTTATGTTAAATAAATAAAATGTGTATTTAAGTAACTGTTCTACAAATATGTAATTATGTTTATTTTTTAGATTAATCTTTTTTAGGGAAATCGTTTTAGGCGTATATGCGGCAAATACAAATATTTATTTATTCTAAATACATATAATGCATACATAAGTAAAATTATATATGTTATATTATTAAGATCAAAATCGTTCCTTTTTACTACAGATTATTTTTCACATATTTGTTTAGTTTCATTTTGAATCTATATAGTTTCTCCTCATTTCTTATGTTTTCTGCCATTTCATTAAAGATCTTTATTGCACTGTATATCTATCTATATATATTTGTATATTGTATGATGTTCGTTCTCATGTTGATTTGCATTAATTTTTCTTAATCTGCCGATATTTTTTTAGTGAGAATTGTATAAATTATGACAGAGTAAAGAATGAAAAAATGAGGTAAGAATGTAAAGTTGATCTTAATATAGTAAGTAAAATTAAGAATGGATCACTTAGGTGGTTTGGTCATATGGAACGGATGAATGAGAAGAGAATGGATAGAAAGATATATAACGCAAGTGTTGATAGCGCCAGAAATAGAGGACGTCCAGGTAAAGGTAAACCAGATACTGGAGGATGGTTCTGTTAGAAGTCTCAATAATCGGAAAGCTTATATAAGGAGATGTATGAATGTGGATGAGGCGAAAATTGTGTAGCACAACAGAAAAATGTGGCGCTATATCCTCTCTGCCTACTACCGCGTTGAAACAGCGTGATAGTAAGTCAGATAAAATATTTTCTTTTAGTTAAAATTTTATGAAATTAATTAGTAATTTGAATAAATACCTACTACTCAACATAAAATATTTTTAAGGTTATCTTTCTAAATATTAAACAATAGATTTATTTAGTTAAAATTAAAATTAATTTATATCTAATAATCATACATGAAAACTAGCGTAAGTATCTACGTTTTCTTGCAATAGTTATAAATAAAAGATTTGCACCCGTCATTAACAAGTCTTAAATTAATTATTAAATTATAAATTTCTCACAAAATAATTTATATTTTAAAAGATAGGTAATTTGTTGGTTCATTTGACATAAGTACCTATATAATGTAGGTATCTACCTTTAAGAACGGCCTAGAGAAATCTAACCAGGAGCGAATTGGTGATTTAAGACCGAGGCTGGGAGACTTTCCAACGACTTCTAATTTGGAAACTACGACTGAAGGTGTATAAATGAAAATGCATAAATAAGTGTTTAGGATTATATTGAAAATTAAATTAAATTGACAGGCGATAGGAGGCATTGAGCGAATAACTGTACCGGGCCTCGAAATTTAGAGGGTTCCTAAGTACGTAGATAAAATAATAATATGATTATTTTGTTCTTACGGATTGAGTAATAAAAATACCTAGATTTGTCGCTTTTCGGCCATTTTTCACCAGACTACAAATCTGCAAATACACTTTTTTTAAACAAGATGATTTCAAACAAAACGGTAACTATTCTATTTTAGTTTTTTCTTTTCTTCTCATTATTTACAGCATTTTAGAAAATAATTCATAATGTGCCCCAACATTTATTATATTGCAGGGCCTGAATATCAACTCAAAACTCAATAATTAAATATTCTAATTAATTCAGAGAATATAATGATCAATTTTTATAAAACTATTAGTAAATTGTACATATTAACAGTGAGAAAGAAATATTTTTCTGGGAAAAATATTTAAACCATTTCTTCAATATATCTAAAAATACAGTATTGGTAACTAGTATAGTTAAAAAGTGTTCAATATGATCTGCAGATCTTGCAGTAATAAATGTAAACTCGTAAACAGACCTGTTGCATATATTTATTTATTAAGTGTTCTTGGCCTGAGCTTTAAATGTCATTACCAATTTAAATTTTATCAATAAAAAACCAATTGTACTGAAGGTATTTTTTTTTTAAACCGTATCTTTATGGAGATAATTTTCACGGATCTATACATAAAAATTGTTAAAAAATTATTATTTGGGAACTATTAATACGTACGTTAAAACAAATATTCTGTTTATTATTAATGAAATAAAATAAAATTTAGCAAGGATAGATTAATTTAGGTTAGGTGTTTTTATTAAACAAAGATATATTAATTTATTGTTCCTTTTTTATTATTGCAATACACAAACAATTCATTTTATGTTACTAGGTATTTATTTTAAAATACTGTTAAATCATACTCCTATTATTTTCATTGGATCCACTGATTTTTTTTTAGTATTCTGCCAGCCCAATCCGCCCCTAAATATACTTGAAACATCGCTTTTCTCTCTTGACTACGTCGTGCTAGAACACATTCTCATTTTGTAACAATCGAGTATTTTCCTTGTAGTACCTTTTCACCTAACATCAACCAAATCACGTCCTGTGTAAATTGAAGACACAGGTGGTCCTTCGAGAACATTCACAGCATGAAGAATCCAGGGTGCTCTGCATTCAGTCCCTAGCTGACAGGGTCGGAGGGACGAGCCCCATCATGGCCAAACCACTTACATCTTACTTACTTACCGTTTACTTGTTTACCCTCGGGGTAGCAGACAAACAAGAATGTGTACTACAATCATGTTTATTCTCATGCATGCTGGACAATTGTTAGAAAAGCTGACCTAACCTAACATAATTTAATCTAATCTTATCTAACCTAAACTAATCTGATTGGACCATTTTAGCATATATATCTTAATTGATCATGATGCTGTAAATAGTTTAAAAATTCTGTAGAATTTATTCCTGGTCTCTATTACAACATTGTATATAACTACAGTGAGAGATGACCCACCACAGATAAGGCAATTATATAAAAGAATGAGTTTTTATTCGCTGCCATGTTGGCATTTTTTTAATGTTAAAAGGCATATGCCACACACTGCCATGCTACATGGATAACAGAGCAGCGATACACGGCTAGTAGACAAAACACACCCCTCATTGTCCTCTGGCAAGAGATCTTTTTATTATTAATTCAATAAAATAATTTATACAAGTAAGTGAAAATAAACATAAGTAAAAATGCTATTTCTTTATATATAATTATAGTTAGTTAGATTATAGGTAGTTAGTTAGTTGCTCGTATCGCTGAGTTAAGACTGGGAAAATTTAAAAATATATCATGAAAATGTGATGACTTCCATATCATGAGTAATTTTCAAGTTATTTTTATGGATTATTAACGAAATGTGAAGAATTAACAATGAAATTAAAGAATTAACAATCCTAATCAATTTATTGTTATTTCAGAACGACGTTAAAACAAATGTATCGATTCAACTACACAGGTTCATTGACTGTAATGTTTTTTCTTGATTCGTTGACTGCGTGAAGGTTTTTGACAAAATTACAAATATTCAGCGTTTTACGCATAATTGATCCAAACCAAAGAGATAGGTATGAATATTATAATAAATCTTTATTGGCAACAAAGGTAATGGTAAACTCCAAGGTTGCACATTGTTGCCAATACTGTTTAACATTTATTAAGAATTTATATTAATGAGGCAGCAACTGGAATAACAGAGGGCATTGTTATAAATGGTATACGCACCTATAGTCTCCAGCAAGCTGATGATACTATGTTGTTAGCTAGGAGCGTGGAAGATTTACACATATTCATGGAATGAGTAAACGCAACTAGGTTTCAGGATCGACTAGAGCAGCCCGCGTATGTGGTGTTGTAGGTAAATATTAAATACCTATTGTAAATATAAAATATTTTCTAATATTTTAATAAGTTTATATGGGCATTGATATACAGATTTCTAATAAACTCAGCTACTTTAACGACGATTTTAAGGATTTTTATAAATTTAAGATATACAAACACGTCTAACATAATAAAAAAAAAATTATCGAGTACCTGCACATATTCTAAATTAGACTAAAAAAGCTATTCGAAGTTAGGAGTGATGTAACATTTTATGCTCTAGCCTGCCAATTATTCTACCGAATATTTAGGAATAAGTAGGAACACAAAGCGGAAAGGTAGAAGATAAATCAGTTTAAGGTGTTTTGTACATAAAAAATGTAAAACAAATGAACTGCGCCATTTTTTGGGTGAAATTATGAAATCAGAACTTTGCACACATACCTACCGGGCCCGTCTCTTTCACGAGGTCGCGGATTCGCCAGTGTGTCAGTATAAAATATAAATGTATCATAAATAATTTTCGCGTTTCTTTTATAACACGAATACCATTTTAGATGTGCTGCACGGCCGACAGGGGGACGAGCTGTAATCTGAGATGAAGTGGAATAAATCATTGACTTATAGCGATGGACCACTGATACTTCTTGAATAACAACATCGTACCGGGTCAAATTTTCGACACACGAAACGAGTTTTTACGCGTGAATACACGTGGCATTTTTAACATAAAAACAACAAAATTTTAATTCCACAATAAACGCACAATTTATAACCAACATCTTAAAACTTAATGTTTCCAAGGCCGTTCTGAATGTTCTGGGCTATTCTGTTATGTGGGCTCTCTCTAGAATCAGCGACATCAGATCTGATGATGGACTCTGCAACAGGATCCGAAACGTTGGTGAGAGACGTACGAGATACACGGAAAATACCTCAAAAAAACTTCACACAGAAAAAAAAAAATATTTTTTGACATAATATAAGAATCTTGAATTACGGGGTTGCTTTGACATTAAGATAAATTAGAAAAAATATTCACTTTTTTACAATGCACATTCTCACATTTCTTATGTACCTACATATATTAAATCATTATGTACCTATAGATATATGTATATAAGAAATATATTTTTAAAGGTGGTGCTTGACAAAATTGATATATACCTATACCTACTTTATAAACTTTATAAAAAATGATTTTAACTTTTATCATGTACTTATCTACTTATTGTTTGTATCCTAAATTTTTCATTTTTATTTTACTTTATGTATTACTGTAACATATTATGTCTAGTCTAAAAAAACTCAATTGGAACTGTTAACTTAAAAATAAATAAATAAAAACATCGTATTAACATTATACCTATAGTAAAAGACGAATTTTAATCAATTATTATTATTTTATTTTATCAAAATTAAATAGAGATGCCTACACTGAATATGTGTCACATCAATATTCTTACTAGATAAGCTAAACGCTTGTTCTATGAAAATATGACTAACTTGATGGCCTCCCCCTACTTCAACTTAGACTTTAATCCCCGACGACTAGATCACTAGGCGAGTATTATAACCACTAGATCACAAGTACGTCAATAGGTATATTTAATTTACATGGTAAGTATAGTCATTTTTAATATTGTGATAAATATTTTTTTTAGTTATTGCTTGATATTTGAAAATATACGCTTGCATAATTTTTTTTACGATATTATTAGAAATATTTCATCAATTTATATGATAATTATACTCAAAGCTCTATCGTACAAATTAATACGAGAGTATAATATGTATTTTTTACTCTGTTCTGTATCCAGTTGTCATGATAGATTAAAAATAGAGTCAGTATTCAATTTGTAAAATGTGTTCTTAAGTATGATTAATAAATAAACCGCATCACATATTTGGTATTTATTATAATATTTAATTGATAGTAGATAATACGTTTATTTAATGCATTCACTTATCAAGGCATAAATATGAATGGAATACGTGAAAGCTATTTTTAATTTTGAAATCAAACTTCAGCTATATACTGATTTATTAAACATCCGTTGCATTTCCAAAATAAAAAAAAACCTACCTACATAACGTAACAAAATATCTAATATGTTAATTTCATACTTAATGAGTGTTTAACGTAGATAACAGGCTCAATTTGTTATGTAACAAAAGAAATCTATTCACTTTTCTAAAAGAGAAAAATATTAAATAACAATTTAGTATCTACGTACGAACCCAAAATTTAGTTTCATTATTTCCACAAACGTTATAAAATAATATGTAAATATGTGTTTATGTGCATGTAGAGGTGTGATTATTTTTTTATTATATAAATTTACATAGTCCTATAAAACTTTACTTCCTCTTCATTGTGTTTTATATGATTTTTACGAGAAGCAATTAGTACTTAGTAAAATCCGCTCAAATCGTATTTTTATATATCAATAAAAGTCAAGTTAATGAATTGACACGTAAAAATTATGCTTTACTTTACGGATCATAAATTTCATAATTTACGCCATTTTTAGATATAAAATTGGATGGTATTTAAATTAGACAGCTGCGATATGGTGGAAAATAATTAAATAGAATGATAATGATTATTTATTTATTTAATAAGTAATTTCTATGTATATTTTGTTAGATTAGCGCTTAGGTACGTGAAATTAAAACACCGGTATTGTCGCTTCATTCGTTACCCTTTCTGCAACACTAGTTTTTTTTATTATATGATTGCAAACACATATGCATCTTTTTCATCGTAGATATATAGTTTCTTCGTACCTTGAAATGTGTTAATATCCCATTGTTCAATAATCAACAATATTTTATTTTAATTATTACCTATAAATTCTCGGATTTAAAAAAAAACGTTTTATTTTCTAAGTAACTTAATTTTTATTTTAATAAATAAAATATTTTTTGTAATCAATTAGAATTATTATTAGATTATGAATAAAATAAAATAAAGTGATCGAAATATTTATTAATTTTTCTACTTTAGTTTGTAGATAATGCCTTTCTTACTTCTAAAACTGTATTATCTCTTTATTTGGGCATTATCTAATAAATTTTACACAAAAGCGTAGAATTATGGCCATTAAAAAATAAGTGAGCTCTGATGTGTAATAAAAGCGGCGTGATTGTGTAAATAAATCTGCAATTTTTTCACTGTAAAATTAATCGTAATTGTCCTTTTAACCTCTTTCGGCGGCGCGACCATATTAAAATCGTTAAAAATTTAGGCCCATCCCGAACAAAACGCATAATATAAAGAGAACTCAAACAATAAATCAAAAGGATAATTTTATACAATGAAATTTAAAATCACACAAAATAATTAATTAAACTTTTTACGGCGGTCTTTTTACTTTCGTAGCAAAATATTAAGCAACTCGTTCGCAGTAGATCGGTCATTTTTTTCATCAGCGTAGGCAAGCATGGCCGAACAGCTGAATTTGTTCCCAGATAGAAAGAGATACAAGCCGTGTCTGTATGGTTGTGTCTCTGTTTGACGCTCGTCGGGCAGGTTGAGCGAGCGAGACAAAACACTTGTTTTCGTAGCTCTGTCTCGCTTGATTTTCCCGGCGTGTTCCGCGTGCGAGGGATGGGAACATGGCGCTTGTATAGCGCTATCTCTGTTTCACTCATTGCATTGCGCATGAGCAGATATCATCGACCCGCCATAAGATGCAGCGCGCTCAAACAAAGCGTTCAGCCATCTTGATTATTTTCGTGTATCTTTTTTTAAAAATCTTGTCTCTACTACGCATATTGTGATCTCTAACCTCCCATCTTGTGTCAGTTATGAACTGATATATCTTTTTAAAAGTTGCAGTGGAATTATATTCTAACCCGCTAGCACTAGTATTCTTTTATGAGAGTCTGGCGTACATTCGTTGGGTAAAATAAACCCCACGATGAAAGCGACCTATTTCACTCGGAATAAGATTGCACTGAATTTTATATTTTTTTCTCAAATGTATATTGTCATTCCTACCTTTACTAGTTTGACATCTTTCTCAATATATTATTCGAGATTTAATTGTGGACTTTACAATTACAGGTATTATTACAAAATAGATACCTATTACACGAAGAAAATTAAGAAGAATAGGTACCTACCTAGATGAATAGTGTTCCTAAAAATGTTACTTTGATATACGTAACTATTTTATCAAAGTAAATTATTTTGATAAATGAAATTATGTTTTTGTACATAGAATATCCTAACATAATTTCGAAAGATTTTTGTGCCATTACACTTAAAACCAAAATTGAGAGTAAGCAAATAAGGTATATTCGATTTTTTTACATTTTTGCTGAATTTTATTTGTAAGATTATTATGAAAAACTTAGGTAGTCCAAAATGTCTAATTTAAAAACACACCCAAAGAACGGGCGTTAATATGTACTGTTATCTCATAACCCTAAAGATTACATTAGGATAGTGATGTCAATTTAAAGAAATTAAGTAATTACTAAAACCAAAATTAAATGATACAAGATAATGATATATTGTGTTAAAACTATCTAGGTAGTATAAGCATTACCTAATATTGAGTTAAAAATGATATTTATTTTCCAACTGAAATATTCCTATGTATATTTTTAATCTGTAACAATAATTTTATAATGAAATGTTTGTTCTGAATTTTCATATTATTATAGAATTTTATTAATTTTAATTCATACATAATGTTATGTCTACGTGTGGGTAGCAAATAAACAAGAAGTTTATTAGCATAATTATTGTCAATGTGTTGAATAACCGAAGTACATAGGTATAATAAATACGGAATTATTTTTGTCGATTTTAAAAACTATCAAACTTTGTTTAAAAATATGGTTTTGTAAAAAAAATATTAGTTTATAAAATTAATAATTATATCCGATCACAAAGATAATAATATAATAAAAGCTTTATCAGATTTCCAAATAAATATTAAAATAGTTTGTAAACATTTCAGTGTTAAGTAAGAACTCTCTATTGGATGGGTCGAAACGACCCAGAGTACACAATCAGGTTGAAATGAAAAGAATAAAAAAATATTTTTAAGAAACACAGTAGCTTTGGTTGTCTTAATTTTTTTAAAGAAATTCTTCAGAGCACGGGAAATAATATAATTATGTATCAATGAATGATTATTGAAAGTAGTTGCGGAAAAGAAGAGAAATCGATTATAATATTAAACATTGTTATATCCTCTTGTGTATATTTGTAAACACAAGTTTCTATCGCTCGTATAATTATAATAAAACGCATATTTACGTTCCGCGCGCGAACGGGTCCATTGTTCCCCGAGCAACAATGTATCGGACGGAGGAACCCAAGCGGGACCAACTCATTGTTAAGGCCGGGTATCGCGCATGGCTAATGGAATTGCAGAAACTTGAAACAAAACTCTGTTTCCTTAATTAACCCCAAGGAACTCGATGGAAATGGAAATACGACGTCTGGAACATTCCAACACGTGGACCAAGAAATTGAAAGTTTTAAAAACGGCTTAAGGCACGAAGTGAAATAATAAATAAAGGTACAAAGAATTTTCGCATTATTATATTCCTTTTTTTTTTTTTTTAAGAAAAGATTGTCAATTTTGCAGAACAGTGTATTGAAATCTTTTGATTTATAATGTAATTATATATTTTGATTATTATTTTTTTATAATGGTTAAAAAATATTTTCGGCTGGTATTAATGTTGACATATAATTTGTGACTAAATTATAAATTCATTTTACATACTGTTAATAATATCGACACAAAAATATTGTGGTTAGTCATTTTTAATGAACTTTGTATTTAACAACGTCAGTTTTATGTAAACAGTTTCTGAAATATCATTTCGTTCATCGCGATGATAAACAACAAAACCTAGGGAATATCAATACTTATGTTTCATTTTTTTTTATATGTAAAAATTATTAAATAAATATATTCTTAAGTAAAATAATTATATAATCATAAATATGTCAAATAATTGATTGCAACATAGATTGGTCATACAAGCAGACACTCCAAAGTGAAAACTCACGAATAGAATTTGTATTGCGGACAACCGATGATATAGGTGGAAAGATATTCGAAAACGAGTGTAAAAACTCTTGTGGTAGATATACATTGTCATATATTCCGAACACTCTAGATTGACTTCATACCTTATTCATCTGAAATATGTAAGGGTATATAAAAAATATAATAAATTTAATTGGTAAAGTCACTATAATTGCTCCAGTTAACTTAGTAATAGTGTTATTACCCGCGATTGATATAATAAAACCGATAGGTAATTTTATTAAATGTTTATTCAACTTCATTAATTATTATAACATTAGAAACAGTTTAATAAAATTAACCGTCTTCAAAAAATTAAGAGAAAAGGGAAATTTTTGGTCGTTACCTTGATAGGACCACAAGGTATCCATCATTGGACTTGGGAAAATTACTAACATTTTGCACACATAGTCTAATCTAGGAGTTTTATAATAATCATATATTTATAATATTAAAGTGGTATACACCACAAAACTTGGTTAAATAATACATGTAGGTATTTATGTGTTGCATGTAGGACATATATATTTTTTTATCCCGTTGGGACAGTGGCACCAAACAAACAACTTTCCAGTGCAAGATGTCTCTAATTCTTTAGGGAGATCACCTTCGGATCCAACTATCTGAATTTCTTATTTGGCTTTTTGATTGATTCCATCTAGTCTTCGTTTCACTGTTACGTACTTTTAAACCTCCAGATATTTGGCTGGCTTTATTGCCTCTCTTTTCTTAAATCTTGTAATACCAATGATATGCTGGTTTCATTCTATAAATAATAATTCCCTCTCTTAGCCATTTTTTGGAATGAAAACAGAAGATTTTTAAATAAGAAAATATGTGTTGCCATAATTGGACCAGTCCAATGATAAGGCTACATGGTGGTCCATTGATGGCAACTATGGACTCTGTTACAAAAACATGTTTCACGAAAAGCTTCATTATTAGAGTTTCAGTGATCTATTATTCTTTTAAATGGTATTTAGGTGTAATTAAAAGTATTATTTTTAACATTGAATATGTTTAATGGCTAATGTTACATTAAATAACATCATACGTAGAATCACAGAATAAAATCTTGTACTATGCTTAAAATTTAACATTTTGCTAATATAAATAAAGTATAAATCAATAACAAAATCAAATGTTTGTCATTCCCAATAAAATTAATTGGCCCGCGCAAAAGTAACACAGACTCCCAATCGATGTCGTAAACTTGTACGGTACAATGAGATTGCGTTTTGAAGATCGATACGAGGATGATTTTTACGATACAGTTATTGACATAACGATTTTGTTACGATTATAGACAATACACAACCTTTATTATCGGGGAACAATTGTTTATCTGCCTATAATGTTTCGACATTGTGTGTGTTAAGGCGTGATTAACGTTTATTGGCCATAACGTTAACTTTACGGCGGCCATTAAAGAGTTTATACGACCACTCTAAATCACTCTGCTACCGAGCCACCTCGTAGAATTAGCGAAGAATTCAATTTTTAAAGTCAAGCAGAAAACATACAAGCCACAATTTTAATATTCTATATAATTCATATAAAATATTTTTGTACGTAGCCACGTGAGTTTCATCGAAAATTTTTTTTTTTAAAACAAAACTTTTTTCCGCACACACGTTGAAATGTATTTTTTGTCGCTACTATAGTTTCGAGAGGCGCAGTCCTCTTCATGTGTAATACACAGTTAGTCGGCTTTATATCAAATAAAATATTTTAATAATATGAAACTAAAAACACGAGTGTTTTTTCTGCATTATAATGTAAGTTCCTAATAATATTTCTTCTCATTTCATGCGTTTTTGTAACGTAGATCTTTTTTTTATTTTGCATTTATTCTTAAATATAAAAATAGTATTTATTATATTACGACTTTAACTGTTAGAGTAATTTATTCTTTTCTTACATAGGCATAATATAGGTGGTTATAAAACACAATTTCAAGTCACTCCGTGGTCATACCATCCATCTATAATAATTTCAATAGACATTTTTCTTGGCGACCAAGTTGCAGTACCTGTGCTGTTTTATCTAGCACAAGATGTAAAAGCTGCCTATGTAAAACACCTACCACGAAATATTAAACCGGCATTTTATACAAATAATAATATAGGAAATTTACTCATAAATTCTAAAGACAAAGATGATAAATTTAACAATTCTGGTATCCATAAATTTAATTGCAAGGATTGTGCTGCATTTTATATTGGTAAAACGGGTCGAAATTCTAATATAAGAGTAAGGGAGCATTTGAGATGTTTGAAAAATAGTGGGTTTTCAGATTTTCTAATCATTTGATAGAAAATGGTCTTGGTTTCGATAAAAAATTGGGATTGTTAATTTTGCATATAAAACGGTGTTGGTCATAAATTAAATAATTTGGAATCGTTGGAGATAAATAAAGCGTGTAAAACTAATCAAAGCTAACTAAATTTAACTACAAGTCAATTCAAAAAAAATTTCCTAAAAATTAATCTAGTAATTTTGTATCATCAAGTAACAATTTGAGTTAAGTAGTAAATTTAATTTTAAATAATTATTGTTTTTGATTAGTTTTAGATTTACATTTTTATTATTAGCATTTTTCTCTTTTTTAATATTTGAGGGTTGGTTGTGTTCTGCTTTTGTCCGCTTAAAATTTTAAATACTTGACTGTGTCACGTCTCTCGTTTTTTCTACGCTGTGCGCTTTTCTCGTTTGAAAGAAACGCAATAAAAGAGAGAATTAGGAGACCCGTAGAAGCAATCAATTCGGGAGCCATTTGTGAACGATTCACTTTATACTTTTCGTACTTCTTTCATAATACACTAGCTCAGCTCGATATTTTCGGATAAAAGGCTTTATATATAAGAATTATGGTGTTTAATTTAATATTTTTATAATAACTTCAGCTAGGTAGTCATCACGCCATTTCTACCCAGAGGTAGGAAGAGAAGATAAAACACAAATTTTTCTGTCGCAAGACATGACTTTGACATACACGTTCGTATTTAACGTAGAAATTTAATGACCTGTTTTCATTTTAATATCTGATAGTTAGAAAGGTACGTATATACTGGATGCGTGTTTTTAATCCGAGAGCGAAACACATGCGATGATAATTAATATCTTTATCCGCTTTCGAGAAGGATCTCCTATAGAAATCTTATCCGTGGATGCACACTTTAATAACATGAGTTTTTAGTATTATTTCTGGTACCATCAATACACGCATCGCAGATGTAGCCTCGATACCACTTGTTCACGTTACCAAATCACTCGATCGACTGTTTTTTAATTTTACTATGCGCAATCAGCTTTTCAGTTACCCATACATTATTCATTCTTCACCTTACCATAAATGGTTTTATTTATTTAATTCTTAACATAGTGCATATATAAGCACTCTTATATATACTCTAATATAAACAAGATTAAAGTATTCACTTTTATCAAAACTTATCTTTTACATATTTGGCCAGTTTAATTTTAAATCTATTCCATTTCTCCTTATTTCTTATGTTTTCTGGCATTTTATTAAATAATTTCATCGCACTATACATCATCGATTTCTGAGATTTGGCCATCTTTCTGAATGGCAGTCTCGGTCTATCCCTTCCTCTTGTACTATGCTTGTGCTGATGTTGATTTGCATCAATTTTTCGTGTAAATTTCGCAGATAAGGATTTTGTAAATAAATACCATTATATTAAAATATATTTTCTGCTAAAAGGTCATCATATTCAGATCTTTCAGCGTTGGACTGATTCGAGTGTATCGATTTTAACACATTATAGGTGTATGTATACCTTTAGTTTAGTTAAGTATTTTGCCTGGTTTAAATAATATTAGAGTTAGTATTACAACTCAATTAAATACTTCTAATCTTGCCTCAGATTACTAATAGATACTATTACCAATTACATAATACGTTCATAATAATTAAAAAAAGGTTGTAATAAATTTGAATAAATTTGAATGCGAATCATTATATCATTTCAGCAAATATGGAAAAAAAATACGGAATATATAAAATAAAAATATATTCATCTAGGTTCTATATTGTATTATACATTTATTTCCGTAACAGAAGGCATGTCTGAAGAAAATAAAAGTGTTCAATCAATGCATACTTTTGGTGTTCTTGTATCTCTCAATAAAACAGTCGTTCAAAAACTAACTAGAAGTAATGAGAAAACACATGGAAGGATGTTTGATAGGCTTTACACGAAGAGACAGGAATATGTAAATAAAAGAATAGATAAGAGTAGTTGATATAATAATTGAATTTAACAAAAAAATTTAATAGTAATGAACATGCCACATCACTGTAAGGAAGGATAGTTGTTGGACGAATTCAGCATCCAATGGTACCCGAGAGGAATTATGAGGTCCTAGACTAACATTTGCGAAAAAACATGGCAAAGAATAACAATGGATAAAAAAGTAGGAATTACATGGGGAGGCCTTCATACAGCAGTGGATAATGATGATCATAAATGATTTAAAATATTGATCTACAATAGTTTTAATGAATAACTAATCATATTTTTATCCTTTGTATGATAGTTTAATTAATTTTTTTCAATATATGCTAATTTTTGAATTTTAAATTCTTATCGTTATAAAAATGTTGGTACAAATTATTTATCCACTTTATTATATTAAAAGAAACTCACCTCTGTATTGCATTATACCGTGTAAAATAGTATGAGGCTATTTCACAATATCTGCTTAAGTTCTAATTAGTATTCTTCTTCCTCTTCGCGTTCTTGTTAGACTTGTCGTGACTATCTACAGGTAAGCTGCCGACAAAAGTTGCAATATTTGATTATCACATGTCTCGCATTGAAGAAAATATTCAGCAGATCCATTCAGCCTTAAACCGCAGATATTTCCTCGGTATCGTTAATGGTAATATTTAAGCACTCGAAATTTCACAATAAAATATATCTCTGAGATTGACACATTGGTCTCTTCATGGTGTACGTACAATTAATAATACACCAGCACCAAATGGCATTATTCCGCGGATAAATTTAATAATGGATTTCACGACCGTTGGTTAGCGTTATCCCGTGAATAAAGTTATGATTATTTCATTAAGAACAAAACAATGCAGAGCGATTGTAAAATAACAGATGACCTAACTGTTGAATAAATTTACCCGGCAGATATACATTTACTAGAACATTTCAAAGAAAGAGACTCAATTAATAACACACATTGTTATGAAAATTTAATTTTCTGTGTAACTACTTCGCTATACTATAATCACTGCTTTTATACGTGAAAAAACATGCAACGTAAGTTATTTTACTTCGTAATATTATTAAACCAACCAATAGGCTTACTGTCAAACACAAACTAACTAAAATACGAGTTCTAACAGACAGTTGTGCAATTCTTAAATCTATGACCTTGTTTTAACCCTTCTCTAATTGCCGTCCTAGGCTTAATGGGTTTACGACCCTACGTTACCTACAATGATTATTTTTGTTTTCCGCAAACAAACATAAAGGGTTGGCCGGTGTACATTGCACAAAGAAATAAACAGTTTCATGGATTGCTTTACAGCCCCTAAGAAATGTGCAACTCGTTAGGTGCATATAAAGCTGAGGACATAAAACACTATTCTGCAAGGGTGCTCCAACTTTCACAATAATATTAATATTATTTTTGTTACGAAATACTGTAGTACAGCTATGAAATGTATTTTATATAATAGCTGTTTACTGCATATTATATTTTATTTGCATACATACCTATTTTTTCTTTTTCTTCTTTTTCTTCATTTTGCTCTTGTTAGAACGCTTGCAGCTCGCCTCCAGACTGACAGATAGTTAATAGCAATGGAAATTAATTGTTAATATTTAACTCGATCGTTCTAATTTCTTGTATATCCTATAAATTAATTGTTTGTAAAAATAACCCTCAACAAAACTACCCGGCATCTAGGAACCAGCTGACCGTGTGTAAGTCTTGTGAATAGTATACATTTATAAAATTATGCTCTCATAGCAGTACTTATTAATATTAAGATGAACAAGTAAAATGTTAAATTTTATTAATTGATAGCTTAGTTTTAATACAGAGTTTTTAAATCGTCAGAACTGACATGAATAATGAGAATTGCAGCTATAATCATTGTAGATAATTGATATATTGTATAAAATATGTTATTTTGATTAAAATTTTAGATCGGTGCAATGTATTTGTACATTGGCAATTGTCTGTAATAATATTTCTCTATTGGAAGCATTAAATGTTCATTGTTTTGAGGGAAAAGAATTCTCATTAATATCATGTAATGTCAAAATAAATACATAAATTACCTTAATTATAAAATGCGTAGAACCAACATGTTATATTTAAAAAACTTTATTTACTTAAAATATCCAGATATAAATCTATAAATTTTCCTATTACAGTTTGGAAAACCATCGAGAATGTACCATAGTGAATGTCCTCAAACGGTACTTGTAAACTTTAAGGTCAATAAATATGGCCCAAGGCTACTGCTTGCATCTCTTGCAGGTAGAGACGTCTGCGCTGGAAGGGTTAACTGTTTAAATGTAATGTTCGCAATGAGTGCAAATGGCGTAGGTACTTGGGTAGCCTAACGAGATTATTTTTTAATTTTTTGATTTATTATTATAATAGTGTATTATATTATGTACTCTGAATTTTACCTATTTTTTATATTTATTTTTATTAATGTTACCTACTGTACGAGTATTTAAAATATTAGATGGTGAAACATTTAAGGATTATATTTAAATGTTTTTTTTAGTATTATAAGATGTTATATTTAGAGTTCATAGTTCGTGTCGAATTATCTATACGTTGTCAAGTTATACATAAGAGAAATTAGTAACATTTTAAATATCAATAACATATGTTATTTAAAGATGTAAGTGATGTGTTATATTATGGACTTAGTTCTTATAAATTTATATAAATAAACCGTAGTAAAAATGTATCTGAAATATTAATATTTACGCGCACACGGAATTGTTTTTTTTTTAATAAATATCAATGTATATACCTATCTTAATACATTGTAATAATGATACACTAATTATGAAACATGCCTTAATATTTTGGACTTAAATTGTGATTTGATGTAAATGATCTTTTTATACCACATTTTAATTTGTTCATATTGCTAATTATTGTTGTTGTAATTGGCAGATCATTAAAATATTTAATTTCTAAAATTAAGGTGCATGTCCACGGATTACGCCGAGAGCAGCGATAAGGGAGCATATGAACAAAATTAATTCAATCTTTGTTATCACAATTATGTAGCGAAAAGATTAAATCAACTGATCTGGATCGACGAGTATTGTTACTCGGATATGCATCATAAGATGCTGTGTAATTGTTGTATTCAGAAATATTTAGTTGATTTTTATACAAATAATAATAAAAAATTGTATACCCCTGAATGAACTTATTTTGATTGCATTAATGCAAAAGAAAAATATATAATGTGAATGTTGATAGCACCAGAAATAGAGAACTTTTGCGGAAGATTTTTGTTACAATCACTTTAACCGGGAACTGGAAGATGGTCCTATTAGCATCCGAAAATTTGATTCAATTAGCATATGAGGAAATATATGAATATGGATGATTTGTATCAAGACAAAAGAGTTAATATTTTGTACTGGAAAATCTTTATATACCTACATATTGTTATTTTATAATTACAATCCTTAAATTTTTGTAGAGAAAGTTTTTGCATTTAATAAATCTTGTCAATACTAGTCAGCGTGTAGGCAGTTAAATATCAAAATGTATCTAACACACTTGAGTTTATAATTATTTTAGAGTTGTTCAAAAACATTAGTTTATTATATCCCTGTACAGTTGTTTTAGCAAATAATCTGCCGCCCATGTCACCGTAATAAAGCATGTTAACCCTTGTATAGCGCCGGCCTTCAGCGGCGGTGTTGCGCGGCGTTATTGCGCCGTTACCTTCCCAGACAATGGCCGGGTGGTGGAGCGCCTCGGGGGATGAAGGGGTTGGGAACTGCCGCCGTACCATCCCGCTGCACTGACACTCGCTTGTAAAACAATTGCTTGCGGATCCATCTCGGTTTTGTAGTGATTTACTTTTATTTTACGAATTGAATAAACCCAAAGTTTTACAGTTTTTTTTCACATTTAATAGTTACATTCTTACAATCACGCTATTTCTAATAAATGAGGATGGGCAGAAAGGTTATAATTTTATACTATCTATGCTACTACACAACTCTCTCCTTGATTGCATTCATATATCTTATCGTCAACACTCTTCGATTTTATTAACATGACACGTGTTGTTACATATTATTTTTCATACAATCATCACTTCTTTCATTAGTTTTGCATAACCAAACCTCTTAAATAACCCCTTTAAAATATATAATTTTGTTCTGAAATAGCAACTTCGCAACAAAAATGTGTTTTCATTAAAAATATATAAGTTGTTTAAAAGTTTATACAAATTTAATCAAATTGATTGCTTTAATTCTAGTGTTTCCTATCGTATAAGGTATTTAGGATTCACTGTAATATAAAGCTGTTACTTATAAAAATGGAATAATCCTCTTAAATGTATCAATCATAAAAAGTCTACAGAATATATGTTTAAAATGTGTCTAAAACGTAATCAGTTGATGTAGTGGAATGATAACGCATTTTCTCTGATAAGAAAAGATCCAGGTTCAAATCCCGATAGTTACCAAAATTATTCATTCGACATATGGATATATAATTTTTATTTGTATTAAATTAAAATCATCAAGTTTAAAATCAATTCATTCTTCTGTCTTTTATAACCATACATAGTCCTACTTTAATTTTATTTTTTTCGATTCCATGGTTAATTTTCATATCATACCTTCATACCTCGCGGTCCTATTTGACCTAAGTCAGGTATATATATATATATATATATATATATTTTGCCTTCTTGGTGTGTACAGTGATAGCGAATTAGTCTCGACATTTCATTAGAAGGCCTATTGAAAGTTCGTCGCTCCTCCGCCCCTCTGTTCCCGTTTGTCCTGTGACAGGTCCATTGCCAGCATCCCATTCATCTCAATCTGCGGGATCAGCGAAATAAGACGATCGGACAACCCAATGCCATCACGTAAAATACCACAAAGAAATCAATTTTAATTATGAACTAATTTATTTTATTAAACCAAAGGCATTTTGATGTTTGTCAATCGGGACAATTTAGACTGACATTAAATATAAGTGTCCCATAAAAAATGTATTATTAGTAGTACAAGAATACATTGTCATAGGTACCTACGCATAGTATTCTAAATCTTGTATGACATGGACATGGGTGAGTTGGAAGTTTACCATATTTTGTGTTTAGGTACCTACGTATAGTATTCTAAGTCTTGTATGACATGGATATGGGTGAGTTGGAAGTTTACCATATTTTGTGTTTAGGTACCTACTTATCGGCCCCTTATTTAAAACTTCAGGGCCCAAATAAAAGTGTTTAAAATTCTGAAATAGTGTAACTTACCATCACGCCGTTTCCCCACGAAGGTAGGCAAATATGATAGAGCGCCACACCCTGACATATAATTCTCGCCTCATCCATACTCATACATCTTCTCACGTAAGCTCGTTTATTATTGATGCTTCTGACCGGACCATGTTCCAATATCTGGTTTACCAAGTTTTCTGTGCACGTCCCCTATTTCTGGTGCTATTAAAACTTAAGTCATATATCTTTCTTATTATTTTCTCCTCATTCATCCGTTCCATATAACCAAACCATCTAAGTGATATTTTTTAAAATCTATTCACTTAGCTCAGCTCAGATCAGCTTTACAAACTATAAACTACCTGGGTCCTTACAGAATAGTAATGCTTCCTTCCAAATTGAATGAAATTATAAAAAAGTAGCTTATAGAAAATAATTTGGTTTTCTTGTAAGCTTGAAATGAATTGTTTAAACTGTGACACTGATTAGTTGTTATGTTTTGATTATATTAAATGTAATAAAATTAATATAAATGTACCTTCAGATAAACGTCTTGCAATATATTTTGTGGGTCTAGTTTTAATAACAATAAAAAAAACATTATCTTGCGATGCACTTATTGTGTGTACTATTACTACTACTATTATTATTGCGTGTACTTATTTAATAATTCTACACATTTTAAACATTTATAATATTATAATCTACTACTTTACCAGTCATACGTAAATACACTTTTGGCATCTTCACGTGGTTTCTGCGGGTGCTTTCTTTATAAATAATTGTCAAATTATAAAATGATGTCCACAGATTTTTATCATCCGCATTTGTTTAATAATAGTTATGTAATATGTCTATTAAATTATTATATTTCTTAGTTATTTGCTTTACGTGCCAAAATGATCGAAAAACTTTCCACATTAGTATTAATTATAATATAAACAGATTTTCTTGCATTTTTTGGTACCACATGCAATCTTGCTTTGAACCTTCTGTTAGTAATTAGACTAACCCAATTCTCGGCACACATCAGTAGGTCACGGTTCACAGCTGTTGGTAGATTCGTCTTACGAAGCGTATTTTTAAAATGTTTAATGAGTTTTTAAAAGTAATATGTTCATTCTATGAAATTTAACCAAATTTATCAGTTACTAATTGTTATGGGATGTATTAAAGATATTACAGTAAAATTTACAGATACTTCATTATTTTTAATGTAGCAAAATTTACATTTAAAATATCATCAATGCCTCGTAAGTAGACATCTTAGCATTTGTGCAAATCGGTTATTCAAACTATATATATTTATGTATGTAATTACATGTCAATTTAATTATTTTTTCGTGTATTTTTAATAAATAATAATTTCACTGTAATGTTGCAATTTTAGAACATAGTTCTTTGATAATTGATAAAACAAATTAGATAAATTTATTTGAGTAAAATTTGTATAAAGAAAATATATAAAGTTACCATCGGGACTTGAACCTAGAACTTTTTTTAACCGAGAAAATGAGTTTACAAAACTGACCGAAGACTGTGGTGTTAAATCCTCTTTGTTTACTTCAATGACTAAATGACGTAAGTTGTTTGGAATACAAATCCATGGTTTAATCTTAGTCACTAAATAATCTTGTGGATGCCATTGAAGAAGATCAAAAGGAAGGCTGCCATGCGGTATTGGTATGTAAACCCCGTAATTTCGAGTAGTCCACAAACATTCATGTCAATTTCAACAAAAAGAAACAAAAACACGTGGCAGGTACTTTAAAATGCAGGTTTATTATTTCATATAATTTTTTATAGTTTTATTGCATACTTATAGTTAGACTAGATAACTATTTTAATAGTATTATTATGAATTGTACCTATAAAAGATTGAATGTTATAAAAATAAATAGGCAAAGTTTTCAATTCTTCTTTTCCACGACGTTACATCTAAAAGCGGAATTTGGCCTTCTATATAGTTGCTCTCCAACAACATCTATCCCTGGATATTCTTCACCAGTTATCGGTTCGGCGGATTTTTGATTCTTCCGTTTAGTGTGTTCGAGGTTGAGCCCAGCTATATAAAATTATCTGTAATCGAAAATGAGATAATTTCGCAAGTTACATACTTCTTTGATCATCCACGTCGGTTCCTCATGACTGATGATCACGATCTTCATGAACTCCCGCCCTCTTGACTATGCTCCTCTACTTTTCTCGGCATATTGCAGACGTTAGCGCTATCAGATTATTAACTAAAAACTTATTCGTTAGTCGAGAATAAAGTTGTCTCATAATTTATTATATTAATTTCTTAATCAGTACCTATAGCCCTAAATGACTGAATATAGACTAGTTTATCAGTGAAGCATCCTTGAAGATATCCGATTAACTCGTATTATATTAAAACTTATATCTAATGCCTTTCAAACTACACTATTACATTAGTTAATTCCTAAAACGTAAGCATAATTATCTCGCAGTAAAAACAGACTTTATTAATTGAAAAAGAATTTAAAAAAACACATTCTTATTGTGAAGTTGTAATTATTCAGAACAGACGGTCTGTGATATTTTAAATACTAATTAATATTTTTAATTAGTATTTGAAATAAGTACATATTTATTGTGTTCCATTGAGGTAAGCAGTGAGACTTATCCTAGTACACATTTTTAACTTCTTTCACACATCATATTCGTCAGTTTTTTTGTCATCTGACATGCTGAATACATGACAAAGGCAAAGACAAATATTGTATACTTGGTTGTAAATTTAATGATGGTCGCCATGTGTAAATTATTATTTATATTTTCTAATCAATGTAAAAAACTTTTTACTATACTTTTTTGGAGAGTCCTGGAATCCTCGCTTCTTACAACGTGGCCGGGCCACCTCAGTTACATCTGTCTCAGTCTGGATCTTTGACCCTAGCTGAAACTGGGCCACCCAGGAATGAGATGGGCGGATGCAGTGAATAAAGTTGCAAACAGATTGCAGGTGCAGGATTGGAAAGAGTTGACTCGCGACAGGGTTTAAAGGAAAAACGTTTGTGAACAGACCCGCTTAACCCGTATTACTTTACTTTAAATATACAAAACAATTATTTTCACTGCATCCAAAAATCATAATTCCACGAAGATGCCATTTTATTAAAAAGGTATAAGTCTCTTTTTCATATATAATATATTTTTTCACATAGAATAAAATACTTCCCAAAACTATAATTAAAATAAAACGTTAGAAATAGCGCGTTAACAAATTTCATGTGAGAATCTTGGGTGTGAGTGTAATATATAAAAATATTATTACCAGATCTTCAATTTTTACAAATACCAATGCAAAAAAAAATGTATAAAAAACATAAATATGATAAAATCAATTTTATCTAAAAATATTGTTGTTGCGCCACCTAACATTTATCTTGCATTATCTAACTATGCTACAGCGACAATATTTTTAGCGACAAATTTTCGAACTTATATGTTACCTTTTTGATATTAATACATTTAATCGTTTCATTATTTGAAAGATCCATCTATCTTATTTTTACAGAATATCAAATACCTTTGAGTAATCTAATAGCAGTAATCTATGGACGGATGGCATGAAACATGTAACGATTTTTAAAAAAAAATTCTAACAAGTGCAAATTTTTACACCGGTAATTTATTGATAATATTATATTGTAAAACACTTATTTATTGTAATATATAATATATGTAAATATATTGGTAACATATTTGGTATATAATGTTTAAACCGAAAACCACTGTCCGCTAAAGTAGTGCAGCGTACAATCAATTAATTAAGTTTTTAATTTTTAAGGTAAACTCATTACTATTGTGCAATTGAAGTTTTTTCAGAACATAGTTCTGTGATATTTTAAAACAAATTAAATATATCAACTAGAAGGAAATACATAAAAAGTCAATTTATCGAAAAAACATTTTAACTAACTAACTAACCATCACGCCATTTCGACGTGGAGGTAGGCAGGGAAGATATAGCGTCATACTCTTCTGTCCTGACACACACTTCTCGCCTCATTCACATTTAAACGTCTTCTTATACAATCTCGTCGATTATTGAGGCTTCTAATAGGACCATCCTCCAGTATTTATTTTACCTGATTTTGCCAAGTCTTTCGCGGACTTCCTCCACTTCTAGTGCCATCAACACTTGCGTCATAGGTATATCTTTCTTGCCATTCTCTCCTCATTTAACCGTTCGATATGACCAAACCACCTAAGTTATCATTTTTTAATTTTACTCACTATACTAAGATCAGTTTTACATTCTTTCCTTATTTCTTCATTCATTATTCTGTCATAAACAAATCTGCCACATATACGCCTAAGTGATCTCATTTCCACCGTATTCAGTCCACTTTCGTTCCTCTTCTGCTAACTCGAGGTCTCACTTGCATACATCAGTGTCGGTATCAGGACTTCATTGTGTACCGCTAGTCTTGCCTCAGTTGACAAGTTCCCGTTAGATATAATTCCATTCTACTCACTTTTCACTTCACTGTATTCCTTGCAGTCACCCTCCTTTCGACATCTTTCTCAGCCTTTCTGTTTCTATCAAACATACTTCCCAAATACAAAAACTCATCTACTTATTCGAAACATTCATTATTAAGGAGAACACATTCTTATTGTGAAGTTGTAATTATTCAGAACAGATGGTCTGTGATATTTTAAATACTAATTAATACATTTAATTAATGTTTGAAACATTCATTACTTACAAGTATTCCTCCTTCTCGAATACCATCTTTTTCGACTTGTTGACATTCATAATAAGGTCGCTTTCCTTGCATACATCGTGCATTTTACTCACTAGACTTTATATAAAATATTTTAGTTATTAATAATATAAAAATAATTTTAGTATGCATCCTAACAACGTTTAATATCAATATTATTTGAATTAATAATATATAAGTACGAACCCGACCGTCTCGATCCAGTCATTTTGCAATAAGTGTATTTTTTAATTTTAATTTCATTCACATTTTGAGGCGATCCACAGCATTATTGCGCGGGGGGGGGGGAAACAATTTCTGACTAAGCCAATGAACAGAACGCTAAACGCCGGGGTAATTCAACTTCTGCGGCGATGAAAGTGATCGCCAATTTAATCAATTTACTATTTTAAGACTGTGATCTAAGCGTAAATGGTTTCATCGGAGATGGCATTTTTTTAAGATCCCATCGAATCGGCCATTGAATGGGCCACTTTGGGTGAATGTCTTCTAGAATGGCCCCGAACGCCTCTACATAATGCCATAACTGCCTTAAAAGCGTAATTTGTATGCTCATCTTATGGACGTTATGCTAAACTAGGATTTTCGAGCAGGCCGCGTTGCGTATGGGGCGTTTAAGGTACTGAGCATCTATTATAGACATTATTTCATTTATCTTCGCGTAATGCGTAATTCGAAATAATTTGCATGTATTTAGTAGCTCTTTCGGTAATCGCTTATTAACAAGTCTGCTAGATTTTATTTTTACTTATTGATGGACCGTCTCCACTAAGCATATTATACCAAATGTTTTACAGATGCATAGATATAAGAAGTAGGTACCTATATTAGATACACACGTGCGAGTAGTAATTGTAATCTCAGCAACCTCCATATTTTAAAATTAGGAAAAAAAAGAAAAACTGATAGGGGCTTGAAGAGCGATATATTTAGTAATACACTTTTATTATGAATGATAATCGTTATAATCTTGTTTAAAACATAAAATAAATATCATACTTTCTTTCAAAAACAAGCTAATTTCCTTACTATGGACATTCAAATTTTAGACTGTCATTGGTCGAATCCTAATATAAATGGCAACAGGCAAAAGTAACTGACTTTGCAACTAACACCATTTTTAATGGCCAATTACATCACAAAAAACTATGTTTGATTGATAATAAATTAATACAATACGTGCAAGCTAAATAAGAATAAAACTGAAAAATTTACCCTAGTACTACTGGTACCCTCAAGTAAAAATTAATAAGCTTTAATTATTTTTAAAACTCTTTTCACAGATTTAGTATAATATTTTATATTTTTTTATTTAATCTATAAAGAAATTAATAAAATCAGACTCAACAGTATGTACAGGGTGAATATTATGTTCCAGGCCGATATTGCTTTTAAATAGCTGAAAAATAAAACAAAAATTTACAATTTTATTTTTATTTATCAATTACTTAGTTTATTACAATTATGTTTGGAATATAATATAGGCCAAGTAGCTACCTATAGTAGTGGCACAAATGCGTGCTTTTTTAACAATATTTTTCATGATATTCTCGCACACTTCGCGTGTTCTTTCACTAATTTCATTTCGAATATTGTCCTGTAGCATCGGAATTGTTATTGACTTATTGGCATAGACCTTACCTTCCAAGTACCCTCACAGAACATAATCTAGAGCCGTTAAATCAGGTGATCGAGGAGGCCAGTCGATATTACCACTTTTTGACATTATGCAGCCGGGAAAAATTTCAAGCGTAGCTCGGGCTATCTGTAAGGTGGAACCGTCCTGTTAAAACCATGTATTTTTCAGGTCCAATCGACCCAATTTGGCCACCAAGAAGTTTTCCAAAATGTAACGATTGATAGTCATCACCGTTGATGGTTACATCATTGCCATTATTATTTAGATAAAATATTTTAATGACTTCAACACGTTTTTGAGGCATAAAATGCTTCAAAATAAATTGTAATTAACTATTCTTTACCATTACCAAATTTAAATTGACATTTATTTGACAAACCAAAATAGTGGTCTACTAAAATCGGCCTGGAACATAATATTCACCTGTAAATTGTAAAACAATATGAATTGTACATATCATCATCATTTCAATCCCTTATTCGAGGGGGGTAGGGGTAAAATTTCGACAGATCGCTTTCATATTTTCCTTTCTTGCACTGTTCAATACTTGATGACCAATCAAGATACAATCGATCTTACTGTTTACTATTTGTTCCAACTTAGTCTGGGTTTAACTGTTCAATATTTTAGCTGAAATAATTTTGTACTTAATCACTTTTTTATACGTTTTATTATACAATTTCGACTGACCGACCTATCCTAAGGAATCGATGTCAGCATCGCAGGTGACATTTATCAAAATCATGATTTCAATTCATAAATCTAGTGCTTATATAACGAGTTTTTTCTAATTATAAAGTACAATTAAGTATCTCAAATATTTAAAAATATGACGAAGAATAACAAAACTATTATATTTTATTCTCGAGTTTTTCATTATTGCATAGATTTAATCAAAAATTATAAATGAAAAATTTTTGACACAATATTACAAATTACACAATAATTAATAAAGCTGTATAGAATTTATTACATTATATCACTGCGTTTGAAATTTTTTTCTATCTATACATCATTGACTTTATAGAAGTGGTTTACATCCAACAAAAATTAATTGTGATTCAAATATTCAACGTATTATATATAAATAACGCAACTATATATAAATACCTAGTAGAAGTACCATCCTACTCTTTATTAGTAAAAAATTTAATACTTTTGTAAAATGTTCAAAAAGTATAATTTTTAAACAAAATAAAAACCAGCCAGGTATGTTATTGCCTGATAACCAAATTGGATAAGCCTTTAGACGGAATTGAATAAATTATATTACATTTACAATATTTATTATCTTTAGTATTGTCTACGTTTTTGCCAGTGCTTCTCATTTGGTCTCACATGGCTCAAGTAATGTCACAAATTATACAGCGGGTAATTAATATTCTCATCATTACCAGACATACGATTGCCTGTATGGGTGGCTGTCTAGGTCATTACGTAATGCAGGCACGGTAGTTCCTGACCGTATTCCAAATCAGCCCTTTGCTGTAGTCAGCGGTCAGCACTCGTCTGCATTGTGACATGATCAGTGCCGAGTGTCAGTACCTACTTAGGTGTTAGTACCTACTTAGGTGCCACGTCTCTGTTAAAAGTTCTCGATCAACAAGTACATTAAGTAAGTATAATTTAATTAAAACGCTTCAGATCAACCGCTCCTTCATCATAGTACAATTATTTAATTTTATCTTTCTGTCAATTAGCATTTAATTTATATCATTTACTTAATATAAGATAATAAAATATTTAAATTTAAGAGTACCTTTTCAACATGATCTAAGATAGCGTTTCCAAAGCATATGCTGCAGCCCTGGGATTCTCATAGATATACAGGAGGAGTGAAACACATTCGCAGAGGGACAATTAGGGTGCCATGAAAAAAGTTTGAGAACCGCCGGCGTAACACAAAAAAAATCTTAAATATAACAGATGCTTATAATCCATTAAGTTTTAGATTAGGTAGTATAAAGCGTTCTAGTGAGAGGTTATCAAAGATTCCAATGCGATACAATAATTTAGTATATAATGAAGCGATGTTTACTGCCTCTACTGCCTGTACTAAAGAAGACAGTTTTATCCGTGAAATCTTAACCATATATTTAACAATTAATCTCAAATAAAATTTAAGTCACAACATTGAATAAATAACAAAATGTAATAATCAAAATTATAAAATAATCTAAATAACAAAAATCTCTTCGTTTGCCTATGATGCCAGAGAAGAGAGTAGGAAAAAATATAAAATTAGAATTAAGCCTTTGCTTAGTTTATTTTCTCCCAATAGTTCCTGAAATATTAATTGAGTTTGTCCATTGTTTATATAAAAATAAATATATATAATATGTTATAACAATTCTGCGAAGGAACCAGCGTGATCCTTTTTGCCATATCGGCCGAGATCCTTATTTACTCATTTCATATTCCTGGCAAGCGTATTGTCCTCGCCTTGTATGGGATAATTGCACAGGGCAAGAGCCAGACGCATAAATGTGGCGCGTATTCAACCCGGAAACATCTAGGCGAGAACGGATACCTTCCAGCCTTCTGCAGCGACGTTATTAGACATCGAACATTCTTCCAGAACCTAGCGTCGTCCTATTTAACAACTTCGTGGAACTCCACCATTCGATTGTTGCTAAGAAATGTAATTTTAGCTAGACTTACTTAGCAGGTTTTAACCGTATCCTCGCGGGAAATAAAAGATAAAGTGTGCAAAAAAGTAACACAAATACCTATACAATATTATTATCTAAGACTAAAGATATGTGTTTTTCTAAAATAGTCTTATTTTAATGCAATACTTATATTTTAATAATTTAAAAATACACCAATTAATAAAATTGTTTTTGAGACATAATATCCATAAATTGTGTTGTAGGTATAGCTCCGAATTCTCATATATTTTGATCACATCATTAGCATGAGAATAACATGGAAAAATCAGTGGTTCAAAAGAAAGACATTTAACCAGATGTCGACCTGATCAAAACTTGGATGCAGAGTTTTGGACTGCACAAGAAATGCCACGGACCGGAACAGTTGATGATGGATCAACCACACTGTTTACACAATATGCAACCGCAGGACCGTCATCACCTTTCACTGAGAATAAAACGAAGAAATAAATTCATAAATTGAATTGATTAATTAAATATACACATAAGTAGTAAATGGCAAAAGACAGGCAACATCGCTCGCAGAAAGGATAATAGTTTCACAGATGCAGAATCTAATCTATAAAATCAAAAGAACAACAGACCGCCCTAAGACCTGCTGCACCGAAGAAATCATCAAACTCTGCGAAATACGTGTCAGATAATTAGGACAACAGAGAAAGGGACACATTTAGGGAAGTATTTATCCAGAAGTGGATAAAAAATGGCTATGATGATATATAGATAAACAACAGCGGTGTGCACTAGACAAATAACAATGGAAAATATTTACTACGGCTGTATTGCTACCAAAAGTTGTGTTCGTTCGGAGGGGCATATTGTTGTAAAAAGAATATCAGTAAAAGTAATCTTTCATCTTTGAAAAAATATTAATACTTATCATAACTGTTATTATAGGAAAATTCTTCATATTAATAGTTGAACGATTAAAAAAAAATTATAATATTTAATAACACCATGTTTATAATGTAATGGATCGCATATATTTAATACATATTTGCATTGTACTACTTCTACAACATTTTTATTAGCAACATATCCTAACGCACGCCACTGACAGTACCTACATATGTGTATACTACAATTACGATACGTACTATATTTAAATAAATGTACACAATATATTTTTAATTCCGATAATTTACTAACATAATCATAAAGATTGCTTTTTACGAATTTTAAAGTGTAAAGCATAATTCCCAGCAAACAACAGCACCGGGTACTCAACGGTTTCCTAAGGCTTTAGATGGAAGGAAAATTACATATTTCTTTTCATTTCGCGCAGACCGCTCGGTCGGTAAAAATGGTCGCTTTCGCCGGCCGTTTGTGGGTAATATATTGACACAAACAGCCACATAAATGCGAACGTAAGCAGTTGTTTTTACTGGCGTATAAATCAGGCAGGAGTTCCGAACTTTTTGATTTCTCGTCCCGGCTATTTCCGTGCATACTTTATTACACTAACACTTCTGCTATTTTGACCGCTTCTTATTTATAACGGATAAATAGTTAGTAAAATGAGCTATTAAAAATAAAATATTGCTGATATTTTTCAACATTTATACAATTTTTGCTAGCATTTCAGGCTTTTCTGGGAGTGCGTTTTTTTCGAACAGAATAAAATATATTCTTGAGTAAATAGATACGCGAATATTCTTTACAAGATATTTCTTGCATCATAGTACCTAAAAAATTTGTATTGTGCAAGCACATTTTTGTTGTGAAGTTGCAATTTTAGAACATAATACTGTGGTTAATACAAATTAACTATTTATCGAAAAACTATTTTTTAGGAGAACACATTCTTATTGTGAAGTTGTAATTATTCAGAACAGACGGTCTGTGATATTTTAAATATGAATTAAATATATTAATTATAATTAGTTGGATAAAGCACCTTCCCCGGTTAGGAAAGAGATCCAGGTTCGAATCCCGGTGGCGCAACAACAATATTGTTCGATAAAATTGATTTTATATGTATATCTTTATAATTAATATATTTAATTCATATTTTAAAAACTATTTGTTTGCCATCAAATATTTTTTAAATTAATTTTATAGTTAATAGTAGTAAAAATTTAGAGTTTTTCTTAATTTTCAAACCTAATTAATTACGTATTTTACTCTCATTTTATAGCAGATATTCGTAAATTTGTAATAACTCACCAATCAGTAATATTTATTTATTATTATTATATTTCATTTATATATTAAATTTATAAGACGATTACGTATGTATAATATATGTTGATAATTTGACACTTTCTGAGTGTCGACGAAATAAGTTATTTTGATGTATATTTTTCTGATTTTTAAAGTAAATATAACAAAATTCAGAAAAAAGGATGTATTAAATTTCATTTATGATTAGTTCGGCGAATCTGTCTCATGTCGCCCAAAGAACAACCGAGTTTTAAAATACATGTAGTATGAACGAGTTTAATGTAGATATATTCTCCAATAGAAGACAAACTCAACATTGATTCTACTTAGGGCTTATTTCAATCGTTGAAGATAACGCTAGCAGCATTGATTTAAAGATATTTATATGTAAATTTTATGTTCCGGAAAAACAACTTTAGCTCGTTTTAAAGGAGGTTAAAGTACCTACGCGTGGAAGAGAATTTTTATTTTTATTTATTATTTTTTAAAGTATTTTTCTTTCACAAATATTTAGAATAATGTACGATTTTATTAATTGTGATTTTTTATTTGTTTATTTATACACCGTGTCGTACAGAAATCTGTTTACATCATATGACTTTCGTCCACACCAAAGTGGAAAATTGATTTGTTAATCAGTATTTCATAACAGCGGCCCAGAATAAGACCTTGGAATTCACCTGCGGGAATGGATTTTAATGAATTTTTTTTTAAACTATTATAAAATCAGTATTGAATCGTAGGCGGTTAAAAATATATTTTGAATACGTTAATTTTTGCTTCATGCTCATCGTTGAGGCTTCTAACATCCATTTAGGACCATCATCCAGTATCTAGTATACCATCTAGACTTGCTCTATTTTTGATGCCATCAACACTCATATAACGAACGTTCTTACAACCCTCTCTTCATTCAGTCATTTCACGTCACAAAACAATATTTGATATGTATTCGGATTATGTCATTTTAAATTAATTTTTTTTAAATTTGTGTTTGTACAATAATTGACATATTTGTTTCTGTAAATTTTCGAAGATTAAGCTTTTGTGCATATTATATAATACCTTCTTTAGTTCATGTTTATTGACTTAAGTATTTTGAGACACGCATATACGATGTATGTAAGTACATAGGCAGGTAATGGTAAGCTTCATATAAACTTAATGTACGTAGCTCGGCGGTCTTTGTATTATTTACATGCATGCAACAAATATTAATGTATTGTTTATTAAGCCTCTGTCAAAATAAATGTCAAAGGCTACCCGTTTATTTATATACGCACAGAGGCAAACTCGAAATTCGTAGTATATTAATCTTTTATATTGTTTATTACAACAAATCATAAATAAATAAAAGGCTTTTGATACTTATATAAGGATACGTTTTAATACAGAATTGTTTTAAGAGATATGTGCATTAAAATAAATACTTTATTCCATTAAATGAATTATTTGTGCATTACATTAATTTAAAATTAACATTGAATAAATATATCTTTAATACAAATAAAATGTATTAAATGGAAAGATATACATATAAAATTGATTATATTGAAAAAATATTGATGTTGCTACCGGGATTCGAACCTGGGTGACTTTCTATGTATATTTTTCTAATGAATACATTTAATTTGTATTTAAAATATCACAGACCTACATTCTGAAACAGAAGAATGTGTTCTCCTTAATATATATATATATATATATATATAATTATTTTGTTACACAAATAATTCGTTCTAAGAAACAAAGTATCTGTTTTAATGTACGTATTAATAGTTCCCTTTATATACATATCCAATAATAAAATATTAGAAAGTATGTATTTTGTTTCAATCATTTTTATATGAATATATTTGGGTTATGGAACGAATCATCTGACTTTCCATTATTTCCATTGGGAAAATTCTCCTCGATACGAGTGCTTTGGATCCACGATACGATACAGGTTGCCGAATCAAGGTTTTACTGTACGTTATAATTATGAAAATTATTTCATGTAAAATTGATTTTTATAGATTTACTTCTGAATCGCCCTAGTATTATTTTTTTTATCCTTGCCTTATCCCTTTCATCTGGGATCGGCCACTCCAATCATTCAGCTGCTGCATCTTTGGTCACTTTCAAATCATTAAGATGCGGCTGACTGAAGCACTCCATATTGCTCGCGGTCTTCCCAGTTCTCCTATCGGTGATTTTATAAATCATCTGATCTACATACCTTCGTTCGCATCACATTTTTCATTTATGAATCGGCTATATCCTAAAAGAACCATCTCAGAAACAACAATATTAATAAATACGAACATATTTTGATTATATTTATATCTTCTTCTTCTACGGTTCTACATCCCAGAATAGTATTTGGCCTCCTCCACAACTTTCCACTGACAACAATTTTTCTCCAGTTCACGGAACCTCCCATCCTGTCTTCTTTCGTACAGTCACCCCATATCTTCCTTAATCTGCCTACAGGTCACTTCCACTTAGGTATCCACTTGGTCATGATCTTTAGTATCCTATTATCTGGCATTTTTTTAATATGGTCAGTCCATCGTAGTCTTACAATTGTTTCTTGCTTAATTAAATTTTTGACCTCGTAGTTCATATTTATTCAACTTTCTTATTCTCTTACATACTTACGGGATCTCTTCTTCCTCTTTTAATAGACGAAATGGATTTCTTTCTTTTTCCGATATGTGCTCATGTCCGAGCAACGCAAGATTTATTTTACTGCTTGTTGTGGAATGGTTTTATTCAGTACGGAGTTCCTGATATAATTAATGCAGTTCATGGAATAAGCAGTATATGACGCCAACACCACATTTAGAAAGCGTCAAGCATGTTACTTTCTTCCTTCTAAGATTCCATGTTTTAACACCATTTACAGTTAGGTATACCAGGGCTTTAACCTACTCAGAGTTTTATGTCTCTTAAAATGTGCGGTTTTTTCGAATTATCCTAAACCTTGGCTTTACACGCTTCATTTTTTGAGACGAGAGATAAAAAATGATATAATCTCAAAACATTGTGTTTTTAAAAACCTATTCATTTCTTAATGATGAAATAATAATTCTTACACACTAACACTTTAATAAGTAGATACAAGTATGTAAATAAGTACATACATCGACGTCGAAATAATTTTATCGGTACGTCTGGTTTCCTTTTTGCAAAAACTCAACCCACGCGAATATCTAGGAATTAAACCATCCCTATTTTAGTTCTGGTTTTTTCTACTAGATGTCAGAGGGTGTGCATTGTTGTCTCGAGAAGAGGGGTTGCGAAAATATTACGCTCGAAAAATCAAATATATTGCGAAATACAACCTTTTCCCAACCCTTTATAGTGGAGAAAATTAGAATAGGCTCGTGCACATACCTATTACTTTATATTGGCCATAAACCTGAATTATACATTGGTTAGTGCAAACATTTTACGCGATCTTTATAAGGGTAGAGATTGGTGGGTAAATTTCACAGGAAATCAAGAGATACAACACTACACTAGTACATTGTATTCTTTACGGTATAATAAAAAATACATTTTGATAACAATGCATTTGCAGCATTTTCGTGTCATTTTCTGTACGCGCAAGGAATCAATGATACACGTAACAAAAACATAGTGGCTTGAAACATTTATTAAAAATTTCAAAAAAGTTAATCGAATTGGTCAAAATTAAATCAGATATTGGAAGACAGCCCTGTTAGAAGAAAAAAAAACACACAGATGAGTATAGCTTTACATAATTTCTGCCTGCCCCTGTGAAAAGTGGCGTGATGGTTAGTTAGTTATAACGCTCAATCAATGAGCACTTACTTGAGTAATCCTGTTTATGTTAAATAATTCTAGGATTTTTTTATTAAGCTTAGCAAAATCAGGTTTGTGATTAAAATCCATTATTTTAAATTGTTTACATTGTTTTATTAATCTCTTAATGAATTGAAATACATCTACCGGTTTCAAAAAATATAATTTTCTTCGTCAAGATGTCATTCAGTGGCGTACAGTAGGCATAGATTTAGGTGACGCTTATACCAATGACATTATACAATCATATATAATACAATATATGTAATTTCGTTTAACCAACGACTTTAGACAAAATAAATCCATCGTTTATACGACCATACAATGTATTTATTTAATTACGTGTAATAATAGTGAATACTAACTTACCATCACGCCGTTTCTCCACGGGGGTAGGCAGATAGAATAGAGCGCCATACTTTTCTGTCCTGAATGCACAGCTTTTTTGTTTGTATGCACTGCACGCCCCTCATGTCATCAACTTATTAAAATTTTTAATAGAATCTATTTTTAAAAAACAATAATATAAATACAACAAACATACATAACAACAAAGTAAATTTAGTATACCTAACTTAAATTGTTACTTGATGAAACAAAATTACTAGAATAATTAAAAATAATTAGAATGAGACTTGTGGTTAAATTGAGTTGGTTGTTTATAATTTTGTTATTAGTTTTACACGCTTTATTTATCTCTAATGATTTAAAAATATTCAATTTATGACCAACACCGTTTACATGCAAAGTAGACAATCCCAAATTTTTACCAATACCATGACCATTTTCTAGCAAATGATTACAAAACTCTGAAAATCATCTCAAATGCTCCTTTACTCTTATATTGAAATTTAGACCTGTTTTATCAATATAAAATGTAGCACAATCCTTACAGCTAAGTTTGTAGACACCAGAATTGTTAAATTTATCATCTTTGTATTTAGAATTTTGTGTAAATTTCCTATATTATTATTTGTATAAAATGCCGGTCTAATATTTTGTGGTAGTATTCGAAAATTTATTTATGAATAAAATCCTACTCCAAACATAAAACAAAGTGAACAATTTAAAATAAATTTTATTTAGCCAAAAATAATTAATTACATATTATTAATTGAACTTTGTTTTGTTTACTATTAGGCCAAACATCATATTTTATGTCCCTGATGAACCATTCGGCCTTGCCTTATCCAATTTCAAATATGGCATGCAGACTCGTCGATTGTCAAACATTATTTAAAAAATATTATATATGTAAAAAAAAACAAATAATAAGCATACAAATATACCTCTTTATATAATTTAATATTATTTTTTACGTAGTTACAAATAAAAGAAAATCTCTAACATAAAGCACACTTAATACTAGCTTTATTTAAAAACATAAGCAAAAAAAATATTTTGCAGTTTTAATTTAAAAAACTTTGCCCTTATGGTCCTGTACTATAAACTCCTGGATAGGGAGCGAAACAGATACCTGTTTTATCCGACAACGGGATTCTCCCGCGATGGAAGTTTGCAAAGGACTCGCTAGATGTCACCGGTGTGAAATTCGCATGACATTTCGCAATTGACGTGACGATTATTGCTGATTCTATTACGCATTCTACTTTATACATGATATTTATATGAATAGCAATGGATTCCTATAGAAATAAAATGAAACATTCCGGGCTTGCTTACGACTGAGGCATGCCTTTCATATTAGTATGGAAGCGGCGGTACGGCCTGAGACTCGATGGTTTGTTTTTCTTTAGCATATTTTGTGGGCGGAAAATGTATCGATTAAATACAAACCTTTCTTGGAGACTAAGCCAAGCTCAATTTTATAGATGAAACTTTGCAGGACTAATAAATATTCATAGTTTTCATACGAGAATTTATAGTGACCGTTATTTATTCCAACAAGGAGACTAGGCAGGTATATGACCTTAAGATTACATGGGTTTTCAAACAAATTTTGGAATTAGATAGTTGTATGAAATTTAACAATCCATTAATAAAATAATTGATTTATCTATTTCTTCAATATTTGCAAAATTAATTAGTGCAACATATTAAAAAAACATTTTTTATTTAAGTATAGGTACATTATTTCCTGAAGAAGGCTCCATAGGTTTAGAAAAATGTTGATGTATCAATATCTAGTGGTTTTAAACAAAGTGTTTTTTCTTATGATCTATTTATTATTTAAGCTAGTTTAATGAACGACTTTGTACAAAGTGTGGTCTGGAGGTGGCAAAAGAAGAACAAAAATGGACTGAATGCAATGAAAATGAGATTTGAAATGATCACTTAAATGCGTATGTGGAAAATTCCTTTGTGGTACATAAGTCGGGATTAAATAATTAACAAATTAGATGTCAATATTATTAAATTTGTTCTTAGCGCAGTGAATAGGATTAAACATTGGTTGCTTATGTCACTTGAAACAAATAAATGAGGATGGAATTGCGAATGATGATGGCAATCTACGAAAGACTTTGCGTGATCATGTAAACAAGATACTGGAAGACGGTATTGTTACAAGTCTCGAAGAAGGTAAACCTGGAAGAGCTGTGTATCAGTAAAGAATAGTGTGACGCTATATTCTATTAGGTTTGGTAGTTAGTTAGATAAGATCACTAATCATGCAGAATGTTAATACAGGATTATCCCTGGTTAATGGTGATTACTATGGTCTACAGAAATATTTTCTTATCAAATCTGAATTATTTAAAATACTTAATAGGCCGGTATTGACCAATGGCACAGAATTCTTGATCCGTACAAAATATAGTGAAATGATATTGGATAATTTTAAGAATAAGATTCATAGAAGAATCTTCGGAACCGTACAGGAAAATAGTGCATAGTGGACGTACATGTACTGTAGTATAATCGTTTGAGGAGTCTCCAATCTCGCGGTACATTAAACTGGGACGACCGTGTAAGAAGTTCCTTAACAACACGCCTGCAGGATGAAGGTGGTTAATGGTGTAGAGACAAATAAACTGGAGGTAACATGCGCTTTTTGGAAGCGGTCAAAGGGGTTGAAGCGTTAATAATTATGACAATAACAAGTATTATATTTTTTATTATTTATTTTTTATTTTTCCCAACATTTAAAAAAGTAAACAAAACGTTTATGCTGTAACAAATGTGATTTACTTGGTTGAATAAAAATGGTGTAATGTTGTCGCTACTGGCCTCCCTTTGTCAGAAAAATGCGTTGAAAATGCAGCAGCCGGGTTTATGAAGGCGGCTGAGACAATAAAGTCCAATACGAAGCCAACACAACAACCTTCACTCCCCGCAGAACCAGGATAAGCTGAATAATGGAGGAATAAATGAAAAAGGAATAAAAGCAGACTGAGACGACATTTAAAAAAGTGTGAATAGAGATTGTGAAATAAGATGATAACATTCCTACCATTGCCTCTCAGGTAATTTAAAATAACAGTATAAGATTTTGATTAGTTAGATATAGTCGATTGGATTATGAAGGATCGCTAAGATGATTTGAGCATATAAAACGTTTGATAGAGGAGAGAAAAGAAAATAAAATATATAATGTGACTTGGAGGCGACTAAATAGAAGATATCCACGAAAGACCTGGCACTGTTAGGAACAGTAGACAGGCTTATTAGAATCTAATAATTGTGCATGAGAATACGCTGTATACAGCGTCAAAGTGTGATCGTTAATAAAACTTTTTTTCTTCATAAATTGTATATGTTCTAATATTGTATTTTTTCACATTTTTATTTTTAACGAATTAATTTCATATCCGTATATTTTAAGATTTAATTTTTTAAATAGTTTTGGGTCCCTGTTCATCATATTTTTTAAATTTATCTAACTACCTTATAACTATGATAAAATATTATTATATACACATTTTGATTACCCGCTGTGGTCAAAATGATTGGATTAACTTTCAAATATAGAAAAAAAAAATACCCTATCAGGAAATTAGTTATTAACGTTCTTAGAAGATCAATAAATAAATGTTTTTTTTACAATTTTACTTAATAGAGATACGTACAAGAAATTTATGTCACATCAATATACTCACTATTTTCAAACTATGCTAAAGGTTTATGATTTGAAAATAGGTATAGCTTAATGGTCTCGTATTCACTCGATCACTAAGCGAGTGTCTTACTCCTATACCAAACAATCACGTCAGTAAATTAAAAATTAATTCATTAAATTATTTTTGGTTACTGTTCCCGGTCATGTTAATCATTTGAGAGGAATTCCAAAAGAATAGCACAAGAATTACATTTGAAAAAAAAATTAAAATATTTTGAATTATTTTAATGATATCGATCGTACCAAAAATCGCATTTACGTACCTCAATACTTAAATGCAACAAACAGTTCGGAGAGACGTTTCCAATTTTAACAACTGGATAGCGCTAGATAGGGGGACATCACTGTTCACAACCCATAAATCTGGAAACCAACCATGGTGGCTTGTTCAAAATATTCGTATTATGGAAGCATTCCTACTAGCTATGTGCAAACAGATGTGGAAAAGCGTCTGAAAATTAGAGAAGTTTCGGTAATATAATATAAGTTTATAATAAATGAAAGTAATATCAAGATTTCAAGTAGCAACTAACTAGAAGCGGAAGCTAGTGAGAGGTGATGATCGTATTAATAATAATTATAAGTAATGAGGGAATCATCCCTTTGTATTCAATGAATGTAGGCTTTAGCGATATGAGTTTGGCCCAGGTAACTAGTAGCCAAACTGGTGTCTAACTGAACCATAGAAAATATTTAAATAGCAGAATGGTTTCTGAGGAGTCGTTCAACTCGGTGCACGAATGTGGTCTGACCACATCTGTTTGGAGAAATTTAAATAACTTTGAAGTAAAGTGAGTTTCGTTAAATCCATTTTTTTTCGGAAAATACATATTGTTTTCTCTATTTTATACTTATAACAATATAAATAAAATGATCTATTTACAAAATATTTACTTTTTGTAATTCATAATCATTTATACACAATAGGTATCATAAAAAATGTTTACTCTTATAGGTACCTACTTAGGTGCATGAACTTTTATTACTATTTCCATTAACTGACTTACTAGTATTATTTGGCATTTCGGTAATTATCGGTATATTAAATCTTTTATTCAGTATCATTTTTGCTTAAAAATACAATAATTATAAAAACTAAAATTTCCTGAAAAAGATACTATAGGTATCGAAACATGTTGATTTATCAATAAATAGTTGTTTAAACAAAGTGTTTTATCTTCTTGTTTATATAATATGTGGCCATAAAGATTTTGCTAATATTTAAGAAGTAATTATAAAAACGCTTCATCATTTGTAGTCCTAGAAGGAAACAAATTCCATAGAAGCGTCATCAACTCCAATATACTACATCAACTCCCAACTAGTGTGCGATGCCTCCATTTTACTAAAAGCCAACAAACTTCATAAAAATTCTTCCGAACCAAGTGTCATATTGTTATTTTCCAACTACAGTGTCATATTTACGAATGCTCCTCAAGCCGAGACAATTTTTCGTCCCACTTTTCCACGAGTGTTTTGGGGCGCGAGAGGTTTGAAATTCATCCCCTGGAAGGCGAAAATAGATAGCCGCCTTCATTCGCTTTTTTCTATTAGGGCGGAGGAAATCCGCCCGCCCGAGGGGCGAGGAGGCGGGAAATATTCAAACAACAATTTCAATTTGGAAACAAATTGGAACAGACAATAGACGGTGGGGTTATTACATTACATAACCGCAATGGGTCTGCAACGCTGGGTGGTAATACGGGGCGGCTCTAGCTCTAGCGCGGGCGCCCTCCGTGGCGCGGTGGGCGCGGAGCACGCCTCGAGATCGCCACGCGAGTCGCATCTTTATTCAGGTGCCTATCTGTTATATCAGTAAACTAAAAAAATTAAAACTTTTATGTAAACATCCTTAGACATTTAGAATAAACCCAATTAGCTTTAAACTAGACACTATTCATATTTTTCATAATTCGTAATTATGATTCTTTCCATATCATCACATCTATGCATGTTTCATTTTCTTTTTAAAATACTCTCGGTAATTGATATTTTTTTATTAGTAAATATTTAGAAAGTTAAGCTATATGTAAGCGGTTATTGTTATGATGTTGTTTTTCAACAGATTATTATTTTAATTTACTGTTTCTTTAAAATGAAATCTTTTTTTAAATATTCAAATCAACGAATTTAAAATAAATCAAAAATAAAGTCGAATATATAAGTAAAAAGGAAATAATATTAAAGAATAGTAGAGAAATCTTTGAGAAGTATTTTTTATTAGTTATATATTTACACAAAAATAGATTTTAAAGAGAATAAAAAAACAACACTCGTATGACATAAATAACATATTAAAAAACGTGAATTCTCACGTAGGCCGGGTTCATATCTGCGTATTTAAAATTAGCGTCAGTTATAGCTGCTGGTACGGTGAAGCTTCAGACGGCTTTTTTGTCTAATTAGAACCATAATAGAGTATACCATATTTTAGTATTTCAATACATTAAATCTTCACCTTGAATACATTTCACTATCATATTCATTCTCTCCTCAATTGACTATTCCTATTCCATTAAAATCCACTCTTTGCCCAAATTACCCAAACACTTTACACTTATGAGTATACTTTAACGTATGCTTTATGCATATAAAGCTGCTGTAAGTATTTACAGCAGATCAGATCTCTAATATATAATACATCGCTCTGTTGTTGTAATGTATCCATCCACTAGTTTTAAATAGGAGCAAGGGACAGGTCACCGATAGCTCGAGTGACTACCACCCTTTACATCTGAGGAGATAGCTCGTCGGTCTGATCATGTTCTGTTCATATACAGTAATCCACATATAATCTGATACAAGTATACCGTATTCTTATTTGAAAAACCTAATCTCGTACATCATGAATACAGTATCCTAACAGGTGTTTAGTGCAAACCACGTAAGTACTACAATGACAAATGGTTTCTATTCGTTCGCCGTGTTCTTTGAACACTGAATTTTTAGGTATTACACTGGTCTTCTTCACCTATAGCTGTTTACTTTTGGCAGAGTAGTCGTGATTATTTTGAAGTCATCGATTATGGCTGTAAGTTAGTGTGAACCACATACCAGTAAATTAATAGACATGAAATACAGTGTACATACGAAGAGGGGTTTGTGAACATTAGTAGCGAGACGATGGGAATTCTACACACATTATTGGTGGAAACATAAATCCGATAGATTATGACACATTTATCCAATAGTAAAAGTATTCACTTTTCAAAAATTAAATCTATGTGTAAACATGACATATTTTTTACATTAATGCTTTTTATATTATCAGCATTTAAATTATGTTTCCAATTTAGTCATATTTTTATTAAAAGTCGCGGGGCTATTTGATTGCGTAAGTGATACCAAAGTGATCACGTGGGTGATATCAAAATAAACATATTAGGGCAAGGAATTTGCGTTAGTCCATGTATATTTGGTGGTCTGTGGTGTGAATCTTTTTTAGAACTTTCAAGATCGTCAGTCAGTTAGACTAAATGTTTTTTTAATTATGCCGTTAGGTACTATTAACATTGTTGGACAATTGGCTTTAAACGATTTAGTACTCTCTGTGTATGTTTTGCTGTATAATTCTCGCCAAGTGCATATTTACGTGTATATGTCAGATGAAATGTAACATTTGTGGCGCATCGTGCAATATTTGCATTTGAATCGAGATTTAAAACTAATTTGATATTTTCTGTTAACTCACTGTAGATACATTGTAGTCACGCATACAAATTTTCGAATTTAATTTAGTTTTTTGCATTGAAAAGCCCTCTACTTCCGCAATTCAGAAAATAAATACATATTTATTGAAACGAATTTCTACAATATAAAGCTTTTATAATCCCTTATACATATACCGACTCTGAATATACTGCAGAGTGGTAGTTGTATTTTTGCTATATGTTTTGATTCTTTATTAACAACTTTCTAGCTATTAGCTTCTTGAGTATTTAATGCGAATATAAGAATTGGAAGTTTAAAAAATTCAGACAAAAAATTCTCCGTTAGCCTTTATTAAAAACCATCTCCTTTTAAGTCTTACAAGAACTGGCGGGCAAAGTACAACCAAAAAGTACCACCTCGGGGAAGGAGAAGGTGGGTTAGGAAGGCGTCGTAAGATGGATGGTCCATAGAGGAAGACGTGAACGGTGAACAATGCGGCGTGACGATACGCCGACGGAACCGCCCGACCGCTATCTCGCGGCATAAGCGCCCATAGCCTAGGGCCATAACCGCCGGTTCCAACCGCCGTGAGCGCACATAAGGGCGCCTCAAATTTAGCGACTCTGCCGGCGACAATAGCCCGAATGTACCGGAATGCCTTTAAGCGGCGCTTGGGCCCGGTTTTTCTGCGGGAGATTGAATATATGTTACAACACCAATGATGACACTCCAATACGTGAATCGTCTGTGGCACTGCCACGTCGAATGCATCGATTGCGCAACTGTTAATGTCCATGTATATGAAATATAATTTTCATATTTAATAATATTTTAGACTACATTATTTTTATGCACCATCGAATAAGAATAATCTTTAATTGATATTTATATAAAATATGATAAATAATGTTGATTTAATGTAATTTATTTAATATCTAAAGGATCTGACCAAATTTAACCATGTGAATTAAAAATGTGTGCATTACATTATTTATTTATTTTAATTTAATTTTAATACTTCATTTTTATATAAGTTTACAATTGCTATCTTTTTTTTTTTCGTTGTGTAGTCCAGAAACAATATACGGTGCAATTATTTGCTCTATTTCTATTTTATTTATATATTTTTGAATTACAATCCCATCAGCTTTGATCCGATAATTTTTACGAATTTTAATTGATTTAATTATTATATTGATTCAATGAAATGTTAACAACATGTCTAATATTTCACAATTCTCAATGCGTAGAAATGATATTTAATATTAGTTTAGTGGTAAGATACTCGCCTTATTACTAAACTAAACAAATGAAGTTGTTGGGTCCTTATACTGGGCAACTACCACGTTAGTCATATTTTTCATAACATTGGGATTGTTTGAAAAATACTAAGAATATTGAAGTAAGATATAATATATGTATATTAGTCTGTTATAAATGTTAAATGTTTTAACTAATGTATAGTAACGCTATTTTCCGCAGTGAGGATAGAACGTCACACTATTTTACTAACGCATAACTTACGCCTCACACTCATATATATATATTTCCATGCATGTTTATTGAGGTTTTCGATGAAGCTATATTTCTGTGTCCAGGTGCACTCTGGACCCACCAGATCTCTCACCGAAGTCTTCTACTTCCCGTACCATTAATACTCGCGTCGTATATTTATTGACTCGTCTCATTCATGTTCCACATAATCAAACAAACTATGTGACTCTTTCTTAATCCTGCTCACCATAGCCAAGATCAGCGTTATCAGATTATATTCACTCCTAATTTGATAAATATTTACTTTTACAATTGAGCATTTTAAATAATTCGTTTTTATTAAACACTGCTAACACTTTTAACATAAGCTTTAACTCAACTAAATACAGAAAATTGTAGTTATGTAAGGTAACAAATGTGGCAGTTAAAATACGTAATAACTGTTATAATTTATTGGAAGTTCTCTGTGTTGAACATAATTATAGTGTTTTTTAAAAATATCTCACTCTTCATTCTTTTACATTCTTACATCTTCACATGCGCGTTCGCTGACTCTGCAGGCAGACTATTACGTGTATGTGTTAACCCCAATCAAGCATGTTTTTTTTACGAACGTCCTGTATTTGTACAGCCATCGAATATTTTCCTCATTATTATCTTCATTCTCATTTGTTCAACATCCACAAACCACACAAGCGACTCTTTGAATATATTGTTATGTTATTATTACATTTATGTTCACTTCTGATTTGTATACTGCATTGTGTTATATTTGTATTGTATGAATATATTATTATTACATAACATGTAACTCACATTCCCAGAATATTTGATCTACAGCAACAGGAGTCCGAGATTCTAGGTTTTAGCTCCACATTTGGTCGGTTTCATGTAATAGGTACATTTTTAATAACATACTATCATGTTATAATGGCACGTGTTATAAAAATATCTCTGCGTATAATGTCTACGGTAATTATTCCTTGATTTTAGTTCGATAGGTCTAGCCGTGATTAATGTAAATCTAAATTAAAACAGACTAGCAGAAACTTTACTTACTGCTACGCCCTGCGGGTGGCACGGCATTCGGCGTTCCAGTGCCTATTGCATTTGCTAGGTAATGGCGGCTTCATGGTAGTAATGGTTATTATTAATCGTTTTTAAAACCATTATCGTGACTGTGATTGTGTTTGACTGTAACGATGATTGGTAACTGATTGGTAACTGATTTCTTCGAGAAATGAATGGTACACTAGAAAGTAAACCTCCAACTGTTACCAATCATCGTCATAATCACAGTTACATAAAGGTTCATGGCCATGTTGGTCGCCACGCGGCCACGACATAAAATCATTTATTAATATTTAAAATATAATTTAATATTATTAAAAATATACAATCTAATATTATCAAAAAAAATTACCTTAGTATAACTTAACTATCAAAATAACGCAAACAAATACCTACCCAATTAGACATTATTACTGTTATTGTACGTGATGTGTACATATGTGCACTTGTCATGTGGTCACATATTTCTGAGATGCACACAGAAGCGAACAGCATCGACTGAACTGTCCAATAAATGACTTTGTAACAATACAAATAATATTTTAAGTCTAGAAGTAATTTACTTTTAAAATTAGCAATATTAACTTAGTGGTTAAAATTTAAAAAATAAATAATTAAAAATTTTTTTTTTGTTTAAAACACTATTTTAAAAAATAAATTAAAAGAATATAATAATCAATTTTTATATAAATCACAGATAAAACATAATGATAATAATGATTATTGGCGTAGGATTTTATACATAAATAACTTTTCGAATCAAATATCTAAACACCTACCACGAAATATTAGACCGGCATTTTATATAAATAATAGTATAGGAAATTTACTCATAAATAATAAAGACAAAGATGATAAATTTAACAATTCTGGTGTCTATAAACTTAGTTTCAAGGATTGTGCTGCATTTTATATTGGTAAAACGGGTAGAAATTTTAATATAAGAGTAAAGGAGCATTTGAGATGTTTGAACAATAGTGGGTTTTCAGAATTTTCTAATCATTTGATAGAAAATGGTCATGGTTTTGATAAAAAATTGGGATTGTCAATTTTTGACATAAACGGTGTGGGTCACAAATTAAATAATTTGGAATCGTTGGAGATAAATAAAGCGTGTAAAACTCATCAAAATATTATAAACAACCAACTAAATTTAACTACGAGTCCCATTCTAAAATTTTTTTCTAAAAATTATTCGAGTAAATTTGTATTAAGTAACAATTTGAGTTTGGCACTAAATTTTTTTTTTAAAATAGTTTTTTTTTTAAATAGATTCTGGTAAAGAATCAATAATATATGTTTTAGTTAGTTATGACATCTTGAAGAAGAAAATGGTATTTTTCGAAACCGGTAGATGTATTTAAACTCAATTAAGTGGTTAATAAATCAAAGATATAGAAGTAATTCATTTTAAATACTAATTAAATGTATTATTTATAAATATATATATATATATATATATATATATATATAAAATCAATTTTATCGAAAAATATTGTTGTTGCGCTACCGGGATTCGAACCTGGATCTCTTTTTCCAATTTGGGGAAGGTTTGAATGTCGGTAGCGCAATATTTTTCTATAAAATTGTATATCTTTATAACTAATACTAAATAAGTATTAAAAACTTCACAACTTTATTACAACTTCACATTAAGAATGTGTTCTCCTTAATAGTAATTTATTTTAGTTACCTTATAAGAATGATGCTAGAATAAGGTGGCACTGTACAGAAAGTGTCACGGCTAATTAATTTGAAACATTTAACATCCAGTAAATTGTTTAGAGGGTTAATCAGAATTTTCTACCCTTCCAATCCATGTATTAATATAAAACACTAAGGTAGTTGTACCCTTGTAATAGTAGATTAGGCAGTCTAGCTGCACGTAGAGCACTCAGAGCCTCCTTTTTCCCGCCTTGTCGGCGAATATTTAAAAGCCTGCTCTTAATTTTTTTTAATGTTTAGAAAATATTTTGATAATATAGAATCCATCAATATAACTGTATTTATGCGTTGGTGTTGGAATATAATTATAGTTGAATTAATCTTTTTTTTTTTGGAAAAAATCTTTTAGCTTTATTATTGAGTAATTTATTTATTATTAATATGAATCCTATTGATCTTACAAGATAATGTTAATAAAATTATACTTTTTATTTTTTTATCGATATCACTAGTTATGTGGTTTATATTTAGTAAAATAAGGAAACTTTGTAAAACGGGATTAGTTGAGAAACCCATGGCAAAGGTTGTTTCGAAGAACATTTTTTCACTGGAATATTTGGCAATATGAAAGGTTACGGTAAGAATGAAAAATATGACACTATTGTTTGTCGATACCAACAATTGTATTATTTTCCTCTTGCTGACTCTGTATGGGACTTTAAGCCCATGGGGTTAATGATTTGGCTCCACAGATGGCTGATTCGACAATTGCTATCGATTAAGAAATCAATTTATTTTTTACGAATGAGAGGAACAAGGAGAGGGCGAAAAAGAGAAAACAAAAAAATAAGAAGATAGGTGAAATGATAACAGATCGTCTATCTATCGCCTGAAGATAACGTCTTCGCTATGCTTATTGATTAGATTTGAATAACTCATCTTATGCAATCTTTCATACTCTTATATATGATTGTGTCTCATAACTTTTACTTGCAGAATTGCTCTCATCTTAACGTGTGGTGGTTTAATTATATAAATTAAACATAATAAAAACAGAATAATTTATGTAGGAGTATTATTTGTTACAATCAGTGTTCTCTATAAACTGCCCGGGCGCCCGGCTCTTAAAGTTTACCGCGTACTATACAGAATTTTTCGCGTATCATTCTGACAAAATAAATAAACATTGAACAATCTTCCAAGATTTCTCCGAATGATTTATGATATTTGAATTGTTTCCAAGAGTTTTATGTGCGAATATCTAGACCCTGGACGACATAGATAATAATAGATACATGACCATGATGTGACATCCATGTGTTCATTGGGCCGATGGTTACAAATATTTTAATGGTTCGGTACCTAATAAATTATTTTGTTTATTTTATTTAGTACTCTGAAAACCAAAAAAAAATATTAGGTCACTTTCATGGAACATTGGTAACAGTGATTTGAAATTTAATGTTCACATTTAAACTTTACTTCTGATATGATTTAATGTGGCAGCTCATTCTGACATGTTATATCTGCTAGGTGTAATTATTATGTATCTTGCTCGAGGTGGATACACTAGCGGTATTTTAGAATTTGCCAAATAAGTGTTATAGATACTGAAGAGTTACTTCAAAGGTTACATACATTATCGCATTAATAGAACCGGCGTTAACTTTGTAGAGTTAAGAGATTCGAGTAGTGCTAATAAACTCAAGTAGAGTTATAACACTGTTTCATTTACAATATCGCAGTTGAGCGAGATTGTCCTGTCCGCCAGCCCTAGACCTAGAAATAGTGAAACAATTGAGAGACTTGCTTCCATCATCATGATCATCACCATTGACACAGTGAGCCCGATAACGCGAGGCAGGTCACGACTCAAGAGTGTCAGCGAAACTTCCGCGTCCTTAATTAATAGTTTTATACTAGCGTTATATTCTGCATGGTGCCTATCGCGTTAATTTCCTTTCCCTTTGTCGAGGTCTCCCAGTCGTTCGTCCCCCAAGATAATCCCAAAGCGTTGGCCGCTTTAGTAATGGCGTTAATGTGATGGAATCGCTTTTAGTGGCTGTCATCAGATTGTATCAACAGCGGAGAATAAGCGAAGATCGCAAATCAGCGAAACGCGATTCTGTTAAACGTTTTTATGGCAATATTATATTGCCGGCGCGCGGTTTTCCAAGCCCTGTTTTCCGAACAATCTAAACTTGGCTCGATGTTTCATTGAAAAACCGAACTTTAATGTCGCGCGAGGGAGGCGCGCTGCGCACGCGCGCGGCGCGTCCGCAGAAAGCTGCCGCTCGTCCGCCTGCCGCATCTCGCGCGCGAAACACCACACTTTCTGAGCGGACTGCGCGAGTACATACCGTAGTGCACGGTGTGTGTGCACAATGATGTCGCATTTTACGTGCGTTATTTTTATCGTATTCAGAATTTCCAGCGAAATATATAGATACAAATCAACGTCAGAAGCTAAAAATTATGTACGATGTTAAATTACATGTAGGTATATTTTAGCCGCTCCGAAATTTTGAGATAACGTAATAAAAAAATTGTTTATATATCGAAATGGATAATGTTAGTTTTTAATTATATGTATTTAAAAAATAAGATTGAAGGATCAATCTTGGAATCGTTGGATTAAATATATTAAATTAAATAATGTTAAATGCACATATGGAGTCTTGGAACCGACATTGATGTATGGAAGTGAGGCCTGGAGCTGGCAGAATAGGAACAGAAGTAAACTGAATGCAGTGGAAATGAGATCACTTAGGCGTATATGTGGCAGATCCATTTATGACAGAGTAAAGAATGAATAAATAAAGAAATAATGTAAAGCTGATCGTAGAATAGTGAGTAAGGATCATTTAAGTGGTTTAGTCATATGAAACGGATGAATAAGGAGAGAATGATAAGAAAGATATATGACGCAAGTGTTGATGGCACCAAAAGTAGAAGACGTCGGGGGAAGACTTAGCACGACCAGGTAAACCAGAAACTGGAGGATGGTCCTGTTAGAGGCCTCAATAATCGTCGAGCTTGTATGAGAAGATGTATGAATGTGGGTGAGGCGAGAATTGTGTGTCAGGACAGAAGAGTGTGGCGCTCTATCCGCTCTGCCTACCCCCGCGGGGAAACGGCGTGATGGGGTAAGCAAGTGAGTAAATAAATGCACATGATTCGGAATTCGGATTTCTTCTTGGGAGACCACCGCATTCGTCATATTTTAAAAAATAAGAAGAATATTGTTTTATATTGCAAACTGTACATTTTACACATTAATTCTATTTTGTACAAATAGATAAGACATATTTTAATCCTTTCAAAATTTGTTGTATTAGATTTTTATGTTCGAATTCTCGTAATTTTGTTGTGTGTTCTAATTTTAAACTGATAATGTAGTTATTTTAGTCAATCATCATCCACGTCACATCATTGTGGTCTGAGTATTGCGATCTCTATGAACTCCCACTCTTTTGACTATGCTCCTCCACTTTTCTCGGCATCCTGTAGATCTTAGGCCTGTCATCAGAGATGTGCCTGTTGCCTCTTTTACTTGGTCGGTCCAACGGGTGAGGGGTCTACCTCTTCCTCTTCGTCCTTCGATGTGACCCACCACGACAAACTTCTCCAAGCTATCATCCCTTGAATAAAATGCACCAGAGACTGTGCAAGCCTGACCTTCGTTGTTTTAGGAAGGAACGTAGACTGAATATTGTTGAAATGAACTCACTCACTCAAGCATAGATGTATGTGCGAATCCATTTATGATATAAAGATTAAATAAATTTGGAGTGAATGTTAAGCTGAGATTAGCACGGTAAATAAAATTAAGAAAGAGTCATTCAGGTATTTTAGTTATGTGGAACAAATTAATTATTAAGCGATGATAAGAAAAACTTACGACGCAAATATTAATGACACCAAAAATAAATCATGTGGCGAGACCATGTATATCGCACAGGATTGAAAGGTCGCCGAAATGACGCCAATAAATTGATGCGTTAAGGATACGAGGTAGTAATTTAAAAACATATGCATCGGCGGAGTGCTAGAAAGACGTGAGATAGATTTCGACAAACAAAGACTGAGATTTTTTGAGAAAATACGTCTTTTTGACGCCTGTTGCTGCCTGCTCGCTAAAATGATAAGAAATATTATGATAAATTGAATGTATTGTTTGTATCTGAAATAAAACCATATTCACTGCGAGCGGGAACGCATTCTCGATTCTGTCGCCGCAGTGTCTCTAGAAATAACATATTTCTGTGTTTCTCTTCTTCTGACCTCGCGAAGTGGAGATCGGCGAACCACCCTTGTTTTCTTGTGGCTGTATGCAACACCAGGTAAACCAGATACTGTAGATTGGCTCTGGTAGTGCCTTCCATGAGGAGATGCATGAATGTGGATGTCGTGAGACTTGGGTGAATTCAGCGCTCTATTCTATCTGCCTACCGCTTTGGGAAAACGACGTGATTGTAGAATAAAGTTGAATTAAGAATTAAGTACAGAGAACGTGAATCAAATTATAGGTTTCTCTCAAGTTATATCTCATGACTGAGAATCATAAACTCCCGCCCTCTTCTCCACTTTTTTCGGCATCCTATCATCAAAGAAACAATAGTTGTCATTTTTACTTAGTCGGTCCAACGGGTGGTGGGGTCTTTCTCTTTCTCTCCGCCCTTCGACGTGGCCTACCACGCAATATAACTTCTTCAAGCTTTCTTACAAGATTTTCAAAAAAATGAAGGATTCGTATTAGGAAAATTGTTGTTACAGGTAGTACATATTGAAATTTTTTTTTAATAGTCTCATGTTATATATAGTTTAAAAAGTAAGTCTCGAGTTACAGGCAGTAGACATAGAAGAAAATCCCAAAATACCAGAAATAAGAATTTATTGGAGGGATGTGATAGTCGGACGCAAGGGAAATATTACCCCCTCGAATAGAACAATACACAGACACAAGCGAGGCGGTGTGCGATGGTATTAGTGCGGGTACAGACGGTATCGACTGAAAAGGGGAAGCTCGGGTGTTCCTAAAGTCGTGCCAAATCAACAATGTGTGAAATTACTTAAGCAATTGGCAAAACTTTATTTCAGTGTATAGGCGACATTGTGATCTCCCGCTTCTGAAAATGTCACGTAGATTACCAGAATCGCTATCCGTTTACCTACTCGTTAGGAGATTTTGAATGAATGTATCGGTTGGTGTCCGCGTCACTCGGTACTGCTGTGTGGGAGGGAACGGTTATTTCGAGTCTTACAAAGTCACATAAACGTCCACAAAGCGTTCCATAACCGAGCGGACGCACACGCGAACGATTCAGAGAAACGATGAATGATTCAATGTCCAGCACTCGTAATGTTCCTTTCCATAAACAGCAGCAGAAGCCACTTTCTTGGCTAGTTGTTTAGTGCATTCTCTTTTGACAAAAAGGTAGAAAGAGTATAGCGTGATCGCCTGATCAATGATACTCCAGAGACTGGAAATATCAAAAGCATTTCGATACAAATTATTAGAATTAATGAGACGTGCCGATATACGGGAGACCATCAGACATGTCTTGCGAATGCCAAAGTAATGACAACCAATATGAATCTTATTGGTAACCCCAAATAGGCGATGTGTTATCCCAGACTGAGTTGGGATAAACAGCAAAATAGATTGTATGAAGAAATATTATTTCTTAAATAGGCAACTAGTAATAACGCAGTGCTCTCCTAGGATAAGGGGATGAAAATGATGAATTAGGGATCATCTTTTGGTGCATTACGTGACCCTAAAAAGCCGATAAAAACCAAAGACAACGTGTATAAGATCGCACGTCACGCGTGTTTTGCTTTACGGAGCAAAGTACTGGGTAGTCAAAAAAAGTCCACGAACAGTACACCGACGAGATGATGATGTTGTAACAGGACTAGACCATATAAGAAACGACTATTTCGGAAGTTTCAAGCTTCAAAGATAGCGCCAATCGTATATAATAATCCAGACTCTGTTGGAATGGCTATACAATATGTATAGGCGACGACGACATTATAATAAAGGCTCTCAGAATTCAGATGACTAAAGAAGGATGAGGATTATTTTAGTCAACTTGATGGAACAATATGGAAAAGGACATCATAACCAAGAAATGACACAACATTGCGGTTCCTGGTATCTGAGTGTTACAAGCCAACCTCAAATAGATGGAAAGAGGCAAAGAAGAAGACGAAAAATAAAAACAGTTTGATTAGATATTTTTAACAATTTAGATAATCTGTGCTTAACGATACAATATTAATAAATATTATTTTTAATATTAACATAATAACATTCTTTCAGTAGGAGGATTATTTAATTCATTTTCTATGTATTTTATGGAGAATACCATTGTTTTATGTAACTCTTTACACAAAAACGTTGATGTCTTCTATATCTACGTTAAATGGATTTTTACAACACATGCATTAAAATAATGGTCGTGCTGCAAGGGACATTTGTCTTATGTTACCATAAAGCTAATCGATATAAGATTAAAACGTACCATACAAACACCGTTAGCATATCCAAGATATTTAACTTGTTTATTAAACATTTGACGAAACAATCCATATCTAAGGTGACGCAGGGGATTTTATTTTAATGGTACTTAGTAGAATTTTTTTTAAACAGAAAGGAAGAAAAAACAATACAAATTAAATGTATTCATTAGAAAAATATACATATAAAATCAATTTTATCGAAAAATATTGTTTTTGCTACCGGGATTCGTACCTTGATCCCTCCTTATTCGGAGAAATGCATTAACCGATTATGCTACACCAACACAGTAAGTTGACGACAAATTTTCGACCTTATATGTTGCATTTTCAAATTGATACGTCTGTCTTTCCATTATTATTATTATAATTATTTTTATTTATTTATTAATCTGTTATAATTACAATGAAACAATACAATAATAAGTTCATTTCATTTTATATGTAGAGGAAAGGAAGCACATTTGAAGTACCATTTAAATTTTACAGTCCAGAAAATAAGATAAAAAAGATTTTTTAAATAAAATTCAACAAAAAATTAGATAAACTAGAAGTTTATTATGAAACAGTGTTTAGAAAAAATAAAAAATACAAGAATAAGAAAAAATGTGTGTTTTAAAATATGCATATAATTCGGAATAGCAAATTACAAATTATATTCACTTTTATTAAGAGAACACATTCTTATTGTGAAGTTGTAATTATTCAGAACATAGGTCTGTGATATTTTAAATATGAATTAAATATATTAATTAGAAAGATATACATATAAAATCAATTTTATCGAAAAATATTGTTGTTGCGCCACCGGGATTCGAACCTGGATCTCTTTCCTAACCGGGGAAGATGCATTATCCACAGTTGGATAATTATTATACTATTATTATCAAAATAAGGTAGATGGCTCTTTCAAATAATGGAACGATTAAATGTATTAATATCAAAAAAGGTAACATATAGGTTCGAAAATTGTCGCTAAAAATATTGTCGCTGTAGCATAGTTGGATAATGCACCTTCCCCGGTTAGGAAAGAGATCCAGGTTCGAATTCCGGTGGCGCAACAACAATATTTTTCGATAAAATTGATTTTATATGTATGTCTTTCTAATTAATATATTTAATTCATATTTTATATTCACTTTTAATATAAGTGAATTATAAAAGTCGTATTTATTAATTGCAGTAATCACATCCGCATTTTCATCCGCTTCTGTATCGCATCTGGTGCACTCATTGTGTACCCAGAGGTTACACATTAGACACTTCACCCGAAGTTCTCCCCTTACGTCCTGACTGAAAGGACCATGGCAGAAAGAGCACACTGCATCTTCATCGTTTGGCTCTTCAGTACCTGGAGAGATGACTAAGTCAGAAGAAGAACTGTAGTAATGAATTATTTCTAATACAGAAGAATCAGATTCTGTAGCAATATCGTTGTTAGTATTTTTCTTTTTCGAACTTTTTGTACCCTTGGGTATTATCTTGTTCTTAGCAGTCCTCTTTTCATTTTCTTTCATTAGAAGCTTTTTGTATGGTGAACCAGATATTATGGTTGAAATCGTCGATTTACGCCCGCTATTAAATATGTTTTTCCTGGTTTGCGGAATATCAAATGGGGTTATGATAGTTTGCTTGAGTCTTCCATGCAAAACAGATGGCAACCGATGAACGACTGTATTCTTCTTATGGACTTTTCATTGAAGTCAACGGGTGTGGTCATCGACTATCGTCATGGGTGAAATTGATGCTTATATAGATAGTACGGCTGTACAATGTTTGACTTCATGTTCGTCAATGTATGTAGCGAGAAAGTCAGCATCGCTGAAAATATACTGGTTGAAAGAATAGATTCAACCAGTATCTGAAAGCAATACCTTTCTGATATAAATAGAGTTGGATGATTATTTTTGACAACAACTTGATATGACAATCGTCGAAGATCTATTTGTGTCAGGCCATAGAATTTATTTTCTACTATAAGGATGTAGTCTACCACTTGTTGTTCGTACTCTTCACTAAAAACTGGTTTCCGGCCTATTTTCTTTGAGGTCACATCGCTTTCAGTCGAAACAACGTAGTGCGTGGGACTTTGTAGTTCTTCGCTGTCTTTAAATATCCCATTTTTTATTACGAACTCCAGTAATAGTTTCAGCCATATTATTCGAATCCCACTTTTTTCTTTTCTTGTACAAATTTTGTAACAACATACATGTAAAATGAAATAAGACTACTAAAAAAAATATGTATATAATTTTGAATACTATTCCAATTTTGCATCATCCTCCGTATTCCGAATCAGCAACATTCAACCTATTAGATCTTGTTCAAATCACATGTCAACGTATTACAATATGCAAAAATAGAAACCAAACTATAAAAATATAACTCTTTCTAATATTATTTTATATATAATGTAATGAAAACTATTACAATATAAGATAATAATACTGGATTATTAACTCACCGAAAAAATGTTGACAGGAGCAAGTTCATAAAATACGTCAGAATTCATCCGCAGACGCAGGAAGACTACTACATCGACCGAATTCAGGGCTTACGGCCGGGGCATGCAATAGTTATAAATATTACCACTAGATTTCACTACCCTAGCAAAAGATATGGTAGTATTCCAAATTGCCAATAGTATTTCAAATATGCTTCCTTTTTTCTATATCTTTCTATTAATACATTTAATTTGTATTAAAAATATCATAGACCTATGTTCTGAAAAATTGCAACTTCACAATAATAATGTGTTCTTCTTAAAAAAAAATCCATATCATATATATTATATTTTGTCCTTTGTCCTTTCTGTAGCTTTATATGGATCGAATATCGGTATAATGGATTCAGATAGAGGATTAGCACATTCGAAGTGTAGTAAGATAAAATAATACGCCAAGCACCATACAGGAACTCAGTATACGCGATTAACTATCTTCGATATACCTGCGACGTGTCCTGCAATTATTTTATCATCTGAAGATTACATTTTTAATAATACAAATAAATTCCGGATTCGAACCTGGACCTCTTCCTATCCGAGGAAGCGCGTTACCATTCTCGCTATAGCAATCGAAAATGTTTTTTAAAAAATGTAATTTTTATTTTTTATTTATTCCATTTTTAAAAGCAATCTATTTTATAAGGTATTTGATTGCTATAGTGAAAATGATAACGCGCTTTTCCCGGATAAGAAGAGGTCTAGGTACAAATCTCAGTAGCAACTAAATATTTTTTGGATTAATATATTTTTTCTGTACATCTTTTTAGTTCACTGATTTAATTTACATTAAAAATACCACTGAACTATGTTCTGAAAACTTGAAAAGAAAAATTTAATACACGACTATTATTTTAATTATTAAACAGAGATAAAATGAATATAAAATAAAAATTTGTTTTTGGGATACAATTAGTTATAATTGTGTGACATAATTAGTATGCAGAAAATGTTAAGTACCTATGTAATTGAGTGAAGAATTAACAAATTAGAAGCTAATGAAGATCTATTTGTAGCATAATTGATAGATTTGTAGTAGGTTCATTAATACAGTTCGGTCATGTGGAACGATGAGGAGAATGGGGAAAAGTACAGACAGAGGACGTGAGCGAAAGAACCAACCAATTGAAAACGAAGATAAGCCAGATTTGTGACCCTGTTAGAATTAGAAGCCTCAATAACCGACGAGCATACATGAGAAGATTTATAGAAGCACTAAGGCGAGACTGATATACCAGGATAGAAGTGGATAGAGTGAAAATAATTTTAATAATTGGTCCCCATAATAAGTGGTTCAAGTAACTACCATCACACTATTTCCCCACTCTCTGTCCTGCCATTCTGTTCTCGCCTTATCCACTTTTATACATCTTCTCGAGCACTCTTCGGTTATTGAAGCTTTTAACAATACAAATAGTAAAATTGTAAATTAGCGTTACGCAACTTTAAAAAACATTTTATTTTCTTACTCACTTAGTTACCATCACGCCGTTTCTCAGCGGAGATAGGCAGAGGGGATAGAGCGCCACACTCTTTTGTCCTGACACACAATACTCGCCTCATCCACATTTATACATCTTCTCATACAAGTTCGACGATTATTGAGGCTGCTAACAGGATCATCCTCCAGTATCTGGTTTACCTGGTCGTGCCAAGACGGACGTCATATATCTTTCTTACCATTCTCTTCTCATTCATCCATTCCATATGATCAAACCACCTAAGTGATCCTTTCTTAATCTTACTCACTATACCAAGATCAGCTTTACATTATTTTTTCATTCTTTACTCTGTCATAAATGGATCTGCCACATATACGCATAAGTGATCTCATTTCCACTGCATTCAGTCAACTTTCGTTCCTCTTTTGCCAGCTCCAGGCCTCACTTCCATACATAAGTGTCGGTACCAGGACTCCATTATGAACCGCTTGTTTTGCCTAAGTTGACAAGTTCTCATTAGCTATAATTCCATTCAATGCGCCGTTCACTTTATTCCTTGTTCCCAAAACATTTTAACATAACATAACAGTTAATTTGTGAATCAATAGTAATCATATGTGACCTTGGAACAACATGGTGTCACTTGATATATGCGTCAAAATTGTATTTTTTGTCTGAAAATTCTAACAATAATTTTCTTAATTTTTTTATTTATTATTTAACTTTGTTTATGAAGACCACTTCATGAGTAATTTTAAAACACGAACCGGTTTCGGAAAATATCATTTCCTTCTTCAAAATGTCAAAATTAACTGAATTAATAAAATAGAATGAACATAATAATAAACCACAATGTTCAATTTGCAAATATTAAAAATAATAATTTTCTTTTCATAACTGTGTTACAACTTTTCTAGTGCTTTAGAAAGATAACAAGAAAACAAATGTATCTTTAAGTTATACTTATAATATTTTTTAGAACTATTGCCACTATTATAAAAAATAAATTGTAGGTAAGATACGGGCTAAATAATATCATATAAATCGGGGTAAGGGCATCTTTGAGGGAAGTGCGTTTACATCTCCTTATTACGTTGGGAATTGGATTTCAGTGCCGCAGTCTATTAAGAAATGTTATAAATCAATATTTGCTTGAAATACTATTTCAAACTATGAAAGTGTATGCCTTTTCAATCTTTTATAAATCTCGATAATCTTCTGTGCTAGGATGCTGATATTAGATAAATACATTTATTTTGAGTTGTAGTTTGCGATGTATATATTATTTTTGTAATTATTTCCGCGAATTACGATTTATAAGACCAGATGCACTTACCCCGTAAATTTTACACCGTAGGTAAAGTGTATCTACTCGGTGGTTGGTATGGTACCCCATATATTTTTGAACGAAAACTTTCGTAACTAGTGATGTTTAGACAGTTCCATTATTTTTTTAGAAATTAGCCAATTTCAAAATCAATCACTATGATATGTCACACTTCTCCCGTCTAAGCAATTTTACTAGATTTTTTTGGAACTCTGCACGTTTTACCCGTCGTTAAGAACCAAAATAACTACTTTCTATTATCATTACGCAGATCAGTAAAGATATTTTCATTATTTTAACAATCTATCAGAAATAATACAGTTTGATGCTCTTACCCCATATTTGAAGTAAGTGCTCGTCCTATTTTCGTCTCGTTTTGTCCAGTATCAGCTATACTAAAAGGTTATATTCCGATTTTTAAAGGCTTCAATTAGGAAATGATTAATGATCCTTCTATCAAAATTTCAAAGTCATAACATCATTTTATAAAATTTGAGAACAGTTAAAACTTTAATGTCGCTCTTACCCCGATTCACCTTACTCAAATTTTGTAAAAAAAAAAATCACCTCATGTGCGATAAACCAAACTCAGTAAGAGAAATCGAAAAATTAATTTTTTAAACTTTTCAACTCAATATCTCGGTTTTATATAAATAACAGATGCCTTATTATTTTAAGAGCATGAATATACGTCAGTACTTTACTTCACATATTCATACATCTGTAGGTTTGTTAAATGCAATATATTTTTTATTATGTTACTAAAATTTTCTTTTGTATTATTTGTTTGTATGTTACAGTTAATATGTACCACTAACTCAGCCAGTTAAAATATATCAAACAATTGATCTAAAAGTTCACCGCTGCTCAATATTAGTGAAACTATATATGTTCACAAATGGACGCCGCGCATGCATTCTGTATTTTTGTCATTGATGCCATCTAACGTAGGAATATTTTTACATTAGCCGGTGATGTGTCGCCTTGCAACTGTGTTTTGAAAATTAATTCGGTAATTATCGTTTATGTTATGTTAGAGCAAGTTTTAGAACATTCTTATTGGTTCCAGAAAATGAAAATACTGGTTGTATCGAAAATAAAAATTATTTTGATAACTAGATGACGTATTTTAATTAACATAAACAGATATTTGAAGCGAAAACAAAAATACGTAAATTGACGTTTCACAACTATCAATTTGACAGTTTAGAGCAGCATATAATTTCACAAGCGCCTAGCAGAAATATATCTATATCATGGTGATCGGATATGATTTCACTAAAACGCCAGAGAAAATATAATTTTACTCATAATACACATCCACTGTAACATACATATTTTTCAGTAAGACACATAAAAAAAAAGTTAAAAATTGTAAAATTAAAATAAGTCATAAAATGTTCACATCCTACGGACAGGTAGAAAAATTAGGCATTATACTCTGCGTAAAAACGCAACGAAAGCAACAAACAGCGTATTTCTTCTGATACAGAAACGAGCGGGCGGGAGGAATTTATAGTCCATGAAGGTTAATGTTGAAGTCAAGTGACGTCATGATGCTGTAAAACTAAACTTCATAACGCACTAAACCTTGAACCTGAAGTGACAACTTAATCGTACAGTACTCCGTACTCTGTCGCATGGAGCGAATGTTTATTGCTGTCCATTCCTAACCTTTATGTGTTTTATATTTCTTACAGTACAATGGCACGCTTTTATTCTCGGATAATTTTTCTAGCTTTATACCGAAAATAATTATGTATTTATTGGCACCAATGACACGTTTATTTAAGGATCTTACATTATTTGATGCGTTGACATTTATAAGTGAAAAAAAAAAAACTGAATGCGGTCGCATAGAAGGGTGTGAAAATCTATGTACGACGCAGTGAATAATTAACAAATTATGGGCGTGTATGTAATTTGTAGCATGATCGAGAGAATAAGTAAAGGATCGCTGACATAGTTTGGTTATGAAGAACATCTGAGCGAGGAGAAGTTGGTAAAGAAAATATATGAGGCAGCAGGAACAGAGGGCATCCGCGGAAGACCTGGCGTTATCAGATAAACCAAATCTTAGAGAATGCTTCTGTTAAAAGTTTCAGAGAGTGTGACGTTCTATCATCTCTGTCTATTCCTATGGGCGTGATGGTAAGTTGATTAGTCTGTTTAGAGGTTTATAATTTTGATAAACTCGAAAGTACGACATATAATTTCTATTGTCTATATTATTATCGAAATAAAACAGTTTTATTTTCATGATATTTAGAAAAATCTTTTCAAAATATAGGTATTTTGAAAAACAAATATCTTAACGTATTGGATTTTGTAACTTATATAAAATTAAAATAAATCTGTAAAACTAATGAACTAATTATTCGTTGATTAAATTTCATAATGTAGCATTAAAATAACTAAAATTAAACAAAATATATATAATTAAAGTACGTCTATGTATGATAAAAAAAAATGAAAAGTGTTTCATTACGTAGTATGATGAAGCAAAGGCAAAAAAAACATAATTTACAAAATTTGTAACATTTAGAAGATAAATTTGATTTAAAAACAAAAAATTAAAAATAAACAATAAAAAAAATAACGATATTCGAAGTAATTATTTGAATATTCGTTAAAATTAATCGACATTATTCAAGCCATTTCCATAGATTATTTTTAGGTAAGTATACATATTCTTTAATAAGATTCGAGTCGGGTGTGCATAAAGAACAGTACAGAGTTGAGCGCAGAGCGATTCATGAATTATCATCGCAAATGTTTTCAGCACGGATTAGAATGACGCATTCAGGATTTACGTATTTTTAGAGATTAAAGTATTATTATTGAGAGATCACCGGGAACACTGGTCATGAGAGCCTTTATTAATAGCAGCCTCTTCGATTTTACATGTATGTATCGGTCTTATAAATATAACTTGGAAAGTAAAGGATTTACGTCTGAATTAACAATTATTTTGAAATAAGAGATATCTGCAATAAACATCTGCCTCAAATCCGAAAGGAAAGGTATTCCAATTCTAAACTTCTGTTTAAGTAAAATTTTGTACAGTAATAGAGAGGTATAGAGGTTTAAGAACAAAGCACAACCGATATCGCAAGTAGACAAGATCACCCGCACGCTATACTACCTACTCGAAAGATGCTGACGCGCCATTATGAGGTCTTGTGTTCTTCTTGCAGTCAATGGGTCACTATTTTTAAGCTGGTAGCTGCCAAAGACTGAGAACGGTAAATATGCTGGACAAGAGTCTGACAAATGTTACATAAAGCGGATAGAAAATATTAATTACGAACAAAAACCATTATTATGATATGGTGATGTAGTGGAGCCTGGGCGGGCACTTCTTTTAACATGGAAGTTACTTTTCGAGTACCTACTTTTAAAAATATTTTCATTTGAAATATTCCGCATACAATTTCGTACATTACGGATGAATATTAATGCAGATAATACGTGAAAGTCATTACGAGGAAATTGATAGGTTTTATGTAAAGAATTAGATCGTATGGGTATGCGGTGGTATCCTATTCTTTCAACGATTGACCTTATATATTTGGAGACAGATGGAATATGTGAACTTTACATAAATAAACAGTCATTCCTAGATTTGCACGTTTTATATTTATTCAATAGATTTTTTTGACATATGCATGGTTTTAGCGTTTACAAAGGCAAATTTATTGCTGGCTAAAATCATTTCTTAATAGCGATAAAGCGTGGGGGTTAAAATCAAAAATCGCCCTGGTACTTTTTTTATTTAGCACTACACCACTGGATATACCTACTATAGTAGTAGATAAAATTTTCGACTTGCGACTATCTCTGTGGATGTGGATTTTGCTCCCATAAAACTCTTCGGAGACAACTTTAAGCATTCGTGGTCTTCGTACCTTCATGTCACATCATGTCTCAGAGTTCCCTGTCTCGCACCTAACTTCATGTTCGCCGTACGTGAAATGTTATTGTCGTTCACCATTTGGGTGATTTTGAATCTCTTCAGCAGCAGTTAAAACTAAATAATTGTTTGTAATTTAACGCCATATATTCATGTTAATATTTAATGATTTATGCTAACTTTACAGAATAGTTATAGTGGTTTTAGGGAACATTTGAGCGTCCATGTCAAATCGAACGTCGTGTATACTGGTTTGAGTTTCTATCACTTTCCACTGACTCAGACTGATCTCTGTTTTGAGTTTACCTCCAGATCAAAATTGTTGAGATGTATCTCAACTAAAGGTTTGAGATTATCTTATTATATCTCTCTGAACACGAGCATTTGCGATGATCGGTAACTGAGATTTCTAGTGTACCAGTGATTGCTCGCCGAATCATGAACAATCAGTTACTAATCATTGTTATAATTGAACACAAATCGCAGTTAAAATAACGCTTTTGCTTATCATTTGATATGTTTTTCGTCCATGTGAAAAATTAAACAACATGTGAAAGTGCACTTGGGTCAGAATATACATTTCTTAAAACACCAATACTTAAAATAAAAAATAAAATCCATAGTCAGGGTATATGTATAGATGCTGCTATATTTTTGATAGAAGAATCCGAACAGGATACTAAGAGACCTTGGGATTACTAGGTGTTAGATGTTATTTGCATTTTAATCTAAACAAATCCCTATATAAATTTTGCAATTCTGTCCCGGTATGTAAGATATTTATTTAACAAATAAGATTCTGTATTTAGTGTCCGACAATGACGAATTTCTATAAATGTCTTGTTGTAGTGTCACACACAATGGCTACAATAAATTGCACAGGGCAGGAATAGATTGATTTATAATTGTGGTCAGTTGCGTTGCAAGATTAACAGAAAGCGATCAGCTGTCACTGATTGTTTCGACTCTAGTGATAGTATCCCGGTCAGTGGTTGCCTAATTGCCTAATAATCAAATAAATGTATCCATTAGCCCCATATTAGGTATGTGTCCTTTATTATCGATTTAATATCCATCAACACTGTACTTTCCCCTCCCTTAATGTTTCGCTTAACTGTATATGTATTCTGTCTCTCTCTTTCGCATGTAATTTTATATTCTATCTCCCTTGATGTTCTATCTAACCATACTTGTATTCTGTATCTCTCTTTCACATGTAATTTTATATTCTGTTTCCCTCTTTTGGTATATATATGTGCACACTCTTCGTATTTATTGTTAGTTTTAAATACGCTCTGACGAAGCTTGAGCTAACCGAAACCGGTTGGCGTGTAATAAAATTCGTGGTTTCGTACAAAATGTTTTATTTAAGTAAGAAAATAACTCAACGTGAGTGATACAAAATTTAGTTCGTAAAAATAAATATATTTTTCAATATTGAAAATATAATTTATTATTTAAGTCTCTTCAAAGACGCTGCAACTGAAGTCAGTTATATTTTTGAACAATTTAAGATTCCGCTATGAATTGTTGATGTAAAATATACATAAAATAAAACACTGGCAAAGGGATCCGTCTCACGCGATGGTGTCTGAAAGCGCTGGGTGCTGAGCATGAGTTTGCATATCTCCTGGATATTCGCTAGGGTAAAGGAATCAAAGGGAGAGATAGATAAGTATAAAAAGTTTTCTATAAAATCACTAAGTCATTCTCAGAAAATTGGGTGCATAGTTTAAAGATATATCTTACATAAAATAACAGTAGAAAATTATGGCTGTTGGAGGCTCTCGTGAATTGTGAATATTTCTCATGTCCCTGTTTCCCCTCATCATTACTTGACACCAATTTATCACCGGGATATCAGGAACTATTTTCACTTTACTATTCATGTCCAGTCGTCATTTTTCCATTACCCGGAGATAAAATTTAAACAATGAGTCCTACACCTTTATCTTGACGCCCTTTTTACGCGCATAAAATAAAAATGAACCGTTCGTCGATGGTGGGAGATGGCACTTCGCCCGCGTTACCCTTCGATCTCCCTTTTCTACCCGTTCTTAGCCCTCGTCCCACCCATCTACCCCTGTCCACCCGGCCCACCCCCGCCCCGCCCCTCCGCCCCGCCGGGTATCGACTGAGCGCGCGCGGTTTCATTGACGCTTCGAATGGGGGTGAATTATCATAAAACAGTATTCCATTGAGTACTTGGCACTTTGTATAATTGTACACTTAAACTCAAAGCGGCCGTAAAATGATTTAATAAATCCTCTTTCACTTTCCGCGAAGTCACCTCATATAACCGGGACGGGGAGGCCGTCTTTATGGCGTGAATACCGGGCTACAGGGACGCGTTTGAGCTAAGCTGATGCAGGTTTTATTTTGTGTTGAGTGAATACTTAAAACCTGGACTGAAATGATGCTCTCGCTTCAACCCGACCTGACAATAGATAAAATTCTATTAAAATGTTTAGGAAAAGCACTTTCTATTGGTTTTATCTTCTGTTACCTTAATTTTGTATCGGAGTTGTACGCACTTAGGACATGGAAGTGTTCGATTTTATTGCTCCTCAACTTTTTATCAGGTGATAGTCGCATTGGACAACGAGAACTTTATATATGACGGATTCATTTAAGGAATTACAAGTCAATTTAAGATGTATATTTACTCTTCCTTCTAAGCCAAAATCTTCAACGCAAATAACCGTTACTTCATTATAAAACTGCGTATTTTGTAAGAATTGCTATACAAAATTTGCTTATGCAAAAATACACACAGCAAATGAATTTAATTGGCCTTATACTTTTAAACTTAGCAAATCAGTAGCGAGAGATGGTTTTCTACATATTTGTATGTAGATTACGCAATGAAAAGAAAAATAAATTCGCTGTACACCTGAATACAATCACATAAATATATGTAACATGTTGTGTCATGATCATTTTACCATATCTTTTATCGTACTCATTTTATACAGCCAGGCATTAGAATATTTTTTTGAATATTTAAAAAAATATATTTTTAAAACAACAGATAATATATTTTTCTTTTGGATTTGTTTTTATTACATCGATGAAAGAAAATGTTTTTTTTCGAAACCGATAGGTTTAATATTAAACTCATCTGGTTAAGAATAAAATGATTTTATATTTTAAGAGTATATTATTAATTATATACTTAATTATAAACAGACCTGTATGAGCAAGACTGAACTACTAATCATAATTTAAAAAAAATATATGTTTTAGTTAGTTATGACATCCTGAAGAAGAAAATGGTATTTTTCGAAACCGGTAGATGTATTTAAACTCATTTTAGTGGTTAATAAAACAAAGATAATAAATAAAAATATAGAACTACTAATCAAATGTAATAATAATTACTGCTGCACCCTCTATAATTATATTTACTGTACTTAATATAATAATAATCCTTTGAATTAAAACATTATTATTTCAAACAAAAACCAAATTATCTCATGTTTCAAAAATTTTATCAAAAAAATATTAGAAAATTGATTAAATCACGTAACTTTATATTTAACCAGTTTTATTAAAATGTCTAACCACGATATTTTTGTATTATAGATGTATATATAGAAAAAAAATTAAAAGCATAATTAATACACAATAAAGCATAATACAATTCAAATGAGATATTTATATCATATAAATGTGTGAAGAATCTCTGTTTTTATCATTGATGTTTGATACGGATCTGCTAATTTAGAATATTATTGAAACAGTACGTGAAGATAATCACGGCTTTAAACTCAAAGCGTCACTGAGTTATTTGTCTAAGTGCAATGCCAGTCATAGATTTGGTTTTAAGTCGTAAATATGTTTCATTTACTGGATGAAATAATTGTATGTAATGAAATATCAAATCAATGACTATTAATCGATATATAGTTAAATGCTTTTATTTATTAATTTATAACAGTGTGTGAAGAACATAAGCGTTTTTATAATACTTATTCACTGATCTGTCTACCGATCGGAAAGATTTCTGAAATAGACATACCTTCGTACAACTTACACGTAGGATGAGATGATATTTTCAGTACCTTTTCTGTTCGAGAACTGATTCTTATGCTATGATCTGTCGTAGGTACACTCCCTAAGTACTCATCTACTATAATATACCAGGTCGATCGCGCTTAGAGGTTTGGGAGGGTAATGCCGTTGCCTACATGGTACGTAGTATCAAATACAACGCTGAAAATAATACAAGATCATCCCTAATATTGATAATGCCCTTACAAGGCAAAACGCGTCTTATGTAAAAAAACGAGTAGAATAAAAAAACATATGTTTTATTTTCACATATGTGTTTTGGTTTTGTTCAGATTTTGATGATTGTTTTATTGTTTAAGTGAATGGTTGTAGTACTAATGTTCAGTATCTTGCAAAAATCGTTAGTCACAGTCAATGTTCCTTTCGTGTTTGAATCACGGGGTGCGCTTAAAAAATGTTTATAATTTGGTTTAGTTCGATCAAAAAGTTCAGTTTTATATCGAAAAAAAATAAACAGACAGACACACTCACAATTTTACATGTATAAATGAATATATAAATTCCGAAACATTAAAAGTGTTTTTTATTTCTGTAAGTTCATACGCTTGAAATTACTTTCACATTTCACTGATATCAATAAAATTGATCAAATTTTGTTTAATGAATCTGTTACTGCGAATGCAGATTCACCGCAAATAACAGTGTTCGTAAATTTGCGAAAAAATATCACAGAGATATATGCGATGATATAAATTAGGCGGCATCATTTTCACAGCAAGGTAAACGAAATAAAAATGTGAAAAACGCAAGCAATCAGAAACCCATTTTCGTAAATCACAAGCCAACGAAAGTTGTAAAGTCCCGTTAAATGATCGCTAAAACCGTTAAAATAAAATTAGCACGATGTAAAAAACCCATCCAGAATGTGAGTAAACACAAAACACACCGAGTTAATGGTCGTTGTTTCTGTGCCACGGAGATCTCAGTCTCGGGCAGCCTCGGACGCTCTCAAGGTGGAGAATTAATTTTTGCAAGAAAGTTTGCCGGAGCGACCCATAAAAGCTTGACGACCGATAAATTACATTTAAAGCCGTTTAAATTTTTTGAAGTGTTATCCATTACTGTTCATTAGAATTGATGTAACGATAAAATTTTAATTGTAGCCGACGACGATAAAATTATTTTATAAGCGACGATACCTAATTAGATTACGCATTTTTAATTATAAAGTAAACGGATACATTTTTGTTTCTAGAGCAACTCAAAACAGTAGTATACAGCCTCTTTTCTCTCATCCAATACAGAGTGTTAATTTATTTAATTTGTCACCGTGCTCTGGCTGATCGAACACTAGAAATTATTGCCACCGACCAGCTCAGTCCGGAGACTGGACCGGTAAATACAGACACGTCAAATTTTACACACAAATTATAATTCTAGAACTGCTTCGCTTTATCCACAAATCAAAACATCATTACAAAATGATGACTTTCCAAAGAGAAAGTCACATAAAATACAACAATTTTTTAACTAATTGGAACTATAATAAAATTCTTAACCTTAAACAATTATTCTTCAACATTCAATATTACAAGTCACATAGTACACTTGATTTTACATTATACTTCTCCATCTTCGTCCGGGACATTGTGGAGACCAATATCATACATGGACAAGGGCATACCTACTCATCAGAACTAAATTAACTGAATTAAAAGTCGTGATGTTTTACATTAAAATTGCGGAACCATCCAGGTCCCTATTACAAATGAATGGGCAACCTCCAAGTCCCAGCCACTACCAGGTGATGATTAAATCATCTGATGCGTCAGGGTCTTCGATAATCTCTAAATATTGACAGATAAAATGCAATGTGTCGCCAAATAAAACTATATTGTCGTCTTCAAATCTGTCTCCCGCTTCCTGTATACTATATTCCGCTACCGTCAGGAGACCACTCCATTTTTGATTAATGATTTTTTAATGCTCAATCCACACTGCTGCCGCGCGCATTTAAATTTAAATTCTAATGCGGCGTCTACAGTAACGTGATTTGTTACATGACATGGGCCTTGAAAATCTCAAACAAATACCTCTACCCTTCTTAGCTGTGAGCCTTGCTTTGCTGATCACCGACTCCGAGAACATCCAGGTTTCTTTTTTGAAGTTGCGTTTTCTCAATGATCCGTTTCTCCTGAGGTTTATGAAATATCAGATGCACACGCAATGAGCTTCCATCTGAGCCAGATGCCCTGCCCATCGAAACCGATGAAGCTTGACGCTCATCACAGCTTATAAACTTGGAATTATAACAACGACATTAGATATTATTAGCGCAAATCGGAACAAAGATCAACATTAAATTACTATGTTATATGTATTTACCAAAAAGACTGTGAAATGTATTGAATCTGTAAAGGTCCCACAGGTGTACATTAAAAAAATTATAAATAATTGTATTTATTAAGAACACATTTATGTTTTGAAGTTGCATTTTTAGAATATATTTATGTGGTATTTTTTTATATAAATTAAGTGAATCAACTACAAAGATATACAGAAAGAATCTATTTATTGATAAAATATTTATTTGCAAACGGGATTTATTTATTTATGATTTAAATTACTATGCAGGAATAAATGTAATTTCACTCAAACCGATGCAATTTTACTCATTATAATGTATAAAAAATTGAACTCATATTTAATTACAAGCTATTCCAATATGTTCTAGAGAATTAAATATTTAAACTACAAGCAAAATACTAATATATGATCTATTCTTAAGTTAGATACTTTACGTAGAAATATTTAAAAATTATTTATCTTCTTCACAAAATGATGAATGCACACGCAAGACGCAAGAGTTAGCAGCAATTAATAAATAAAAAAATAACACCTTCACCGTCGAGATATCAAAATTCGCAGATTATTTGAATACAACCTAATCTGCATGTAACAAGGTATATAACGGTAAAAGCACACGTTCCCCGGATATTTCGCCTGAAAGGGCTTCCCGGGAATGGAGTGCTTCCCGCCATATACGCCGTGAAAATTTCATTCCCGAATATCCCAGCAATAATGCTAAGTACTGATAAGCCTGCGAAGGCCCTGCCGGCGCTTCCTTGCAAGTCGAGGAACTGATAATATTTTTCCAGGGTCATAATTTATCGCCCACTGGGAAATTCGCGCGTAATGTATAATCCCGTAAATTTTACGCTCGCCTGTTCTTTCCTGAGCCCTGCAATTCGAGCTGTTGTGTTTTTAACTCGGCAGCAGTCAAGCGATCTCTCACTACTGTGTTTGTGTTTAATGCCGAAACTTTATTATCTTTACTTTATTTACCTTCGCCAAAATAAAATACGCGAAAATGGATACATTTTTCTTTTTTTAAAATTATCCATTCAAATTCTGATCAACCCCTTTTTGAGATTTTGTCTAACGGATTTTCATAATCTTAAATATTTAATAACATAAAACATTTACTTTAGACAATAATTGTTTATTAACCAATCAATTTCATTAATCAATAATTTCAACGTTTTATTAATATATCACAACTTACTTCCCGATGAGGTAGTTCAAGAAGCAATTTATTAAGGTGCGCTGATCACGAACACTGGAGACAGTGGACAAGCAATTTGAAGACACATACAGTTGCTATGAACCAACTAACGAGACATTAGAAAAACAGTGACATAGAGCAAACAACTAAAATTATAATACAAATTAAATGCATCAATTAGAAATATATACGTAGGTACAGATAAAATCAATTGTGTATATATATATGCATTTATAACTTATGAATTTAATTTGTATTAAAATATAACAGAACTATGTTCTGAAAAAAACTACAACTTCAAAATAAAAATTCTCTTTAAAAAGAAAAACGAAAGTTATGTTGATTCACACTCTTATTTTCCCATGTATGCAGCGAAGACTTGGAATAGAAGCCTTCGAAATGTATTGCTAGATAAGAAAGTTACGCATCTCGTGAAAGCACGAATGCCTCAACCCTGCAACAAACCCAAACACAGTAATCCTTATCCACAACGGTGAATAAAATATTCTTCCAATTCTTAAGCCATATTATGCAATCAAAGTAATACCTTAGAAAAGGAGATTATCTTGGGCACATCTTAAGGCCGAAGAAGTCAGCATACAATGCAGCCCATACAATTATAGAATAAACCGACAATGACTTTGTACAAAGCATATAGTTCACGATTCGATCACTAGATATCTTTTTTTGGTGTTGAAAATAATAACATTTTTATTTTTATTCTTAATATACAAGGCTGAACATAACATGGCGTCTCTGTATCTTCAAGAGCTCTACATTCCAGACAACTTTAATAAAGTCGTCAAACTCTACGTTACCCAATGTCAGAAGACCGATTCCATGAACGGATATTTGTTGTGGAACTCTTTGCTCCAGTAGTAATAAAATATACAATTTTATTAAAATTATTATTATTGTTTTTGCGGTATAACCATTTTTGCATCCCAGGTAAATTTAAATCATTTTGCAAGGTTGTACGTCTCATGGGGAAAGAATGGTATTCCGTTTGTAAGTCCGAAATACCACGAGGATGGGGAAGAAATATAGAGAGGCATATAGGAATAGGTTATTGGTAGAATTACAAAGACCAATTTTAGGGATAACAAGGGATACTCAATTTACTTTACTAGAAATGACGCCCTTCCCTCGATGCTGTCTGAAAAGCACCAAGATCACCGGTGTGATTATTTGTGTTCACAACGTCATGATTGATTTCGCAGTCATTTTAAAGAAGAAGAAGATAACGTCCACCGAAGCAATGTAAATTCACACTCAATTCGTAAACGAGACTCACAATACAGTGCACCATAGGACCGGAGATGAATTGGTTGACAGAGCGAACGATATCACTGTTGCCCGTGTCTAATCCAACATTTCAACTCAGTCATTGATCGCGAACACCTCATATGCCGCGTTAACATTTACATACGTCATAGTTAAAATTTACACTCCGCACAGTGCACCGGAGAATTGACACCACTCGAGCATTGGTCAGTGGAGAGGGAAAAAGCGGAGGTATATCTGTCAATACGAAATTCGTACCGATAATTACCGCACGCTAAATGTGTGTTTCTATGTACGAAATCCAACTAAATAATTCTTATTATCTTTGTATCCAGCATAGCCATCCCCAACTCCTTCCAAAAATATACGTTTCTAGTATCACAGGTGCGTTTGTCATTGGTCCAGTATGCCTTCTGTCTACCATTATTTCACCTTCCGGTCCGAGGTCTGTTACGTTTTAGTCCATTCTGTTCCTCTCGTCTGATCAACTTTAATTAAAGCTTTGCCACCTACGTCTTACATTGTGTATGGTTTGATTACGTATCGGTTCATTTGTGTTTTGCACACGAAGGTACACTTCATGGCTCTTCAGGCTACATTGAGCATCGTCATAGTGACATCCTTGAGTCTAGTTTCACAACCCATAAGTCAGTGCAGGTATAGGCTGTATTCGAAGATAACCATGTTCAATCACTCAATCAAAACATAAATATCGAAAAAAAATACAATAATTTACACTGACACTCTTAATATCATTAAAATGAATATTTAATTTATTTTACTTAATTCTCTTTTTTAACTGAATATATTTTTTTTAAATAATACTATATATAGAAACCTACAATTTCATTTATTTTATGAAATGAGACCTTTACTGACTTTCTCACAATCACAGTACCACTGAACCAAGATCTACCAAGTTACGATACTCGTTTAGTGATCTAGTGGTCGGGGGTTCGAGCCTTGTTCGAAGAGACCATCAAGTTAGTTCTATATAAGAATATCGACGTGGCGTATTCCATGTACGCATCTTAATTTAAAAATATATAGATATATAATGTCTAACATAGTAACTGTGAAGAAGTGAGACCTGTAGTTCGTGTCTCAATCAGAAATATGAAAGAGCAAAGAAAATCGTGCTGTACGCGAAGAAATAATCCGGATAATAATAGATGATGTCAGGGCAACACCGAAATATTTATAATAAATTATTTGGTCGAGTAGTTGGAGTAGAGTCCGCACCATTTTAACATTTTTATTTTTTCACCCAAATTGTTTGCAAAATATTTTCAGTTTAATATTTTCCTTAGTCGTTGAAGTATATTTTCTCCCATCAGCGAAAATCCACGAAATATTTTTTGAAATTTTCATTTTCATTCCTTAGTACGCATAATCGTCGGAATTATCGTCTGCGAATATTCTACGATTCCGAAGACGGGATGGAGAGGAATCTTTTGTAAGGGAGGGGGTTGATAGCCCCTGCTGGCTTGTGGGATGATCGGGGGTGAGGGGGGCGCAGGGTAACAGGAGAGGGGTGGAAAATCTTTATTTCACAGAGCCCCGGCACACTCCGGACCTGCCCAAAATGCTGATGAGGCATAAAGGAAGACAGTTTTGCGCTTCGCCGTGTACAAATTTGAAGAATGTTTTTTTTCCCTGACGTTCGTAAGGTTTAAATGATTTATGTATTTCAGAAACATTTTTCCTCCACCTGAAGTATCCTCATTTTGTGTGTGATCATGTCTTCGAATTCTGTTTGTGATGTTGCTACGTTGGTGTGTGGTATGTATACCCTTATAATTTTAATATAATCAAAAAAAGTAGATTCTGGTGAAGATATAAATGTTTCACAGTTGGTAATAAGAATATTTTTAATTTACATAAAATTTTGATACAAATTATTGCAGTTGTAGTTAATAAAGATAGGCTTAATTTAATTGTTTAGGAAGGTCTCTCCAACAAGAGGTAGCCGATTTTAAATTACCGCCATTTCTCTACCGACGCTATTTATAAATTTATACTTGGCAGCTATCGTGTAGACAGACTGCTATTACAAAATGAAGTGTTACACGGTTTAGTAATGATTACTTATTGTGAAAGTATATCACGAAAGTTATGAATCAATTGTGTGTACTGTAAGAAGATTGCGGATAAGCCAATAATCCAGCGTTTAATACCAAAATTGGGCGAAATAGACGTTGTATGCGATGTTTAAATACCATATGAATGACACTTAGATGAAAACACTGAAGCTGTACGTAAAAACATGACTGCAGACAACACTATCTCAATCAGACGTCATGCGCAATAACCGAACGTCTCGATCGCTACATTACGAAAGATCTTAATTTCATGTGAATAAAATCCAATTGATGCCAAAAAACAAATCATCTATCTCTTGACTGGTGATGATAATGATGATGATAATATCTCTGATCTCTATTCATTTATAATATCGTACTATATAAAGTACGAAGACATTTTATTGTGTCAGCTTTGTCAACAATCGTATTTTAAAAATAATTTGAATTGTAGTTATTTAAAAAGATAGACAATTATTTTAATTTTATTTACGTGTCTACGTTTCCATAATCGATCGCCTAGAAAGACAGAATAAATATTTATTTATTATTTATTACATTATTTTATGCACCCCTAAATAAGAAATATTTGATTTTTGTGGTTGGCTATGACATTAAAATATGAATATTGAAATGTCGCATTATTTTTAAATCTATTCATATAAACGAATTTATTCGAAAATAGAAAATTGTGAAAGTCATTTTTTTATTTAGTCGTTTTGTAAATATCCTTCTAAAAAACTTTCTTCTGGTTTACGAATTATGTGTGGTTCTGTCCTATTTTTTAAAGTATTTGAATGACACGATTCTAATTACGGTTGACTAATCAACGTTATAATTAACGTTCATTGAGAAAAAAACAAGAATGTATCTATAAAATTAATTAACCAATATTTATACCTAATAGGTAACTACATAACTCGTGGATGAATTAATATGACTCACCTCGCGTTGGTATGTATCCAGGTAGGTACTGGCATAGATGAAAAAACACAGTAGCTAACAATAATTAACATTCCGATAGTGACGCACATTCTCACGCGCCGTCGTCTAACACTCGAATATCACGTAAAAGGTAGAATATCTTACTTAACGAAAAATAAGATTCGCTAACAGAGACCATTCTCGGGATATGCCTACAAAGCACAAGAAAAAAATACCAAATCCTATAATTTGTATCATCAAGTAGCAGTTGTCTAGAAAATTCCAGTGCGCGTTAACAAAATTCACAGCGCGTTCTCCGAGCCATTTCGGCGGCAGTTGTTTTTTTTCCGCCCCCGGGTAGGTTCATCTAGGTGAGGTTTCATAGATTTTTCTGAGTTTTCTTATTTTCTCCCTTTCCGTACCCCTCGCCGTCGCGAGGGGGAGTAAGACATATCGCCGGTGGCAGTGTGTCTGTAGGGGTTTGGTTGTGGATGTTAAGTCTACCTATGCTGTGCGTTGAATATGATTTAAAAAATGATCCCTGGGCCGTCATTTTAATACTGTATTTTTGAATTAGTGAAGATCTACTTTGAATATAAAACTAAAGGTTAATGAAAATTCTTTGAATTTTAAAATTAATTATTAATAATAAGACAAATTCTTTGTTTCATCCACTATTTATTGATTATTCAACATATTTTGATACCTATGAAATCTTCTTCAAGAAACAATGTACATAACAAAACTATAAATAAGTAGGAACTAATATGTAAACAAACTTAAAATGTGACTATTTGCAAAGAGGATTTGATTATTAAATTGAGGTTTAAACAAAGTATTTTGTCTTATTATTTTTTAAAAATGAGGCCACAAAGTAATTATCCAAATATTAAAAAAGTTAAAATTAATTAATTACTGTAGTTAATGTTCCCGTTAACTTTAAGACTGGTATACGCCAAGCAAAGTAAAATACCTAATGAGCAATGTTTCTTCTAAGGTATGTGGGTGTGCGCGCGTACACGATTTGGCATCATAGAGCGCACAAAAAAATATAGCGCCCACACAATGTTTAATAAGACATCTTCTTAGTGTGCCGCTCTCTATTAAAGGTTGGCTTCCATGTTGATTTATCCTATATAAGATAACAACGTTTTAGACATTGAACCACTTTCTAAGGTGACACAGACAAGATATCACTAAAAGTATACTGATCTAAATAAGAAGTTTAAAAAAATTGAAAATATAAACATAGATGGCGACCGCGGTTTCTACATCATAACTTATATACAACATCCGAAAAATGTGATAGGCGTGGTAGTCAGATAAAATTGGTGAACGTTACATTGTGTAAAGTGATCACTAATTCATATTCCATTATATGCTCCGCTGCATAATGAGTTGTAATATATTTATCATAATTTTTATTGCATATAACGTGTCCAAAGTGTTCCTTGATAATTGTTAATAGTTATTTTTGACTTATTTATGCGTTTTAATATATCTTCATTATTAATGTGATCAACGCAGACGCTACCGGTAGCCTTGTACTGGTATGATGTTTTTATTTATTTTCTCCACCAGCTCACAAATAGTAGTATTGGTTCATAAAATTGTACTAAATTTTTTTTTTGCGCACACCGCGATCCAAACTTGGAGGCAACATTGCTCATGAGTGATTTTTTCCGACACCAATTTTTTCCACAAAATTGATTTTAAATAAATTAAATTAAATTAAATTAAGTTAGTATTTAAAACATCACAGACTTATATTCTGAATAATTACAACTTCACAATAATAATGTGTTCTCCTTAATATATTATTTATATTTATTTTTAGACTTTATTGACATACATGTTTTTGTTGTTACAGAGGTGAATATATTTATAATATAACATGATAAATATAAGATACAATTAAATTTCAATTAAGTATATACTCGTAGTTTACTGTGTGGGATGGAGAAGACTCGTTTGTGTTAACCCTTTCCAAACCATGCAGTGACACAGGTCTACTATCATAATTAAACTTGTAATATTTCGGTAAATACATGCAACATTAAACTCATATTTTAGATAATCCTAAAGAAAATATTAGCGCTTGGGAATGATTAGTGAAAAACCAATTATGAAAAAGGAATCGTACAAAAACAATTATTTTTTCCATTCAATCCGTTATAAAATTAATACGTTGGTAAATATACAATTTATGACATGAAAGACAGAGATCATACATTATTTTCACAGTAAAAAGAACAACAAACATACAAATATAATTGTCTCTTTCTCACTTATTAAATTAAGAGAGATAAGAAGGAAAGACATATTGTATAGGACATAATGAATGCTCTAAATTATGTTATTAATCATTTTTTCATAATTGAATGCTCAATATTTAGAGTAAATTTAAGTAAGCCATTTAACCTAATAAAAACATTTTTTCTAACTGTTATTTAGGGTAACACAAGTTGATAGCATGGCTGCGTTCGAGTATTTTATATCATGGTATGGTAAAGGTTAAAGTAGTCAGTTTTTTTCGTGTTGTTGGGTGTTATTTAATTCAAGAAAAATAAAGATTCGTCAGGAATAAAAATAAAAATAGAGAAAAAAAAATGCTGTGAGATTGTTGTAGAACTAGTAAATTATTAGTGTAGACACTGTATAATGATTATGTTAGAATATTGGATAGCAATGCTTCTAATTGATCTCTACCCAATCGTATCATATAATGGGTCCATATTTGTATAATCTTATTGGAAGTGAACGATTTCTAGTTGGTGCTGAGTGTGTATACACGGAAAGGATGTGTATTGTCACCCAATTGTACAAAATGAGCTGATTATGCCAAATATTACTTATTTTTACATATCTGTGGCCTAGTCTAGTAATCTAGTAACCTCGTTCCAGGGGGCCATCAAGTTAGTACTATTTTCATAGCACAAACATTTACCTAGTTTGAAAATAATAAGAATATTGACGCGACACGTATTCCGTGTACTCAACTCTATTTAAAAAAATAATAATAGAACTGCGTTCACAAAATTAGGTGAATACAAATAAACATAAGTCATCTTGACATTCAATCTCAAAGAATACGATAGGATAAAACTTACAATGTCTTTCTTTAGATAATAAATTTTTAGCAAACTATTTGAGTGACATCGCACATTTCTTCTCTCACCCTTCAAAGATATCATCATTTATTTATGTATACATTTATTGGTTTATTCATTTCTCTCTTGTTCGAGGTGCTCATGACAGCATCGCGATTCTCTATTATGAACTGCTGTCCTTTACTCTTCGCGATCTCGGACCATGCTTAGTCCATTTCTCGGACTCGGTGTGTCTACCATCCATCATATTGGAGATCGACCTCTCACCCTTCGCCGTTGTAAGTTGTCCTTGATCATCAATTTGCCCAAAGGAAAATAATATTTATTTTCCTGCACGCTGTAGAGAACCTTTCTTTAGTGGGAAGTTCCTGGAGATGTTCATTCGTTTCGCAGTCCATGATACGCATAGTATGCGATGCCAACACCACATCTCATAGGCGTCGAGCCTGTTCTTTTTTATCTTTCTCAAGGTTAATGTTTCTACCACATACAGAGCTATGGAGCTCATCCATCTAAAAATTATTATATTAATAATTTTTGTTTTATTTTATTTAGACTTTATTGACATATATATTTTTGTTATAACAGAGGTGAATATATTATAATATAACATTGTAATATGTTTATTATGTGGGATGGAGTAGACTCCACCTCTGATATATGCAGCGTTGTCCTGGCTACTTTGCTAGACTGAAGTCTGTGTTAAAGTTGCCAGTTTCGTGCTGTTGTGGTGTTATTTAATTCAAGAAAGATAAAAATTCGACAAAGATAAAAATAGAGATACATTTTTTTAAATATATTTATATATAGAATAAAAAAAATGAAGTAGGAGTGTTGTAGAACTAGTGAATTATTAGTGTAGGCACTGTATAATGATTATGTTGGATAGCCATGCTTCTGATTGATTTCTACCCGATTGGATCATATGTTGGGTCCATATTTGTGTAATCTTATTGGAAGTGAATAATTTCCAGTTGGTACTGAGTATGTTGTACAGTTTCGGAGCTAAGAACATATAGAATCTTTGATAAAATGTCGTTGTTGCTCTCGGAACTGGCGTGTAGATGTTCGTTGATTGTTTTGTGTTGTGTGAGTCTTGGGTGAGTTGTTGTTAGCATGGAAAAATTGGATGAGTCTCAACTTATAGATTTGTCTTATGTCTAGGGCATCTTATATTTAAAGAGTAAAACACTTTGTTTAAAACCATTATTTATTGATACATCAACATGTTTCGATACCTATGGTATCTTCTTCAGGATACAATGTATACTAAATTTTAAAGTACAAACATAGATATGAACAAAACTATAAAAGTATGAGTGGCGGGTAACTAATTAGAAAGAACTGTGAAAACAAATTTAAAAGGTGACCATTTTCAAAAATGATTATTTAGTGGCTTTCTTATTATTTACATAATATGTTGCCACAAAGTAATTTTGCAAATATTGAATAAGTACAAATTATTAATAGGTGTGCACGCATAAATAATTAATAAGACATTCATTAATTAATTAGACGATATTTCATGTTCAATACAACTGCACGTGCACGTGGTTTAGAGTATAATAGTACCTATAGTGCCGTACACAATTTTAAAAATTGAATTCTTGAAAACAGTTCGTAAACGTACTCGCGTGCGTTTGTAGTTTTCTGAGATTGATATTGAAATGATCATGTAATTTGAACCATGCCATCAAAGATCATCACGAAATTTAAGATTGAAATTAATATATACGTGCATATAGAGATAAACGTTTCTTGTTCCTAATGGTTGTCTTGAGAAAGAGCATGAGAACCAGCATAAACCATCACGTCGAACCTATGTTTGTTCTGGTGTTTATTTCTCCTCTATGCATCTACAATAGTTCTTACAATCTGTACAAAGTTTATTGGCTCCAACGAGCTCTCCATTATTTCCTTCTCTCTTCATTTAAACAGCATATTCTCCTTGCTGAAGATTCTTCCATCTATTCCGATTAATTGTACAGACAATGACCATTCAATTTAAATAAAAAATTTTAATGTATTATTTTCAAATATGAATTAAATATATTAATTATAAAGATATACATATAAAATCAATTTTATCGAAAAACATTGTTGTTGCGCCACCGGGATTCGAACCTGGATCTCTTTCCTAACCGGGGAAGGTACTTTATCCAACTAAGCTACAGCGACAATATTTTTAGCGACAATTTTCGACCCTATATGTTACCTTTCTGATATTAATACATTTAATCGTTCCATCATTTGACAGAGCCATCTACCTTATTTTTACAGAATCTCAAATACCTTTGAGTAAACTGATAGCAGACGCCAGAATTATCAATTCATTTTTATTAAATTTTGGACACATTGATACAACTTTATTATTTAGGAGAACACATTCTTATTGTGAAGTTGTAATTATTCAGAACATAGAATGAATTGATAATTCTGGCATCTGCTATATTTTCATTTCGTGTGAAATATTTTGTAATTAGGTTAATTTTTATGTCACTTTTCTTACTTATTTTGTACATAATTTTAGTAATAAATTAATTGTTACTTAATGTATACGTACTACTAGGTACCTACACATTTTAAAATCTCAAATATTACTAAGGAGAACACATTATTATGAAGTTGTAATTATTCAGAACATAGATCTGTGATGTATTTAATACAAATTAAATGTATTAATTAGAAAGATATACATAAAAAAATCAATTTTATTGAAAAATTGTGTTATTGCTACTGAGATTTTGAACCTGGATCTCTTTCAATAAACTCACTGTGGTGCTGTAGTATAATCGGTTATTGCACGTTGCCCGGATTGGAAGAGATCTTGATTCGAATTTCATTAGCAACAAAAATATTTTTCGATAAAATTGATTTTATATGTATATCTTTTTAATTAATGCATTTAATTTGTATTAAATCTCATAATATTTCGGTTACCTTATATTTATTTATTTTTTATCAAAAAAAATTTATGTAGGATGCTCATTGGTTCATATTACTTATCTTAAAAATGAAAAATGCAATAATTACGAATATAATAAACTCAAACTCTCTAGATAATTTATTTAGGTATATCCAAAATAAAAATCATAACAGTTCTTAGTAAAATGTATTTTTGGTCACCTTATTGTCCATACATGTGTGTAGGGGTTGTGTTACACACGAGGTGAGTGAGTACACACACACACACGAGAATGTAGGAAGAAGAATTTACACACACACATATATAATGTATATACCTACTCGCATGTATATGTATTCCTACCTATAAAGATTTCTCGGTAAAAGCTAGATTCATAAGGGGCCACCAAAACGATTTAGTAGTGCGAAATGTGGAAACAATTTGTGAAATATTACGAAAATGTTGGGGCGTTGCTACCAAAATGGTCTTACATATTTCAACATAGATAATCATTCGAGAAAAACTATTTTCAACCCAAAAAGAAAAAAATAAATATTTCTATAAGTCTAAAAAAAAATCTTTTAATCATAAATCGGTATATAATTGAAATCGAGATTTGTTTATTTTATTATAATATTAACTATTTATTTAACGTAACGCCATTACACCATGGAGATAAACTGGGAGAACAGAATTCTTTAATATTGTTGTACTTGTTTGGTCTAGCGGTAAGACATTCGCCTAGTGATCATGTAGTCGGAGGTCGGAGCCTCGTCCCGAGAGACTGCCAATTCTACACTAGTTTTCAACTGTGCAGACACTGCTTTCTCGCTCTTGCGGAAAAGGTGGTTCGGATGGACTGAACAAATGATATAAAGTGTACGAACGGAAAATGAAAGGATACAAAGCTTAAGGAAGATTAATAGTAAAATGAAAATAAATTAATGTGTATATTTACTATGTAATTGAAATATGTTGTCTACACGATTCTACGCCCTAATTTGAGTATAAAAAAACCTATATAGTGACACTTTAGGACCCTGAAAAAAATATAATCACTTGTTACTTCAGCCTATTCCCCTGGATATCTTACCTTCCCCTATCTGGACCAAAATACGCATACATCATTAGGTCGCATAACAATGCAGCACGCCTCCCAGACCCCCTAGTCTCATCCCTCTCCGCTTTGATGTTAATCTGAGTCCCGGGCAACGACGGGCATGGACCGTCGATGGTTAAATAAAATTGAAAAAATAGTATTATACGTATTTGTATATAATCTTGAGAATTTATTTTTGAGACGTGATTTCTTAGAACACGAACAAAACATCTGTCTAGAGAATACTTAGACTTATTAAGTTTAAATTGTAAAAAAAACTACACCTTCTGCTCTATTGAACCCTTAACACAACGATGTTACGTTAATAAAAATCGACGGTATCTACCTAACAATACATAGTTAAGTAAGTCCATGGTATTACTCTCGAAAGGAATAGATAGCGATAGTATCCAATTCAGAGAAAATTATTGTGATCTCCATTTTCACATGTTTTTTTTTACGTTTGTTATGTATGAGAACCTTAAGAATTCGTTGAGATGCTATCAAACGCACAGGCTACACACATTGCTCCATAGCTCAACAGCCTTCGAGGTGTCGACGGCTTTTACATCGAGTTCAAGCAATTTATTTTTTATTTTTATTCAATAAAATGTTTAATTATTGCAGTCAAGAAAATAAAAAAATATAATAATATATCTTACTACGTATATTATTAGTAATTCAACTGTAAGAAAATACTGATTTATTTATTTCGCTAAAAAAACAGTACAAAAAATGTCAGTCATCGTGAAATGTAAATATTGTCCCGTTTTTAATGGAAAAGGATACAAGTCATACTCTTCTAAACTGACAAACAAATCTCTCCTCATCCACATTATATTTTCTGATTTATCAGACATCTACAATCAATTTATCAGACTTCTACAATCGAGAACCCTAAAGAAGTTTCTAATAGGACCGTCTTCTTCTAATATGATTCACGCTAGATTTTTCTGTTTCTGTATCTTTTTTACTATTTTCTCATACTCACTCGTTCCACTTGACCAAATTAGCTAAATGACTCTTTCATAATCCTGTTCACTGTGCTATGGCAGCTGTACGGTATCGTCCTGTCATATATGCGGGGCGCTATCGAACAGCTGACTAGTAGCATTAAAAAATGCCAATCAGGCGGTGAATGAGTAGGACTGAAATATGAGCCTAGAGCTTATTGCATCGGTCCTGGATCCGCCCTCATTGTTGCGTGCTAAAATCACATTACAATTATTCCTAATATATAGATACGTAGCATAGAAATCCTCTAACCATATTACAGCTAATATACTAAGTAAATAAGTGTGCCAGTCACTAAAAGAGAAAAATGTATCTACCTTGATCACATAGTTAAAATAATTTGATATCAATTATTTTGCTTTTTTGATGTGGAAACATCTTAACGGAAATTTAAAAATGTTTACGTCTAAAGTAAAAACAATCCGCAACGACGGCGGTGGTTCGTAGCAATTTAGAATTCAACTCAATTATTTGGTCTCCGTTCTATAAAGTGCACGAATTAAAATTAGAAAGGGTTCAGCATAAATTTTTAAGGCTTATTAATTTCAAACTGTGTATACCTGCTGAACAATTGAATTATGATTTTCTAATGAGCACTCTTAATTGAACTAACTTGTCGTGTAGAAGAACTTTAAGTGATTTATTATTTTTATTTAAAATAGTAAATGGCATACTGGACGCCCCTAATTTAACTGAACTGATTGTATACCACGTTCCTGGGCAGAGTATCAGGTCGTCGACACTGTTCCATGTATATTCATCATACATATTTTTTAATAGGAATACAGCTACACAAAGACTTCACAGGCATGGGAACAATTTTGGTTTTATAGATATATTCTGATTTTCAAAGTTTAAAGTGATGTTTTTGTGCTGCTCTGAGTCAAAGATACAATTGATTTTAATACTCAGCCATTATGTGTCAAACCTATTTTTTTTAAAGCTATATATGTATATTTTGTTATTTTCTTTTTCATGTCATTATTGACATATAGTGACCTCAATCAGACGAGATTCGGCTCGTAATGCACCGGTCCCGGTTCAGCATCGTCCTCACAGTTGACTCTCTAGCCAGATTTAAAAAAGATAAATTATTATTTTGAATTTTTTACAATTTTATATAATATATGAGTTACATCACGGCTACAAAACTAATGTTACATATTTTTGAGAATCGCTTACCCTCCAAAAAAGAGACTAGCTCTTGTGCTTGGAGAGGGAAAACGATTGCAGATGCAACATATCTGTCCACCACTGTGGCCCTCTTCCATTTCTTTGTTGTTCCTCTTTTTTTAGGCTGTCACTTTGACGCATAATGTGGGCAAATAATTATAAGAATATTGTTCACTGTTGTGGATTAAGCTCGCAAGATGTTGCAAGATTGAGATACACGTGCGTCTTACTGTTCACGGGATGCGTAACATCCTTCTCCAACAATACATTTCGAAGGCATCTATTTTACGCTTGTCGCTATGCGGACTCTCATAATAAACTAACATTATTTTCACTTCTTCAATACTTGCAAAATTACTGTGTGGTCTCATTTCATATAAATAATTGGACAAAATACTTTGTTTAAACCACTATTTATTGATTATTCTACGTATTATTTATAGTTTTCTTTTTATCTATGCTTATATTTTTAATTTCGGTATACATTGTTTCCTGAAGAAGATACCATTGGTATCGAAACATGTACATTAATTTTGTCCAATTATTCAACATAATTTTAGTTGCTTTCTTTACGTCACTATCTTTCCATATACTTTATAGTTAGTTCATTGCAACTTTAGCTAGTCGTGTGCGTTTTCAAATTTCTTGCCCACTTTCACCAGTGTTCGTGATCAGCGCATCCAAATAAAATACTTCTTAAATGATCTCACATCCTGCCATTTAGGAAGTTAGTTGTGACACAATCAGAATTTTCTCAGTAAAATGTTATTGATTCTCATTAACTAAACCTAAAAGTCTTTTAATTTGTCAAAATAAAGAAGATTTTCAGATCTACTCATTTTATTTTCTCTGAAGCATTCTTCAGCACTTTTCAGAAATGCGGACCAAGCGTTCCATCAATACGGCACTAGTCATGCGATATAGCAACAAATAGACTCGTTTATTTTGTTTAAAAACTCTAATACGCCAATAGTGCACAACATAAGGAGCGTGCATAAACTTTGTGAACATGTCGACCTCCAGCAGTGCACAGAACTTACTAAAACTGTCACGTTCAATATAACGCGCAGAATCATTTGAATACTATTTACGTCAATAAGTAAATGTTGTTATTGGTTTAACAACGAAAATTGTATACTCACATTTAATATCACACGCCAAAGATAAATGAACTATTTATTTCAAAATGACATTTCTTGTTAACCGGACAAGGGGTTCACCACCCTGGAATTTCCATTAAAAGTTTTTTTTTTTAAAACATTTTTCCATAGTTAATTAAAGAGATATGAAGGATCAAAGACAGCACAGCAGGTGTTTGGCCGCGCGCCGTAAAATTTTTTACAAATATTTTAAATAATATTATATATAATATAGCGTACGACTTTTTTAATCTAATACAATCTAACTGCTCCCAATTTAAAAAAAATAATTTTTAAATATGATATGCTACATTTTAGATATTTTATTTATTAATAAGTAAATGATAGTTATTTTGGAAAGTTGCAGGTCAGTCACGCCTACAACGGTGAAGGAGTACGACGGAATGGATATGATACGACCATTTTTTTATTTATTTTTACAATAATATAACTTAATATGTACATTAATTAGTGCCAATAAAAATAATTAATCACCTTTTTGTAAAAAATCACCCAAATTCTACCCACATTTCAAGCCCCCAAGGTGATGTAGCCCTTAAACCTTTTTTTACAGATTTTAATTCGCTTACTTAATTACTTATCATTATGCAATTTCCTCACGAATTTAGATTTTTTTCTGTGAGCTGTCCTTTGGGGATTCGCAGCCAGCACCATATCTCTTTATCTTTATCTATTTTATTGGACTGTTGTCTTGGTGTTCACGCCTCACCTATACAGAAAACTTGGTAAAACTGGTGTTCTGACAATCTTCATTTTACTGGATTTAGTGATGTTTAAGTACATTATACAAAGTATATCTAGAAAGATATATTTATCAAAAAAATATTTGATTGCTACCGTTTTTCATTAAAATTATTATTCTTCTCGGTTCATTCAAACTTGACTGTAGCGTACAGCCACAAGAAAAAAAAGGTGGTTCGCCGATCATCGTTTCATTCAACTAGCGATGATGGTGATGATAATGAGGTCAGAAGAAATGAAATAGAGAAATTTGTTATTTCTACACTGCGGCGATAGAATATAGAATGCGTTCTCTGTCGCAGTGTTCTTGCTTTTATTTTAGATACAAACAATACATTCATTTTATTCTATAATTTCCAACCATTTCAGCGAGCAGGCAGCAACGGGTGCCAAAAAGACGTATTTTATCGAAAATGACAGACTTTGTTTGCCAAAATCTATCTCATGTTTATCTGGTGTCTCTCCGATGATTGTATTTTTTAATTACTGTCTGGTGACCTTAACCCATCAATTTATTGGCGTCACTTCGGCGACCTTTTAATCCTGTGCGATATACTTGATTAAGGAGTTGTGGTCGTAATGCTGTATGGGCATTATTACCGTTTTTTGGTTGTTAACAAAGTAACTCAATTCGTGGCATTCTTTGAGTAGCGCAGCCAAAGTAAGTCACGTATGTGAAAGTGATTATTGTTTCCAATTTTGTAAAATTAAATCATTATTTCATAACTGCTGTACAAGGCAATTGCAGCCACATATTTAAAGAACATCAAAATTCTATGTTTGTAAATTAAATTTCAACCTTTTGTACTATGTTAAAAGAATGGAAAAAATAGTCACTGAAAATAAAAAATCTATTCAACGTTTATAGATTAATGAATTATTAACTAGTGTATTATTAAATTGTTGCTCGCTATGTGTTAACCCGAATAAAGGTTATTTTTTTAGCAATGTTCTGTCACCCCGTATGTAAGATGTTATGTTCAAAATTAAGTTAATATATTAATTAACAGACAACCCTAAGCATGATAGAATAGATCCTAAACAGAAAAATGCAGTTGAACTGAGATATGCGTATGGGTATTGCCGGTGCAATTAAACCGGACGATCAAAGTAGATGGAATTATTTTCAGAAGGTTTACTATTAATTTAATATAAGTACGATGTATATTTAGAATATCTAATTATAATAATTGTTAAATTACAATATTGAAACTATTAAATTGGATATAATACTTTTCTAGTTGGATACCAATTGTTTTCGTAAAAGCGTAGGTACTAGGTAAAACAAAAATACAGGATTAAAAATCTGCCTTCGACTGCTATTTTTCCGTTCCTTACCTTACAGACTTGACCCGCCACCCGTCCGGGGGAAGAATGAGAAACGGGTCGGCGGGGCGGCCGGGAGGGGGGCGGGGACATAAATTGGAGGGGGGAGTACCCCGCCCCGCGCCGCCGTCGCACCCCCGCTCGGGAAAAGGAAATGCTCAACGAGCGGGGAAATTTGGCGGAATAAGAATAATGAGTAATGCGTGAACGTAAAATATCGCGCTGAATTACATAGCAAGATGGCGAAAGTGTTATTTCGCGTGGAGCGATAAGCTCCAGCCGAAATGTAGCCAATTAGAAATGTGTAGGGAATACACATTTTGGGGCTTTCGCCTCGGAAAGGCGCTTCGGGAATCGGCCGGGAGGAGCGGTTCTGCTTTATAAGCATTGTTCCGTTTGTTTATTGTATTGTTCCAAGATTTTATCGATCGTGTGGCTATGATAAAAAATACTTTACTATTCTTTTTTATTATGTTTATTGTTTTTTTATCTATTATGATTTTTAAAGACCTTTTTATACTGTAGAAAATCCTTTGCGCGATAATTTTACCTAATAATTTTTCAATACTTTAAATTATGCATTATACATTTTGGTTTTATGAATTATTTTTTTATCAAGGTACATATTTAATTTTTATTTTCTATTATTAATATTTATACATTTTCTATATTACTTTCATTGCCTAGTTCACCGAATAAAGTAAGCAACATTTTATTTTCTAAAGAGCAATTTGCTTTTTACTAAATTTAATAAACCTTAATGCTATTTATTTTTTAATATTTATAAATTAATGTAAAGAAAATATACATCAAGTAGGTATCTATCTACATTGAAATATTATGTACAGAATAAATACAAATTGTTCCAAAATAATGATTTAAAAAAATTTCAAAAATTCTCGGGATTTCCAAAATATCCATAATAATATTGCGCTTCCCCGTCTATTATCGATGACTTTCTGGATGTGTTGGGGGCTTTCGACGTGGTGTCATTTATGGTTGTAAAACGCTTAGTCTGCAACGTCCAAGTCTGTTAGGGGCGAGTACAGCAAAAACGAATGTGTTTTTAATATCTCTTGGTTAAGACTACATAAATGTTTTCTCTTTTATATATTCAATAACAGTACGTAAACATACATATATCTGCGAAATCGTATTACGGCTGGCAAATATATTGAGCATCTGTCATTTTGTCATAGATAAGAAAAGCATCGTGTTCTATGGTCGCAGTTTCTTTCCCTTTCTATGGTAGCACTGTCAAATACGACCATGGTCAAATGTAACATATTCATGTTTTGTTCATATTTTTCAAGAATGTCTTTTAGTGTATATATATATATATATATCAAAGTTAATACGTAAGAACACCGTTTAGGTAGAGCAATATAGAAGGCACAACAGAAATAGATGATGGTCGATTGATTTTTGCTGCTAAAACCTGTGGGCAACTGTGGACTACCACAAGTGAATAATTTAAATATTTAAACAAGTTGATAATAAATTTACAGAAATAATTTCTAAATATATTCGTAGTATTAAAATATGACTTTTTAATCATTATTATTTTTGTGGCAAGCTTCTTTTGCTATTGGACCAACGAAGGCTTTTATTGAGTCCTGTAGTAACTCTAGATGTTACAATCTCTACAAAGCTACGCATGCTTTTAGCTCGATCGGCAATCACGTTTTTAACATTGGTTCTATTTATTTCAGGTCTTTTATACATACTGTTTTCTTCAAATCTGTAGAGAAGTTGGGTTATTCCTTTTTCTGATATTATAGCAATGAGCGTTACATCTGCATATCTAAAATTAAATAACTTTTTACCACACTTATAGAAATCCCAAGTTATTTAGTTAGTAACATGATAAACATGTAAGGGAATTTTACGTTTCCTTTATAGAAAGGTAATAAAGAAATCCGAGTTAAGTGTCGAGACCAAACTGACTGAACAGCTGAATAGCAGATTAACAGAGCGTAGGGGTGTCCCCACAATTGCGCGCAAGACGACAGCTCGCCGACAATAACGCGCAATACAAAACTAAATGGGGACATTTATTTCAATGTATATTATTTAAAAATATATTTTAAATATTAAACATACTCTTTCTTCTTTCTTCTTTCAAATAGGCAATCCACATTAAACATACTCATTACACGAAAAAAATCAGAAAAAAGATCATTCGGAAAGAAAGCTAAATTTTAAAATAAACTAAAAAAATAATGAAATGAAAAAAAAAAGTTATTTTTGTTAGGTTACGTTCGATCAGTGAAATTTAAACTGTCTATTGAGTATACAATTTTTGAATGATATAATTCATGATTATTTTCATATTATAAGTAGGCATGTTATAATATTTATTAGATATAAATTAGGATACATAGGAATAAATGTAATCATTTATATTAATTCTAGGGTTTATAACCCACTTTTAATTTTTATGTTTTGTTCTGCGTGTTATTGTCGGCGCGCATTAGTCTGCGCGCTGTTGTCGCGATTGTACTGCTGCTGTAAATTATGTCGACGATGACTTAACAAAACGGTATTTTTTATGTACATTAATAAAAAAAAAAATTTCGTGTATTAATAGCATTCCTATATTCTATGAAGCGAGTACTCGTTTTTAGCAAATCACTAACATGGAATAGAATCGAACCATGTTATCTAAATTCGCAAATAATGTAGTGATATTCCCTGTATGTGGGTAATTTTGGCGATAACCTTTATCAAATTGTTACGCCGAATTCCCGAGGAAAGCGGGGCAGCCGGGAGCACGCTCCTAATTGGCGGATCATTCCCGATACGCGTTAGTGTTGGTGCGCAGGCGTGAGGGAACGCAGAGTGGTGTAAGTGCGGATTTATGGGAACGCGTAGTACACGATCGAGGCCCGTGAGAGCCGATAATTTACTGCCGTCTACACGCCGCTAGCCGCCATTGCTCGCAGGAAAGCACTTCCCGCGGTAATTTTGGCGGGAGGCAAATTAATTTTGGATAAGATTGCCGGAACAACCGCTGTTTCTGTTCGTTGTGACGCTGTTTTTCTATCGAAACGGGCATAAGTCGTTTATTGTAAATCGATGAATCTCGAACCATTTCGCAGGTGGCTCGTGTGAATATGGCAAGAGTAAAAATACGAATTAATTATTTAAGATTCTGGTTTGAAGCCGCCAACATCTCTGCAATACTATTATTACTTATGGTCAGTACCCGGCGTTGCTCGCAATTCAGATTAAGTTATAATTTAAAATATGAATTTGGGAGGAGGGAGTGCATTTGTTTTGCGTAGTTCATCAATATCGAATAAATATATCTATGTGCAAAATTTGGTCCAGACAGGCCATAGATGAGATGTCTGGGAGAGTGAGGTGGGATGTAGAGGCACAGTGGGGTCGAACTATCTAAATGGCGTTCCCCTCATTAAAGATATGAGAAAAATATTTTGCACTACGCGAAAGGGTGTGGGGTGGCCAGTGGGTATGGAAGGATGTTTTTGTTTTACGCAGGATTCTAAAGAATAACTATGCATAGTTTAGAATGGATGGCATTCCATTAAATACACATGTATATTTTAGTGAAGGGGTGGGATAGTCAGAGAACGGGGAAATAGTAATGGTATTTGCCTGTATTTTGCGTAGAGTCCTTAAGAGTAAGTATTAAAAATTTGGTTGATATCGTTCAAAGGGTGAAGGACTGTACAGATAATAAATGAAATCAGCAAAACTGTAAGTGTATTAATTTATCAACTGAGGCAGATTAAAAGAATTTGGAGACATTTTCCTCTTGTCACGTGTAAACTATTGTAACAGCATCTATGCTGGCCTGCCAGTGTTTCAGCTGTATAGATTACAATCCATTCTAAATGCAAAAGCACGGATAATAAGTAAACGGAGTTTCCAAATTATTATAACATATCTTTTATATGAGCTACATTGGCCCCTGTTACCTGAAAGAGTTGAATTTAAATTGTGCTGGTTGATGTAATGAAGAGCTAAACCGTTATTTTAACCATGATTGTGTTAGATTATAATGATGATTAGTAACTTATTATTCTTAATTTGTCACGCAAATACTGGTACACTAGAAACTAAACCTCCCAACAATCAAATCTAATTTATCAGTCGTTGTTACAATTGAATTCCAATAATACAATCATAGTCACAATCACGGTTTAGCTCATCACTAGGTTGATGTATAAGGCGACACACAATATGGCACCTCTGTATCTTCAAGAGCTTTATATCCACGACAATTTGAATGGTAGACATCAAACTCTCAGGTTAGCCTCTATTTCAGTCGCAGAAAGGGTTGTAGAACCGACCAACCGTTGCACAAAACTCTAAATTTAGTGAACGGGTATTTGCGGTGGCAGGTCCAAAAGCGTGAAACTCTCATCCCATCATCATAAGAAACAATGCATAAGAGACTTTAATTAAGAAGAGACTGAAAACACACCTTTTTCAAAAAATCATTTCTATAAGTTAAAATAACAATTTTTAATTTTAAGAACAAAGATAATGTAGGACTATAAACAGTTTATGTGTAAAACGCCCTTGAGGTGAATTTTTTGACAAAAGTGGCGCTATACAAATCATACGATATTATTAAGCTATTATACGGCTTTAAGAGCCTTTCAGCTCAATGGCCAGCTGCACAACCATCCACCAGGCCTCACAGAACCAAGCCAACAGAGAATCTGCAGCCTTGCTGCATCTTCTCGAATGTTATCTGCCCAACTCATTGTTTGACTTCCAAGGAGATGGGTATCCGTTGATGTTGCAGATCTTACTGGATCTTGTTGGAGTCCCATCTGAAAACATGTTCTGCCCATTATAATCTTCTTGATATTAATATTGCTAAGATACTTGAAAATATAAATAGAAGCCCTATTTACTGCTATCTTTTTATAGGCAAATCTGATAAGAGACTGATATATTATACGGGAGTGATGTGTCAATTTCCTTTTAAAAACAAATTAGGTTAACATGTTATGTTCGTTTAATTACCAGTTATGATCGTTGTACCCACACAGTTAACTGAAAATTGTATACCTTGTTTTTAAAAGTATTGTACTGAATATTTCAATAATATAACCGTTATAAATTATCGAGTTTAATATATTTAAAAATTAAATATTTTTAGTAATTACTGGTAACCTTCGGGCTCCTACCCTTCCGAATTTATTTAGCTTTATGAAAATCATTTCATCATTTAAAGTGGAGGCTTGGGTTGTAGCTTTTTACCCGTCCTAAGACGGTCGTACTGAGATAATTTAAATGTTTATACTAGATAATATTATTTAAATTCAGTTTTTGAGCTATTTAAATGATTCTTAAATAACTTTTTAATTTATTTATTGTATCTAGGCTCTTATGGGTTTTAGTAACATGAGAATCCACATATGTAGCTTTTACAAAAAATAAATAACACACCTTTTCACATTCTAATCTTCTTCTTCTGCCAACCTGCATGTAGTGTTGAATATTGGTCTCCCTTTTTTGCTTTCTATAGCTCTGTCTTTTCTGATCTGACCACCGCGTCTTGGGACGTGTATATTTTATATAGTTGCTAATATTTTAATTAAATATTCATATTATGATATAACTGACTGAAGTAGTCAATCAAAAATCAGAATTTCTAAATAAATATATGCAATGTAGACTCAATGTTCAGTTTATGATAGAATGTAGTGACCGACTGGTATTCTAACAATAGTACTACCTTAATTACGACTAAAAGGTCTAAGACTAAAATTATAGGTTGGTCGTTTTTAGTCAATTACTCTTTTAAAAGCTTGTCGCCTTTATTTTAACGTAATTTTTTAATCATACAACCTCTCATTGAGTCGGAGAGCGATTTGTCTCGCTAAAATCTCAAATACTCTTGTGTTTCTAATAAAGTCGAGCCATCTAGAATTTTCCACAGGTATTTGACCCTATAGTTAGTTGTGTACTCGTGTCTTAGTTGTTTTTGACTTTCATCGCGTGCTAAGATTCATGACCCTACAGGAGCCCTGGCGTGATGCAGGCTACATTTTATTTAGACTGAGCCCGTCGAGAGAGCTACAGATATTTTTTGTATTACCAAAAAATATTTCTGCCATTCCTATGCGGTTTTCCTGCTGGTAAAACATCATTTAGTTTCTGTAGATTCAAATCTTTTTATTTAATTTTATTTGGAAAACGAACAGTTCATGCATATAAACAAAAATCATAATAAAAATTTAACAAATTATATGTTTTCTCTGAAATAACAATATATTTGATTCAGTAAAGACAATTATTTGAAAATGATTTATTGAATAGATAAATAGCTTATAAAGACTTTATAATAGAAAACGAAAGTTTCGCTGCAAATTTTTTTATAAAAGAATGATAACATTCTTCTCTATTGCAGAAATACAAAAAATAACAGTAAAATTAAGAGAAGTGAGAGAAAAAGTAGAAAATAAAAATATAAACAGAGGAGAGATAAAAGTTATAAACAAGAATATTTACCAGGGGAATGAGAGGATGAGGGGAAAGGTATAGGAAAATGGAATAGGGAATAAAATCTGTGTGATAAAAATAAAATGAAAGCCATTAAGGTTTGCGATGTGTTGAATTTATATTTAATTGAGGTGATTGAGTATTGAAATGTATTTGAAATGAGAGTATGTTGGTTTTTAAATAAAATATCATTTGATTAAATAAAACACAATCACTTTGTATAAAACCACAATTTGTATTAAATGCGGGGTCAATATCCTCTATAAAACGGGTTTGGCCTCCGGTTAGACAATTTATAGGCCCTTGAGATAAAAAAAGGTAATGAATAGTGGTAGCGCAATTCTCAATGACCAAATAAATTTATCCGTTAGTCGCATATTAGGTATAATTCCGTTTAAATCAATTTAATATCTGTCGACATTATATTTTCCACTCCGTTGATGTTCTGTTTAAATATATATGTATTCTGTCTCTCTCTTTCGCACGTAATTTTATCTCCCTCTTTATGTATATATAAGTGCACTCTTTTTGTATTATCGTTAGTTTTAATTACGCCCTGACGAAGCTTAAACAAAGCGAAAACAGTTGGTGTTTAATAAAACTTGTGATTTTATATAAAGTGAATGTGTTTCATTTAATCTAATATATCAAACCACACAGTGATTGCTTTCTACGAATTTTTTGGGATATAAAATTTGGTCCAGGGAGGGGAGGGTAATATGTCCATATAGGTATGGTGGGGTAGCTATATTTTTCTAAGGGTCCTAGAGTGTAACTGAGAAAAATTTGGAATGGATGACATTTAATGTAATACACATTTATATCGTGGAATGGAGTATCCATTGTGAGGGGGGGAACTAATTATGTTTTGTGCAGGGTTATACAGAGTAGCTATGCACAATTTGATAAACATTGGTTATAAGCAGTAGGATTGTGAGAACAAACAATCATATTATAGGTATATATAAATATATTTTTTATTATTACATATGTTGTGTGTACTTTCAGTATTTTTATATCTGCCTCGCTGAGTTTCGTCCGTGCTGTGGCAAACATTTTACATTATTAATCAATAATCATATTTTACATAGTTGGGTCAGAAAATATAAATTTAAGGAAATAAAAATTGTAAACAACAAAATAAGTAAATAAATTATGCCATATTTTAACATGAAAATTACATAAGAAAATACCTGAAATTTGTAACGATAGTATACGTTCATTTTCATCAGTTTAAATAATACAAGTTCAAATGTTAGGGTATTCAGTTAATGACGGATGTACAAGGTTGGTGAAACATACACACACACACGCAGGTTGCTCACTCACTGATGTTAAATCTCCCATTGTTGAGTTTATATCTCACATTTGCGAAAAAGGACGGTTGTATCGTAATTTTATGAAGCAACGCCTTGATAATGCCACGTGTTATCGTGCCGAAACGTCGGCCTAGAAATCATCTACAATATATACAATCTAACCTAGAAGACAAGCTAGTTCCATACACTAGTGCTCGCGGAAACCTTACACAATTAAATATATATGTGCACATACTCGTTGGAGGAAATATAAGGAAAAAAGACAGGCACTTTCTTTTCGTATGCTAGATGGTGTTTCATTCATAGATTCCTCTCCACAACAAGTAACAAGCGTCGCGGCGTGTATAGTAATAATCGCGAAAATGATTATTAAGTATAATATAATTAGTGTAAGATTACTAATAATAAGCGGTAGCGGAGTAAAGCGACGGTATTTAATCCGTATAAAGTTCGAAGCGGACTGAACTTGCTGCAGTTGATAGATTTTTAATTACTGCGATATTTTCTTTCTTCAATGTGCTTAGGGATAGAGATAGGTAAGAGAAGGAACGATATACGATTAATAATTAGGTAAATAGCGAATTGAATAAATGTACGAGGCAACAGGTCAAACACCAAAAATTTAACAGAATTAAATTAATTTAAGCGGCGCTAATACTCATATTTATATATAACCTGTTTCAGGTCCTATATTGTGATGGAAAATGAATGTCATGACAGGCATTATTTCAGTGATTTTACAATTAGGTCCTTAAAATATTTTTTCATTGTTTCAGATTTCGACTGATCACAGTAGCAGTGGGGTGAGTGCTCCAGTGCATGAAAATACAGTCACGTGTCAATGATAATTTGTAGCGTAGAAAGATAAAGAAGATATAAATGATTAAAATTGTATTTAAATCTTATTATATCATACCATTAAAGTTATTTTTACAAAATAATGTTTCAGTATTATTTTATTTTTAAATTATATTTTTTTAAAGTAATTAAGTAATATGTTTAAGTATCTGTAACGAGGTGAATATTTTCATACCTAATTATATGGTCATATTTTTATTAAAATAATCCACAGGATTATTACTTACTACTCGCGGAAAGTTCATCTTGGAGGTAAGAAATTCATATAAAAAAGTATATTAAAATATTTAACCTGAGAGCAAATGTATTTTTAAGAACATGCCGAATCTAAGTAAAACTGACCCAAATTTATTTATTTTAACATTCAATTTTATGATTATCTATATACAAATGTAATATTATGTGTCAATTTTTATTATAAGAAAAATGGTGTTATAATCAATCATACCTAGTGATAATGTGGTAATGTTTATTTTAACTAAGATAGCAATAACTCTACATACCTAGGCATAAAGGTATTTTTTTAGAGGTTTGTTTTTACAATTGCCAATACTTTTTGTACTCAATTTAGTTTGCCATTTTACAATGAATAGACTTACGCCAGAACAACGTTTGCAAATTGTGCCAATTTATTTCGAAAATCGTGGTTCGGTTCGTGAAACTAACCGTGCGCTATGTCCGTTTTACGGTCGACGTAATCGTCCATCCGAGCAAGTAATTCGATCGTTTTCGCACCACGCATACTCTAATTGATAATACGCATCCGCATAGACCTCGTACAGTGCGCACCGAAGAAGCTGTTATTTCTTAAAAAATGATGCCGGCCAGAATGTTACAGCCAATGCATGATCACTGACTTTTTCGTTCCCCAATCGAATGGCACGAATGTGGAAGAACAAGAGATGTGGTTTCAACAAGACGGCGCAACGTGGTACACAGCAAGCGCCACAATCAATTTATTGAAGGAAACATTCGATGAACGCATACTTTTGCGTAATGGACCTGTGAATTAGCCTCCAATATCGTGTGTATTAACACCATTTGATTATTTTCTGTGGTGATATGTGAAGTTGTTAGTCTACGCCGATAAACCAGAGACAATGGACGACTTGGAAGCCAACGTTCGTCGCGTTATTGTCAATATACGACCCCAGCTGCTCCAAAAAGTTGTCGAAATTTGGACTTCCAGATTGCACTTTATTTGAGCCATCTGCGACCGCCCATATGCGGGAAATTATATTTAAATACTAATGGCATCAAATTATGTTTTCAATAGAGCCAATACAATGGCTATTACCACGATTTTTATGTGTTTTATTTCATTTTATATTTCTGTACCTCTAAAAAACACCCTCTTATCGCATTTTATTTATATTATATTATTTATAAAACAGCAACAAATAGTTTTCCGTGTCTAAATACTTATTTTTAGTTGATACATACTATTGATTAAGATTAATGTGTAGGGGAAACTGGTATATACTAGATCATTTTTACTCAAATTACTATTAAATTAGTAAAAAGCTAACTTTATGAATTTTTAAAAATTCTTTTGAAAGATATTAATGTTCTACATCGAATGTTTTATTTTTGATTTTTTAAATAAAATAATTATTCAATTAAAGCCATCGACTCAGTATATACCAAATGAACCAGTGTATACCATTCTATGGTACATAGTAGTTTGGTGCCCGGTTCATAGTGGGTAATACAAAGATGATATTACAAAGTTCAATAAAATCACTTTTTTAGTGTAGGAATAAAGAGTTGGACAACAAATGAAAAGATTTATTTTTTATTAATAAATCACATAAAAAACATAATATTAAAAATGCTCAAAGGTCATATTGGCTAATAAAAAACCAAATTATCATTAATTGTCTCCTGAAAAATAGATTTCAGAATGTAATTATTACAGCTCACTTGGATGTTATTTTTCCAAACAAGCAACTTAGATATTACTATTAATAATAGTATAAAAATAATAAGAACTAATATATAAGTAAAAATTAACGAAATCAGATTTAAAAAATAGTTATTCATCTTAATCTTTTATTTTTATGCCACAACCATCATTATCGTGAACAACCTTCAACAGTTCATCTATAGATACATCAGATGATTCAAAATCATCAGATTCTGTAACACTTTCTACATACATCGTTAATATTATGTTGAATATGTTTATTGTGGTTTTTCGGAATGCACTCAATATGGAACCGCCTTCTACAGTCAGAACAGATTAATTTATTTTCCACACTTGATTTACATATTTGGCAATGGTAATTTTCTGAATCTTGCGAGTTCAAAATTACATTGCTCGAAGTAAAACTATAATTCAGTTGGTTTTAAATACAATTATTTGAATTGCTGATTGAATGGTGCTACAGATTCCTACCGTTATATCATGGAAGAATTGTTTTCAATAACTTTTGCCAGATGAATGAAACTTCCCATAACCCACTATGTACCGTGGCCCAATATATACCAGTTACCCCTAATAAAAGAGCTAACAGGTGTAAAAAATTGTGAAACGTTTTTGAACATAAGGGAACTATTTTAATTAATAGAGTTATTAGTAAGAGAATCAGATGAAATCAGAAATGGACACGAAATGAAATAACTATTTTTAGTCCACGTTATTTTTTAAGCAGTCTCTTTATTATATTTATTTGCTAACGAGTCTTCAATTTTGTAAACAATTAACGAAATACTTTGTTGTCTTTTTAACATTTTTGTTTGGGTTTTAAATTAAACAACAATGTTGAAGTTAATGTGATCGATGAGTATTTATCATATTTGTTTCGCGCGAGATTCTGTTTTTGACCATGAGGAGGTTTAGAGTGAAACCTTCCTATATCTACTGAGAAATTTTACGGTATTGATAAATTTTTCGTTATTTAGTGTAAGACGTGCTTAACTCTCGTTTGCCATATTTCACAGTGTACACCTGGAGTTCGGTACTACAGATTATGTATGTGGTAGTTGCGACTATGTTCACGTGGACTAACCCACAAAAAAATAATTATATTACCAGATAATTCATCCGAAATGATGTAATAGTAAAAAGAAGACTTTTAGCTTTCAACATTTAAAATTATTTATGAATCCACATTAAGTTCATAATATTTCTGATAGGGTTACTTCATATCACACTCGTTAATTATTTTTTGATCTCATCATTTTACTCATGTGTTAAAGTCACCTTTCGTTATTAAATTTTATTTCACTCTTGGATTATTTGATCTATTCCATGATGTCTCTGTTGTTGTTCAGAGTTATTTCATTTCAACATTGCGATAAAATATTTCTTAAAATTTTCACTTGCTTCAATTTCTTTATAATACTTTTACTGTAGGTATTGTACCTATGTAAACGTAATTGAGCTATATTTCACGCTGTAAACTCAGTTCCTCGAGAAGTATCACAACGGATGCTTGAGAAAGATCTTAGATATACAATGGGAAGAGCACAGAGCAAACTTGAGTGTTCTGAAAGAAGCTAATATCTCTAGTATCGAAACTACGATCCTCAAGTACCAACTATAATGGGCAGATCACGGGTATGGATGACATACAAACAATTTTTTTTCCCAACTATCTCACTGCAAAAGAAGACAGAGTGAACCGAGGAAAAGATTCAAAAACTCACTGAAGGCGAATCTTAGTAGATGTGGCATAGACCCTGAAAACTGGGAATCCGTGGCTCAGGACCGAGGAAAACGGCGCCAAAAAGTATATTGTACAGGAGAATTTTGCGAATAGAAGAGAGCTGACCCAATTACTGAAAAAAGTAGCTAGAGAAAAGTAATGGAGGAAGATCTGTCATTCAGAATCCCCCTGCCCAGCGGATGCACGTTTACAACGTGTGGAAGGGTGTGTAGTTCGAGAATTGGACTTCTCAGCCACACTCGGACTCACAATCGTTAACCATACCAGACGTCATCCTCGTAATGAGAGACCGCCGAAGAAAGGTAATTTAGATATAATTTTACTATTATATAAGAAACACGTTCTATTTTAAATCCTGAAATCAAATCACAATATTTTTAATTACGTAATACATCACGTGTTTGTTGATCTAGTGGTAAAGACACTCGCCCAATGATTCAGTGGTTCGAGCATCATTTCGTTTAGAATGTAAAATCGTGCTTTGCTAAAATTCTTGTGCATAATAAAGATTTTATATTTTTTCTAATCTCAATTGACGTGATTGATGTTCCATGTGCTAGAAAAAAAAAGTTCATTCAATGTGCAAAAATACGCTTGTAAATAATAAAGATGCTTAAATAAAAATATGTGGCCGTTTTCATCAGTGTTTAATAAGATTACTTATGAGAAAACAGTGTGGTAGCCACCATATAGAACAGGATTATTCTAAATTAACTTGACTCTCTCCCATTTGAATCACATAATTAATAAATTATTCGGATAACTTGTAAGGAGAAATACCAAAGTCTTATAAATATTTGAAACTACGTTTTTTTATATTTTTGTCCTCAATAATTTCTACATTGTTTTACACAGACTTCTCTAATTTGCATGACTTGATATATAATATAATAAATTTATTATATTATATATTAATTCATATTGGACAATTATAGACAAATTATAGATTGTCTTGTTTATTTCTACCGTGACATGTCTAACACTTTTAATGTAACAAATAAAAATGTAAGTCTTTTATAAAAATAAACTTTATATTAACCAAATAAAATCGACTTTAAATATCATAAAACATTGCCACGATTACTTCAACAAGGTTAATTAAATAATCATCCACGCACCAAATTCTTCAGCTCACGTTTTTCGATTAGATACGTTTACAAGTATGTAGACTATGGTATAATTAATAATCTCTCTAGTTATCTATATTTCCAATCTTTGCATAAGGTATAGTAAATTAATCTTTTGTATATTTATTTAACTATTTTACTATTCACATTCTACTGCATGATGCTCTGTTTGGTTTGGAGGCAAAATCTGTAATTAAGAACGATATTTAAAAATGAATTTAAATTGAAAAAGAATTGCATCACTATTTAAAGATACAATTTCAAATTTTAGTAAACCAATCTACAAAAACTTTATTCTCTGGTTCAAATAGTTCTATCGAACATTTTTTATAATATTAATTTTGTTTTTATTAACATACGAGGTAGATTTTATTTAAAAAAAAACATATTTTAGATTGAAATATAATTATTCTCTATGAAATTGATATTTCATCCTGTGAATTTTGTATTAATTAATGATTCGCTATACGGCATTTCGTTTTACAGCTAACATTCTATATAACTTCGGCTCTATATTACTTATAGATAATAAATTAATCCCATAATACTACAACATACTATATCATTTTACTCATTCCCAAATAATAATAATTTTAATTTCAATTTTAACATTAGGTACATTCTAAAATACCTTAAAAAAATGTAATGGAAGTAGACAAATATTTATATAAATCAATTATATATATAGGTACTAAGTAAATAAAAATACATAAAAAATTTTAAGGGAAAACATATTTTTATTGTGAAGATGCATTTTTAGAATATAGTTCTGTGGTATTTAATACAGAGGAAAATTCTATTAATTAAAAAAAAAAAATAGTTTTTACCGAGATTCGAATCCGGACCTCTTTCCCGGATAGGAAGAGGAGTGAATTATTGGATAATCTCCATTATCCCCGGGCTATTAAAAAATGCTTTTGATTATGTGCTAATTTTAACCTACGGATCAGCCAAAGTTATTTAGAAATAAACTAGAAAAAAAAAACAGTAGCAGTACGCCACTGTGTTTCAGTAGTGCCTACAAATTGTTATGCGATTGAATTTCTTCGAAAATGTATTATGTTTGGGACCTAACCCACTTGAAAACAATTCTAATTAGACTTTATGGGTCGTTCATTGAAGTTAGGCTACCAAACTACAGATGGCAGATTGAATTAATAAAGTGTTCCACATTCGTTTTCAAATGTATTTTTTAAGACAAAACAAAATTAGTAATATTAGAGCACATTTATTCTTCTACTCTTTTTCTCTGATATACGTATAGTAGTTTATTTAATTTAATTTGATTCAAACTTTTATTTCGTGGAAACTAACAGTAGGTACAAATTAAAAAATCTAAATTTACTTGAAAATTTATGTTTGAAATTTTATTTGTTTTTATTAAAAATTTAATATGTATATATAAGAGTTTAAAATGTTGTACCTATGTGTTAGGTACTTATAAAAAAAAAGTTTATTTATACAGTGTATAATTTCATGTTAAACTATCAAATCTAGTTGATAGGTTGAATTTAAAAAATAAAAATAAACTAGTTCTATTGAATAGACGTAGACCACTTCAAATTGTAAAACCTTTTATTAAAGGTATATAATTATATATAATATAATGTTAATAAATAGATTTTTTATTTCATTTATTTTGTTAACGTACGCAAAGATTACCTTCAGACCCCAATCTAATTTATTTTAATATATTTTATAATACATACATTTGTTTTAAATTCTAAAATAAGAAGTATTTTTGCAAAAACAAATATATTTTTGTTTTATTTAGAAATCTACATTTGTTTTTATTTTATTTTTGATATAGTTATAATTTATTTAATATTATATATTGTATGTACATTTAGTATTTTAATACCTGCCTCACTGGGCTTTGCACGTACTGAGGTAAACATTTTACAATGTTAATCTCAAGTCATATTATACATAATTGGTTTAGTAAATATAACTATATTTAGAATAATCAAAGAAAGAAGAAAATAAGTTAAGTTTGTGTGTTAAGTCCTTCACGTCTCATTGCACTGCGTATTTGCAATAAGGAATATAATTCAAATAATGCATTTATAACAGGTATAAAAATATTAACATATTTCAATAAATAACTAATAAATAAATATCTACGTTTTATGTAGATTTCTATATAGTTTATTGTACAAATTAAGTACCTGTGTAGATTTCGGTTATGTGTAACATGGACTCTGAAGATAAATTACGTTAAATTTGAGAACATTATAAGTAGGTATATGTATGTAAATGATAAAATAAGGTAAGTAAAAACAAAACCGCGTCGAGAGACAATGCGAACAAAACGACATATTTTCATATTATTATAATGGTTATGGTGTTTGAGTAGAAACCATTTGGGCATTTTTATGCCACCATAAAACGTTAGGCTTACGGCGGGCGTGAGTGCATAAAAACTTAACAGCCATTTGAAATCTCACCACCTAAGAATGCGTAAAAAATCATGTGTTAAATTATCGGTCAATAACACACGTCACACGGAGACATGACAATACCATAAAAAGTTACGCCACCCCGCAACTCCTTACTGCGCCGTATAACCGCAAGTGCCCATCAAGCGTCAACCATCGGCATCAAGCGTGGCCCCAGCGGCAGCGGCAGCGGCAGCGGCAGCGGCTGCGGCAGCCCGGCCCGGCCCGCCGCTCCACAGGTAGGTGAGACAATAACGTTTACGGTTATTCGTGTACTCGAATTAACATACACAATTTATATAGATTTTGGTACGCCGTTAATGCTTTATTAATAATTCAGCGACGGGGCGGCGGAGAGCCGCGGAGCGCCGCGGAGTGCCGGAGCCGAGTGTGCGCGAGCCTCCGCGGCCCGCGGGAGACAGGGCGCCGGGAGGGAGGCCCGCATTGGTCGGCCGCGAGCGCGCCGCGCCGCCATTGGTCGGGCGGCGGCGGCGGGGGGACCGCCGTCACCGCCGTCACTTATCGGCAGGCCTCGACCGAACGCCCGTTATCTCTTTCTAATGTGTGAAACGCAGGTAAGAATTAACGAGTACACCGTTTTCTGTTAATGTCCGGTTTTTCGGTATCGTCGGAACGCGGGCCGTTTGAAAAATGAGTGTCGGCGTCTCGCTCGCTCCCGCGCGCCGCGGTGCGCGACGCTCCGGCGGCGGGGGGCGCGGGGGCGGGAGGCGCGCTATGGCGGCGAGACGAGCCGGATCGGGTCATTAGAAGTCCGCGAGGATAGCGAGAGGCACGCGACCACGGCCACCGTCCCCGCGCACCGCGAGTTCCCGCGCTCCGCGTCCAGTTCCCGCGTCCGGCGGGGCCCACGTCGCGTTCCCGGGGCATGGCGCGCGCCGCCCCGGAGTCATGAGCTCCAAGTTCATCATCGACAGCATGCTCCCCAAGTACCAGCAGCCGCTGCACGGCAACCTGTTCGGCGGCGCGCTGGAGCTGAGCGGCTCGCCCCCCCGCGCGGGCGCCGGGTCCCCAGCGCAGCCCGCGCGCATGTACCCCTACGTGCCGCACCACCAGCAGTTCGGCGGCGCGCCCGTGGTGGGTGGCTTCCCGCCCTCGGCGCTGGCCGCCGCGGACCCCGACAAGTCGTGCCGCTACCCCGGCGCCGACTCCGTGGTCAACTACCTGGGCCACCAGAACGGCGGCGCCAGCGCGTCCGTGTCGGCCGCCAGCGCGTCCATGGCCGCCGCGGCGCAGTTCTACCACCAGGCGGCCGCGGCGTCCGCTGCCTCGGCGGCCTCCGCCGACCCGCTGGGCTCGTGCTCCCAGCAGGCGCCCGCCCCGCAGCCGCTGCCCGACCTGCCTCGCTACCCCTGGATGTCCATCACGGGTCAGTACCTCCCCCGCTCCCCGCCCCGCAGACGTCATCGCGCACCGCTCGTCTTCCGTTCGATGACGTCTGCGACGGTTAGCTGGCTTATTGTTATTCCAATCCCGCTCGTGAGCCCCTCGCCGTCGACCTACCCTCGAATTGAAATGGAAATCGTGAACAATCTGACAGTTTCAGGAGTGATAACATCGAGTGATTACGATCGAGCTGATACCTGATTAGATTGCTCATGCTGTCCGTATCAGTGGAGGATAGATCGCAGTTGGCCCGTGACAATGTTCGACCCGCGGTAGTCTGTTTACCTTGTGATTGTTTTGGTTATTTTCCCGAGTTACGCCCATGCCCAATTCTGCACTTGCCCGCCTATCCTTATCGCTGTCGCCAAGGCCAGATATGAAGTCCTCATTGTGGATGCACGTGACGCATCGACCGCAAATTCCTTCCGAGATACGAGTCACCAATGTTATGTGAATAGAAAATGGCCGCTTTGGGAGCCACCATTATGAACGTGAAATGTAAATTAAATTCCAACGTGCAATGAGGCATTGTGACATAAGTCAGAGCACGTGCACCTGTTCATTGAATACGCCACAAGCTTTTTTGTATCTTTCTTTTGCTCACTAAATGCATGTCAATTTACTGGTCCTGAAATTGCTGGCAAATCTTCTAGATTACTTTGTGTTTACCGCCTTATCATAGGGTGCTAATGAGTTATTAATTAATACCACTTATTACTTCAATATAAATCTTGGAGTACGCCCCTTTTATGGCCGTACCTTCAAGCGGTACAATTCATCCATATTCTTTTATCCCGTACGTAGCGTAGTACCATACCTAACGTAGTAAAAAATGATTTTGTCTTGTATGAGTAGGTAGAACTTTTTTATGGTTTTGGCATGCCGTGATGTTAGTAAATTTTGAAGTTTTATTTCATAAATATATTCGTTTATGTTTATAGGTAAACAAACTGTAAAAAAAACCCTCAATAAACAATCAAATATAATATTTATTATCATTAACATTTTATAGTACTTGTTTATTTAATTAGCAGTTATATTTTAGGTGAAACATTAAGTATTTATTTTAACATATATCGTTTTTACCTATGAACTTATTCATATACTTCAATTAACTTTATTGTGCATTTGATGTCATAAAACGATTAATTTTTTTAACTGCGTCATTTAATTACAGCTGTTAAAGCTTTATAACTGAAAATAAATATTTTTTTAATGATTTTACCCATTTTATTAATATAATAATACCAATAGCAAATCGTTACCAATATAGGTGGTATCCATTAACAAGTTCTAGTTAACAACATTAATATATTCAATATGATAATATAAATAGATACTTCGCAATTACTTTTAGATACAATTATTTTCAACAAAGGTGAATTGATGCAGTATCCATGTCTATCTCGTGTTCGTATCAAATCACACGGACATAGCAATTAAATAATTGGCAATAAGTAATAAAACAAATTAAATTGTTGGGTCAAACTATCATTCTTAATACCGAAGTAATTATAAAATTGCTGATGTTATATTATTTATTAGGAATTATTGCAATAGTATTAGAATTTAATTAATATTATTATTATCCGGGAAACTATTTATATTAGTATCAGTAGTGACGTTGGTACCTATCAATATATTTATTTACGTAATATTTTATAATATTTACGTTGAATTAATTTTAAGAACATAACAATACGACAATCGACTCTTCATGCCTATCTATTAATGCCCTAACATTTAGCATTTTGTATTGTTGTGCACGTCTCACGCTTATAGCTGCCATAAAATATAATAGTTCAACACAGATAGGTAGGTGAGATTGCATAAAATAACAATATAACCTATGTAGGTGTGAACGAAAATAAAATAGATGTAGGTATTATTTTTAAGCTCTGCGCGTCGGCACACGTGGGTATCTGCGTACCACGTTTTTAAAACGAGTAAAATAAAGTCATCGGTTTAATTTTTACTTAAGCATTTTTTATGAATGTTTTACATTCCATCTATCGATAAAATTAGATAATATTTTAGTAATACTATTTTATGTACATGAGATAGGTGTGTTACAGATTTTAAAAAGTCAATTAAAATATTAAACTTAATTTTAAATACTAATTAAATGTATTATTTATTTAGTATTTAAAATATCACAGACCTTTGTTCTGAGTAATTACAACTTCACAATAAGAATGTGTTCTCTTTAATTAATCTTAATTGTTTGCCGCGTTAAATTGTTGTAGATGTACCTACCTACCAATTACGTATTTTCATTGTTATTATTAATAGGTATCATTAAATGAATAATATTTATTCATTTGATTACTGTTTTATTTTTGTTAACTCAAATAATAATGTATGTTTAAAAAATATGCTCTAAGTGAGTAGGTATCTAAATGCAAATGAAAATGTTGACATCTCTGTCTGCCACATTTATAGGTTTTGCAATATTATCGCACATAAGTAAACATTATACCTACGTCATTCTGCAGGATATTATATTCCAGGAAAATGTCATCCGATTTAATGCAAACCCTTCAGACTTTATCCTTTCCCGCAGGTGTAAGGATGTCGTTTGCTATAGTTTTAGCCGTCACCCACTCAACGAACTGTATGATCCGTTGGGCAAAACTGTAAGTGACACGAGCGATAAATTATTAACGACCCGAACGCAGTAGGATAATAAATAGAATCGTGCGACCATTAGCGATCTATTAAAATCTGTGTTCGCAGTAGATAGGGTGGCGCTGACGAATCATACACACAGCAAAAAAAAAACAAACCGTATCTTAATGCACTTAACACTTTTTGTATTGTCTACAAACGTACACTTGATTACGAACTATCATTCGGAGTCACCTTTCCTAGTCCGCATGCATCGCATAGCCTTACGATCATAGGTTATCAAGACTGTATAGAATTTTGCAATAAATAATGTTTGTTTTTTTTTATTACTTTATAGGCTCTCTACATGAGACTATTCCCATAGTTTTAATGTTGATGAGTTTTCCGATCACACTTCGTTTCTCCGCTGGAGTAGGCAGAGATGATAGACTCTTCTGCCCTGACGCACAGCTCTCGCATTATACATCTTTTCATGCAAGGTCGTCAATTGTTAAGGCTTCTAACAGGACCATCTTCCTCTGGTTATGCCCAGTTTTTGCGAATATCTTCTATTTTTGGTACCATTATCATTCTCGTTATTCTTACCATTCTCTCCTTATACATTGCTTATATTGATCCGAGTACCTACTTACTTACAAACAAGTACGCCAATTTTATATTTATCAGAAACAATTCCTTATATATGTATTAACGAATTTTTATACGTTCTAATCAATACAAAAATAATACTGCCACTTAATTAAAAAATTTAAACGTGATAATTAGATTATTTAAACAATTATGATGAACCTATTATTTTAAAATTACGTGTGTTACGGATTAAGAATAATGTATGTTTTAATTTACTTACTGAATTGAAATATTTAAATATTAACAAAACGTAACAATAAATTCGTCATTAAGATTTTCATTTAACGAAATAATGCTTTCATGCATCTACGTCTCATGTGTTTTTTTCACTCTGTGTTTCATTAATTTGTATTCGGTCAAGATTATAAATTATTTATCTAATTATTCAAAACATCTATACATGAGTAGTGTATTATTATATTTATTTTTCTAATAGATTGTATAGGTAAATCCCACTCTGCACGGCGAGTCCTACTTTCGTAGAACATTTGCGCAATAGGAAAACTTCGTAATAAATTATAATACAAATACAAACTCGCTGGTAAAGACAGAATCGTATCGGGTGATATATAAATATATAAGTATTTATAAAATTAATCTCCACAATAAATCAAATTATTATGAAATGAATGCATAGCTCCTTCTGCCGTGAGTTCTTAGATATTCACTATGGTTCAGAACCTTTTTCTTTATCTTTCCTATCCATCGTTGACTTGAGATCGGCTCGCTTATACGAAACTGCCAGGATGCTCTGTCCTGAAGTGTCTCCTGACTTATGTGGGCGTTCTTCATCTCCTTCTCCATGTTTGATCACCAAGTTTCCTGGGGTCTTCTGTTAGTAATTACTCTTTAAACAATTTTGATAATATGGTCATCTGGTCTCCTCATTACGTAACTTTGGTTTAGCATCATCTGCGCAAAATTTTCAGGCGTATGTAAGCGAACTCCGTTGCTTTCTTTTTGTAACTCATTGTAGAGTTCATCATCAGGTCTTGGGACTAAAGTTATGTATCTATTACAGTATTTCATAAAACATATTGTAATAGTTTTGTCACCATTACACGATGCAAAAAATATGTAACTGTTAAGTATTTATCCCGAATGTCTAATGGTAGGAGAGGCAGGGAGAAATACTCGGCAATCTTAATTGCGGACACATCGAATAAATTATTTCGCTTTCTAAAAACCTTCACAATTAACGTTACATATAAGCTATGCGCGCGCACACGATTTTTCAACATAGCGCACACAAACAAATATAGCGCGCACACAATTTTTAACAAGACACTAACCTCTTATTAATACTTTTGTGTACATCCAAATTATTCCCTAGCGCACAAATAATAGCATTGGACCTTAAAATAGTAGAAAAAATTTTTGCTTTCCCAAAAATTTTCATTTGTAATTTTCTATACACGCTATCTTCTAGTACCCCTATGTTTTTCAACACACGAAAAATTACAAAGTATCTCTTAGAACATGATTTAATTTTATTATACCTATCTTGATACGAAGCTCAGCTTGGAATATTTGTCTTTAAGGCGTAAATTTACAGGTATAATATTTGTGATCGACTCAACTTTTATATTAGTAACCATATTTTGTAGTTATTTTTTTACCGAATACAACTCTGGCCACGTTTCGATGACTTATTTTATGCGGAGCAGATAAACCAACGTGTCCTGTCACCGAGGAATAAAGCCTTGATTTTTAATAGTGTTTCGTACGCAAAACCACAACTTATTCAGTATACTTGAATATAAATGTCACATTAATTATCTGCCCACAAATAATTTGCATTACTCTTTCAATTTTTATATTGCATTAGCAAGACTTTCTAAAATGACGTTGGAATTAATTAATCAAGGAATTAGTTTCCGGCGTCCATTAAACAAGTACCTACATACGCAATTATTGTAAAAATACCCCAAGACGTCAAAAATACTATAATGTCATTGTTACTGTAAAATCATAGAAATCTTAAAATTAAATAAATCTATTTGGTATTCGCCTAATCATTCTAGAAATAAAATAGTATTATACTACTATTTTTATTTAGCTCCATAACCAATGTTCCCTCGTAAGCTGTGCGAGTGTGCGTGCGCACACGTTTTTTGGCATTGTAGCGCACACAAAAAAAATATAGCGCATGTACAATTTTTAACAAGGCTTCTTCTTCATGTGCCGCCTTCTATCAAAGGTTGACGACTACGTTGCAGTACGTTGATTTGTCCGGTATAAGATCACAAATATTTCGGACACTAGACCACTTTTTAAGGTTACACAGCCACTCTTTCTACCTGCGCCTCTACTATCATCTGTCTGTCCTTGCCCAATTCATCGTATATAATATTTGAATATGTCCAAGAACACACAATTACTAGATTTATATTTTCCCTTAAATTTAATAAAAAATAGCTTCGTCTCTATGCGATATCTATTATTTGTTTAATAACAGTGCCTTCGTAGGTGAAAATTCAGTAATTTTGTGTTCTTGGACATATTCGAATATTGCTACTGGTCGAAATAAGAAAATATAAAAAATTGAAAATTTTTATTAATTTTATATATAAAGGCGAATTCTAGTATACTGTATTAAAAACATTTTACAGGTAAATAATATTGGATTGAATTATTTATAAAAAAAATAATGATTCTCATTGTGACATACATACTCATATACTGTTTCAGGGAAATGAATTATCAAATTTAGTCAATAGATGGCGATAATGTAGTAGTACTCGAAGTGAGTCCACATATTAACATATATACAACTTTCAAAAATTTGATAGATACAGAGATTGATTGGTGAACGTTATATTTATATAAAGTGATTACTTAAGCCAGCCAAAGACAGGTTCTGTAATAACCCATACTTTCATATATTTTCTATTAAATATAATAAAAAATAGTTTCGTCTCTATGAGATATCTATTATTTGTTTAATATTTTTCATTGCGGAGAATAAGTCCGAAATACGCAGCTTTCTTTGGTAGTTGTTATTTGTTATCTTGACTTATTCATGCGTCTTAATACATCTTCATTAGTTATGTGGTTAACCCAGACCCTACCAGTAACCTTGTATTGTTACGGTAATGATTTTATTATTATCTCCCTCCGTGCACAAATAGATAATAGGGTTGAATACTTTGAACCACAAGAATTATCCTCTAATGATCTAAATTTTGCGCAGTTTCTTTCTAGTTAAGTCGCAATTTAATAAATCATAGTCTTTCGTCAACTCTCAAGCTGGATACAATTTCATTATAAAAAATATACTTTTATTAAACAAAACACGTTATTATTATGAAGTTGCAATTTTTCAGAACATCTTTAGCTTTTAAATTTAGAATAATAGATGTATCGATTTGAAATAACTACAGCATGTAAGTTCGAAAATTTGTCGTTAACTTACTATGTTAATGTAGTGTAATCGGTTAACGCATTTCCCCAGATAGGAAACGATCCATGTTCAAATCCCGACAGCAACACACATATTTTTTCGATAAATTAAATTTTCCTGTACATTTTTCAAATCGATGCATTTAATTTGTATTAAATATACTTTTATGCTTAAACCCGTCAGAACTAACGGTTAGTCAAAACTTAACCTTTAGTCTACGAGACCTGCCTTGTATCTCTTTTTCACAAATTCTTTCGCTATTTCGTGTGGTAAGGTTGGCATTGTTTTCAACAATCTGTTAAACGACAATTGTCCGTTAACAGATTGCCCGCATATTTCATCCTGTCACATTTTCAAAGCCGGCGCATGCGCGCCACACTCTAGTTACATTAATTTAGGCTATGTTACACTCACGACAGCGAATTAGTAATAAAGGCGGATGATCACATACCGGCAATGAGAACTTCGCGACCTATTCGTTGCGACGTTTTACAAATTTAATTTTTTTGTAAAATGATTCACAATTAAAACGTTTTGCAAATTATCTTCGATAATTTATGTATAATCTAGAAGATATTTTTATTAAAGACCATAAATGTCCGTACACAAATATTGTTACTATTTTCAAGCAAAGCAAAGCGCTTGTGTTTGAAATATCTGTGATTTTCTTAGACAATTGATCACTACTTATATCTAATTAACTTACAATCGCGCCGTTTCTCCACGGGGATAGGCAGAGGATAGAGGACGTCTTCTACTTCTAGTGTCATTAACACTTGCGTCATGTATCTTTCTTACCATTGTCTCCTGTTCCATTAGACCAAACCACCTAAGTGATAGTTTCTTAATCTTACTACTTTTAACCGCTAGACGAATGTTTTTATACGTTTCACCAAAACATATTTCATATGAAAGATGTAATGTATTATGACGCCCTAATAAAAGAACACTGTTCCAGACCAGATAAATCAGATATAATCACCCCCAATTTGCATAGATTTGTAAAAAAATTCCATATCCTCTTCACAAAGCGTCAACATATTATATTAAATAATAAGTATTTTGTGTTTTCACATTAGATAAAATATAAACGTACTTGCAAATTTTCAGTCTTTTAATGCTTACTACATATAGGAATACTATAAAATATGTATATATATATACATTCATTCACTATGTATGTATTAATAGACTAATCTATCTCCTACGAGTACGTGTCGAGCTTCCGGTCACTGTTGATTTCTTGACCTCAATACTCACACGTCTTCATGTCACGTGACCTTCACCATCTGAAACGAAATCAGAGGAAGATGAAAGGAACATTATAATCCAACATTAATAATTTAGGATTACGCTTTCGGCGACCAAATATTATTATTAGTTCGCTTTTCGTCTGTAAACAATATATTAGTATAACGATTGTTTATAGGCGGACGCCGACTTGGAAATACCATCACTTAGTGAAAATGGCTTTCTTAATATCAGTTCCCTGACGCTAGTGAGCTCAACATTTTGATTTCTCCGACGTGTGTAATACACCGAATAAATTCAGCTCCCAGCCGCATTCAAAATGCGAATCTAAAATGTTTTGGAAGATTTTTTACACACGAAAATAGCGACGCCTTTAAAATGTCGTAAAGACATCACAAATGTCGTTAAAACGTATTTATAAAATGTTATGAAACGTAAATCAGAGTAGTGTAAGAATTTGATATAGAACAGTTGAATTTATTTTTCTCTCAGAATTAGTTTTTTAGAAAGACCCGAGATAATTAATAAAAAGGGCGAAAGGCATAGAAGAATAAACGCTAGAAAATCTGAAAAATGAATGTCTACGAGTTGAAAAGAAAATAATGGAATTTGTTCGACGCCTGTGAGGTGTGGTGTTGACGTCGCATGCTATCTCCATTCTTTAGAAACTCCACAATAAAGAAATGCAAGAAAATAATTATTTCATACTTTGTGCATGTTGCTACGATAGATAGAGAATTGGTGATCACAATTGAAGAATATACAAGAACAGAGAGTGATTGGTTTCAATTTTCAATAAGTTCAATACATCACAAAGCCTCACTATACGTCGCACTAAACAAGCCCCAAGATCGCGAAAAGGGAAGCAAATAGTTTGCGCTGTGGAAGCATAATAGAAAACTATGATGCAGTCATGGGCACATCGACCGAGAGAGAGAGAGAGAGAGATGAGTTATATTGTGTCAACCATGTATGAATGCCTCTCTATTGTACACAAAATTCAACAAAAAATGAAGCAAAACATGTCAACGTCTATTACTGTTGATATTTATATGTATAAGGGTTTGTCAATTACCGACTTTAACATGTCATCGATAACTAAACAGTTATTTGAATGGAATCAGTTCCTCCAAGTTCTGTAAAGTAAATCTACTATTATTTTGTTCAATATATATGGTACATCTAAGCTGAGTTAAAAGCGTGATACACAGCATTTTAAGAAATGAGGTCCAAGAGTATGATTCTAAGCACCTATGTCATTGCAACGTGGATCCCTGTGGAACACCTTCAACGTGTAACCTTCGACAATACCTCTAGTATTACTTTATCCAAAAAAGCATCGGTAAACCAGCTTTTCTATATTTCAGAGATAATTGAAAGTTTTCTATTGAAAATTATAGCAGTCATCATCGAACATCTTGATATTTATTGCTTCAGTAACAAATCAAAATTTTCTACAAAATATTACTACCAAGGTTATGTTATAATTTTTATTTGTAATGTTTGGTTGTTATACGTTGAAAATAAAACTTTAATTAATAATGATTTTAATATGCGTAACTAATTTACAATGCGCATAAACAATTTAACGCGAAATAAAAATACTTCGCTTATATTTTAAGCAGTTGAAATTTGCATAATCTGTACTACACATATGATACGCAATAATATTACAAATTTGCACATTTTAATTGTGTTTTTATTTTTTATTTTATTAATTGCACGTTGCTCTATACCCTGCTGTGAAATGTCCTAAATTCCTCTTCTTAATTATTTCAAGGTGATTTTTTTTTCAAATTGTCGAAAGGCTGTTCTTATAAAACATTTTCGAAAGCGATTCATTAAAAACATGCATTTTTATAATACGAAAACTTGTTTTCCAAAAGCAGATGTAAAAATTTAGGGTAATGAGAATTTTCTTTTGAATTTGATTATTCATTATTTTCGTTGTAAATTATGCATCTAGGCAACTGCAAAAAATATTTCTAATGAAATAAGCATAAAAATATTTTAGTCTTTGTTGTATTCGCTGCGAATAGCTATGGAATTTGCCATAACTAATGTATTTAACACGTACTTCTCAGATTGATATAAACATACTCTTGTGCATTTATATTAATTTTGTACATCTACATTATCATTGGGGTGAAAAAAAACAATATTTTCTAATTTTTTACTTATAAAAGTATACGAGAATACAGTATCGGGTTGCGCAGATTGGATAGCAATCCAGTAATATATTTTTGATGTGTAAAAAATCTTAACTCCCCTCATCTCGCAAAATAACTTCAATAATCTTAGAAAAAATGTGATCAAACAAATACATAACAATCGTTACCATGGCGACTACATATTCTATTCAGTACCCTTAAACATCAAATTTACTTTTTCGATAGTGTGTTTGATACATTTTAGAAATTCATATGCTCAAAAAGCCAACACATTCACATGTTCCAAAACTAACGTGTTCATTCACGATCCGGTAGACACGTAAATAACATATTTTTGAATTCACTGCGATTATCTAAAAATTAAAATAAAAAAAATAATACATACCGAGTATCCACAAACCTCTACATATACAAAGTACAATGGTAAGCAATGGTTTTATAACAAATTAATAATTTCAATAATAAATATAGAACAATTATTTCCTTTTTTCCTAGTGAACTGAATACAAAATATACTCACACACGCGATTTTTACACATAATCATGTAGGTACTACTCATATTTACTACTTGAATTTATTGTTTATTTTTTTAATCGATAAAGTTATATTTATTTATCATTAATAGAATTGACTTAGCTTTTTTGACAGATCTATAAAATGTAGCGGGAAAAATCTATGTAATGTAACTAGTATTATTGAAATAATATATTTATCTCTAATTATTAGACGTGTAAAGTATTCAGATGTCTTGCACATTTTTTTTGCATATTACGTATGTTGTACTAACGTTTAGAGCGCGAGTTGACTAGGCTATAAAATACTTAGTGTAAATCCAAGCACAGTGAATAATTTAATTGACACAACTACGTGTTTTATCTTAAGCCGAATAAGAAACACCTAACCAATCTACCTTCTACCTAATCTATTACAATTACTAGGAGTGTTTTCCTGCAAAAAATTCGTTCAAACATGTAGTAGGTATCTATTTTAAACCATTCAAAAATAATTATACCATTTTAGTCACGATGATATTTTTCGGCATTACCTACTTTACTTGGGTGCAATTATTAACTTGTGTTTATCCAAATTATATTGAATAAATAATTAAACAATAAAATATATTATAATAATATATTTACGAAACAGAGGCACATTTTGCGATACATATATACTTCGAGATGTTGGAAATACCTACTGAAGCCACCAGTTGGTTTTTTTTATAATTAAGATTTAAGTACGATCATTTTTTAAACTAAACGCTGATAAATTTATTTCATTAGAAAAAAAAACGATTTTTATAACACGAATTTTTCAATTCATAATACTTCAAAATTTTTATTTTATCATATCAAACATAAATAAAATAATGTCCTGCCTATTTATTTCAGCGCAGTTCTCCAACGCTATTACTTTGAATATTAACTTTATTATAATAATTTTCAATTAATAGATAATTTTTTGAAAGTATTCCTTTTAATTACCTATTACTAATAGTGATGATAAAAAATAATGATCAATGCATATAAATCGTTTGTAAATAAATGTTGTACAATTCAAATGGTAGTGTGTATTTCCTCCTACTCACTATTGAAGTCGTTAAGACAATTGTACTGTATTTTTTGCATCATTGTTAGTAGATGGTCGTATATAGTAGTTGAAGCATTCAGTTCAATATAACGTTTATAGGCCATAAAAGTAGATACTTTGCCGACGGCTAAAGTGAAATGAGCGGTATATTAACGTTGACTGGGAGTGGGGGTACGTTGAACAGTACAGCGTAAAGCCAGCAAAGTCAACATAGGAATTCAGAAACGTGTTTTAAACTATAAACATATTTAATTATAGTAAAAACATATTTATTTATTACAAATAAAAATTAAATATTTGACTAATAAATAAATTAGGTTAATATTATTTTATTTATCTAAAGCAATTTATGTAAAACAGTAGATACCTAAAATGCAATCACCTGTTAGTGAAAAAAAAAAATTTTTTTGTGCGTTTTTGAATGGTCCCACTTTTTTAAATTTCTTTTTTTTAATTGTCAGACTGCACAACAGTTTTACGGTAAGAATTGCCTTTTACATAGTTATCATACACATCAAGTATTATACACAATATCTTTTTTATAAATTAAATATCACAAGGAAACAAAAAATTACACAAGATTGTGTCATTTTACTGTGTACGCTAGTTCTTGAGTGGTATGCTGGTCATTTTATAATGGCTAAGAAATAATATTTGCATGTTTTATATCAAAGTTAAATACCTCAAAGATTTTAAATAAAAAAACAAATATTTTTCATTAGTACCGATATACGTATTTGTTTTCTAAACCAACAAATAATTATCTTCAATATGTAGATGTCTTAGAGTTCTCACTACAATTTTTTTTTAAATTTTAATAAAATACTAAATTCTGATATTTTCCTAATTTTTAACGGAATAATACATCTGCTGTTATATTTATTTTATAGCTTGTCTTAGTAGCCTTCAAGTTGTGCATTCATATGAGGTTCCGGAAAATGAATCAAAATCAAATATTTTTATAAAATTCTTACCGCATTCGTTTAGCTTCGCGAATATAGTTCTCAGCTTTTGAGTAAATATGGATTACATGCATCTGATGCACACATTTTTGTATGACCATTTACGATAAATGTGAAAAATAACAATGCATATAAATACAATAAAATAAATATCGTATAATGCTAAAGTAAAATTGATTAGAAAATATAAAAAAATAATAAAGATAAAATATAGATTTACTTTTGAAAGTCAAAATATGAAAAAAAAAAGTTTAACATTATATAATAAATGACTACGACTAAATAACTTATAAAAATCTTGAGCGAGTTAACAAGCTCAATTTCACAAGTCACACCAAGCCATAAGTATAGTTGCACGCACTCGACCATGTAGAGACAGGATAGTTTCTAGCTTTTAAATCAACAAGTTGGCAGTTAAAAAGTTTAATAGTTTAAAATATGAAAATACACACGCAGTAGTTGTGTTTTTATATATAAATATGAAGCATATAAGTAAGTACCTATATACTAACTTGAAGGCTCAAAAAAGGTGCATTTTTAAAATGGTAGTGTTATGTAATAATCTTTCATGGTGTAGAAATAAAAATAGTTTTAATATCCATAAAGTTTTAGCTATTTCTCAATGCTAATGTGCAATTGTGTGCGCAATTTAGCTACAAAATATCATTAAATTAAACTGCGCGTAATTGCATTTACATCGTAATGTGAGGAACAATGTACATTTTTATTGATATTAGTACATTTATTGTCAGCTTGATTTAGTGTCCACTACAGAACACGACATTAGCTCGTAAACCTTTGTAGGCAGGTGAGGAGGTATATACCTATTCTAAATTGCTTAGGTATAATGATAATAAGCAAAACATTTATTACATACCTACATACTATTATCATTATCGGGTAGGTATTGTGTCATAATTCATTACAATGAATTTAATTCATTTTACTTTCAATTTTTAAGTTTCTTCCATGAGTCACTTTTAATATATAAATAAATATTAGATTGAATTTAAGTAAAGTGAATATCTACATATTACGTATTTATTGAAAGTTTGTTTACCTATCAACGTAAATAAATTAAATATTTAGCCATTAATTTGTAATCATTATTGCCAATGGAAATAATAGAACACAATAGATCAAATAAAAATAATAATAAGACAAATTATTGATATCTTATTGAGACGAAGCTATTATATTATATTATATGGGAAGTATGGAAGTATGGGTATTACAGGGCTTACCACCTGTCTTTCATATATATCTATAATTTATTTTAAAAACGATGCCGTTGCAGGTAAAAATCCAGTAACTGTGTTTTCTTGGACATATTCATATTCAGACGGATCAAGTTTGTAAAAGGAATCAACAGAGAAAAAATATTATTTATTAATTATATTAATTAATAGAGGCCAGAACCCGGCAACAATTATGACGATGAAACATTGTATTTAACCAGGTTTTATATGAAAATCGTTTTACATACGTGGTTTCGAAAAAATCAGTCCTATCCTAAAAATGTTTAAAATTATATCAAATCATTGAAATCATTTTTCCCATATCTTTCATATTAATAATATTTTATGTAGCCACGCACTAGAACTTATTAAAAATAATTTTTTGAAAAATTTGTTTTATATGATTTTTATTTCATGTAAAAAAATATAATGTATAATATTATTAAAAACTATAATTATTTTTAAAAACTCGCATACCGGCTGAAGATTATGGGCTATCGTGAATCAAAATCTAGCAATGTAATTATAAATAAAACTTTCAGGTTACAGATTGTTATATACAGTGTGTCCCAAAAGACTTTTTCATTTTGGTTCATTCGCTGCACGAGCGGCAGAGGGGCGGGAGGTATGCCGATCGCTAGCCGCGTCTTTGGGAATTCAGTCGCTATGAAGCGTACGCTTACCAGTTGTTCGTGAAATTTTCCCTGGAAAATTGATATCCCGACGAGGTGACATAAACTGGCCTCCACGTAGCCCCGACTTGACATCAATGGACTTTTTCCTAAGGGGTTTATTAAATCAAAAGTATACCGTAACAATTGTCCCTCTCTGGACTAATTAAAAGAAAATATCCGAGAAGAAATGGTAGCGATCACGGAGAATACGTGTGGGAGCAGTACTCAGAAATTATTCCTCCCGTTTAGAAGAGTGCCAGCGAAATAACGGATCACATTTAGAAAACATAATTTTTCAAGAAATAAATTCTCAGATACTGTACGTAAATACAAAATAGTCATTTTATTATTAAACTCATCCATTATTTTATTATAAAAAAATTATTATGAAAAAGATTTTTGAGACAGCTTTAATTACTGTTTTTTAGTGTAGGTAAAATTTGTACTTATTTACTTAATTTTTGCTTTGTTACTACGGAGTAGAAAAACATAAATAATTTATCCTGCAGCGTAGTTGTGTTTAATTTATATATTTTCATATCAATTTTACAATTCTTATCACTGTTGGAGCTTATTAGATACCCATTGAATGCGGGCAAAGCAAATGTGCACCTACACCGTATGATATTTATTATATATAGACATTGCATTATATTATATTACGATGTGTGTTGTGTTGTGTTGTGTTGTGTCGTGTTGCTGTTTACAATTTACAGGAAAAGAAACATACTGCTTAATTGATAACAGATTTTCACTTTTCAGATTGGATGAGCCCCTTCGACCGCGTCGTGTGCGGCGAGTTCAATGGTACTTATGAGCCTTTATTACTTCTACTTGTAATTTAATATATTTCAGTTACATACATAATTGTTATTTTTTAATGAAAATACATTTTAATTGTGAATTAGCATTTTCAGAACATAGTTCTGTGGTATTTCTAGAAAAATCTATTTATCGAAATAATATTTTATAATTTGTATCAAAGTTTATCCAAATTTAATAAAATGAATTATTATCAAAATTAAATATATTAATTAGAAAGATATACATATAAAATCAATTTTATCGAAATATATTGTTATTGCGCCACCGGGATTCGAACCTGGATCTCTTTCCAAACCGGGGAAGGTACATTATCCAACTATGCTACAGCGAGAATATGTTTAGCGACAAATTTTCAAATTTATATGATACATTTTTGATATTAATATATTTAATCGTTCCATTGTTTGAAAGAGCCATCTACCTTATTTTTACGGAATCTCAAATACCTTTGAGTAATCTGATAGAAGACGCCAGAATTATCAATTCATTTTTATTAAATTTTGGACACATTGATACAACTTTATTATTAGGAAAACACATTATTATTGTGAAGTTGTAATTATTCAGAACATAGGTCTGTGTTATTTTAAATATGAATTAAATATTTTAACTATAAAGATATACGTATAAAACCAATTATATCAAAAAATATTGTTGTTGCGCCACCGGGATTCGAACCTGGATCTCTTTCCAAACCAGGGAAGGTGCATTATCCAACTATGCTACAGCGGCAATATTTTTAGCGTTCTGAATAATTACAACTTCACAATAAGGATTTTTCCTAATATTATCAAAATTATTTGGAATTTATCGAAATAAAATGTTGATTGATTTTATAAATGGGATAATAGATGTATCAATAAGTACCGAATTTATCCATAATATAATCTATTGCTGTAGTGGAATGGTAACACATTTCCCCGGATAGGAAGTGGTTCAAATAGGTTCCCAGTAGGAACCAAATATTTTTTCGATAAATAGATTTTTTCTGTATATCTTTCTACTGAATTAATTTAATTTCTACATAATTGTTAAATTATTGTGTCTATGTACCTACATGAATATAGGAGCTGATCGTCATTATTGTATTATTGGATTTGAAACCATTAATAAAATATATAAATCATGGTATTCTCGATTGTTAAAAATATTATTTGTTTTTCTAAAAATATTAGATGTGTAATTTATTTGCTGACTCGATATTTTTACTGAGTTTAAACGATTTTTTAGAAAAACGTCATCGTTTTCATTTAAAACCGAATATATTTTCTAAACTATACATTGAATATCAGGCTAACAATATGTTTTACAGGCTTAAATTTAGCGTTTAAAATTATGCATAACTTGATGAATGAATTTTCTATGTTTTTAAAATTTTGTATTGAACAAAGCATTTAACTCTCCCGAAATAACTGCGCTCGGAGCCCCGGTAGACCCACTTCGATGATTGATTTGTTTCTGTATATACACTGTGACTCATGAGCAGAGGCGTGGATAGGTGTTGTGGTTTTCTATTTATGTCTTCTACGTGCCACGCCAACTTAATAATATTGAAGTCCTGTGTTAGAAATTTCATATATTTGAATTAGCGTGTGTTCTTGTACGGTAACCGTAACCCTTAAGGAATAATAGTGGTATCGTAAATTGTATTAATTAAGTCGTTTAACTAATAGCATTCATTATTAATAAATATTACTAATTATATATTATGCACACTGGTTATTTAATGTAAATATTATATTAACTATTACTGTATGTTCTCATATGTTTATTTTCTTATCTCTTCGTGTGATGAACATACAACTTTCCATGGCCCTCCTTTGTTATTGTTTCCATGTTTCGCAGCTATTCTTAAGTACTAGAAGCATGCATTGGTTGAACATTTTCTATTGGAGAAGAAGTGAAATATCACTTTTGAAAACATGTTCAGGCATCTGAATGCACTCCAACAATTTTAATTGAACAATTTCATCGAATATGTCTCCGTTTATGGTATAGTAAGGCATTTTTCCAAGAATGGAAAAAATTGGATTACATTAACATGAATTCTATTAAGATAACAAAGCAGTTCATCATTACTTTAGTCTTTGAGACGTTTATCTGCAATCCTGTTCTTCCACTGACTTCTGGTAATTCCTACATTCTTACGTTTGAAAATATCATTATCTGCAAAATATGGATGGCTTAAATAATCTCCATTTATGCAAATGCCTTTCTCCCCCTACTCTAGTTGCCTGAAAAGAGTTTAAAGTTCAATATTTTAGATTGTCTTTTCCCTTGTTACGAGGATGATGTCTGTCATGGCTATTAATTATGAGTCCGAGTGTGGCTGAGAAGTCTTATTTTCGAACCGCACACCCTTCCAAATATTGTGCACGTACGTCCAATAAGCAGAGGGGTTATGAGTAATGGATCTTCCTCGTTTTCTTTCTTTTTTCTCTTTTTTTCGGTAATTGAGTCAGCCCTCTTCCGTTCGCAAGTTAGTCCTACGCAATGTACTTTTTGATGCCATCATTTTCGGTCATGGGCCGTGGATTCCCAGTATTCAGGATCTATGCCGCGTCTGCGCCTAATTTGCCTTTAAGGTTTCTTGGAGTCCTTTCCTTGGCCCACCATGTCTTTCTTTGCCATGAGATAGCTGCCCAAACAAACTGTTTGGGAAGTCGTGTATCATCTACACGCGCACTTTGACCTGCGCGCCGTAGTTGGTGCTACAGGATCGTGATTTCGACCCTAGGAATATTTGCCTCTTACAGGACACTCAAGTTTATTCTGCGCTCTTCCCACTTTATACCTAAGATCTTCTTTAGCATTTGTGGTGGAATTATTTGTATATGAGATTATATCACCTTGACTGACACTTTAACTTTCACTATCATTTGTCTTGATAGGGAATCTACGAGTTGAAGATTGCTAGAGGTTGTTGCGTTACAATATACATCAGGTATGATTACCTTTACATAACGTAATAATATCTCGTTTGCTAAGGGTATCTATGATAAACGTTTTTGTAGAATCGAATACCTTTTCATAGGCGGCCATCTATATTCTCGGCAGCGTTTTATGATTTTTCTAACAATCTGTATGTAATCTATAGTGCTGAAACTAATCCGGCACGTCTCTTGGTTAGTTTTCATATAGTATCTACAATTTTCATATGGTTTGAGAGAATTTGAGTAAATGTGGTTTATAAGGCTGGAAACATTTATGTTATTGTGTTATATTTTTGAAATTTTTTTTTAACGAAAATCAATATGGATTCATAACAACATTTCAAGAATGCTATTGCAAGATTATCTTTAATCGTCATCACTTTAGTATAAGTGGTTTATGTTTCATGTCATTTCAAATTTATTCTCGCTTCCCTCATTAGATCAAAATTTATATTAAGTTGAGCACTGTTTTAATTGTAGATAAATATAATCATTATCCGCTACATTTGTTAGGTGTAATGGATAAAGAAATATTATTTTGAATTTTTGACATAAATTTCACACATAGTGCTGGACGCACTAAAAAGCTACCTGCTTGATCCAGGTGTCGCGAGTTCGATTATTTTCAATGCATAAAGTAATATAGTTTGTTAAATAGAACTGTTGTATACTTGACTTGCATTCTTAGTAAAAGATCGGTTGAATCTGTGCAGTAAAAAAATCTTGCACGACAATTAAAAACCTAGAAAGTTCTTTATTTCCAGTAAGAAAAAACTAAATATTAGTATAATATGTACACTTAGAGCTATCTTAAATTTATATGATTATCGTTAAATTGTTATTAAAAGGTTATCTGTCTCTCTCTCTCTCTCTCTCTCTCTCTCTCTCTCTCTCTCTCTCTCTTGTAATTTTTCACTTAGAACGCTGAAGAAAATATACATCATTGCTCCCATATAAAATAAACGCATGTTTCATCAAAAAAAGGAAATTTCGTACCACGGGGTTTAATTAATAATATATTGTGGTTAATGAGTTCATTTAACATGTATGTATCTATATAAAAAAGGTTCGGTACCTACTCTTTGGTACGCTGTTTGTAACTAACCAAATGAAACGACCAATTATCTGATGTTTTTCATTAAAACCAACACTGAAATTCTCATTAAGTTTGTGTTTAGATTTCATTACAGACAACAAACGAATGAAAGTATAAAGAGCCGTGTAATTTAATTGCGTATTCTGCTTAAATATTATTTTACCTACTCGACATTCTATTTTCCAGTGCACCTCAAACTTTTTGGCACGTCTAAGACAAAAGATTATGTACCTAATTTTTAAAAATCAATATTTTAGATTAAAACAAATAATTTTATGTAAATAACCACAGAATCCGACAACAAATTATGATAATTTTTTAGTTAACTTTTAACATTCGTAAGTCGAAATGGGACAGTGAATAATAAATGGTACATGCCAGATAACCGTAATTTGAGTAAAAATAATGTAGATTTATTTCATGTATTCCATATAATTACATCATTTTTAAAATATGTAAGCGGCATGTTGTGTGAAAAATCGTATTACTTTGTAAAAATCATAGTGATAAATTTAAAGTCATAAAATTTTCGTATTCATTTCAAAGTTAGGTTTTTTCATTATTGCACTGTTTCTAATCAGCTTTAATTTAGAAAATAATGTTTTTGTATTATTAAGAAATACCATTTTGTCTTGAAATGGACATAGGTAATGTTTTTTTCATATACTAATACTTTGTAAATATGTAAATGTACTACATCTAAAATTAATTTAGTATGCCTAATACTAACCATGGAAGTAACAGACCAACGGACAGGATATTTAATACAAAATTCAGATATATTGATTTATTTTAGTTTTCTAGGTCATAATTTTTAATATTATTCAGAAAATTGTTTAAATGACGAATTGTAGGTACTCACGAACAATCCGTATATTGCGATAAGTGCGAAATGCGATTAATTTCTTTAATTTATTTTAATTTCTCCAGAAAAAAACTGGAATTTGAACAATATTCCTAATAGTTTTCTCATTATAAAAACATAAATATATATTGAAACGTTAATCTGTTTGGTTTTGCAAATATAAATATATATTTTTAAATGTTTAAATATAAAAATAATTACTATATATTCTATTGCAATAATGAATATTTTTGATTCACTAGTATATTATTGTTTGAATTTATTTTACTGACGACACACACAAGTATATATCTTTCATGGCAATTCTTCCTTGAATAAGAATCCTTAAAAATTGTACACTTTCATATTCTATTTTCTTCACACGAGCAAGAATCTAAATAATTGTATCTCCTCGACATTCGAGAGCCACTGCTTGAAGTCCCTATATGTACTTACATAAATATACATGTGTTGGTGTTCCTATATACACACCCATCAGCACACCGCTTCCTCCACAACATGGAAATGTAGACCCTATTAAGTTTTGCATTCCCGCCTAATGAGATCTCCCATGCAATGTCTGCTAAATATTCCAGTAAGCCTGGTCGTTTTGAGTTTTTGTTTTGTGTGTTTAATACGTAATGTGTAGTAGGTATGTGTTCAAATCATGCCGACATCGTTATATTATTTAAAACTTAAAAATTGTTACAAAGCTTTAAAATGTCATGATTTTTCATTTTTTTAGAATTTAAACGATACAATTAATTTTTTGTCATATTAAACATTCACCGATAATATTTTGTAATATATATTAATAATATATTTTATATTATTTATATTAAAATAAAGACATATTCTAACGTATTCAATATCTCATTCTATAGCGTATTTTGCAAATATTACGTAGCCATCGAATAGATGACGTCGTGTTGTTAATATAACTTTTTACAGGTTATTTAGTTCTAGTTTGTTTACGGATAGATCCTAAAATGAGAGCTCGAACATCAACCAACAAAAATATTTTGGTGGCCTATTTGAAATTGCAATTATTATCAGTATAACGCCATTAATTGGACACATTTTCTAAGTCATTCTACCGTAGGTTGGTTAGCCACTACAGACCGTGAATTGTTCTGATATACCCTGTAATGAGAATTTGAACTGCAACATTTATCAAACTGTTGAGAATTACAATTATTACCAAAATAACGTGTGCCACGCCATTACTTACATTATGAATGTACACTAACTGTGTGTGTGTATGTGTGTGTGTAGTCATGTGAGGTAATAATTAAATTTAATAATTATTTTCAAAAAATCTCTTGAACACAAAACATTTTTTTGTGAAAATGGGCTGTTTGATCGTTGGTAAAATAATATTTACTTCTTGAAAGTACATCCCTTAGTAAACACATTTTACTCTCCGATATTCGAGAGAAAAAATTTAATTGTTGGTTAAATATAGTGGACCCTTCACAGCTGTTCGAAAAGTCAACCGACACATTGATACATTAAATGTTGTAGTACATGACAATTAATCATTCAATATCCCGCTATTTAATATACATTAGTACATAATCCGAAATTATTTTATGATTATTCGCCTTACCACACCGAGAGGCGAGATTGTCTTTGACCATCTTTGACAGTAGTAAATTTGATGTACCAACAATCCGCAAATAACGGGAGTGAGTAAAAAGTTCGGCCCTTTTAAATAACTTATCGTTTAAAGCAACAGCTGTTACAGATTCCGAATATCTTGCTAAGTTTTTGATACAGGAATTTGATCGCATTTGCATCTGGCGTTGTGTGTGGTCCGCGAACTTAAAATAACATTGCGACACTGATAAGTTCAAGATTAAAGTAACTAAGTATTGTGATCGTACTTAGTAAATAATTGATTTCAATATTAGATTATTTTCGTGTATATAAATATTGTACCAAAAAAAATTGTATATGAAAATATGAATTAATAATAAACATGATTTTAACTTAATAAATAAACTACGTCAGTAGGTAGGTTATCTAAATTATCTTGATATTTATTTACTATTAAGTAATAACGATATTATCTATAGGAGATTTTTTTATAAATCTAATTTGTTCCAGAATTGTTAAAAATATTTTCTTAAAAATAATTTTTACTTAGTTTAAATAAAAGTTTCCACAGTAATCAACTTATCACGAAAAAATAATCAGTTCTTAACACTTTTTTTTCCTCAATGTATACAAAACTGAAATCAGACACGAATCTTATCATATTTTAGACCAGTTCGTTTAAGGATTTCTGTATGTACTTAAATGTGATATAAACGAAATTCCAACATAACATTAAACTTTATATTCTCAGTCAGTTACTGGCTATCTTATGAAGAGATCTAAGGTGTGTGAGAATCGTCGTAAAGCACCGCTTACCATTGTTGATTCAATGATACATATGTATATACTTATTATACGTACTCGTCTAGTATCGAGTGGTTGAGAGTTCAAGTCTCGTCTCGGAAGATTACCAAGATAATCCAATTTTAAAGCATAATAAAGCACAAGCGGTTAGATTAATTTAAAAACATTAATTATAAGAAAGTAGTCCGTCTTCCGTGAACACATTTTTATTAAAAATACATATATTGTTTATCAAATTATTTTTCCACCAGTAAATTAAAGTGTACATATAGAAGACGGAGGGGTTTGGAACATTAGTTACGGGACAAGAGGCATTCTATACACATTCTTTGTGGAAACATAAATCCGAGAGTTTGACATGTTTATGGAACAGTAAAAGTATTTACTCTTCGAAAATTAAATCTTTGTGTAAATAAGACATAATTTTTACATTAGTGTATATTATATTATCACCGCTTGAATTTTCGTTCCAATCGATCATATTTTTTAAAAAGTCCCGGAGCTATTTTATTGCGAAAATGATCACGGGGGTGACGCCAAAATTAAAAATTTCCGTTAGTTCATGTCTATATATTTGGTAGTCTGTGGATACAATAAACTACTTTTATAAAGAAATTAATTTTTTATTTGTCGCGATTTCAGTTTTCTATATTCAATTTAGATTATCAAGTAGGTATAAGTAATTAGTCACATATTTCAAGAAAAACACATTAACAGTTAAACGATTTCAATTTTAACCATAAAGTTAATTTTGCTAATTTCAAAAGGATTTCAATACCGTTTAGAAAACAATAAAAACAGGAAAAATAAATCGTAAAACCATAAATAGTTAAATGCTTCAATGGTGATGTAATTGATGATAAATTACGAGCGACACGTGACAATATTGTTGGCAATGTGTTTTCATTACAAGTGTCACGTTTATTGTCAAATCGTAGAGCTCTAGTCCTCTAGCCAGTGGCGTAACTACGCCAATGCAGCCAAAAGGGCCCCAAAAGGTCCGCGCCCTATAATAATGTTGGTATTGATGCTTTTGCGATTATCGTTACTTTTTCCAGCGCTTATATGGACTAATAATTTATAAAATTTTCTAGCAAGAAATGCACTTATAAAATTTAAAAAATCATATCTTACTTTTTTTTACTTACTTTAAGGCCCTTGAGGTGAAAGTTTTTACCAAACTGGCGTAATACAAATTATCCATTATTATTATTTATATAACGAAAATGCGTGAAAATATTATGGATGAACTTATATAGTAGTGTCTCGATAACGGAAGCGAGGATTTTTTTTCAGTCACGTTTTTCCTTTATGTAAATGCTTAAAAACAAGCCTTTTTTTTCATGATGTGAAGTGACCAATTTCATTCTTACTATTGCCTAATAATAAAATTTTTATATCTTATATAATACAATATATATTCAGGGGCCCTTTTATTTTGATTTGGGGTCCATTGCCTTTTTTGCATTGGTGCCCTATTTTTGTAGTCACGCCGCTGCCTCTAGCTATGATTATTTTGTTTCAAAATGTGGTAAATACATTTTTTTTAAATTTTTTCAGTGTAATTTATTTCGAAGCTGTAATGCAAGACGTTAGAAGGGTTGAGTGTTGAATCCTTTGTCGTATCTGCCCCGGCAGACGCGATTTCACTTTAAAGGGTTTTATTGTTGCGACCGTTAAGGGTCGTAAATATTGCACAACAGAGACTTTCACCTTGACAATGTGTTTTAGTATAAGATGCCGTTTTTTGTACTGATTTCTAAAATTATTTTTCAACACTAGGCACACGTATTATTTTGGCATCATTCACTTACTTTCAAATGTTTCTCATGAGATTTTATAAGACTCTAAGAATATTTTTAAGATTTTATAAATCGTAATTGAAAGCGTTCCATTGTGAGCGCCTGATGCCATCATTATGAAGCAACAATAATATTAGATAGATGAAGTGATATAATAAATACTGATAAAGATTATTCTGATCGTATTCCTGCAAAATATAATACAATCGTATAAATATTTTTTTTTACTTTTTTTTCACAATTTCACTCGCGGTACTGACACGATAGCTTGTCGATTCATTTCCGCGCACATTCTCTTCACGTATACGTTTTCATTTATTTAATTAATTTTCAAATTAGAACAGCTTGTTTGATGAGCTTCAAATTACAATATGAAAATATAAAAAATATATATTTCGATAGGTACCGCCATGACACAATATGTTTGAATACAATTGAAGTTACATGTAAGTTGCCTAGTGAGGTAGGCAATTTATTAAAGTGATAAAGTAATATGCATATTGTATAAGCCGTAAAAATTCTGGTGCCTTGTGTGCAAGTAATTTTAACATTCGTTATATTATATACCATGTTGTTGTCACCTTGTAATTAGATTTCTTAAAATTAAATTAATTAAAGTAACCATATTTAGTTAAATATGGTCTTCTAATTTATAACGGATAAAAAAGTTCAAGTACAAAGCGTAAACTTTTTCGTAGGTCGCTACGCTACCTCTAGATGTCACTCAATGTGATGCGGGCTTTGTACGTACAAATAAACACATTCTGCACCATGGTACGGGCCGTGCAGGGCTGACACTCGCACGCCGGGTCAGTACAAAAATAATTTCAATTCAGAATCAACATGTGAGATGTAAACAAGCATTCATTTAATTATTTCATCGTGTGGAATATTAACCGCAGATTTCGTGTAAAAAGGACGTCGTAACACTACCGTCTCAATAAATATTATGCTAAAATAGTAAATAACCTTTTTGTGCAGGGGGAAATATTATTTTCACCTTTAAAAATAAAATCTCGCAGATGACGAAATATTATATCACAAGACGCGACCTATTTCGTCTGTTAAGATGCTGTGTGGGTGTTAGGAAATTGAATATAATATGACTATTGCGATTTTATCTCTGGTGATATGAATGAATGGTGCACTGAATCTTATAGTAAGATTCTCTCTCTTTCAAGATAGAGTAAATTTACCAAAGTATGAAGATAACGTCGTATCCCATGAGGGTTCCGCAAATTTAAAAATAATTCTTTTTTTTTTTTTACATAAAATTGTTTTTGAATTACCTATTAATGTTTATTAATTTTACTATTTTTTCATTACTATTAAAATTACGAGCAGGTAATAATTTTAAATAATAAAATTCCTAAACATAATAAGAAAATGCTAAAAATATTATTGTTTAAATTTAACTGTTGAATTCAACGGATAAACTTGACTCTTAGCACAGATTTTGGTGTAGGTAAGGATACAATACATATTTTACATACCTCCTAGCAACTACAAAAACTATTGAATATCTATATATATATATATTTAATATAGATGTGTACATGGAATACGTGTCACTCAACAATCTATTTTCAAACTAATCTAAATGCTTGTCCTATAAAAATATGACTGATGGCCTCCTGAAACGAGACTCGAACCCCCGACTACTAAATCACTAGGCGAGTATCATGACCACTAGATCACACGTATATTTGAATATCTATAAGGATAAACAACTAAATATATTTTAGTTATTTAGAAGATCTGAAATTGGAAATAAAATTTGGGGTTTTATCTTACCCCACTTGGAATCATGTCAGTTAATATGGGTGGCCAATATGATTTGAAGAGCGTATGGTCACACATATAGAATCTGGATACGATTAATTACTTGGAATATAATTGCGCAAGCAATCACCAAATACAAAACACATGTCTAAATGTTTAGATATAATAACTTTCCATTGTTTCAATAACTTAATTCAAGTTATTAGCGTTCAGAAGATATAATAATAAACTACAGGGACTACTCATCTCCTCCGAGAGGGAGAGAGATAGACAGTGATAGACAGAGACGTCTTGTATTATAGGCGTAGGACCGAAATGATTAAATTCCTAAGCGCGGCAGTAATAACAACCGTGCACAAGTGCAAATGAAATTGGTGTCTACGACAAAGGCAATAGAGGTTATATTAATGTGCCTGAAGCACAGATAAAGCTCCGTTTGTAACGAAGCCGCACGAACAATGCATTGGTCGTATTGCCATTAGCATAAATAACGCTCTGACTTCAAAAGATGTTCGAGGAAGTGTTTCTCAAAATTTGTCGATTAAAATATCAAGAATATTAACTAAAATAAAAATATATAAATCTTTAATATTGAAAAATAGATAAGTTAAATGTAAATAAAGTTATTTCAGGTACGTTTTATATAAGAGTGGATAAAATATTTAAATTTGAATTAACTTTCTCTGAACATAATATAATGTATTAAACATAGAGGTAGACAGAAAATAAATAAGCCCGTATAACCCTATTCTAATCTTCATCTCTTATTTCACATCCACATATCTTGTTAGAAACTAGAAACCTTACCAAAAATAAAAGAATTTTCCGCTTTTCTTGATTTTATTTTCTAATAAAACCAACCAGGATATGAGGAATGTCAATATGAAATTTGTATTAACATTAATAAAAATATCAGATATTTGAGTTCCTTGTAAGATCTAATATTGTAGATACATATTTTAATGTTTATGAATAATTTTTAAAACAATGGATAACTTACTTGATAATATTCACGGATTTACTGTCAGTAACAAACGGATAACACTAAAGCTTATTGATAATATTTATTTAAAATATCTATAAACTGATTTAATTTTAAATGGCAATAGCAGGTGACCTTTTATTATCATTGAAATACTTCGAATCCTTTCTATTTTGTGTCTTGGTTCATCAGTTGTCGACCTCGAGGGCACGTAGGTACTCTGGGTCCCCATCTAGCCTTCAGATGTATCATAGTATTGTATCAGAGCCAAATGCCCAGCCCATCAAATGCGTTGGATTTCAATATATTTGATGACGTTATGCGCACCACATTTTGAAAATCAGCGTCGGGAATAACTCAAATGGCCTCTGAGAAGCTTCGTCGTTTTTTTACAATACCTCCACATTTGGTTAGGTATAAATTCCTGTATAATATATAGGTACAAACCGGTAAATAAGAAGGTTCTATGTACGTGGGTTGGCCGTATCTCCATACGTCGCGCGAATGATTTATAACCCCTTGTGGCGCGGCGTCCAGAAGAGAATTCTCGTTTTATACATCTCGCTCGCTCGGACAGTTTTTATGTAAATGTATGTAATATTTTGTAATTAAGATCCCAGATACACGAAATAATATTCAAAGTGCGTCCGCTGACATCTCTATGGAAACTACGACTGAAATATTAGAGGCGGACTCGGAGATACGACTTATTTAATGATTTTCTCGCTACTGTTACGTCTATTTTTCGTTAAAATAAACGATTATCGGTTTAAAAGACAATAAAATATTCAATTAAATCATATTATTTTTTCATAAATATATCTATATATAAATATAATTCATACACACACGTGTAATATATTTTCAAGTCTCAAATTAATTCAAAGGCAATGTTAAATAACGACCACTTTTCGAATTAAACTTTCCTACTTCAAAATTAAACATTTGCGCGACACAACATTGGATCGTGCTCTAATTTTATGAATTCTTTCCTAATTTATTCTAAAGCCTTTATGTTACTACTTAGGTTGCCAACCAACTCTGCATTAGGCACAACATATCTACATTAAATAATTATGGTGTTGTAGGTGATTTTATGGAATTGTCAATATAAATTCATACATATTTATTATACTTAGTACTTTTTTACGCCCGTACAGTAACAATACGCAATAATAATTTATTTAGTTTTTGATAGGACTTATAACAAAATAGGGTATTCTGAAAAAAAATTAAAAGGCGTTTTAAAATATCAAATAAATTTTTATTATACATTTTTGTGTGCAACAGATGTAAGATTAAAATCTCTTTGTAACCTTCACTCCATGATGTCTTGAAATGAAGAACTCAGGATTCACACAGCATCGCTAAATAACTGGGTCTTCATTACCTTAACTGTCGACTTCTGACGGAATGTATTTTTTTTTAAATAAATGCCAGTGAGCTTTAGTTATTATATTTTACTATTTTTTTAAACAGTGTTCTACATAATATATATCTTATTTTGAGTTATGGCATTTCAAATAATCCAAAGTTTTAAACTTTTTTTAACGGGTGCTTTATTAATAGTTTTATAATATAATATTAAAGATATATAACTGAAAATAATGTCTGCGTATGGAATTAGAACTATAACATATAAGATTATATTTTTCCTAATCGCTAGTTGTCGAAAAAACTATACCACTTCTTTCATACAAAATGAATCATTTTGAATTGTTCTTCAATGTATTTTATTTTGTGTGTATTTAATCAACTTAGTTTTTAAATAATTTTTCTTAAGTTTTTCTACGTATTTTTTTTTTTTTTAACCTTAACACTTACTCGCGACCATATGTCACGTATAGTATTTTGAAAAGATGATTAAATGACTCAATAAAGTTGGAAAAGCGATATAAAATAATTATTTAGATTCAGGGACTAAGCATAGTAGCAAATTCACTGTTTAATAGCGTCATTATTTAAGGTTTTATTCATATAGCTTTTACATGGGATATATATTTTTCTTTTTTCTTATTCTAAATTTATAGTTAATAAACTAATTATGTATAATATGATTGTTGATTAAAAATGTAAAACGTTTACCTCAACACGGGCGAAGCCCAGTGAGACAGATATTAAAATACGATATGTACTTACAACATGTGATATGAAATAAAGAAATGGATCGCAATAAAGGCGGAGGCAATATATCAATACAAATATTTAGAACTAACAAGAGTCCACGAGATCAAATCCAATGTTAAGTATTAACAAAATAATTAAAATTAGAAGCAGAATTATCGATAATTGTAGACACGACTGACTAAAGCTTACCTTAATGTACAAGTCTATTTGTTATTCCAAACGTTTTCCTGTATAATTTCAGTAGTTAGTCGTTTCAGCTAAATTTTATCCTTGGGGCGGGGTTTTTCTAGAGCCATTTCCAACCCGTTCCGCTAAATTGCCTCGGTTTGCTAATTTCTGCGGGCGTTGTATAATTCACGGGCTTTAGGGGTGAGCCCGCGCCGGACAGGCCACGAAGGGGTTAACAACCCCTTCCATTTGTCACCATCTGATTACGAACACGAAGTGCGTACATATTTCAGGTACATTTTTTATTATATCTTCAACATCAAGCGTTTAATATAAATAATTTCGCAAATGGAAAACATAAAGTTTTAAATATAAAATAGTTTGTAAAACAATGCTACTAAATATCAAAATAGTAATAAAACGTATATAAATATTATATTTAGAAGTCTCATGGAAGTGGGAACTCCTTGACGGCATCCATCTTTTGATATAGCCGCTGTAGGCTATCACTTACCTTTTGTCGGTCCGTCATCAGATCCACCCATCTACGTCTTGGTTTTCCCCTCAGCCTTGATCATTTTGGCTTGTGTGGGAGTGCTTTGTGCTTGTTACGGTATCGACAACTCTCGTTTCATGTCCCGCCCACTACAGCTTCTTTACTTTCACCTTTCTCATCTGATATCTGGGGCATCATACCGTTCCTACAGTTACAAATACTTGAATATTATTCTCCGGTTAGGCTATCACGTATTGGGCTGTAAATCTCTCGATAAGTATAAAATCATATATGTATACATTTCTAAAATGCTAGTACACCTTATAAAAAAAAAACTCCTTAGAAATCTTAATATACATCGTAGAATAATCATGTGGGGAGAAACCTTAATTATTATAACAAAATTTTCATCAAAAAAATTATTATACATTTGATTATTCGACTTGTATGCAGGCATACAGGCATTTTTCATTATTTATAAGAGTAAATTACTTAATATATTAAGTATATAAACATTGAATAGATTCTTGGTGTATTGCGTCTCAACCTAGTGATCCAGTGGTCAGGGGTTCGTGCCTCATTCCAGGAATTCCAGGAGTTAGTACTATTTTCATATTACAAGCGTTTTGCTTAGTTTGAAAATAGTAAGAATATATATACTACATGACATATATTCTGTGTATGTATCTCTATAAAAATAAAACTGTACTACTATAGTGCAATAACTCATTAATGTAATAATATGTTAACTAAAAAAGACAAATAATATTTTTTAAATTGAGCCTATATTTAAAATATCTTTCTTCAAAGTTAATATATTTTAATAAAAGTATATAAGTACTCTCTGTGTCAATTACAATATTTAAATATCATTTGTGTTACTACGTATATTTAATTATGTACCTCGTTATTTTTTTAGAATACTTTTTCCTTTATGTTAGATAATAAAAACATTTTCATTCATGTTTGAATTTCTAAGAAAACAATATTAGTCACTAACGTATAAAACCCAGCCACGCAATAAAATAAATCCTAGACAAAACATTAATTCGGTTGGCTGTTGAAAAGTTCATCCTATGTTTATTGAATTAATCGGGCCAAAGTATAAGAAAAAAGTTGTGAATATATCGTTCAGTTTATACTTTTAAAAGACCATTAAATATATTACTTTTACTGTTGATAATAAAATGTTTTTATTTCATTTGCAGATATGTAAGACTGACGACAGTCAGAGAGATGTGCAAAGAATATTAGACTTATGTTAAAAATTTCATGGGTTCTTGAATTTTAAGTCGAAAATGTTCAATCCGTGTGTGTAGTCAATTTATATTGACTAAAATTATAATTGTGAAGTCAAGGGGAGGGTCAAATTATTATGGTCAAGTCAAGTATGTTCTGCATAGGGCTTGAGGCCCTAAAGAGTAACTATGCAAAATCAGATCAATTAAGGATATAGAGAACAGATAGACAGACATACAATTAACTTTATCCAAGGAAGGTCGGGACTACAAAACCTTGACAAGGCACTTTCATATTTTCCTATCTTGCGTTGTTTTGAGTGGCCAATTAACACCCAATTGGTCATCATAAAATCCTCTAAATCTAACAGACCTATTCCACTATATATTTTATGGGTAGATACCTGACTAAATTACGAGTCGAAAATGTTCAAGGAATATGTGCCTAATCTCAACCATGTCAGAGATATGAGCGTTTTAAAAAATTCGTCATTATGCGATTATTTCGATTAATTGAAATATTTTATTTATTACAAATTATATATTAAATACAAAAAATTAAAAGTCATTGAACTTCAAGCGGCCAGACTATATTTTTTTAGATGATAGCAAAGAAAGCAAAGATATAGATTAGTTATGGATAAATTTCGTAAATATTTATTTCGAAGTTGGTAGACTTGAAGCTTAACACAATTTTATAAAAATTTCAAACAATAATATTATCTGTAACGGTGTAGAATTTGCACATATGTATTTCTTCAACATTTTCGACTCATAATTTCGTCAGGTATCCATCCATAAAATATTGTGGCCTAGGTCTGATACATCCTGTATATATACATAGTAACATAAAAACCTAAACTAACGGAGCAGATTCCTACCAAAGTACATGGCGTTCTATTCCCAATATCTATAAAAATGAATGTGTATGTGAATGAATTATATTAATCTCTCAAGTATTTATGTATAATTTGGTAATAAAAAAAACTGGTTAAAACTATCATCAAATTAATGACCTACTAATAATATTGTGAGTAGATTGAGGTTAGGTTAGGTTGACTGTAAACTCAACTTAATAATAGCTTTAATAATTTATATTCCAGTGCTTAAGCTCAATAATACATCTTTTTTGTATAAGAAATTGTTTAAAAATATTCAGCATAGATTATATTTTTAGATACGCTCAAATATCTGATTAAAATAATGAGCCACATAATATAAAATGGCGTGACACGTAAACGTAATCTCCGTCGCCCCTTGCAAACTTTGGTTCCTACTTGCCGAGTAATGTTCTGGAAATTCTTTGTGTGGCCAGGGTCAACATTTTCCTAATCAAATTAACCCAATTCCACGGAGTTGAAAAGGGAATGAAGGAATTGAGTTTTCAAATCATTTGTTATATAAAATATTTTATAGTGGGATAGGGTACTTAGTTCTAATGTGGAGCATGTCTAAAAATGTTGTTAAACATGTATTTTATGGTTTTTCTAGAGCTTGTAAAAACGTTTATTTGTATATTTAACTATACCGTGATTATTTGTTGTATTTTCTGTTTTATATGCATACATATTTATATTAAAGAGAATATATTTTTTTGTTGTAAAGTTGCATATTTATTTTTAGAAATAATTTATAAATATCCCGGTAGCAACTAAATATGTTTTCGGTAGATAGATTTTTTTTTGCTGTACATCTTTCTAGTTGATTAATTTGTACTAATATTTATATGGCAGATCAGGTCACGCACACATAAACTGGTTACGCTGGAAGAAACTAATTAATATTATCTGTCGTAAAACGCATAGGCGTACATGCGACAAATTCATTTATGACAAGAGTAAAGAATGAAGAAATAAGCAAAGAATGTAAAGCTGATTTTAGTATAGTAAGTAAGATTAAGAAGGGATCACTTAGGTATTTTGGTCATATGGAACGGGCCAATGAGGAGAGAATAGTAAGAAAGATGTGTGACACAAGTGTTGATGGCACCAGAAATACAGGACGTCCACGGAAGACTTGGCACGATCAGGTAAACTAGATACTATAAAATGGTCCCGTTAAAAGCTTCAATAATCGGCGAACTTGTATGAAAAGATATATGAATGTTTATGAGGCGTGAATTGTGTCAGGACAGCAGCGTATGGCGCTCTATCCAACCTGCCTACGTAAGTTAGATAGTTAGTTAGTGATATTATTAATCTAATATGTTTAGTGGACACCTATGCGGGAGAGTTAGGGGCAGGAGAACAGGAGAGGAAGGAAAGAATTGAATCTAAGCTAACAATATATGTATTTAACTGATATGGAGACAAATCATTCTTGAAGGCTGGATTGTCTGAGTAAAATAATAATGACTTTATAGGAAAAAGATTCACGCCTTACAGCGATACCTATTATCGAGATGATTTGTAAATTCAAAATCTGAGATTTAAAAAATTTTAACCATTATTTTATTTCATGAATTTATTTAATGAAACTAACTGGTCGGTATCCAAAATTATAAAAATGTGTTAAAATGTTATTAAAGTTTTTTGTCCAATTAAAGACAGGGTTTTAGGTACCAAGGTTATTTAAAAGTAAATGTCAGAAGGTTTACATCTCTTCTTTATTGATTTTTTTTTTACAAAATTTTAAGATTTAATTCATTAAAACATGCATATACAACATTCATATGTAAGTCATTAAATAAATATTTAATTTCAATATATTTCTCAGAAATTCTAGTTAAACACAGCCCACAGGGAGTGGCACGCCCCTGGTGGGTACTATCTCTAAGCCTTATCACTATTAACAGCCTTCCATTGTATTCAATTCGAATATCGAACGATTTACGTATTAAACCGTAAAAGTTCCGTGGCGCTGACGTAACGGGCGCTCCCGCACAAAAATGCATAACCTAGAAATTTTACGCCCCAAAAATGGCCGTAAAACCACGACCTTGGGGGCAATAAAAGTTTAACGGCCACTATAATACGACGCAGGACGCGAACAGAATGATAAACGCGGACCATGCGGAGTGGATGTATCGCCAGGAGCGGACTCATACGTCATACGCCCATTTGGCACGCGTGACGTCACGTTCCGTTTCGCGATCGAATTGACAACGATTAGCGTCAAACATCGCTTCATATTTTGAAATTATCGCGTGTTACCGAATGTTTACGACATTTTTGTTACTGCGATCGGTTATCTTCGCAGTTCCTTACCGCTTTTGCAATTTAGTGGCGATGTATGTTCTCGCTTGACAATTTAATGCGTCTTTTATTGCCGATTCTGCGAATGGTGTTTATCGCGTACTTTGTACATAATTCACACTGCGTATTTGATTCTGCCAGATCTCGTTAGAAAATTGCTCCACGACAGAATATCGAATCGTTGTAAAATAACAACAGAATGAGGTGTGCGCCGAGCGCGCGTCGCTTGAATGAAACCTGTACGTGTTATGTTATGTTGTTTTTCGTTTGCCTTATCAAGCACTGGAGACGATAACGCATCACGCACTGATGAGCGTCCGGCACAATAGACTAGTAAAATGGTGGGGAAAAGAACCAGCAATCTTATATGGCGTATTTTCGCCTCCATGGTGGTCTCAATGTGCAAAATTTTCAACATTTATGTTGTTTAACAATAACATGAATATATATATATATATAGTGACCCGTATAGTATGTTTTTATGACAACCATCTATGAACTCATCCTCTATACAGCATCATAACAGACAACGACAGCCAAAACTGATTTCATATTATATCTTTACATACCTTCATGTTATCGCACATGGCTTAATATTCCTACATACTCGCATACATTCGCATAAAATTCATTTCATCTGAGTAACTGAAAACAGTTACATTTTAGTACCCTAAATACATCAACACAAATCCTTTAACTGGATTAATAAATTTCTTTAATCACACAAGTGTTGAAAATTAAAATTACCAATCTAAAATAATGATAATAATAATAAAAATTCCTAACATACAACACATGTGCACGTTTGATTTCCATTATATTTTCATGCTTATATATATTTTTTTAAATGTAGTAAATTATATAATTTATATATTAATTTAATAATTTGGTTTCACGTTGTGATGTTTGCAATAAAGCGATTGTTTTGCACGAGAAACCCAAAGAATTGTGAGAACGGCCCACATATTGGAACAATGAACGAAAACGATATTTTTAATACTCGACTTTAATTGCTTTAAAAATTTCCACTCTGGATATAAAATGTAATCTACTACATTAGATAAAAATATTATTGTCTGCCGTCTGCTCGAAATTTTCGGCGCGCAGGGATGACTCACTTCCCAGTCGAGATCGTTGAACCTCCATTTTGTCGTGCCGCTTTGAACAAAATGGTGACGGGCATTCTAAATTTAAATTCTCACGTCGAAATTCCTAGACATTGTTCGTTATTTCTGGAGCGCGATTCGTGATCGAAAATCCAATGTCAAAAGAAAAGGAAACTCGTCGAAATGATTTTCGGTCGTGGTTGGTTTTTTAATCAATTTTATTATCGAATTATTCACGCAAGTCGGCTGCAACGGCATGTATGATCTACCGACATACTTTCATCAACATGTGTCTGGTGTAAAAAGGTTGACAAATTCGTCAGGGTCATGACGTTTCAACAGTACGAATGTTTTTTTTTCACGTTAAAATAAATGTTGGACCGCGTGGCGCCTCGCTGGGTAATACAATCGTCAGTTGTTCAAGCCAAAATTATCCAATGGTCGATTATTATAAATATTGAGCTGCGGTCGGGGCTTATTATAACGAACGAAAAGCAATGTGTACTGACTTTTTAAACAAATAAAATGAAAGCATCTTTCTTTTAAACACGTGAAGGCATTATAAAAACGTTTAAATAATTGAGTACAACAATTAAAATTAATAAACTGCAAAGTATTGATTTCACACTAGAAATTTTTTGCACGAATTGTTGATCAAGTTTTATATAATCCTATACTATACTATATGTTATACGTTAATAATGCCAGGAAATCAGTAGGTTTTATAATAGTAATTTATTTAAAACATCAACAAAAATACAATAGCAAAATTTGATTTATACACTCTATTTAAATTAATTTAGGTAATTAGCTATATTATAATATTTTTTATCATTTTCTCTATCAATTATACATTTTTTATTGTCTTTGAATTTTGATGGAAGGTAAGCAAGTGCCTACTTATCTAGTGTAATCAACCACGTTTCAGATTTTGTTTAACATTATTTATTAAAATATTTTTATTGTATAATTTCGTACCGCGGAATCGCGGACGCGTTTGGTTTGTAACGCTATTATATATGTAAGATACGTCTGAATAATTATTGTAGTTTTAAATACAGATGCAGAATGCCCTGCAGAATACACAATGTTCTGTATAATACTTTGGCATAGGTACATATGTTCCTAAATTAGCATTTGCATGTGGAGATATACTTCTCAATTCTGGTTAAATACCTGACTGCCAGGAACGTTTCACATTTTGAATATTAAGGATGCATAAGTATATGGAGGAAGTCAAATACATGAAAAATAATATTTAAATAAAGTGCAGGTTTGTTTGTTTGATGCCTACTTTTGATAGTTAATAAGGAATATTTACTACCAAAAATATTGAGTAATATGTTTATCGTTAACCCGTTAACGAATGATGGGAAATTAATAGTTTTCACAATCTTAATTAATTTTTAAAAAATCATCGCAAATAAAATAGCAAAATTTTATTGATTGTTTATCCGTCTCTATTAATTACACTTTTTCTCCACCGTCTGTGAATTTTTATATTTAAAATATATGGTAGGTTAATTTTCCTGTTGTCGATCTACGATACTTTGTATTCAAAATTGGAAAGTCTGCTTTTGTTTCAACAATATTATTTATTAAAATATTGTTGTTGAATAACTGTTACTCTACAAAATCACGGAGAGATAAAATTATTAAAAATATTTAGATTAAATTTTTTAAAAAAGATCTATTTTACATCATTTTAATTATTTTGATTATTTTACAATCTCTCACGGAATGCAATAAAACAACCTCGGTAGACTTGATTCACGCACACGTGTGTCTTATCGACGGTACCCACTTAATTCACACAGAACAAACGGTGGTGTCAATTATTAATAATTTATCGGGCCGTAAAAAAAGAATGGCAATATTATGTTTGGCACGAAGCGGCCATCGCAACACGAACAAGGCCCGAGATTTATAAACATTTACGCATAGCGACCTTTTACAGCCTAAACAACACGGGGACAGCCGAGGCTCTATGGCACACCTCGTGGCTGCTGCAACGGCACCGGACGATTCTTGGAGGTCGACACGGATAAATAAATAAATAAGTTTAAAAAAAGTCGCGCACCGTGCAACACGCGTACGATAATGTTTTTTGTAAAAAGTAAAATAAGTGTTCTCTATTTTCACTCTATTTCCCAATCTAAAGACATGTGTCCACGACGATATCTCAATGACACTTTGATCTCTGAGAGTTAGTTAAGTTACGTGCGTACTGGATGCATTAGTCTTAAGCGCGCAAATATAAGGGGTGATGATTTATAAATTGCTTCAAGCTGAACGTTGAACCATTGAACTCGAGTCGAATCTCCGAGAGAAATCTCATTCATGGACTCGGGCCATAATAGTATTGTAGACGGATAATTTCTCGTCCCAGAGATTTGTTGGTAAAAGTTGGTAGGTATCAGCTATATTATTTTATCTGAGTACAAAATACGACAGATAATGAATCATAGCTCAACTCTGCACTGTCCCGACACTAGAAAAACCTCTCTTCTCGACAGAATTGAGCGCAAAGCAAGCACTTTTCATTCACATAATGTCACCCCTTACAATTGTATTATGTATGGGATAACATTCTGGAAGTAAGAAGCTCCACTGTTGGTAATATCCTCCGTATGGAACCCCTGCATCTTTGGAGCTGACTTAGATATGTAATGAACGCTAGTTGAAAGCTTTTGGTCCAACGGCAGAAAATTGACCTCCAATGAGCTGCAGTCCTCGAAATAGCGGTCACAAGGAACAGAGACACTTGGAGATAGCTACTTAAAACGACACTTCAATTTTCTCACATTTTGAAACTATAAATGGCAATCAGTATTACTAAAATCTGTTAAATTTGAGATCAACGAAATGGCGTCAAATCTAATTATGTTTTTTTTTTATAATTTTAAATATCTTTAAATCACTAATAACGGTAGATCCGCGCTAATTAAAGTACCTAGTCTGGGGTTATTATATGATGGACTAAAATATATTGCGCTATTTGGACTGTTTAATAATAATATTTATGAAATCTTTTTAAATACATAATAAATACAGAGGGACTGTGGCTTGCGTTACATTATTTATTATTTCAATATTAAGGTCAACATTCCAGACCACAATTGGCTCTTGTTTGGAACTGAAATAAAAAGATATGTGAAAACAAACATTCATAATTCGAAGCGATAGTATGGCGCCGTGTTTAAAGAATTTGTTGTGCGAAAGCCGGAGGCGGTTTTTTTTAAATTATCGTTCCAAGCAAAAATATTCGACATATATTTTATGACATTTTTTATTTCATAAAAAATATTGCTTCATTTTGGCAGTAGCGACTCGATTGCATATTGCATTTTTCAAATTCATTTTCAGGCATTTTCTCATGTATACTCATCAATTATCCGATCGTGGTAGAACTTTCACCGATCCCTTTGTTTCTAAACCTCCGACATTGCTTTATACATATATTGTCTTTGTCATCTTCTCCTCACTCAAACATAAAATTACCAGACGCACTGATTTATGCAGTACAGTACTAATTGTTATAGTACTATAAGAATTTTAATTTGTAGTGATTTTTAGAAAAAACAAATGTAAATGTACAAATAAAATGCTTACTGATATGCCCGAAGATTTTACCTACTTATTTCTAAACTACCACTATCAAATATATAATTTACCGTTGTATAACAGCTGCTTCTAGCAATTAACTCAGAGTGTTTGTTGTATTTTGAGGTAATTGAAGGGGGAAAATATTTAATCTCTTATTCTATTAGATACATTTAAAAAAACAATGTCGTATAAAGTGAAAATGTTTAATTATTATGTATTAAATAGTATTTACATACAATATAGTAGTTCAATATAGATGATTAACTCTAGTGGTTAAGACACTCTCCTAGTGATCTAGTGGTCGGGGGTTAGAGCCTCGTTCCAAGAGGCCATCGAGTTTGTCCTATTTTTATAGCACAAGTGTATAGCTTAGTTTTAAAATAGAAAGAATATTAATGTAAAACGTATCCGTGTACGCATCTCTATTTAAAAAAAAGGATAAGTCATGACATTGTATCTTGAGTAGCAATAAAATGCGTAATTTTAGTACCTTTTCACACTTATTGGTTCTGATTTCGGTTATAATTATAAAATATATTGATTTTGCCTTAAAAAACTCTGATCAATTTACTTATACGGTAATTTTCTCGTGGATAACGTGGTCCTTGAAAGTCCTCGAAAGAAAAATTGTGAAATTATTATTTATTTTTCAAGTTAACATTTGTTTTATATATTTTGTATCTGGTAGAAAAATTTTGGCTCAGTAGTACAATATCTGAATTATTAAAATTAATTATAGTTACTATCTTAAAATGATATTCATAATAATCAATTCCATAAAAAAAAATTAGAGAATATAAGATAATACGATCTTTATATCTAGGTAATATTTTCAACAGAGTCCAAGGTATTTCTTGAGTCAGGCTAGTCGTAGGTGGGCATTCCTCGGTATTTATGAATGAAAAATTAAATTACCTCGTCAATGTTCATGAAGCCATTGGAACCACAATATACGATAGTCGGCAATGTAATGTATCGACAAATTATATATTTTAATGTTTATATTATATGTCGACGTGTTATTTTTTTGTTGTTGAATACAATTGATTTTATAAATATGTAAATTGATAGTTTAAGTTGTTCAAATAATGTGATCATCAGTTTAAGAGTAATACCTTATTTATTGAATGTGTTTAGAATTGATTAGATAATATATTTATAAATGATGTTGAATTTAACATATTCTTTATTTGTGGAAATTTGTTTGTTTTAAATTCTTGACAGTTTTTTTATTATTATTGGTGTAAATACGTAAAACAAAGCGAGCGACGGATGTGAATAATGTAATAATTTCAAGTAAAAGTACAAGATTTATGGAAGTTTGCTGATTTATGGAAGCAATGTGAACGTGTCTACCTTATGCTGGCGTTCTAATTAGATTATATTCTCTTTAAATCTAACATATATATATATATATTGTTTTATTTATTCTTAATTCGTGCTCTAATATAAACAATACCAAAATTTTCATATTTACAATAACTTAGCATGCACATATTTGCTTAGTTTAATTTTGAATCTATTGTAATTTATTTTTCTTTCTTATACCGTGTGGCATTTCATTTAAAATCACCGATTTCTGAATTTCTGAATAACAGTCTCATTCTGTTTCTATTTTATAAATTCTGCTCCTATATTTTAGTGAGGATTTTAAAAATTAACACCATAACATTAAAATATATTTTTTGTTTAACTATTATAACATATTAAGGACTTCGAGCATTGTACTGATTCAAGTACATATATTTTCTCTCAATATTATTTACAAAGCATTATTTTGCAGTAACTGATAATTGTTGCATTTTTTTTTCATTAGCCAAAAATAAAATACTGTAGTTGATGTGAGGAATAATAAGAGAGTTGTATACTATTTTACAAGACTCAGTACTAATGAATCTTCTAATTGTTCCATATATTTACTTCGCTCAGTAGTTCAGTATTCCTTAGTAGTATTCTGTGGATTCCTTAGAAAGAGAAAGTTGACGACTCGCTTTCTTCGTTTTTTCTTTCTTTTAGCGCCAAAATGCGCGTTGATTTGCCGGAAACGGCGTTTTATTTGCCGGAAGTATATGCACGCCATGACTGTGAACGAGCGGAGATTCGGCTAATATATTGGCAATTCGTATAATGTAAGCGGCCATCGCGGCGCAGAGTGAGACGACCGAAACGACCAATGAAAAGACGATCTGATATCGTGGTGTGTCGTATTTGCAGCCCGACATGCGTGAGACGATATTCCTTTATTAAAATAGACATTAGGCACCGACAAACTCATTGTCGGCTATTTTAGTAACGTAATTTTTTTAATTGAAGAAAACAACACCGATCAACTACCCATATAGGTGTGCATACATATACAGTTGACGGTGCACGATCGTGACTCATCTTGAAACATTTCTGTATTGGATCGGGCGTCACATAAATAAAACAACATTTTTTACAATGTACTTTTTAGATATTTTAAAAGAGGCTAAAAACGCACATTTTCGTAAGTTCATGAGGTAATTTTTTTTTTACGAAAACAGCGCTATTAAAATTATCCATTATTATTATTAATATTTATTAAAATAAACTAATTATATTAAAGTGGTTAAAAAATATACACAGCAAAGAAATTAATCAATTAATTGCAAAATAAAGACGTAAAAGTCAGCGATCAAAAAAATGTATATCGATAAATATTATTATTATCTTCGTATTTAATCAAAACAATAATTTACCTACTAACGTTTCGACAGGCTTTTTACAATAATGAATAAATGCGTTCAATTTTGTCTATTGCATTTTATATGGAGAGAAAATTATACAAACTACTTTACCGCTACTGTTTTCGCGTTCGGTTGATACTCGACGAGTACGAAGCGAATTGTTGTCATTTTGTATGCAGGGCAGAATGAGCAACTGACACCTACTGAACTTTACCGCAAAATTTTCAAGGTGCGAGAGGAAAGTGTCATCCGTATACACAACACTCTTAGAATAATTAAGTAGATAGGTACCTAAAACTTGAATAATTTTTTTTTAAACATCTCTCTCCGTCTCGTCGTTCAACCTTTTGCTCGTTGCTGAGGGTCATGATCAGCGATGCCAGTAGTCTAAATTAAAATTAAAACATTTTTATCATTTTGACTGATAATTCTATATTCCCATATTTAGAAATTATATAGTACATATTAAGATATTTTTTTTTAAATACGAGATGAGTCAAAAAATCAATTTATAAAATTTAAAGACATGAAATAAATAAATAGTTTCAAAATAAAATCGATTTTTGATCAAAAATAGATTGTCCCGCCTGGGACATATAAAATTCACTATTATTCAACAACAGATAATATTTTTTTAAGGAAGACACATTATTATTGTGAAGTTGCAATTTTTCAGGACACAGTTCTGTGATATTTAAATACAAATTAATACAAATAAGAAAAATTGTATATATGAACTTATAAACAGATGTATCAATTTGAAGCGCAACACATAAGTTCAAAAATATATCGTCAACTATGTTGGTGTAGTGTTATCGGTTAATGCATTTCCCCGGATAAGAAATCTCGGTAGCAAGAAATTTTTTTCTTTTCGTTAAATTGATTTAATACATATATGATACATTTAATTTGTATTAACAAATAAGACGTTTAAGTTATGTCGCGATGTATCCGCGAAAAATGAAATAATTAGTTACGAAAGTATAGTGAATGCGGTGTCTATATTAAATTTGACTGGAGAAATAGATATGGACCTGACATGAAAAATTTAATTCGCTGAAATCTTGTATTATCGAAATATTCGAAAAGATACTAAAAATATTTTCAAGCTCATTTAACTTATTTTAAGCATACCAACATATCTAATTGCTTTACCGAACGGGAATTTCCTCAGATGGATTTAAAATGGTCAGATGCATGAAACAGATGTTATATTGAGTTGACAACATCGAAATTACTTGTTTAATTCAACATGCCAATACATAAGCAGTAGAAAGAAACTCTCCAGAAAGTAAATTCTTTAGCTTCATGTACAAATAGGCGAGCATCTGGAAAAGTTATTGTTTAATATTATAATATTATTATTTTGATAGCTAAAAAAATGTATAGTTCGTGTTGTGTCATTTGTGATTGAACAATCCCGATTTGGTAAAATAATAATCTGGCAACGCTGGTCATGATCCTTTTAATGATCTACCTTCGTCTAGAACCTTCAGCAAGTGAGGTCTAGTGTAGAGATGTAGATATGTCCTCCTTCCCTCGGTCCGTCGCGCGCATCAGAGATCGTCCTTTGAGTCTAGTTAGGGTTCCTTCGGTGCACAATAAGCCTCTCCAGGATGCCGTATTGTCGTGAGATGTGTCCAAAAATGTTTATACCTTCAGTCTAAAATATATAGCATTATGTCCACGTAGAACACAGAACTTAACACCTCGGTAAAAATACGTACTATCAAAACCCAATCTTTTTTCATTGGCCATCCGATATCACCGCTTCTCCCAGCCGGGCTCGCGGGGCGGTGTAAATTCAGTGCATTTCCAAAATTCAATCTCGACAACTGTCCGCCAACGGGTCGTGCATATAAATCCCGAAAGGGTACAATGGGAAATATAAACATTTTCGGGCGGGATTTATAAGCGCGACCGGCGCACATGTGACCGCTCGGAACGAAGCCATGCCCAGTCGCGTCACGTGCCGCGTGCAGTGCCCCGTACCTTTCGAAGCGAAGCCGTCAAAAATCCGCCGTCATATCCGAGACCTCGGGGAAGAGGGAGACGGCGCATGTAGCGCTTTCAGTTTAAAACGGTATTTTGATCTCGTTCGGGTAGCGTGCGCCCAGTTTGGGTGCAGGAATACATGCTCCCCCTCAGCCAATGTTTGAATAAAATAAATTCTCCGAGAGCGGTTTACGTGAGGGGCATGTTTATAGTTTTATTAAAAATTCTCACAGACATGCCACAAATATTTTGTAACGTTTTTATGAGGCTATTATTTGATAGTAATTTAAGAATGATTGCACTTTAATGTCTATTAAATAGAATCAACATTTTTGAAACAGGCTAACTAGAAAGTTGTTGATCAAAGATGCATTTATTTATATATTATATGAGAATTTCATATTCTGTGTTGAACACTGAATTGATTAACACCACTACAATCCTCTGTACTCGCATCCAGCTGCTTTCTGCAACATTTCATGTCATAAGCAATGTTCTCTCTAAGGTGTGTGGGTGTGCGCGCGTACACGATTTTGCATTATAGCACACACAAAAAAATATAGCGCGCACACAATTTTTAACAAGACTTCTTCATGTGCCGTTTTCTATCGGAGGTTGCAGTATGTTTATTTATCCTGTATATGATCACCAGCATTTTTGATTGTATATACCAACATCACCACGTAGAATAATTTATAATATTATAATCTATAAAAACATAGTCATGTCTTACCTACACGTTAATATCATACATATATCCTAGATTTAGATAGGTAGGTTCTAGGTTTAATTTTGATACTTATTACTTACCATCACGCCGTTTCATAGATAGAATGGACCGCCACACTCTTCTGTCCTGACATACAATTGTCGCCTCATCCACATTCATACATTTTCTTCATACAAGCCCATCGGCTATTGTAGCTTCTAACAGGACCATCCTCCAGTATCTGGTTTGCTTAAGTCTTTTGCGGACGTCCTCTATTTCTGGTGCCATCAACACGTGAGTCATATATATTTCTTACCAGTCTCTCCTCATTCATCCGTTCCAAGATCAGCTTTACATTATTTCCTTATTTCTTCGTTTTTACTGTCATAAATGGATCTGCTGCATATACGACTCATTTCCACTGCATTCAGTCTACTTTCGTTACTCTTCTGCCAGCTCCAGGTCTTCATTGTGACCGTGTTAAAACGTCATTTCATAATTTGAAGTGCTTATTTGGTCTAGCGGAAATACACTCGCTTACCTTGAACTTCTGCGGTAATGGGGTTCAAACATCATCCCGAGAGATTGCCAAGACAGTCGGATTCTTAAGATAAGCTCTTAGTTATAAATATTGAAAGATCATTGGTGTGACAAATATTTAATGTACGTAGCTTTATTTAATAAAAAAAATATATATCGCGTGAGTAATACTGTTTGGTTATATGTAAACATCGCATGTATGTGTTATGTGCACAATTTACTTTTTTATTTTTGATATTTAAAATTTCACGCGTTACACAAAAAAGTTATTTACGTGCCTACCGGGACGTTAAAGAATTTATTTCAATTGTTAACATATAAGTGTCTTAAAAGTAAAAACTTCAAATGTTTATGGGTACTGAATAAAATATATAGTCACCGTGGTAATGAGTATGACAGTTTTGTTTCGTCACTTTTTTGTCAGTTTTCTGAGATTTCTCTAGTGACAATTTTTTGTGTTAGGGGACGATCTAAAATATTTACACCTAAAAGATTACATCAGCTTGTTTTTTAAGGGTTACATTATTATTTATGAAAATATTTTGAAATAACGTCTTTAAATATAACCGATATTTGGATGTGAAAATATTTGAAATACATACTTATTTATTTTTATTAAAAATATATTCATCTCTTTGAAAAAGAGATTTCGCTCTTAAGGTTTATTTTGATATTTCAGTAGTACCTACTGTGGTTTGTTGAGGTCAGAATTGCCCGACTGTTCATGCGCATTTAGCCGGATGTATACCGAGCTTACAAAAGACACAAAAGTTAATTCAAGCGCGATTTAGTTGATCTCCACCGAGTAAAAAGGTTTGTTTTAAAAAATATTAACGGATAAGTTATTAAAGCAAAAAATTACTCCTTTTTTGTATAAAATCATCATTTTATTATCCACAATATACAATATTTGACGCGTTGTGTACGGGACGATGCTTTGGTAGCCAGCCGGCTTCCCGGATCAATATAAAGCTTCGGGGTCGGAATCAACTGAGCTTAAGTGCCATTATGATATTCACGGAAATGTAGCCTTTGTATATAAAGGAAATAAGGAGGAGAGTGTAAGCCAGAAGCTTATCGAGTAGATCGTTTGAATACTTCAGGAAGCTTTCTGAATCCATGGCGGGGTAGTCAAAGACAATGATTTGGTAGTTGGCTTTTATTATTTGCATTGTTTGGCTGTTCTTAATTTAGAAAATAGAGAACATTCAGTTTTATTGTTATTATGATAATACTACTATTTATTACGGTAATGAACATTTCTTTGTGTCATAACGCAGAGAGAAACTTTTTTTATCGAGTAGATAAATTATATATAATTGGTGTTACTTTTTAGTAGGTTGATTATAATCTGTATTGGAAAAATATTTTTTATGTGAATACTGGAATGTATGATAACTAGATGGCGCCATAGTCGTAAGGCGCGCACTATATACAATCAAAAAAGCTGAGCATGACTATAATATTTGCGAAATAAATGTTAATTTGACATCTTATGTATTAAGAATGTAGATCTACACGAAAATAATTCAGTTCTCATGCTAACTAGAACCGTACCTATAACTAGTGGAAGAATTTAAAATTGACAAATAAATCTGCGCATGTGTATTTACGGAAAACTGTCCTAGCCGCATACGGACTAAACGTAACTCTTGCACCGCGCGGTGAACTGAATACACGTCTTCGCTCTAAAATACGTGTTGCAAAATTCCGCAAGTGTGTATTTGAAGCGGACTTGACTGTATGCGTTCCAATACAGTTTAAATGTGGTGTTATTGTATATTATAACTACTTTAGTTAATAACTTAAAAATCTTCCGTAGAATATTAGTAATAATACACACTCAAACAGGTATACTGACACAAAAACATGCTCCTGAAAGAGTAAATGATGAATACAACCGCTAATGATAATACCCATTGCTTTTATACCATCGATATTAGCAGCATAACCTAAGTCCATGCATAGTGTACGCCGCTGCTATATACCCATGTTGATATATAAAATTAGTATGTTCGAATAATGTTTTTTCAACTTAATAAAGGAGTTTAGTATCAACATGGATGGAAACAAATTCTAAAGCTGTCCTGGTTATAGAATAAAAAAATAAAAAAACGTGCAGCAGAAATAGCTTTAGCATAAGTAGGTACCTATATGTACCAAATCCGTGCAATTAATAATGAACCAATTAGGAATGATTCCAATACAGTTCTGGAGATAATGGTATGAAAGCAGTGGTATCACCAAAAAATTGGGCGCCAGTGTAAAATGGAAGAGCCCCCTTTATATGTTCTGTAAGCAAGAATATTAAGCGGTTTTATATATACATTAAATAGTAAGAATAAATAAAAAAGTTTTCTTCTTTAATATTCACACTTCTAACTAACTTACCATCACGCCGATTCCCCACAGGAGTAGACATAGAGGATAGAGCGCCACACTATTCTGTCCTGAACCACAATTCTCGCCTCATCCATGTTCATACACCTTCTCATGAAAGCTCGCCAATTATTGTGGCTTCTAATACCATCCTCCAGTATCTGGTTTACCTAGTCAAGTCTTTCGCAGACGTCCTCTATTTATGATGCCAATAACATATATTTCTTACCATTCTCTCTTCATTCATCCTTTCCATATGACCAAACTATCTAAGTGATCATTTCTTAATCTTGCTCACTGTACGAAGATCAGCTTTACATTATTTCCTAATTTCTTCATTCTTTACTCTGTCATAAATGGATTTGCCACATATACGCCCAAGTGATCTCATTTCCACTGCATTCAGTATATTTTATTTTCTCTTCTGCCTCACTTCCATACATCAGTGTCGGTACCAGGACTCCATTGTGAACCTCTAGTCTTGCCTCGGTTGACAAGTTCACATTAGCTATAATTTCATTCAAACCGTCGTTCACTTTGTCCCCTGCAGTTACCCTCTTATCGATATCTTTCTCAATCTTTTCGTTTCTATCAAACATACTTCCCAAATACACTATCATCTACTTCTTCCAAATATTCATTACCTACAAGTATTTTGTCATGTTGTCTTGCTTTTCTTCTTCTCGAATAACATCACTTTCGATCTGTTGACATTAATAATAAGGTCGCTTTCCTTGCATACATCGTAATCACTAGACTCTTTCCTACAATTTTTGAATAACAATGGTCTAGTTCCAAACCGATATACTCGTAATAGCGGGATACTACCGAGTTTATAACTTTTTTAATACCTTTTCTTTCTACTTTTAAAATTATTTGTCCATGTTAGCTCTGGGAATTTTATCTATACAAAAATATCAATACCGAGTATATTGTAGGGCGCATATGCAACGTGAGCCCCAATGCTCAATGGGAAGCAACGCCACTGAATGAAAAAACATGACGTAGAGTTGATAACAAAATAGAAGGCGCCGCTTAAGGCCTGGCATGACCAGGTTATCCAATTATTTATTTGTAGATAATCATGTTGGAAGCCTGTAAAATCGACGACCATGCATGATAAGATATATGAAAAGTTAGCAGTTGTGTGTCAAGTGTGATACGGCGTCTTCTTTGCGTACACCTGGTGTCACGTTAAGTCAAGTATATAAACTTAAATGAAATTTGTTTCACGTGGATTGTAATTATGTTGAATAAATATTAAACAAAAAAAAAATAGGCCAATTAGTAAAAAGTATTATTAATAATAAGAAATTACTTTACACCACTGTTTATTGATAAATCAATAATTTTATATTACATCCTGAAGAAGGAACCATTGGTCTTGAAACATGTTGATTTATGAATAAACAGTAGTATAAAAATAATGTTTTCTTATTATTAATAATACACTGTGTTGCCATAAAGTAATTTTGCAATTATTAAACAAGTAAAAAGTATTTTTACAATATTCTAGATTGGCTATGGTTACATTGTTTTCATTATATTGTTCCTTTTTTAAAATTAATGATTTAACGTAGCACGTCATTATTTCGATAAAATGTAAATCACCAACAGATCGCACCCGTACAAAAATGCGAATTGATACAATTAAACCTAACTACTATGCGAAAATGTCAGCTTACTCCCCTTCGAAACGAACCGCTTTAATTTTACTAATGATCTCAAACTGAAAATAATGTACGTTTTAGACAATTTTACCGTTTTTTATACTCGTATTTAATATTTTATTGAGACACACCACTTTTTTTTAACACAATAGCTCGAGTAGCAGACCATATTTCCATTTATTTAAAATATTAGGTACCTACCTACCTAAGTGTGTACTTACTCATCCACTCATCTGAATGATATCCTAAAATCAAAAAGAATATTATTAGGAATATTTGTATATGTCCAAGAATACACAATTACTGGATTTTTACCTACAAAGCCACTGTTATTAAATAAATATCAGATATCTCATAGAGACAAAGCTATTTTTTTTATTATATTTAATGAATAATTTTCAGGCGTATTCTAGTATAATATGTTAAAACACATTTTACAGATAAAGAATATTATTATAAAATGATTTCTAAAAAAATCAGATTCTCATAGTGATGATATATATGCTGTTTAAAAAAAAAAGAAGAAAAATTAATTATCAAATTTGGTCGATAGAGGGCGATAATATAGTGGTACTCAAAGTGAGTCCACATATTAACATATATACAACTTTTAAAAATTTAATACATACAGAGATTGATTGGTGAACGTTATATTTATATAAAGTGATCACTTAAGCTAGCCGAAGACAGGTCGTAAGCCCTGTAATTACCCCATATTTGGAAATTGGATAGTTCTATTTACTTCATGAACATTTCTTCAGCGTGACTTGCAAGGGTATTTGTTATTCAAGTGCGTACATATGAGAGTCATAGTACTTGCATTATGTAATAAGCAAATAAAATACAGGCTTGAGAAATTTTTGACGGCTATTATATGCTTTGGCTTATAGCGACAAGCTTAAAAATATGCTTGTGTAATAGTTAATAATAAATCAAGAAATATATTTTTAACGTCATCTGCGTTGGAAAAAATAATAATTTACAACTGTGATTATTTATATTTAGTTATAATGTGTGTGGCATCCAGTTCCGAAGATCACAGACCATTCCATGATATGTTTCATCACAGTTCGCTGGAAGTTATACGAATATAATCATCTGTAGATTTAACGAGAAACACGTGCCTTTTGCTTGAGCGGGGGCGCACACGGTGATCGCGAAATAATGAACCTTTTAAGAGATTTTTTTTATTTTTGTATTTAAAAAATACTATATATATATATATACCCAATTATCTAATATTATTATTATTATGAAAGAAACAATTCGTTTCATTGTAACATGAGAGGAATAAATTTTGATAAAATTTTTGTTTATTTGCATCCACAATATACTAATAATATAATATGATTTTAAGCAAATCTAAGCTTTCATGGTCACTAAAAAAAATGATTTACATGTTTAGGTATATGTCCTTATACATGTGCTTTTTTTACTTATGTGATATTTTCTTTTAGGTTCACACCGGTTTGCGCTAACCGGTTGTTAAAATTGGAAATCTCTCACCGTTTGTTACTGAATATTTATTATTTAGCATTTTATAAGATCTCAAATAATGCAATGTTTCAATTTATTTTATTAAACCAATTATTATAATTTTAAAACTATTCTCACCAAATCACTTCTAATCTTTTGTCAAAACGTACCTAAAATTTTCCATAAATAATTATCACAAAAACATTGAATGAAGCGATATTATATTATTTATCGCCAAGACTACGCGATCCCCGCTCCCCGCGCCCCAAGATCGCGGTCCACCTCACCCTTTGCGCCTCTCTTGGGAAGGGGGAAGGAGGAGGTGAATTAAAGGCGGGGGGGTACTACAAGATTCGTGCGGAGGGGTCCAAAATGGCCAACGGCGAACAGGGTGCGTCTGACATTGAAGAAGTGCCAATAACAGCCGAATAAATGGGGGTTCACATAACCGTAGGACGAGGGCGGAATATTCCCGACTGTAATATATATCGGGGGTTGAGGGGTGGTTGAGTGAAGGTGTTTTATGTTATTTATTTGCAAAGAAAAAATCTTTTAAAAATTAATTGTTTTTGTCAATAATTGGTGATATGTTTAAGCATACTTTTATTATGAAAATAAATAATCAAAAGATCATGCATTAAATATATAATGAGATACCTGCAATGTAATTCACTTTCGGAAGTAATAATAATTAGATTTGTGATGCAACAATTAAGTACATATATATTATGACTTACTGAACTGTATTGGACTCGGACTGTTGTGTGTGTCATTGCTGTCTTTATTACGAGTAAGAAAAAATAACACACACAAAACACGAAATCGTACGAATTTTGACGACTGCCAAATATATTGACCATCTGTCATATTTTTTTCTTATCTACGCTGTCATCTCTCTTATCTATGGTCACTGTATATTTTAAAAACTGCCTTGAATAATTATTGGTTATTATGATAATATAATTTTAGATTATATTAGCGACCTGGTATTTTGAAATTCTGCGCGGAAATAATTCATCATAACCAAAAATGTTAATGTGTTCTACGTGGAGTGAGAAAACCATTCATCCGATTCCGCCTTTACTTGAATAAATATTATACTGATAAAATATCATTTTAGCGTTTATTATTGTCTATCCGCAATTCTTAAATCATCATCTAGATGTCAATTTTAATTACATCGACATTTTATTTACGTGTGATTTGTTTTGGGGAAATCTCTATAAAAAACTCTTTCATTTTAGTTGGAAATAGATTTAAAAGAAACAAACGTAACTTTGGTCCATTTGCGTACTGTAATGTAAATGCATAATTAATGTTATTAAATATATTTAAAAAAAAAAATTTAAGTAATTTTAACCTGGACATATTTAAAACACGTTCGAAATACTTATATTAGACACGCAGCTGCAAGGCCTGCGCGCGGCTATTGTGGCCGCTACGCGGCTGGTGGTGGCTGCTGAGCAATTAGTATTTTTTTCTTATTAGCAGTAAATGCAAAGTATATTACTTGATACATTAATATAATAATGAATTTACGCATTGAAATATTGGTTTTACTAAAACCCTGAACACGCAGCGGTCACCAATTGCTGCGTAGCGGCCGCTATGTGTATGATTGCAAACAAATAGAATTCTCGTGGTAGTTGATCCTTCTCATTTGAATTAAAATAATTGCACTAGTGCAATGTCGACAAAATATTTAACATGTCCGATTACTCGCCAAACAATTTTATAATAAAGAATTGTGATATACCTATATGTAAGTGCGTTTACAAGTGATACAGCTGATATATACATGTTTATATTAAGTTTGGATGTTAGTCAGTAGGTACCTAATTATATATTTTTAATTTCTGAAGCGCTATCGAAATGTGTATAACTCATACATGGTGACGACAAGTGATTGTATAGTAAAATTTGCCCTTAGGTCTATTCTTAATTCTTAATCTTGTAGTGCGAGTTGTACTTGTGAACTAAATTAAAGAATTTACCACCGTTCCAATAATTTCGTCGACCCGAACAAAAATAACGATACGAAAAAAATATGTAGCCAACAGTCGTGCAATATTCTGCACATACTTTTATTTTGTTAAATAATTAACTGACTAACTAACTTACATCATATACCATTTTTCCGCAGAGGTCGGCAGGTCGAGACACACAATTCTCGCCACATTCATATTTATTTAGTCATTTACTATGGGCTTTTACAAAATTGATAAGGTATAAAAAATCAGGAGTAGATACAAAAGTAGCATGGAATATATATATAAAAATATAAATTGATAGAATATACGTATATAGCTTTAAAACAAATAAAACAATAAGCAAAACAAACTATAAAAATCAAGTTTCAAGACAGAATTTTTTTTAGGTCTAACACAGAATCAATTCTATCGTTGACTTATCAAAAATATCACTCTGATATTTTAACATTGAATATCGGAATATATCTACAAGACCAAAATCGTTCCCAAGCCTGTGAAGTCTTTATGTGGGTGCATTCCTATAAAAATTAGTTTATGATTCATTTACATAGAACAACGCTAACGACCTGGTACTCTGCGCAGGAACGTGGTATACAATCAGTTAAGTTAAATTAAGCATGTCATTTACTATTTTAAATAAAAATAATAAATCACTTAAAGTTCATCTACACGACAAGTTAGTTAAATTAAGATGGCTCATTAGAAAATCATAATTCATAGTTCAACGGGTATACACAGTTTGAGGTTAATAAACTTTAAAAATGTATGTTTATATGTGAAGATTCTAACAGGACCATCTGATTTATCTGGTAGTGCCAAGTCTTCTGCGAACATCCTCTATTTCTAGTGCCGTCAATATTTGCGTCATATATCGTTCCAACTATTCTCTCCTCATTTATCCGTTCCATGCGACCAAACCACCTAAATATTTTTCTATTTAATGTCACAATACTTCATGTGTTCATAGTATCATTATAAATGTTGGTACGTAAGTGTCTGCTTAATTATAAATATCCTTTACTTGAACAAAATCTTTAGTCAGCTTTATCAGAAAGAGAAAAGACCAGAATAAGTATGGGATGTTCTTGGAAATATTTATTCGAACAGAAATGGGAGAAGTAGCTAAAGAGTCACGTAAAACCAGTTAAAGAAAAGGCCCATAGTCCTGTCTGAACAACAATGGCTGCAAAACTTTCCCCAACCTTTCCCCGGTAATGGCGGACCCGGAGAAAAAATGGCGCTAATCATTTTCGATTGAAATTCTGCGCGGAGAAGTTCCAAGTTCCCTCTCGCTCTCCCCGCGCGCCCTCCCGCCCCTCCGGCCCGGCGGCCGTCCGAAATGTAAATGAGAGGAGAGGCTATCGCCCTTAAAAAGGGTTTGTAATGAAAACTAATTACAAAAGTTCTATTAGTGCAAAATGTTTATGCCCGAGTTCAAACAATGCATATTAACTATGTAAGAAATTGTTTTTATGAAAATGGAAATTCTCGACGATGGTGATTTTCAAATAAGAGGTGGATAGATACCCACCGAAGCCGCAGAATTTAATTATAATTTTGTGGAAAAGTTCAGTTTTAGCGGTTATTTATTTATTTATTGTATTTTACGAAACCAAATAGTTTTACGGTTTAACAATTATGTATGTACGAGGGCAAGCCAAAAATTATCTACATTTTTCGTTCTACAATTTATTTACACAGACGTTACGGAAGCCAGATTTGTCGTAGATGATTTGATGGGCAAACCAATGACTGATGTTCAAAGAAGATGCTGCCTCACAGATGGTAACTCGTCTATTCACTTGAACCATCTCTCGACCTTGCTAAGTTTTCTCGTCCGTAGTGAAGGTTGGCGGGCATCCTGTTCCCTCTTAATGCGTCACACTCGCACGGCCACTTTTAAACTTTTAGATCCACAAATAAACATTGTACTGTCCCCGTATTGTGATAAAAGTCTACAATGAATTTCAGCCGCTTTCACACCCTTCGACCAGATAAATCGGATCACTGCTCGTTGTTCCTCCCTGGTGTAAATTACCAGCGGAGGGGACATGTTCACACTGAAGGCAAATGATGCGATCGGGATCAAATTTTGCACACGTGAACCCAGTCATACCAGCTATAAGCATGTATGCGTAAAAGATAATGTGACAACTTTGAAGGTGTATTATGGCGAAGGTGGAGATAATTTTTGACTTGCCTTCGAACATGTATTTAACATTGCGTTATGTAGAAAATTATTAATATTTATCACAATATTCGTATGGGAAAAATAATATAATTTAGTTATTTTGGCACACATATATCAGATAAACAACAGCTATCGTATTAGCAAAGTAAAAAGTATAAACTAAATTTTGTTCTCTCCGTCACTGTACATAGTTAAATAAACAGTTATCTTTAATATATATCAAAAACTAGTTTTGTATTAATGCATTTACATATGCTTTTAGATGGTTTATTAATTCCAATGTTAGTATTAGACCTAAATGAAGCAGATCATTACATCTGGTGAAATAGGTCTCAATTAGACACTGATTGCACAACGTTATTTGAGGTTATCCAGGTTGGATATCAAATTGTCATAAAGTTATATTATATCACTAATTTCATGCTTAAAGTTTAAATTAATTATATTGAGACTTATATATGTACATTTAATACAGAACGATGATTTATTTATAAAATATAACAACAATAAATATTTTTCATCATCATTCCGCATCTGAAATGTTGGCTTATTTATCTCAAGAGATGGTTCCCTCATATCTCTAGCGCTTTGCTCCTTCATTCGCTCCGCTTTTTTGCTGGGTACTTCAACTCCAGTTAATTTCAACATTTGGTTTATGCAATCCTTCTATGGCCAACTTATTTTATTCTTTCCTTTATGGCAACGAAATAACCCATCGACTTTACCTCTGGCAGGGTAATCCAGCTTATAATACATCACGTCAAGTTTAAAGATTACGCAATAAGGTTTTTGATATTTTATGCTAGTATATTTTGACGATGATTGGTAACTAAGATTTTATTGTTGGATGTTTAGTTTCTGGTATACCAATAATCGTTACCATCGAACACAAAAACAGTTTAAATAACGCTTTAACCATCACTACTTTTTGCTTTCATCGCATGACGAGATTGAAAATAAACTTTTAATCTCTAGGATGTGAGAATATTGTAAATAAATATAATTAAATTGATTTACTAGCTTTGAACGGTTTCGACGAAATGCTATTTTTTTAATATTGAGTATGTGCGTTATGTTCCTTGCTTGGAATAAAATATATTATATAATTATTGGTCCTAGCAAGTATGCCTAAACAACAATTTTTTTCATATTAAATTTTTTCACATGTGTACCTATACTAAATGTAAACTGTGTTATTTTTACATCAACCGGTTTCTATAATATCTTCTTAAGGACTGGTATAGTGGTTTAAAACTATGTTAAATATAAATACAATTTTATAAAATTCATGTAATCTTAATTATAATGATTAATTACCTATTTACTCGTGCTGGCTCTAATATTCGTCTCAAATATTTTCATTACTATCATTTCCAACTCATACGTTCGTGCAATAACCATCTTAACGATTAAACTTTCTTAATTGTATCTACTATGATACAAACAATTTGCTCATTCATTCCTCTATAGTATTAAAGATTCCAATAATGTCTTGCTAAAGAAGAATATACACGTGAATAAAAGATCAGACAAGAGTTGTAAATATAATAGAACACACACAAAAAATGAAATATAAATTAAGAACGCCACTTCACGCGAAGAACGGATAATTATCGAACAAACGCAGTGGTTCATTGGTATCAAAGGGGGGTACAGTACGACTATAAAGCTGTCCTAAATCCTGCTGGACTGAGAAACCATAAAACGTGGCAGACATAAAAGTATTAGACACATGGGGAGGCCTCCGTCCATCATCGAATAGAAAACAGCTGATGCTGAAACAGAAATACACACATAGAAACGTAAGATGACTTTAGCTAGATAGAAGGTTCCTTCAATGGATATTTTTATTCATTTTTGAATAACGCCATAACAAAAATACCACTAGGGGAACAAAAATGGTGCTAACAATTCATACCATTACATATCATACTTTTCTGTTACAAGGAATTAGTATTGGCCTATCAAGTTACACCCCGATGCGCTGTTACAATACGCAATTTAGCTCACCACTCCCTCAGGAGCCTTTATGGGACTTGGTCCATTCCGTCCGATAAGAACGGAGCGCGGTGGGTAGGAGGGAAATAGATAAATAGACCTACAATAGAACGAGCCATCGCTGTATAAAAGAAACCTGTTTTATCATCTTTAAATAGAAAGGAAATATCATAACAATATCGTTGGCTCTCCCCTTTACGTTAAAACTCCCCGTGACGTCAGGTCGGTAGAAATTTTTGGGGACTTTTCAACTGGGGTAACAACTGTACGTTATGGACTGTTGGCTTTTAGAGTCCTGTGACTCCTCGTGTTGCTGGTGGGAATAAGGGCAGAACAGGTTCATAATTAATCATTTTTATGTTATTCACTATAGCTATATTTATTTAGTTCATAACAAAAAATATATAAAAATCTGTTGCGAGTGTGTGAATTTTGTTTTAATATAAAATAGGCTTTTACGAGGAGAGGATAGTGGAATACCATTTTTTTGTGTAACCCCTAAATTATAATAAATTTACAAAATATTTAGTCCAGAGAGGAGGTGGTATCCGGGGGAATGGGGTGGAGTGACTATATTTTGCTACTTTTCTCTCTTTCTTTTGACTATATCCTAGAGTGCAAACAAACAAAATTTTGTTGGCACATATATATGAAAAAAGAAGGTGGAATGACCTGGGACCTGTCCACCATCCCGGTGGTGCCTATGTTTCGCGCAGTGTCCTAAAGAGTAACTATGCAAAATATATATATATGTGTATGTACATGTGTCTGAAGGTTCTACTATGTGCCATGTGTAGGAAATACATAGATTACATTGGAGTAAAGTGTCAAATTATACGAATATGTTGATACATCTTTCAAATGGCAAATAAACATTTCCACTTTCATGTCAGAAATATAAAATTTTTAAAACTTAAGTATTGTTGCTGTACCGTACCGTAGGGATTTATTTAAATTATGTCACATGTAAATACTTATGTCTTTCACGCACGCCTTTTACCTTGAATTTTAACATGAATTTTAATTGAACCAAATGTACAAAAGTGTATTCCAAAATTACCTAAAAAACATAGTTATCTTAATAATCATATAATTAATTTATTTATTAATTGTTCTCATTTAACTTATTGTCTTATTTCGAATAGTTTCTCGCTTAAAAATTACTATTTTTCCAAATTAATGATTTCTGATGACGGATTTTTCCTTATTTTTTAAAATTATTTAGAAGCTTCCGATAACAGTAGTCACTAATTAATTTGACACGGACTGGTTGTTCGTGATGAAATCAATAAAGTGCCAAAAATGTTTAGTCAATAATTTCAAAGCAGGAATAAAATAACTATCTCCAAAGCTTCCTTGCACATCGATGTTCAGAATGTGGAAGAGGGCAGAAAATTCCTCCAAAATCACCCTAAACAGAAGAAGCTACCCTTGTTTTTCCTTCACAAAGTCTTGAAATCAGAATAAATTCATGATGCAGTATCCACAAGCTATTTGTAAAAAAGTAATTCCATCAGTAAGTCGCGTTATAAAAATGCGTCTAGAAAAAAACACTTTTTTAGCATGTGCCGATGTGCTTGCAACTGGAATTGAATCTTCGGGATCTCAGCATCGCAGATTCTCCCCATTTTATCAGTAATGTATGTATATTGCCTCTGTGGGTGTGAAAACACCCCTTTACAAGAATGGACGACCATCCCCGGAGCTCTGATAGTAAGTCTCAATGAAGATAAACTGCCAGAATGGCACCAGCGCGCGGGGGAATAGAGCCTAGATTTCCGCGCTCCTAGGGGGCGATCCGACGCTTTGCGACGTCGCAAATGGATGAGGAGAGTTGGCCAAAATGCCGATAGCGCCATTTGAGACCATCCAGTGTAGTCAAAATAATATGCGACAAGCATGAACATAAATTGTACCGCAAATTTGCAATCGCGACACCCGGGGCAGCCGGGCTTAATGTGTTACAAGGGGGAACCAGGAAAATAGGGGAAAACGGTCAAAATATGCTGTTTTTGAAACGTTATCCTGATCCTTATTCAATTCTATGTAAAATACTCGATTTTTATACATTTTATGCTTCTTTTGTGCACGGAAAATGAAAACACTGTAAGATCACTATTTTGTCAATACAATCGAATAGTTAATTGCTTAATTTAAGTACTACGTTTATATTAAAGTAACTCATTTGATTTATTTATCTTCGATTTAATATATCTAGATGTCTAATTGTAAAATATGTTAAAATTGTTTGTTAGTAGTAAAGTTCAAGCAGTAGGAGACATCTAGACGTGGAGGACAGAACAAATAATGGAATGAATACCCGGTTTTATTAAACAGCGGAAGATCTATTAAAAATACCATTAATAACGGGTACTATTCAGAATTAATAATACATACGATTTTAAAAAATAAATTAAAATAATATAGGTTTTTTATACCATATAGCTCACAGATAAAATACCCTAATAATAATAATAATGATTATTGGCGTAGGATTTTATTCAGAAATAAATTTTCGAATCAAGTATCTAAACATCTACCATTAAACATTAAGCCGGTATTTTACAGAAATAATAATATAAGAAAATTACTCATAGATTCCAAAGACAAAGATGATAAATGTAATAATTCCGGTGTTTATAAACTTAGCTGTAAAGGTTGTACTGCTTTTTATATTAGAAAAACAGGTCAAAATTTTAATATAGGAGTCAAAGAGCGTTTAAGACATTTAAATAGTAATGGTTTTTCAGAATTTTCCAATCATTTATTAGAAACCGAACATATTTTTGATAAAAATTCGGGATTGTCTGTTTTGGTTTTGGATTAAATAATGTCGGTTTTAAATAGAATAATTTAGAATCATTAGAAATAAATAAAGCACGTAAAATTAACCAAACTATTAGAAACAACTGATTAAATTTAACCACAAGTCCTATTCTAAAAATCGTTTCTAATAATTTTGTGTAATCAAGTCAATTTCCACATTATTCATAATCGTAACATTTAAGTTAAGAACAAAATTTATTTTTTAAATAATAATTTTAATTTTTTTAAACATTAAAATAACTTGACATACCATATATGTTTTTGGTTAGTTAATTTGAGATCCTGAAGAAGAAAATCATGTTTTTCGAAACCGGTTGATGTGTTATAAGTGGTTATTATAAATTAAGTTAAATTATCTAAAAAAAAAAGATTTTTTTTCGGTATTTCATCATGATTCATAATATGACAAAAGAGTATACTGAGTTTTACAAAAAAAAAGTATTGTAAATAATATGGCAATAGTGTAAAGTACTAAAATCTTACCTTAGATTACATTTTTTTTATTTGAAATAAGTTAGATAGTGTAAATATTTTATTTTTATGTCATCACTCACAAAAAAGTATAACGGATTTGTTTGATTAATCATCACATATTATGACCATTTAAGATTATTTTCAATATCTTAAGCTGTATCAGGAGAAGCATACCTCGTTCTAAAATAAGCCGGAAAACGTTTAATTACTCGGTATGGTACAGGAGTTTGACTAGAGAAGCGAACGAATCATTGTCGTCTGTGAAATTAATTATTGTATCATTACCAAGCTGCTTAAGTCGTTGTTTTGTCTATCTTAATCATCTTCCTAGGTCGCTCCTCCATTAGGGCACACTGGTATCAGGACGATTATCTAACACCTTAACGTTTACCTAATTCCGTGGAGTTTACTTACGCGAAATAATTGACGTTTCATCGAAGAGACCTCTCTTTCACACGGTCCGAACGGCCGCGAAGCTTGCGAGAGCGGGAAGGAAGCTATAAACGCGGGTGTTTAGAGCCACGGCGGTATGAAATTGCAACTTAAAGCAACACGGAATGGTGATAAAGTTATATGGAATTACTCCTTTACGCATGTTTATGCAGCATTAAAACATGTCCGTGTTTCAGTTTAGAACAGTGGTGGTCAAACTATGGTTTATTTAAAATTATTATTTTTTTATTAATTTTATTTATAATAAAATGTTTTAAAAATATTTACTGTGTTAATTTAATACATTTGTTAATTAGTCACTATTAAAAATTTTAAGATTGATTTTCGTGGAATTAAAAGAATGCAGAGAAACAAATTCTGTACAATCAGCTTTTAAAGAATTAAATATTAAATAACAAGAATAAGGACAATATTTAAAAAAAATCGGGGGTCTACAAATTAATTTGCAATGATTGCAATTATTTTTATATAGGTAAAACTTGCAGAAATTTTGATATTAGAATTAAGGAGCATTTGAGATGCCTAAATAACAATAACTATTCAGAATTTTCCAATCACCTTTTGGAAACAAACCATTCCTTTGATAGTAATGAGGGTTTAGAAATTATACATGCAAATACTAAGGATTTACAGTTAGATATATTTTAAATTTTAGAAATTAGAAAAAGTGTTAATAGCATACTTAATATTATAAATAACCAAATCATCTTTGCAAATAGTCGCCTTTTAAATTAGATTTCATATTAGCTCTTACTTATTCACCATTTTATAGTTTTATTTATATTTACGCTCGTATTTTTTAATTTCAGTACACATTGTTTTCTGAAGAAGATACCATAGGTATCGAAACATGTTGAATAATTAATAAATAGTGGTTTAAACAAAGTATTTTGTATAATTATTAATATAAAATGAGGCCTCAAAGTAATTTTGCAAATATTGAAGAAGGGAATGTAGAGAAGTTTTAGGAGATACCTAACCAAAAAAATTAAGAAGCGCTTAAATAATTGATGAAAGAAAAACAAGATATGCATTTAGTTTAGAAGAAAAGTAGCCGGAGCAACGCTTTTTACAGCATCCTCTACACTATGACATATCATTGATCTCTTCGGTCGATTCTTAACGGTTTAGGAATGAACTTATAATGTTTGTCTATTTAAGCATTATAAATTATAAAATAAAATGAAATAAGTTAGGGGACACTACGTGAGACCTGACACTTTTAAAATATAGCATATTCTTAAGAAATGTAATAAAATCTTTGAAAGTAACATAACATTCTACCCGCCTATAAGTATGATATAAGCGTGATATTTTGTGTAATAATCTGGTGTATTTTACAATAATTAATTAAGTTTTACTTTTTAACGAAATCACTTTTTATTTTCACTTTTTATTTGTATAATTACTTACGATTTTCTAGAACATAGTCCCATAGTATAATAATTAAAATTACATGGTATAAAAATGAAATAAGTTATTTAAAAGGAAACAGAAAAAATCGTCTATCAAAAAAAATTTGTCTTTGTTAAGCATGTATTATAAACGAAATTTAGAGACTTCTGTATATGATAATAATAATTACATTGGATAATTATTATAGTGCCATTTTAAAAAAAAAATTACCTCGATGGAGTATTATTACACATATTCTGTTTAACTGTTTAATCCGTTTAATAATGACGCCGTATAAACACGTCGTACCAGCAATAAAATGTTCTAGGTGATGACTCGCCTAGTCCTGCCATCTCAGTTTCGGTCTCTCTCTTCTCCTATATCTCTCCGAACTGCTGGACAAATTAATTAATAATATATTTAAAAACGGTTGACAGTAATTCATACTTAAAAGTTCACGACACATTAAAAAATATCCAGAAGATAGTAGCTTATAATCGGACAGGCGGAGTTTAACCGTTTTAAGTATCGTTTCTGCAGTAAAAATCGCCTTGTCAATTTGGAAGACAATTCAGGCATAAAACACGCCGTTAAGATACGTTGGACACCTATCCGGCATGTTTATTGCTGAAGTCAATCAAAGTGCATATTTTCCAGGAAAATGTCGTCAACCACCGACAGGGGTGTACTCGGGTGAGGCGTTGCTGCGCACAGGTGCACCGCACCGTGCTCAAAAATTAATAAATTGTAAAATATTGATTAACATGGGATACGAAGGATAATATTCCACTCCTGGTAACGTAGCTTCTACCCTTACCTTATACCACCTGAGATCCGCATATTGCACTCATGCGTTAGTACCTATGTACTAGAAATTAGTTGTCTTCCTTGTGAGATAATCAAAAATAATAAAGTTGATTATTTATTACCTATATTTATATTTTTTACCATATCACTGGTTGGATGAATATCGTATGCAGTTAGTTAGGCAACGAATTGTAAAATTATTTTTTAGTTTCAAACAAAAAACATAAAGGCGTCCACATCTGAGCTGTCACGTATATAAATAACTTAGAAATATAATTTATTATCGAAAGGTTTATGTCATAATGGTTAATTGTAATCTCCTTAAATTAATTACTCATCACTATTCAAAGATATGTATCATCGGTAAGACTTCAATTTTGATCCATACTTTAAAGACACTTTTATGAATTAATAATTCATTTATATTAAAAATAATCTCTTTTGATTTATAGTTTAAGTTTTATCTCTTTTTATTATTATATACATAGTTGTATACGCATATTTTACATACCTAATGTAATAATTAAATTTATAATGTTAAAAGTTCTCAACAAAATAAATAAATATTTCAGTTTCCTAAATTTTAAAAAGAATGATTAAAACATCACTTTACCCATGTTTATTACGTATGCAATATACAAATAAATATTTTTCCGAATAGAGCTATCGATGTAATTGATCATTATGTGCTTAGGTATGTAGTTTGGCACCCATGTCCAATAATATATTGTTCAGATCGTTTTGTTCGAAATTGGCCCGGCCACTGTTTTATGGTATCCTAATAAATAATCAGCTGTGACTGTACAATCCGTGGAGGCGCGTCCTTACAAAGATATTAAAAAACCTCCCTCCAAACTTGCATCTCCCGCAGAGGGTGAAATATATAATAATTTATTATATATGCAGACGTAATTTAGATTGTCCGACGCAGCGGGCCTCGACCCCCGGCGAGGGGTGGAATTTGCATTTTCCAGCGGGAAAGCCTTCCACAACAGCCGCGCGATGGGGCGTATGTTGGAAATTATTAGTTTACTAGATACATTTAGCAACCCAACGGGGTATCTGGGCGGGTGGTGGGGGCGACCGGGGGTGTTTAAATTATGTACAACCCCTCCCCGCTCGCGTTCCTAACGAATTACTACACTCACCCCCTTGAAAATACATCTGCGTTTCCTCGGAGGATTTGTGGGCGATGCGGGATGAAAAATTTCGTAGCTCCGCCATTATTTATGAATTTCGTTGGCTTAGCACATTTTTGAAAAATTGCCATCCCTTCTACAGCTTTAGGGGGATGGAAATTTTCGATTTAATTCGTCTGCATCAGTAATCGGGGAGCAATAAATTATATGCGCGTAGACGCATGCATTTCATGATCCGTCTTTCTTAATCTTGTGCCGATTAACATACCCTTTTTAATAAATACAATATAAAATCAATTCGTCATCAATAAATATATAATATAAAATTAATTTACTATTCTATATATTCTACATTACATATTAGAGTAGTTAAAATATACACATACATAGGATAAGGATAGAACGCCATACTCTTTTGACCTGGCGTAACGTCAAATTTTCAACGTCTCTCATGTACGCTCATTGGTTGAAACTATTAACTGGGCCATTTTTGCCCACTCTCCAATACTCGCCTCATAATTCTTCTTTATCATGCTCTTCTAACTCGTACGTTCCGCAAGACCAAACCATAGTTATAAATATTGCAAACAAGTTTCATTAAGTTTAATAATATTGAATAATTATTATAGCGCCATAATAGTAAAAAATTTCACCTTGAAGGCATTACTATAGAATATATACCGTTGATGTCTTGGTACGTATCTTAAAAGATTTTTTCCTTGAACAAATACTTAATTAAAATAATAAAAATACAAACACAATTAAAATAATACGTACATATTTATTTTATCAAGTATTTGAAAATTATTATATTAATTGATTATTTTGATAATTAATATACAAAAACAATTTGATGTATCGTATATCGATTTGTGTTTAAAAATTTACTGATATTAAAAATTGCATAATTCCTTATTTTGAATCAAACTTAATATTACTGACTGTTATTTATGATGCATTCAATCGTAAATATTATACAATGCATTCATATAATATTTATCTATTTATATAAATATTATTACTATTAAACAGTTAATTTAAAACGATAAGTTGAAGCGGTTATATTACATATTAATACAAATATATAAAAGCTGATCTTAGTAGTAGTTGGAACGGATGAATGAGGAGAGAATGTTAAGAAAGATACATAACGCAAGTGTAAATGGCACTAGAAATAGAGGACGTCCGCGAAAGACTTGGCACGACCAGGTAAACCATAGTCTGGAAGATTGTCCCGTTAGAAGCCACATAACCGGCGAGCTTGTATAAGAAGATGTATGAATGTGGATGAGACGAGAATTGTGTCACGACAACAGAGTGTGGCACTCTATTTTCTCTACCTACCCCGCGGGGAAACGGCGTGATGGTAAATAAGTATATAAGTAAATAAATAAAATAGTTACAGATATTGTATATTAAACAATGAACGCATGAAGGTAATTAGGTAATACATAGAAATTTTTCAATCATTAATTAGTCCTGTCATCTGTCAGCACCTAATGATACAATTACCGTGTGACTTATCTATATGCGAGTCAGGACTGGTCTTCAACATTTACTTACATTCTTAAGGCCCCATAAAAATGAACTAGAGCCTGACCGCTACCTTTAATTACCGAGGCGGAACCTTAAGAAGACATTTTAGCTTTTTATCCCACTATCTCTCCACCAATGGATCGGGTAGAAAGGAACGTGTTTAGTTACTATTCAACACTCGTAAACGTTTTATGGCCTAATCTCCAACTTCATTGGTTGGATTGATATAAATTTAATTTAATTCTAATGCGTTTCAAAAATAAACATTCGATTGACTTATGTGTATTTGTAATGCAATAAATAGTCTACCTATGTAAAATGTATCACCGATAAAATAAATTACTGATGTTAAAATTTTTTATTGAGCAATTAAATAGTTCGATGTACAATACATCAGAGGAAATAATGATTGAAATTTTCGTGATCAGTAACTCCATTTTGTATTTGAATCAAAAAACCGTTTGAATACAAATGGTGTATTTGCATACGATAACGAATGAATTAAGATAAAATGTTCTTTGAACTAAATTAAGCAATAAAAATCTACCATTACTGAGACTTTCATCTTTGTCATTCCAGGCTATGTTCCTGCTCGTTTTGTATTGTGTTTAGTAGAAATTAAGTATTACTTTCGAGCAATATTTCAATTACTATTTATTAGGTATCTTTTAGTTACCACTCAAATTAGTATAATAATATTTCCCATCATATGAAGGGCTGTAAATTTATTGTTAATCTATTCTCTAGTATAAATTAATAATTACATAGTTTTGTGGGCTTAATTCAATATAAGTTATAAAACAAAACCAACAAAATTTTTTGATACTTTTTAGAATTGGGAATATTAAAATAAATTTATTCATTATAAAACGCATTGACTAGATTTTCTACAATGCTGGACTTACTAAATATATATATATGTATACCATTTTTTTTTAAATATATATATATTTAATAGATCCCACTAACTGTAAAATTAATTAACAGTTGGTTTCTTTCACATTTATAAATATTAAAACTTATACATACAGATGAAAATTACGTCATTCATATACGCCATTGTATCCTCCAATCTTGTAATAATCCGTTCCAGGTGATTATTCAGGGTGGTAGTGCCTGGAGCACGTTATCAATGTCAGTATTGTATCTCTTATATTTTCCTTTCTACTGAAGTGATTTTTGAAATTATAACTTCTTTTATTTTTTCTAATTGATGAAGTATAATGCATACAAAACATAAACTATCGAAGTAATTTCATACAATGAAATTCTAAATTCAAAAATTCACAAATACTCTGCACACACCCTATTTTTTTACCTACCCAACGTAATACTGTTTAAAGTACCGAACTCGAAATAAATGTAGGCACCTATGTGTTTTTTATAATTTTTCTATAATTTCGTAATATTTTTAAATCCATTACATATTCGCGGATTTGTGTTTCGAGACAAGTTTTATTGGAACATGAGATATACGATATTAAATAAAATATTAATATGTGAGGTATAATTATATTATTGTTTAACGAGAACTACCTTTATGATATATTTCACAATTGCCACACTTTCTCACTACCATCGTTAAAACCTCTTCGGCCTGTCATGAGGATAAAAAACTAGTCTATAATACTTCAAGGGTGAGATATTGAGCCAAGTTGCCGATGCTTTCGTCCATGAATTATAAATTGAAGTAAAATATCGTGCAAAATTTGCATGCAAACTGTGCCAGTTTTTAACAAGGTTTTCAAACTTGCACGAAACAACGTAACAAGAAGAATGAAAAGTTAACTAGACTCCTAACCTGGTCGTTAAGAAGATCATGAAGCTGTATAAATATAGATGTTCGCTTAATCCTGCACCCGTCCTTGGAGCAGTAAACCAAGGAGCAGACTCTTGCTTTTTTGAGTTCCTCCGACGGTGTTTACGACCGCCGTAAAAATAATACTTTTCGCAATAGTTTCTCATGAACGCAACTTCTTCACAAATTCAAGGAATTTCCTCGCTTATTAAAATTCATATTTTTATCCCAACCATCGTGAATTGTTAAGTTGCACCATTACGCATCTGCTAGCATAATATACATACGATATTTACATTAAGCTCATTCAATACAATCTTAAGAATTTGGTGATCTTACTTTTATTGTTTTAAGTACCATATTCTAGGTGTTAACGTGGAACAAACAAGCACAGGAATAAATGAAATAGGTAACATTCTTCTATATCAGTATGTACTAGCTCTTACTGAGGATAGTGACTCCCCTTTTATTGTGAATGGTTCACCAGTCTTTTACATTTGATTCGATTCTAAACAACGTTCATTTTTGCAATTGAAGCGACAATATAACTCTACTCGCTGTCGCTGCTCTTACTGCGTAGTATCCTCATCCTGACCATTATTCCCTGCTTCATCCATTTTACTAAAATCAAAGGATCACAGGTCATGGCAGCATACGATATATGTTTGTACATATGTCCAAACTATCTGAAACTACATTGAGGTCATAATAGGTATAGTGGATTATATTATCATAACACAAAGCACATATTAAATGGGTATACCAACTCACAGATTCAGTTCAGTCACGCATTAGTCTCGCTACTAATCATTCAAAATCATTTTGACCTTCTTTGTTGATCTAGTGGTTAAGACAATGGCCTCATGATCCAGTGTTAGTTGATTCGAGCCTCATTCCAGAAAACTAACAAGTTAGTCCTATTTTCATAGCACGAGCATTTAGCTCAGTTTGAAAATAGTACGAATATTAAACTGACCCGTATTTTGTATACGCATCTCAATTTTTTTTAAATGTAGTTAAGCCCTGCGGGGTGGCTTTGTTGTGGCCACTGTACGGCACAATGTATTCCAGTATGTTGCAGGTAATTATCACCTACTGAAAATTTATGAGAATACTTATATTTTGTAATAAAAATTCGATGAAGCTTATATGAGTTTGTAGCAATTTTAAAAATTCACGTGAAAATATTATTGCAATCTTACTGAAAACTGAGGGAGATTTCGCAAGTTAGATTTTTATCCTCTATTGGATTACCTATAAATCGAAAATAAAAAATGGCGGTTTATAAATTATCCAATGTTATATAACAATATATTTTATATTATATTATTAATTTAATACAAAAATAAAAATCATCACCCAAGTATGAAGTCATCAACGCTCGCATAAAAAGGATACAACATAACATCTCGATGTATCTTTTATTGCGTTCGGTCCTTCCTATTGTTGCCAGTAAAAGAAACAACGTTTTAACGTTCCAGCGACTCTAATATCATATTTATTTTTGCAAAGGCAGAATTAGGTACCCCCGATTCTTATAGAAAATCGGTTTTAGATTGTGTAGCGCATCTGATAATTCAAATGTCCCTTGTATCTGTAATAAATGTCACTTATTTGAATAATCCCAATTACTTTTACGAGCTTTTTTACGATTGGTCGTCCGAAGGATTTTTACGACGGGATTTCGTTGCACCCGGCTACTGAGTAAGCCACATTATTGTTCACAGTTTAACTCCCTTTCAAAACTTTGCACGTGGGATTCCAAGATGTCGGGAGTCCCTTGTTTACTTAGCCATTTATTGATTATATGCAAAATCATTGTTTTTTTAATTGAAATATTTGAAATGCCGCCGTGATAGCATGTTTAGAATATGTATTTTTATTTACACTTTTAATGTAATGAATTCAACATTTATTTTTAACAAAAAATTAATTATCTTTGGGAAAATGTTATAATAGTACATTTATTAATAAATCACATTTAATAATGATGTCGGCCCATCATTTGTGCTCGTTTTACTTTAAGTTAGCAATATTTATTTGGTCAGTGATGAGGCGTTAACTGAGAAACATAATTTATTTTAGTAAACAAAAGTTTTCAGGAGATACGAGGCGGAAAGCAAGTTGAAATGAAACGATCTTGTCAGGCGTAGGCGCGGCAGAGAAGTGATTGTTCAGCGGGACTAGCTGCGTCTAGCGTGACGTCATTTGTGCTGTGGCCTGTTGGCGCGTAGTGACGTCATGGCGGAACATATCGTTACGACATGAAATGAACGACATAGTAAAAATAAAACAATGTATTTTCTAATTTAACAAAAATAAATTATAGTTTATGAAAATATTTTGAAAAATTAAAAATTTAATTACATGTATGTTGAAAAAAATACACGCATAAAAATAAAATAAAATAGAGATGATAAAAAAATTAGTTTTTCACTGGCGATTTTTTTTTTGTAATATTGTAAAAATGGAGCAGTGAGAAGTTTAATGTGAAATGTTTCCACAAAATAATTTTAAATTATTCAAAATATCAAATATGCACACTGTGTCCATATTAGTACGAGTATTATCTAAAAAGCAAGCAAGATAATATGCACAATACATTATTAATATATTTTTTAATCAGGTACATGTGCCCAATATTGACTACAATCGTAAGTATTTAATACAACTTACGATTGTATACGATACGATTGGATACGATAAGATTGGATATGATACGATTGTATACGATACGATTGGATACGATAAGATTGGATATGATACGATTGTATACGATAAGATTGGATACGATAAGATTGGATATGATACGATTGTATACGATACGATTGGATACGATAAGATTGGATATGATACGATTGTATACGATACGATTGGATACGATAAGATTGGATATGATACGATTGTATACGATAAGATTGGATATGATACGATTGTATACGATACGATTGGATACGATAAGATTGGATATGATACGATTGTATACGATACGATTGGATACGATAAGATTGGATATGATACGATTGTATACGATACGATTGGATACGATAAGATTGGATATGATACGATTGTATACGATACGATTGTATACGATATGATTGTATACAATACGATTGTATTTTACGATAATAGTAATAGTAGGTACTAGTGATTTTATCTACATTACTAAATATTTTTACTTACTTACCATCACGCAATTTACATTTATACATATATACATCTTCTTATACAATATAGCCGATTATTGTAGCTTGTAGCAAGATCATCTTCCAGTATCTGGTTTATCTGGTCATGCCAAGTCTTCCACAGACATCTTATATTTCTAGTGCCATCGACACTTGCGTCATATATCTTTCTTATTTTCTTCTTCAGAATGATGAAGAATAAAATAGGTAGATGTATTTAAACTCAATAAGTGGTTAATAAAACAAAGTTAACAAATAAAAATAATGAATTTTAACCACAAAGTTAATTTTGCTAATTTCAAAAGATAACCTTTTACAAAATGCCACTAGTTCAAGTATTATCTGGATGTCATTGGACAATCAATGAAGCATATGTAATTGGTCATCAATGTAATAATATAGGTAACAATCTTATGTTTTTCATTCGTCTTCATTTAATGTAATATATTTATTTTAATTCCAATACAGGATAATATTTTTAATATTTATTGCAAACTTAATACTGTGGTCTTTTAAAAATTATATATAACTTTGAAAATTTAACGCATAAAAGTGGTTAAAAACAAAGGAAAAGATTAACTATCTCGCTATTTCCCAATGAGATTAGGTAGAGAGGATGGAGCGTCACACTTTTCTATTCTGACACACATATTAATACACTTCTAACAGGTTCCACCAGTACCTGGTTTACTTGGTCATGCCAAGTTTTCCACGGGCATCACCTATTTCTGGTGCCATCAACACTCGTGCCATATATCTTTCTGATCATGTTTTCCCCATTCGTTCGTTCCAAATGACCAAATCATTTAAACGATCCTTTTTTAATACTATTGCTATGCTGAGATCAACTTTACACTCTCTTCTAATTTGTTATTTTTTACTCAATAAACAATATTTTAAATATTATTTCACAATTAACTTTCATTTGACTTGTATATCTAGAATAGTATTATTAATATATTTGATGAATGCTTTTGTCCTGAAGTGATTTACAAAAACCACAGATTTAAATCGTTTTATATCAATGGCTTAATATATTACATAGGATTCTTCACTGACACGATCGTAATGTAATATTGCAGTAATGCGGGCAATCAAATCCGATTATAATGCTTTATGTGGAATTAAGTTACGCAATATCCGTCATAAAAAAAAAGCTTGCAGTCAAAAACAAAGGTCAGTCGACACTCGAGATATCATTATCTCAATGAAACCATAAAAACAATTATGGCTACACTAAAATTCTTTAATACGAGACAGAACTGTCATCAAGATAAGAACAAAAAATTTATTTGCGTGTACAATGCCACATTAAACTAGCTCGCATTTCATAATTAATGGAAAATGTACACAAGTGTCTTATAAGTGCTTGATAACAGTACCATTTGCATTATGTCTATCAAATTACTTTTAACCAGGGGCGTAACTAAAAAAATTAGGCTCCAACACAGAATGAAAAATAGAAAGGCCCTGTTAAATAAGTCATCGTTTACCATTAAATACTGAAAATAAAATAAGTCTCTTGTTTTATATAATATTTACACTTTTCAAAGCATTTGCACTAGAAATTTAAAAAATACTTCACTTTACGGTGATGCATTAGTCTTTAATCTGACGCATTAGCGAGACCTTAGAGTATACAACGATTATGTTTTAGAAATATACATGAAAAGCAATTTTATAATTCCATTTCTTGCTACAGATTACTATTAATGATGGAAAAGGTATAGATACTTGCAAAAATAACATTTCAAATGGATTGTTGGGCGCGAGTTTTTTGGGGCCCTATCTAACGTGGGCCCCAATGCACCGCATTGGCATATGTAGATACGCCACTGCATTTACCTCGATTATTGTTGCAAATAGTAAGAAAATAAATAAAGTATTACCATCGAGTTTGTGTTCTTACGACTGTTGTCTACATAGAAAATTAATTTTAAAATTAGCATACAATTTACTTCGATTAATTGCGAAAAATATTATACAATTGCACATATTACTAACATGCGTTTGAGATGTATATATTCTATTCAAAATATTTTTTATAAATATGTATGTAAGAGAATAGTTATACATATTTAGTTGTTTATTATATAAAGTCACCGGATAGCTAGGATATGGGATACTACAGGTTTATAATTTATAATTATATTTCCACAATAATATCCCTTATGGTCTCGAAAAAATACTTAGTTTTCTTATACAGAAAACAATTTTTTGATATATTATATATTACATATTATATTTTAAATATATCGTTGATTTTATGACAATTTTTAAAAATGTTCTTTTCAGTGCTTAGTAGCGTATTGTTTCAGAAATATAACAAAACCATGGTAAATAATTTAATAGTTTTTTTTAGTATGTCCAAATCTTTGTAGGGACCAATTACTGGCCGTAAGTCGTAAGCGCTGTAATGCCTAAGACTTCAATTCTTCCGATGTAAAAATAATAGCTTCGTCTCGGTGAGACATCTATAATTGAACAGTTCTTTATTAAAAGCGATTACTCAAAATGGTAACATAAAGTTAGGTCTTAATGTTACACATATAGGTAGGACAACAATTTTTGAAGTACAAAGAATGTTGTGGTAGTAAAACTGTTTTTAAAAGTTTTTTTTTTTTGTTAAACTATGATATTGTTTTTAACAACACTTGGATACATTTTTATTCACGAAAAACGACGAAATTTTGAAACCATAAACTTTTTCGCACATACGCGTTGCAAACTGCAATAACTATTGGATTAGCAAAATAAAATATTTTGTGAATCATAATGGAATATCATCCGCGCTCCCATTTGGGATTCCGCGTTATGATGATTAAGTGCTCTGACGTCAACGGCGCTTGTTTCAGTATTAAAATTTTAATTTCGACTAATTGGATTTCGCTCGTTAATTCCAATCCAATCTGCAGTAGCAGACAAATGTGGCGTGCCACGTGCGATTGCATCCTCCAAATTGGACTTTACTGCTCAATCTATGCTGCATAATATCCCGGGTACGCCGAACACACCTATGTACCTACCAGTTCCATAGCAATCAAGGTATGTGCATTGAATGTGGTTGTGTTATTTTGCACGACGGGTACCTAAACATTTACACGTATATCTGTATTTACACACACACCTACTGACAATCATTTTATGGAGAACCATTGTTCGGTGAGATATCACGAATTATTTTTTGAGTTGTAGCCAACTGAGGTGGTAATATAACTGATCACTTTACATAATGTAACGTTCACTATTCCACCCAATCAACCTCCATATCTATCCAATTTTTGAAAGTTGTATACTTGTTAATATTTGGAATCACTTCGAATATCACTACACTATCGCCATCTATAGATTAAATTGTATTTGGTGAATCTAATTATTTTTTGAAATTATTTAAAGCAATTTTCTTTATCTGTATAATGTTTTTAGCACATTATACTAGAATACGCCTGAAAATCAATATTTTCCAATTTTTATATATTTTTTTATTTTGACTAGTATATTATTAGCAATATTTGAATAAGTTCAAGAATACACAATTACTGGATTTTTACCTACAAAGGAACTGCTATTAAATAAATAACAGTATCTTATAGAGACGAAGCTATTTTTTATTAATTGAAAAATATGGACGTATGGGTAATTACAGAGCTTTCGACTTTCTTTTAGTCCTACACTAAAATTATAAATATAATATTGTTATGTGTACTGTATATGATGTAAACATATGTGTTTCAAGTCTTTTTGAATAAAGTCATTCCTAATTACGGAGGGCGAAGAGTTCAACACGAAAATATTGACATTGTTAAGGGAAATTAGAGCATATTTGTATTGTCCACAATATTTTATGGAAGGATACCTGTCTAAATTACGAGTCGAAAATGTTCTAAGAATATGTGTTTTATACATAATCTCAACTATGTCAGTTGTATAAGCATTTAAAAAAAATCGTAATTATGCGATTATTTAGATTAATTGAAATATTTTATTGATTCCAAATTATATATTGAATACAAAAATTAAAAGTCATGAAATTTCAAGCGGTCAGACTATTATTTGTTAGATAATTCAGTGCCTGAAGCAACGATATAATTATAACATTATTAATGGAAAAATTTCGTAATTATTTATTTCAACTAAGGAAGCTTAATATGCTTTTGTAAAAATTTCAAACAATAATATTTTCCGTAACAGTACAGAATTTGCACATATTCCTGAAACATTTTCGACTCGTAATTTAGCCAAGTATCCACCAACAACTCTTCTTGCGACTGAAGTAGAGGCTGACTAGAATGTTTGAGTTAACCATTTAATTTGTCAGGGATACAAAGTTTTGGGTTTACAGAAACGTCATGCTATGTTTTTCTTTGTACATCAGCAAACACAGTTTACCTATAAAAAATAATGAAAGAGAATGGTAAAAATAGATATGGAGAGAAATAAATATAAAATTGAAATTGATGGTTCTTCTGAGAAGACAAATAACATTTAACTGATATCAAATATATTCAGATTAAAAAAACAATATTTAACATAGATGTTAACAAGCTATAGAACCAATCTAATGATAAATTGACAATATTATCAGGAGTGGAAAAAATTATGAAATTGAAGTCTCAAAATTGCGTTCATCGTTATGTTTGACTAAAAAAAGATTATAAAATTAATTATTTAAAATTAATGAATTAATTCAAATTAATTAAATTAATTAGTTAATTAAAATTAATAAGACAAAGTAAATTAAAATATAGTTTTTTTAAGCCACTTAATTATTTAATATATCTGACAGCTACAGAAAATACCATTTCTTTTGTCAGGATGTCAAAATAACTAACAAAAAATATTTACACGTATAGGTATACCATACGTCACATTATTCTAATGTTTTTTTAAAAAAATCTACCTAACTTCAATTGGAACGATGATGAAATTTACTTAATGATACAAAATTATTTGAAACATTTTTAGGATTTTTTTTTATAATAGGATTTATGATTAAATTTAGTTGGTTATTTATTATATCTTTTGGTTAATTTTACACGTTTTGTTTATTTCTAATGATTTTAAATTTTCAATTTAAGGCCAACATTGTTAATTAGTAAAACAAACTATTCCAATTTTATATCAAAAGTATAATTTTATTTTCTAATTTACGTTAGGTAGGTAGCAAAATTACTTTGTACATGGAAATATTAAGGGTTCACAGTTAGATAAATTTGAAATTTTAGAAATAAGAAAAAGTGTTAATTGTAAGCTAAATATTATAAATAACCAAATCGTTTTTGCAAATAGTCTTCTTTTAAATTTGTTTTCACAGTAGTTCCTACTTAGTTACCCATCTCTTATATTTTTGTTTTTATCTATGCTTGTATTTTTAATTTTAGTATACATTAGATACTATAGGTATCGAAACATGTCAATTTATCAATATATAGTAATTTATAAGTATTTTGTTTTATTACTTAAATAATTATTTTTTTTAAACATTGGAATAATATATTTTTTTGGTTAGTTAATTTGACATCCTAAACAAAAAAATGTGTTTTCTGAAACCAGAGGATATTTTAATTAATAAAGTGGTTAAAATAACAAAGTTAAATAATAATAATAATATAATCTAAAATAAATTTTAACTACATAGTTGATTTTTCTAATATTAAAATGTTTTTTTTACTCAATTCCATGTCAATTGCTTTCATATTATGTACTCATTTCACTGTTTTATAGAACATAGTTTTATCTGCCAAACATTGGGAAAATGTACTCGTTTTCTCATTTAATTCCTGTGAGCGCTCTATGACGTCACATACAGCCAGTGATTACCGTATATTCTGTAAATAGCACATTTAGCTGCATTGTACGGGGGGGTATTAATGTAGGGTAGGTACAGCAGAACACACCCACGAGGGTTCACGAGTCTGCGGCTCGGGGTGAAATAACTCCACGTTGTATTTTTTATTAACAAAAGATAATATTTTAAATACTTATTTGGTATTTGATCGTGCTTTATTAATATATCACGTGAAACTTTACATTTTAATTAAATTTGATAAATCTACATACCACCTATTTACACGCGGTGTTGGTAGAGACATCAGAACTATTTAAAGCTATGGATACATAAAATGATAATGGGTGATAATAAAATAGTAAAATAAATTCACAAAATTTCTAGAAGAGTAATTGCGAAATATTTTTTTTAATAAATACTTAATACAGTTAGTTTAAGAAAACCCACCACTTGTGCGTCACCTGAACATGCGGTGTTTGAAAAATAATTCCGCCATTTTTTCACATAATTATTAATTAATTTATACGTTTAGATATTAATTTATTCTAATTTAAGACTGCATAATATATTTTTTAATGTTAAAGGAAACATCTTATCGCCCAATCATATGTGAATACAAACATCTTAATTATTAATTTATCTGAATATAAAAATGAAGTATATGTCCAAATTTGATGATTTAAAGTTATAAAGTGGTCTGATACCACCTTATAACTTTTGTTTAATTAATATGAAAACTAAAAACACTTTTGTACAGTCTAAATAGTCAGACTAATTTTTTAATATTCATTATGCTCGCTCTCTGAGAATCCATAGATTGCTTCTTCGCCATATACTAAAGTTTGCCAATCCAAGTTTCAGTCTCAACTACCTCGTTATGCAAATATCGCTGCAGTCTCGATACCCATATAATATGATTACCACGCTCAGGGAATAGTCGGATCTATGTGATAGCGCTATGAGGGTGAATATAGCCTAGCAAACTAGTAAATACTGGGTAGAATGTGCAGTTCTAAATGCAAGTTGTATGTAGAAAGGGTAAATCCAAGTACCAAATTATTGGTGAAAAAGTTTATTTTATTCAAATTAAATAAAAAAAAATATTTTATAGGGTTTACTTTTTTAAACATTCTTAATTTATATTTTCTGTTTATTGTGGCCTATGTTTGATGATTTGCACAAACTATAAACTTTTAATTATGATATAAATATCTATAAGATACACAAACTTGAGTAATTTTAGTTTGTCTAAAAAAGCAAAATATGCTTACTTTTATCATATGTGCATTTTGAAGTACACAAATTAGCTCGCGTGTACAAATACAATCTCTAAGTAAAACTTTTTGTAAATTCCTTACGTGAATTTATAAACTTTTGTTATTTTATTTCAATTAAATTCTTTCGTACCCACCGCACCGCCCTACACCTTCTTGCACCTACTCCAATTTAGAACATCCAATACATTCACCTCCCCCCTAAATGTTTTCTATGTTCACTATGTTTTCCACCATGGAAAGGTACCTCTAGTAGGTCCTTTACTGTGCTCTTAGAACATTTTATCTTGCCAGGCATCGCGTGCACGTTCATTTATATATATATACATTTATATTCTGATTTTTTTATATTAATTTCAAAGTCTTCACAATGATAAATCTGACTTATGACCTATAAATATTATTTTTTCATTAAGTATTATTAGACTGACTAGTGTGTAATTTAATGGATATGATATGATATTTCTCTTTGACATATATTATATCTAACAACCATTTATTGCATATCATTTTTTACACTTATCTTATGTACTTTTTATTCTCCAAAAGAACTCCCAATTGACCCATCCTTAGTCTTGTCCATGATCTGATTCTGATTTATCATCATTTGTATACTATCGAACTTTGAGAATCTCTAAGATCATATTTATTAATAAAATATTAATGTTTTCATCACAAATCCTCGAGTTTACTTTCCGTATAGGTATGTACATACTATTTTGATTTTATTTTGAAATTATGCTCGACTTGAACTGGGAAATAAGTTAGAAATTAAATGATTCGAAAAAATCCTGCATACTAATTAATATATATTTATCTGGAAAAAAAAACTGCTTTTTAATATTGTTTCTGACAATAAAATATAGATACCTATCTATCTACCTGTATGAAAAAAACATTTATTTGTGCAGTCTGTACAATAATCTTATAAAAATCTACAAATTTTAAACAGTTAAATCTTTCAAAAACAATGAATTAATTTGGTAAATTCAAAGAAATAAATCATTTTGATAATTTATCGTTTATATAAATTTCATTTTTATTCATTTCATGTACAAAAAATTTCAATTAATATTTTACACGCAATAATACTAATAATTATAAAGTTAATTAAGCAAAAATAATTACAACGAGCTATTCCGGGAACATTGTATTGGTCGTAAAGCTGGGCGCAATTACACAATGATAATTAAAGTCGCGAGTGTTCATAAATCTGGTTTATGCCCCGGCAGTACGGTCTTCTTTAGACCAACGTTATTATGTAAAATGTTCTCTGGCAGATTTGTGGTTAATATTCAGGTGTGATGGTAGTTTGCATCGTTCGGGCAAACAGAGGCCAAATATGGCTCAGATCACTGAAAATGATTTGAATCAATACAATGCATAATCAAAATAAATAACTTAGCTTTTGTAGTATTTGGTATTCTAAATGTCATTATCTAAATTGCAAATTATGCACCGGTTAAATATAAACTTGTGAAAGATTATAGATTTTCCATGAGCGAGAAAGTAACGATTAATTGATTGTATTTTTATATTATAATAAAGTTAATTTTATATAACAATTAAAAATAGTAAATTCTTATGTCGAATTAAAAGAGGGCATGTTATAAGACACTAATCTAGTGATTAAATGATTAAGTGTTCGAGCCTCGTCCTAAGAGATCCAATATTTAAGAATATTATTTAACTATTTTTATAGCATAGGCCCTCAGCTTATTTTAAAAATAGCACAGACTACCAAATATATGGACATGAACCAACGATTTCAATATTTTCATGTTAGTAACAACATCATGTCATGTCCACATGATCACTTTGGTACCACTTACGCAATCAATAGCTTTGCGAGTTTTTTTAAATATGACTCGATTGGATCGAAAATTTAAACGCTGACAATATAATATGCATTAATGTAAAAAATACATATTGTTTACACAAAGATTTAATTTTCGAAGAGTAAATACTTTTGACTGTTTCATAAATGTGTCATAAACTATCGGTATAACGATAGATGCAAAGGATATTTGATATAATTTTTTTACGAAAATGGTGCTATTTAAATTGAATTAAATTATTTTATTTATTTTTTATCGTGGGTACAGGTCGATTTCTTGGCCATGGTACTTTAAGAAATGTGTAATGTATCGATACACGTTAATGTGTGTGTGAGCGCTATCTAAGCGAGAAAGATACACAGTTATATGGCCGCTTCACGCTAGACAGTAATGCAATAACACACTTGACGTCACTTGACGCATGGTATCACAAATCCATGTACTATTATATTCTAATAATTAAAAAAAATATACTAGCAACAGATTCGTCAGTGGCCGATTGTACAGTGCCATGAGTAAGAAATCAACCTGCATACATTGTAGGGCATCAATATGATTTGTTCATGTGTTCAGTATTCAATATGTTAAGGTATGAAGCTTGGATCTAGAAAAATAACATAACTTATTACGGGAATGCAAATGCTAGTAATATGTGTATCTACAATGTGTAGGTACAATAGAGTGCAGATTAAAAAAAGTAAGCATAAATCTAAATATGAAAGGGTTTGCACATGAACAGATGACAGATAGTAGAGAAAAAATGACAAAACTACAGTATATTATTTCTCTCGTAAGAAAGTACCTATATAAGCAATAAATTAAATATACCTACACTCTCATGAAGCCATTTTGTAGAATTGGGTATACCGCATGCGCCTACGTGATAGCATTCTAGTTCGAAGCCGCAGTATCTGCAATATATGCACATTGCACATACATTTTCCATATAAGCCAACGGCAAATGCATTCGGAACTGCACTGTTATCTTCATTCCCCATTCCATTTGTGTTTACGTGCACTAGCGAGTGCATTTGCAGGTAGATATGGAATGCCTGCTCGAAACAGATTCGCTGGCTTAGTTCTCTCTTCTAACTGTTCAGGCTTTGGCTTCCAGCATGGTTCAAATTAACATTAATTATAATCTATTAAGGTGTGTTGGTACATCGTTGCATTGTATTGAATTACTTATAATATAACGTATGTCCGCAATATTGTTATTTTTCATGGAATATTTTCTCCAAATTATTAATAGTTCTCTTAACCTCTTAACTGCCAACCGTATTTGAAATGGAAGACACCATATAGAGTATGGTAGGTTTTAATAGTCTTGACTTAAAAATATCCATCGAAAGCCGGGATTTATCGTCCAAAGATAGCAAAATGTTTTTTTTAAATATGACTGTAATCCCTGTAAAGGTATTTAGTGTCTGCAAAGTCAAAAAGTGCGTGTTATTACGCTTATAGTTTAGCGTATTAATGCGCTCATGGCATTTAAAAGGTTAAATAGCTTACTTTTTAGAGACTACTGAATTCGAATATATCATTGGTGTAATTATTATGCAGTCAGATCATTAATCACGCCCAATACGATCACCTATGCTGAATACTCATCTATTTGATACTTCTTCCAGCAGTGGGTAGAAAATTATTGATGATGATACAAAGAGATTCATATTATGGAGATGACTATATGATGAGATATCCAACTGATTTATCCAAAGTTAAGTAAAACACATTTTTTTTGTTGTGAAGTTGCATTTTCAGAACACATTTCTGTGGTATTTAATACAAATTAAATTAATCAATTAGAAAGAAATACAGAAAAAAATCTGTCTATCGAAAAAATATTTAGTTGCTACCGGGATTCAAACCTATACCTCTTCCTTATATAGCTTTCTTTAAATTGCACAAAAATGAAATATTCGTTTTGGCAGTGCATTGGTAAGTATGTCTCGTTCGACCGCATTGCGTTACAAGTTACAACACACTTGAATGGCGTGGCATCGTTCCAGTTTATTCCAGCGACACGATTTTGAATGCTGTGAACCCTGCTCCATATCTCCAGACATTTCCGTATCCTTTTTGTAGTCCCGCGGGAAGACGATCGGCGACTCCGGAATGGCCGCATAGGAAACGGAAACGCGGCTATTGAAGACATCGTGAACCGAGTTTCCCTCGCGTCCAAGCAGATAATTGCGCGCACCGCCCGAACATTATTTGCTCAACGTCGCGAGGATTAACTTAATTGTGTCTCGCCACCGCTATATTGAATTTAACGAAACAAAATTATTAACACGAACGGTTTAAAATCTAGATTTACGTATAAACAATTTTTAAATTTCATCAACTCCATGTGTTTAATGTTGAAAGGGAGAATTATGTCAAATTAATGAAATTCTACATGAATTGACGTTCATCATGAATATATTTTAAATTATTTTAATCTAGCTTTTTCAAAAAAGATTTTTAGCCATGGAAAATTTAAAGAACAATAGAACTATAACTTAATTATATATTTTCATGGGCATTTAGAATTGTCCGTAATACCTTTATGATACAAGGTTATTATTTCACAGAATAAATACCCATTAAAACTACATATAATGTAGTTTTAAAAATACGAGTGCTAATCTTTTATTCTGGAATTTGGATAAATAATCTTTTTATAACAATAAATAAAATTACGTATACTGATTGAATTATTTATTAAACCAATTAACAATATTCTTAATCATTAAATATTATATTATTTTCTTTACTATGTCTATGAGTATACTTGACTCTTAATCGTTTACTATGGTGGATTACAATAGCATAAAAAAAATGATCATCTTTTTCAATCATTTTTTTTTTAATATAAACATTCGTACATGCAAAAACACTTTTAAATTAAACTTGACCAGTGTTTTTTAAACAGTTATTATTTATAAGATTATTTAAAATATATGTTGCGGTCGTCTTTACAGTTAGCATGAAAACTGAACATTTTAATGAATAACTGGCATAAATTTATAACTTGTATAAAATGAGCCGTTAGACTCCCTGAATGACTTATTGATAAAATCAATAATTTATTAAATAAAAGCAGGCGACGAGCGGAGGTAGTCGCGGGTAAATTATAGTAAACATGTAATTTTATCGCTCTCTAAGCCGTGTGACCAATTCATGGACAATTATTTTTGTTGCAATATAGTTATTAAATGTGTTAAGCACACATTTCATCAAGATGTTAAGTAAATAAAACGGATGTTATATGCAATTACAGTCTGTTTAAAAGTAGATGCAATTTAATTTAATTTTATGGTATGATGAAAAATCTGCGATACGTAGAAGTTTACAAATTTTATTAGCATTTATATTATGTATTATTTTCAAAATAATGAGCATTATTTATTCACAAAAATTCCAAAATAGTATATGTCTACATAATAAATATTAATAAAGTCATTTTTAATTTTATTATTAAATTAGGGAAATATTTTTAATATTGTTGTTTTTTATTTATATTTTTCTAAAATTTACTATTAAATTACATATGATGTTTTCACTGTCATATTTCTTGTGAGTTGTATGTACGTATTGTACTTTTTAAGTTGTATATACTCCAATGTATGTTCTTTCTGTTATTGTTCCGATAGGTAAATATTTGTTAAACTCGTGTGTAACTGTTTTACCATAGTTCCAGAGGCGAAACAACCGGTGGGCGAGAAGGACAGCTCAGATTGAGGTGAAGAACTGGAGCTTTGTTGTGTGCAAAAAATAAAAATTGTCAATTTTTTTATGTCAAGAATCTGAGGCATTTTCACACTCAGAGCCACTAGTTACAAAAATCGCTATCAAGGATACAAGTTGTATATTACGCAAGGGGGACATTTATTAACTACCTAAGTTGAATAACCACCTAGTTCCGCTCCTGCATAGTCCGGAATCTTAACTGATTCACAATAGCTGCAAAGGATAATAGAGAGTGTAGTCATATTATTTTTTTTTAGATATTTTAATAACCCAAAGTCCAGTTACCATAAATAATAAACAATTTTGTTGACAACATGATAGCGTTACCATCTACACAATACCTGATTTAAAAAAATTATTAAATCAACGTTAAAACACACCATCTTTGTTCATTGCACAGAGATTCAACAGATATTCGTCAAATGTTACCGTGTCTCGTGGATAATATTTCGTCCATGAACACGCACCATAGCAGAGTCGGCGAACCTATGACATTGACATACGTGTCATGAAGCGACACGCGAACCATTTTTGATAGCACCGGGCAAAATTCGGATTTGACTAGAATTTTTTTAAATACAAACTGAATTACAATACGATCTTACTTTTTGATGTCCTGCTCATGGAACGAGCGTCGCGTATCTCTATATCTCTAGATGTTACTGAGTGTCGTGTAAAAACACTTTAATAGTACATGGCACACTGGACGCCCCTAATTTAACTGAACTGATTGTATACCACGTTTCTGCGCGTAGTACCAGGTTTTCGGTGCTTTTTCATGTAAATTCATCATTTACTAATTTTTATAGAAATGTACCCACACAAAGCTTCACAGGCTTGGGAACGATTTTGGTCTTGTAGATATATTCCGATATTCTATGTTTAAATATAAGAGTGATGTTTTCGATGTTGTTCTCAGTCAAAGATACAATTATTTTTGATACTCAGCCATTCTGTGTTAAACCTAATATGATATGTGATATATATATATATATATATATATATTCTATACTACTTGTGTAGCTGCTCGGGTGTTTTTTTTATTATGTTTTATACCAAACCTATTTTGTAAAAGCCCATAAGAGCGTTAATTATTATTAATTAATAAATAGATATTGTATGGAAATATATTATTTGCTGTACAATTGGAATATAATGAATATTTAATTACGGTGCAGTAAATTTTGGGTAGTGGCAAGATATTTTATTATATCAGTGTCTTATTGTGACTTGCATTGCCGCCGTTTGAATGAATTACTCGACGTAATATGTATAATAATTATTGAATGTGTCTGTGAATAAAAAATTTAAATCGTGTATTGAGAAGGTCAATGATTTTATTAGGATGGTTTTTTACAAGTATTTAAAAAATAATATAACATTTTGTATCATTTGTAATAAAATCATTTGACGCAAATATTAATTGCACCAGAAATAGAGGACGCCTGCGAAAGACTTGGCACGACTAGATAAACCAGATACTGGAGTTTGTATGAGAAGATGTATGAATGTGGATGAGGCGAAAATTGTGTCAGGACAGAAAAGTGTGGCGCTTTGATTGTCCATCACTGCGCTATAATATTACGATATTTTACGCAAGATAATTAATATCACTAAATTTATTATCATTAATCTAATAGAATACTAGTCACGAATTTATTTTGGCAGGAAACTTTGGTTCAGTCATTACGTGTTTCGAGCTAATAAAAAAATTGTAAATCGAATTACTGTTTTGTTTGCTTTTATCGCAGCTTGTTTAAAAACTTAAAGGGGAAATTTTTGAATTTTACTCATAAGTTAAGCGACTTCTAGCAATGAAGCTTGATGTTTATTAGTGTTGACAATGCTGCATACCTGCCTGACCGGATGATGGCTGTGTGCATTCATCAGCCTTGCGGGCCATGACAGTTGTGGCAGGCAGTAATTACGTCTTGAGCGTTGCATTCGATGGTGGGGATGATAAATCGCACACTTGAGTACCTCGGATAATTGTGTGTGATTGCACGCTCTTCAGGGTCGAATACAGGTATCAGACATCAGTTTTCTTTTTCAGTGTTAATAGGGTAGAAACTTATAATGGTACACGATTTTTTTTAGAGTTCTCCCTTCAATAAGTTTATATATATTCAGCATTAGCGTGCAGTCTTTATATAAAAATAATTTTTCTCATAATATTTATTCTCAAAAATTTGCGATCGCATTCCTTACGAATGTCTTCTTCTTAATAATCGTTAAGAAATAAAAATATACATTGCCTACTCACTTACTATTATAATATTTCTCGGCAGGGGTAGATATGGGGTTTAGAGCGCCACACAATTTATCATCCAGTAACTGGTTTATAGTCATATATATATTTATTACCACCCTCTTCTCGTTCATTTGTTCCGTATAACCAAACTACGCAAGCGACTATTTCCATATCTTGTCAACTATGCTTAAATCTGATCTGATCTGAATTCATTTCTAATTTAGTCATTCTTTACTCTATCTAGGACATAAATGGATGTACCTGGGCAATTCTATGTCCACTGTATTCAATCTACTTTAATTCCTCTTTTTTTCCCATTCACATTCTTAAATTGTAAAATAAGTTGTTAAAGCTCGTTCACAATATACACAAATATCGTAGTTCAACAAAACTAATTAAAAGCAATAGAAACTATCACTCCGTTATCGCGGAAAATTTTAAATACTTATCTAAAATGGTAGGTACCTACGGGTATAATAGAGCCCAAAATAAATAAGGGATTATTAAAATAATGAATGTTAAGATGTTTGAATTCCAGAAAATGTTTTTGCTGTCGTAACAGGGTTGATATAAAAGTCTACGATCGACGCTTTCTTATCTTTACGGACGATTTTCTCCTACCTGTCCATTATACTCGTTATATTTCTCTCCTCAGCTTATGTACCCGCCGGAGATAAAGAGAATTTCATCAAAGAAAAGTAAACAGGCCTTTGTTTACTATTTAATCTTTATTTAATTATGCAAATTAACACCAAAACTCAGCTACCAACATGACAACACTGGTATATTTTATAACTAATGTATTCAGAGTTCAAATATTAGGTAGGTAAGCACCCACTATAATATTACGGATGTTAAAAATACTTCTACTCCTTTAAAAATGTATATCTAAGTGAAAATATTTCTTTAGAAAATGTTCTTCTATTATTAATAACATTGACTTACTTTAAATAATGTTAAGCCAAATAACAGACCGACTCCTTAAGAAATTTTCTGTGATGTTACATTAATTCATACGCGAATTTTGGGTAAAATGTGTTTTTATCATTAATTACTTTCTTAAATATTTATTTTTTCCTACCACAATACATTGTGAATAGTAAATATAATCAAAATAAATTACTTAGATACACAGAAAATAATTTTATCTACTGAAAATATATACTTAACATCAGGACTTGAACCCTTCTGAACGAACCTTCTGTTGCCAGTAGACTATGTTATGTTATATACATGTTTTTGGTACATAATTCTTTTAAGTATACTAATCTTTATAAGTGATTTTATCAAATTAATTTTGATTACCAAGAAACTACGTTTTAAAATCGAAAATTCACAACAAAATGTGACATTATTAAATATTTAATATTCATATGTAACTAGAATTAGAGTAGTTGAGTTATACAAGTTAAAAACAGAAAATATCTACACATTATTAAAAACGAACATGAATTATCATGAAATTTAAAGTTTTCTATGATTTTAAATTGTTTAATATAATTTATTATATAAATATGACCGCTCGCTTTATGATCTCGTTTATTTATAATAATAAATCTATTTTTAGTAGGTCACTATAGAGAAGTAATTATTTATGTACATAACGTCGGCATCTAACCACCGGAATTTCGAATCAGTAAACATTTTGCGCCGAGACATAAATTTCTCACGCGTGCGAAAACAAGTCGTACGATGTATGCAAACTTTTTTGTTGTTTTGTAAACATTCGTTCAAACACGAAAGCTGACGAAGTAAAACAATAAATATGAATATTTCTCTAACTGTCGCCATTGTTTTCGCTCACGCTTGTTGACAGTGGCTCAAAAACATTAAAGTTATTATACTCAAAAGTAAAAACAGAAAACTTTTAACTCCACAAATAATAGAACAATATACTAGTTTGTGCAAATTATAGTTGCATAGTTTAACCTTTCCCTAGCCATGCAGTAACATAGGTCTACCGAGCCAATTAAATCGTATTTCTATAAATATGCACAATGTAAAACTAACATTTTACCTAGTCCTAACAAAATTATTTACGCTAAGAAATGACTAGTGAAAAATCAATTATGTTAAGCGAATCATAATAAAAAATATAAAATTTGAATTCAATGCAAAATTGATACGTTGCATGCTATCTGTGTTAAAAATATCATTTGTACCGCGTGAAAAAGATCACACATTAATTTAAATGAAGAAAAATATCATCATCATATAATATAAAATATCAGATCATGTTAGATGGGTCTTTTGACGAATGTCTTATAAGAATAAAATGAATGTATTAAATTATTATATTTATCATTTCGTATTGTATTTACAGTAACTATGACTTTAACTATTTTAAATTCATTTAAGCTTGCAAAAATATTTTTTTCCCATTTAAAGTGCTTAAAAAACTAAAATTTCTTGCAGTAACACGAGTTGACAGCATGGCTGCGTGGGGTATTAGGTATGGTAAAGGTTAAAGAAGAATTCCTTGAATGTATAATTATAATGTATTATAACTAATTTGAATTGAATGTGACGATTTTATGTATTAGAACTCTAAACATATAATTATTTATGCAATTTCTGTTCATTGTTTAAAGATTCTCCGTTAGACGTATACTTAGATTAGAAAATTACGTCAACGCTTTGTTAACAGATGGTTAATTTATTATTATATTGTACTAATAAGTTTCTAGCGTTATAGAATATTATTTTCTAGTATTATTATCAGTAAGAATTGTTACAATAGGTACAGGTGATAATTATTGAAGGGTTGTCTTAAATATCAAGCATGGATACGGAACAATGATGAATTGGAAATGGGATTTTAGGTTGAATGATGTAAGGAGAAGAGTGGAAAAATTGAAATGAATATCGTAAAACCCCGAATATATTTATTGATTTTATTGTATTAATAACCATAAACAAGTAAAAAATGCAAATACTAGAATGAAGTTATTGTATTTTTTTAATATATTCATGCAGCATTGAAATATGGTGTTCAATGTATTCAAAGTAATTAAATATGTAGGTATGTCAACAATGACTGAGAAAAGAACGATTATCATTTTACGGCCATATAATCCTATAATTTGATATATATGTACATTATCAAAAATACCATAAATAATGTACACTAGGATAGAAGTGAAGTTCTGTTAACCTGTTCATGTATATGTACATTATGTACTCCCCCTGGTCCTATTGCGTCTAGATGATCCTATTAGATGCTCTCAACAACTCTCAAAGTCTAGTTTTCCATAATTTATATCACTTCTTCTAATTTTAATTGTGTTGTTTCAAAAAATCATTACCTACTTATTTTAATTAGTGTATGATTAATAAAATTTACTCTTCCAAAAATATGAAAACGCATGCGGAACAAAAACGAAAGGAATATAAATGCGGTACATGAGATTGAAATACGGCGACAGTCCCGTAAATACGGGACGTATGGCAACCCTGGCGATAATTAATATTTGTGGGACTTACCGAATAATTGCTTCATTGTTAACAAAATAGCTAACTGTGCACGGACATAATCAATTTATTTATGTCAGTTATTGATAGAATTAATTGTAGCAAGATACCGTTATCGTACATCCTACGTTTTACGTTAATTATTAAGCGTCGCAAATTCATTATTATAGTGACTAGTTATAATGCAATTATGTGAGACGAGCACTTTTTATCAGCCATTTTCTGAAAGCCTTTTCTGTTATTCACGAACAAAGGCTTAACATATTTAATATATGACATTTAAGTAAATCATACTCTTGTATGAATGTAAATCCGTTTTATTTAAGTAGATACATTTTTGAAGTATTCACAATTCACAGCGAAGGTGCTATCCGATAATATTAAATGGTGAAATACGAGAACAAGGCAAGCAGGTCGCCAACAGACTTATGGATCTCTGTAGAAGGACATTTAAAAAGATTATACGCATTTATTTGGTTCGAAAACCTGTTTCACACAAGACTTGTTTGATTTAAAAATAATTACTTTATCCATGTAACTGTGTTTAAAATGTGTATATATTTAAGAACTTACTAATATTACTATAATACTAGAAATAGCCTGTCAAGAATCACTGGAAATTTTTTCTTCTTCTTTATGGACATTCCCTTATCGCTGTAGCTCTATCAATAGATCCCTTGTGCCAGGTATTTTACTTCTCGGTAACTTCTGCTTCCGATTTATTCTAGCAGTACTCTTATTTTTCTTACTTCTATTACTATGGTTAAGAATAGATATATTGTGCCGGAGGTTCGGAGCATATGACCCGAACATTTTTTGCGTCTATTCCCTTTTCCTTTATTTCTTTCAAACTGTCTACATTGCATTTCTATTCTGTGCAATTAATTTTGATAATCCTCCTCTAAAACTACATTTTGAAGGCATTCAGTCTGTCTTTGTTTAGTCTCTTTTCGTTAGTCTCCGACTTACATGCGACACAATGCTGGCAATAGTATATGTTTGTTTTAAATTTCCATGCCATATTAATGGAAAAATATAAAGAAATCAATAAAAATAGATTGGCACATATTTAGATTATATGTTATTATTAGAATTAAATCCACATTGCCTCAAGAAATGTATACATCTTTTTATGCAACCCCGTCTACTATTTATTATTTTATTTATTGATGTAATATCTGTCTTGTACCTACCTTCCTACATACACATCTAGCAAATAGCGATCATTAAAAAATTGTTCCAGGTTCTGAGATTTATTTATAATTTCAATGTTTGCCTTTCATAAAAATAAACAGGGGTAGGCATGGGGATGACGGGTATAAATAATAGTTTATGTAAAAATGAATAGCTTGTTTATGTTCTCACGAGCCATTATATATATCGACACAATGGAATGATTACATTATATATCACCGAAACATAAATAACGCGGAGCAGTCAAAACCGAAAAAGAAACAAAATACATACCAACCTCCGTCAGAGAGATTTATGGGGCGTTCGTGAAAGCAAAGGGAAGAATATCTCATGTAGACGTAACTCACAAACGGGTGGAGTATTGAATGTTGTACATTTTTTCATGTGCTTTATAGTTGTACTTCGTATATCACATTCTACGCGTTGATTCCATGAATATAAAATTTTGGAAAATTATATTTTGGGTTAGTACTAATATATAAATGACTTTTGGCCCCTAACGTTGTGGTACTATTTATAAGTCAATATTTGTATATAATAATCTGTTATAGCATCATTTAAATTTTTTTTTAGTGCAGTAGATACCAGAATATCGTTGTGATCAGTGATGTCTCCCAAAAACCAAGCAAGAGATATTCTTAACTAATTTTGATAATCGCTTCCCCGTATATGCTATATGAATTTTTAGTTATTATTCCCGGCTGACGCTATCGAACAAATGATACATGTTATTATCTAAAATATAAAAAAAAAAAAAAACAGCAGTTCTCAATATTACGCAACACGTCATTGGTATTGATTTTTTTTTGATGAAAATTTATTTTCTCTTATAATATGTCAATATATCCTTCAGTGTGTTACGCGAAGGAAAGTTTATTAGTCAATTTCCTTTAAAATATACCTCCAAATTAGATGGATATACCTACATGTGTCCTTCTTGTTCTGAAGGTAGGTAGATTTTAAAACGAACTCTGTAATGCTTACTGTACTGTAGCTAGGTAAATATTTACACTAGGTATAGATGTATATTATGGTCGTAGGTTGGTATATATTTTTAATTATGTACTATGGTGATATATCTCTTGTGCTTGCCCTACGACAAATTTTATTAAGCTCCAAATTATAAATATTCAGCTACAAACAGTACATACTTCATCAGTTTGCACTAATCAGTACGAACCTATAGGGGGGACATTGCTAATTATAACATCTATCCCTTTGTTCTTGAATAATTTCTGTTAATCTTGATTTATTATTTCTCTTTTAATAAAAATACACAGATAAGAATGTTAGGTAGCTATTTTTTGTCTTACTTATTTTGATCCTATGTTTATTAAATAAAATAATATTTTTTTAAATATTAGGTATCCACCAAGAATTTTTTTTTTCATGGCCGCGTGTGAGCCGTCCGCTTTGATAAATGTGAGGGTAAAATTTGAATAAAGGTAAAAAATAACAATATCCTCGGACCCTTTTAAGATTCGTGGAGTGCGAACGATTCGACTCGGACCCGGTATGTAAAGGACGGTAAAAATATTCAGATAATTCAAACCAATAGGTAAAAAGTACAAGAGAAATCATTATTTTTATATATCAATGTTCATATTTTTTACTCGACTGCCTCACGACTCGACACATAATTTATTCCGATAAATACGAGACTCGTCTATTGAAGTCGGCTTTAAAATACAACTCTGCTTTAAAGTATGAAGGTTTACTGCGAAAGGTATGCATGAACTGATTGGAGTAGTAAAATTGAAAAGATCGCCTGTATTCCCTTTTGCGTAGTTTGTCCATTTAGCAAGTCGACTGTTCTCTGTCAGAAATGAGGTTTAAGGGCGTTGTCGCAGGGGCGTTGCGAGCACTGGGGGGGTAAACAGAATCCTAGGGAGGGAGGGGTCGCGGTGTTGCCATGGCAACGCTCGCAGCCGCCATTGTTTGAGCCAAGTACCAGGGGAGAATAATAAAGAATCGGTACATCAGATCTGTTGGAATTCCTCTCACGGCGTTGGGGGCATTGTTCACAGCGACAGGTTTCTCCGGAATTAGGATTTTTTTGTTCCCAAAACGGTTAGGTATATTTTTGAATTCCATAAAAGGGCAAACAAAGTTTATTATTACATATTATTATTTAAGACTTGCGTCTCTAATTTTATTTGAAATAGTCACTTCCAACAAGCGTGATACCACATGTTAAAAATTCCCCCAAAAAATTTAAGATGATGACTTACTTTATTTACTTTATTATCAAAATAAGCACTATCGGAATACCGTTGAACCTCGTAACAATACACTGAACATAACGCTTCAAAATTTTCACAATTCTTACAATTTGTATCATATTATATTAATTTGAAAAAATGTGACACGAAATATTTCATAAATTCATTTTTTTCAGTTTTTTTTTACTTAGACCACTTTCATAATAACAGGCACATACAGGCACCTTCATACTCAAATGAGTACCTATCTACATTAAGGTAGAAATAAATGTAATATATTATTTTATATTTAGTGACACCGGCAAATAATTAAACAAATATCTGATTGGTAAAATTACTTGATATAAATTGACAAATAACTGAATTGAATTTACTGACAACAAAAAGTTTAAAAAAAATCTTTTTTTTTCACAACATATTTGAAAGTAAGTCGATAAAATTAAAAGCAAAAGTGCTTTAGAATAAATAAAGCTTTCTTGGGATTTTTGTTTTTTATTTTAATGAATTTTGTAATAATTTTGAATAATTTGTTTTAGTATATTTTCAACAAGTTTAATTAGTTTACCATTAAATAACTGTTCAGTGATTATGAGTATATAAAAAATAATCAACTATAACATTTAGAAACATGTCTGGTTTAGAAATTGACACATGAAGTATTTAAAAGTTCGTAGAAAGCAAAACACAAAAATAAATAACCAACCTTTTAAAAATAAACCCTTTTCAGATATACCTTTCGGTCCAACAAATAATAACAATGCAAGTCTTAAATTGAGCGTTACGCGCGCGCGCATTGTCTGACAACTTTCACCTCGAAGTAATAAAAATCAGAAAGTTTTTGCACAATTTGCCAAACCCTTTACAAGCATCTCTTCAATTTCTACGAAAATCCTTTTATGGCACCCCGCAAACACATGCCTTTAATATTTTTGTTAAAAAATTTTAAATGTTTTTTGCAACATTAATAGCTATGTAAAAATTAACCTACTTTACTAGGTAATTTTGGGAATACCCAGAAACAAAAAGATTTCTTAAATATTATTATAAAACTTTATACCTCTAGATTAATAAAATTGAACAATGAAAAACGTAAATAAAAACAAAAGAACTTGCACGCTTTACTTTGCTAACTTTAAAACGGAAATCCTTACTCTTTAGTGAGTTGTGACTTATGAATTAATTTATGAATCGTTGAATTCTAAAACCCGTTTTAGATAATGATATCCTTTATTTCGAGTAAATCATTAAAAAATATTATATTAATGCTAAGTCTACTGAAAATATTCTGAAGACCACACGTCCAGGAATTATTTTAAAATAGTTGGCAACCCTACTACAGAAAAAAAAAATTATAAAACAAATTTCATATGACTAATGTAATTTATTCGCATTCGTGTACCTACATAATATATATGTTAATACATTCGGGAGTCATTTAAATGTAGGCGTACCTCTATATTTTAACTCCAAATAAAAAGTGGAAGGTTTTGCAATAGGATTAAAACATATTGATGTCTTCATCTTTACGAATAATCTTATATTAAAAGTAATGTAGTTGAATGCATTTAAATTATAATAATTTGCTTGGATAACGACCAAAGCTTCTTCAGAATCCTCGAACAAGAAGAGATGTCAATGCTGGTTCGTAAGTATGACGTAGTAAACATCTGGTGACCTGACGAATTCTTATTACAATACACAGTCGGCTTCCTTTAGTTACTTTGACATTAATTTGATTTATTTATATTTCAGGGCCGAACGGATGCCCGAGGCGGCGAGGTCGCCAGACTTATACCCGATTCCAAACCCTCGAGCTGGAGAAAGAGTTCCACTTCAACCACTACCTGACGCGCAGGCGCAGGATAGAGATAGCGCACGCGCTCTGCCTCACGGAGAGGCAGATCAAGATCTGGTTCCAGAACAGGAGGATGAAGCTGAAGAAGGAGCTCCGAGCGGTGAAGGAGATAAACGAGCAGGCCAGGCGCGAGCGGGAGGAGCAGGACCGCATGAAGCAGCAGCAGCAGGAGAAGCAGTCCAAGATGGAGCACCACGGCCACCACGCCTCCCACCACCACGACCCTCTGAAGCTCGGCCTGGACAAGGGTTCCGCGGACCTCCTCAAGGCTGTAAACAAAGTACCTACGTAAGAAAATACAACCAGATTAGACAAAGAGCCACCCGGGTGGCTGTTCAGGTACGCGCGCGGTGCGAGAATATCCAGTGAGAGAGCCACGACACGGAGTCGACACGAAGTGAAGGACATTTTGAATAGAAATGGGATCGGTAGCGAGCGATCTGGTGCAAGTGGACAAAGTTGGCGATCGCGGCGGCGTATTGTGAGAATTCCTAATTCGTCCGTGTTTTTACGTGAAGCAAATTATACATCCCAGTGAAAACAGATGAGAAAATATTGTATCCATTAGTGTAATTTATCATATTCCGGATTATGGAGGGGAGCCCCGCCCCCGCTGTAGGCGTGCTTGAAGCATTTATCTGTTGCCATTTTTGAATACTTGACAGTGGTGAGTGTTGCCGAGGTGTACTGCTATTTATTTACTTTTCCTGTAATCGTTTCTTACGGTATGAACGTACAAGACAAATACTACACTTTAATTATTGCGTTACGATTATCTGTCTTAATTAATGTATAAATACAATTATATTACACACAAATCGTCTCAAATACGTACTAGCTGGTAAGTTTATAAACGTCAAAATTCTAGATTTAAGTAAGATAAGTAGACTTAGGAAATTATCTAATTACTATGATTGAACCCAGGTCAAGTTACTGGAGCTAGGAAAAGTGCAAAATTGTATTAATAACAATAAGAATGAATTGATTAAATAGCTCATTAGTGGTGGTTCCGATAATGGCAGAAAATTACATCTCGTTTACAAGTTTATTTTTAAAGCTTATTGAACAAACACCATTTCAAAACGTACAACTAATGTACCCGATCACCGAATCATGATTTGTATACCTATTTAAATATAAATGTTAAACGTTTTATGGGATGGGTAAAACAACCTACGTCATCCAATTTTTATGTTTTATTTTATATTTATAAGTTATTAAAAATTTCAAGTTTATCATCTTATCTTTTATTTGAAAACGTTTAGAAATAATTTTGTACCATTCCACAGATTATCTTACTCTTTCAGAACGTTTAATATGTTATAAAATGTCATTTAAGGTTTCTTTGACAGAAACCCATTTGTCAAAAAAATTGGCATGACATCATCTGCCACATTTATGATTCATCTCATGACGTAGGTACCTACTATCATGTATTTGAATTAGTACTAATTATCGAAATAATATGCAAATTTGAATAATGTTAAAATTAATTACGTATTTTTACAAACGAGATGGTTGGTAAAAGAACCAGATTTTACAAATTTATTTTAGTTATTTATCCCGAGTTGCATGCGCTACATTTAATATATTTTAATCTCGTCAAAGTATATATTAAATATTAGTGGTAATGCTGAAAATCCTGTAGGAGATTTTAAATAAATATTACATTTTTTGGCTCCGCAAAAATTTTTGACAAATGGGATCCTATCGAGTACCTTAAAATTTATTAAAATAACTCTAATATTTTGTGGGATTGAACAAAAAAATTCACGTTATTCGTTTTTAAACTAAATTAAAAATTCGTCCTTAGTTTAATGTGGATACTTATTATTTTGTTATTTTGTGTTCTTTATATTTTATCCAGCGGAAATAAAGCGGATGACTGTTGAAATATTTGTTAATTAAAATTCATTGATTTTACAGATGTATTTAGGCAGTAAGTAGTTAAGATTTTTTTGGTTTGTTCATGTTTTCTATGTTGTGATAGTTGATTGTGCGTAAGGATTCAGATATGTTTTTGTATTCATGCCCGTGTCAAAAAGAGCAGCTACATTTACTGTATTATCGATTATGTTTTCGAATCTTAGTTATTATTATTTCCTATATAATAGACAATGTATAATAGGAATCATGTACTTTTAAATTCAAATACTCATTGCTAAAAGTAAAACAATATAAAAATATTTGTTACATTCAGAAAAGTGCGCGTGTTTATGTTCTTCCTGTGCAATTTATGAGGTGTCACAATAGTTTGTTATTCCTTATTCAATGTTTTTTACACATCCTAAGCCAATCATTTAATTCGGTGAATATTGCTTGTAGAATTGCAGATCATCAGCAATACATTATTAACCTTTCCATTACGGTGCGGGGTAACGTAGGTATGCCTAAAATAATACCTGATTTTTTATTTTTTTATCGGAAAGCATTAAAATAAGATACCTACCATTTTCTTTATACAAAGACAAATATTCGTACCGTTTGCCTATTTAAATGTCGCACATAATGTTAGTTAGCAATGAACGAATATTGGTGGAGAAATAAAGTATTTAGAATGTATCTCTGCCAAAACATTTAAAAAATATTTTTAATAAAACGATAAAACGAAAATATTATTTTGGGGTATAATTGAGTTACCTCGGATCGGTACATAATATGTTTGAACCGTAATAGAAAGGTTAAAACAGGAATACAATCGAGTTAGGTTACTAATTATTTTAATATTGAAAAAATGGAAATAATTCTGATAACCAAATTCAGAAATGTGCGTTTCACATCTGATTTTATTATAATTTTAACTAGAATCACGTAAGCAGGTTGAACAAAAAATTATCGTAGGTATTCCTTTTGACTTCATTGCGTATAACATATTTATAATTACAAACATAATTCGCAAAAATTTTGAAAACAATTATGGATTTATTAATTTAGTATATAATATTTTGACAGATTATTCCAGTATCGTTTTCATGCGAAAGTTTTTGTAGTTTTAATATAAAAGTTCAAAATGTGAAAATTGAATTTTCGTGCAGTGTTTTCACTTATTCAAACTTATACGTAAATTGATGTCAGGGTAGAAGTAAATATAGGCTATTTTGTGAATTTAACCTCTGTCTTATTGTAAAATGTAAAATAACCTATCATTAAAAATTAATTAACAACATGTTACGAGAGTTATTTACTAGGTATACAGGCTTCGTAATGCATATAAAAAATTAAGGTGAAGATTTAAAAAAAAATAAAAGAGAATGTTTACTTGTCAAATATTCTAGTGATTTATAAAAAATGCGTGTTACTTAATTTCTAACGAGAAATCACTGCCTGAAGTATAATTAGCAATGTTGTGAACTTAGCGTTTACAAAAATATACGTAGAGATGAAACACAAACAGTTGTAACAAATTAAAAAATACCCAAAATATTAATTAATCTTTATTGTCATTACTAATCGGAGTCCTGTAGCTTTGCCTCAATAATGAAAGCGACGAAAGATTTAAACAGCTTTATTCAATTATTACAATAATCCCGTCGACCCCCTTTCCTAGGTTTTATGAAACAATTTAGAAATGAAATATTATTTGGCTTCCATGAAAAATAATTTAAGTGCTCCGGGCAATTTTTTTCTTCTTCAAAATGTATACGGTCAAATTACAAAACGATTGTCGCGCTAATTACGCCCGCTTTATATTAAATATCATTAGTCGTGTATCTATATGTAAGTAGTTTTCATAGTGATGAATTTCGCAGTGGCGTGGAGTGAAAAAAAATGCATGCAATATTATAAATACGCCGTCTCTATTTACATTTTGTTTGAATTGTAATGTTTTGCTCGTTTTGAACGTTTCGTGATAATTTGTTTTTGGCCTTGTTAATTTTCAATTACTCAATTTATACTTTTTCGCATATTATGGAAATGTTTTTAACAGATTTTTTATTTTTCTTTATGCATACAAATGTTTGAAAGACAATTATTTGAGTACCTACTATATTATGTTTCTTTTTTATATTGTTGAATATCGTCTTGCCATATGATTAGAATCGGTGTTGCTAATATAATTTATTATATTTCTCTCTTTACTTATAAGTAATGCTAATTTTTATTTTTAAATGTTTATAATTGTTCAACAATTTACATTAAAGCATATTGTATTTCTGAGTATAAATATTCATTAATGTTAAGCTTAGTATTATTATCATTTTTTTCTATTTCATTTCATTACGTTTCTGATAGCATATAATCATTTTTAAGCCTGTGATAGATAATATTATATTTTGACTCTTTTTGTTTATCTTTTAGCACATTATTTGATTCCATTGTTATTAACATTTGGTAGACATACGATACGAATCTAAAGTTTTCCTCCTTTTTTTTATAATTTCAACTGGAGAAAATAAATATTTAAATAATATTATTATCTATTTGATATTTTTATATTTATACCATCATTTCACACATTTAAAGCTACCTAAGCTTTTAAGTAATTCAGCTGTTATTTTTTTATAATTATTATCAATTTTTTTATTTTAACGATTAGTTTTATTTGCATACCAAACAGCTCAAAATGGTTTCTCAAAAATTACCGATGGTTTTGTATTAACGTGAATTTAAATATTTTTAAAAATTAATAAAATAGGAACAGAAATCTATAGTTAGGAGTTAAACCTGTATGAAATAAACTTCTCGCATCCGAATTAAAAAATGTATTTATGAAAATTGTAATATGTTGTTGTATAATTATTTCTTGGCATGCAAACATTTTTTCTATTAGTTTAAAATACGTATAAATATTCGGACTTCCGAGAATGTAAATACATTTGTTGGTTTGGAATTAGGTATATTACTTTTGGATCTAAAAATCATATTAGACATGCATTTTCCATTATACTAATCTCAGTATTTCCACAAATCTAATGATGTAAAAAATAGTTACAATTGTATTACACATATTATTAATAATTACAACCGAAAAAACAAATAATATCAGTTGACCAAAAATGTTACGGTGTGCTTCCTCTACCTTTGCTCTAGAATGTTGTTTTATAAAAAAAAATTCAAGATAATAAAAAATGATAGCTATGCAGGCATTACAAGTATTGAAACCCTTCATTCGTAGACATAAGATAATGTTATCGTTTAGTCGATGACCTTAAGTCGTAGAACTATTGCATAAAACATCCCATTTTGATTCAACGTAAAAGTTTCTCCTTGGACCTCTTACTTCTCCTCGTATCCCCCGAACATCTCACCACTTGATAAATCAACGTGTACATCATAAGCTTAATTGTAAAACCTCACACCGTATCAGATAATATTACAGAAGAGGACTTCAAACATTATTATATAAATATATAATTAAAATTTAGGAAAAATTAAAATTAACATCGAGTAAAAACAAATTAAAATTACGAAACAAATTAATTTACCTAATTTTTCTGGTACTAAAAATGTATAATTTTACACTTTTTGACAAACTAACATTCTTTTGCACGATGTTCAACGATTATATCCAAAAATTTCATGACTAAAGTAAATTGAAGAATTTTTTCTCATGTTAAACGATGGTACATATTTCTACGAATTTTTAACAAATGTTTTATTCTAAATAATCACCCGAATCTCTTTGGTCATCTGATATAACAATACGTTAGTTTTAAAAAAATACAGTGCATACACAAATAAACGATAATAAAATCACCCGTCAGTATACCAACAAAATTAAAAATATTATACATAATAACAGATTATGTGTATTAATGTACCATTAGTCGATTTTGTAGAACTGTTAAAAATCTTAATTTTGCTGATTAAATGAATTATTATGCAATCGCCGTAGAAGTTATAACACAAATTTAGAATTAGTTCTAGATAGGAAACTGTCTTACTGATAAAATAATACATATACGTAAATCTTAAGTAAGGTTCTTTTATGTTCGCAGTTTTTCTCAGCCTCTGGATATCTCTTAGTTTTACTGTAATGTTCTTTGGAATAAATATATTCCACAGGTAAACAAAGATGCAATCGAATGCATCGGAAAGTCGGCGATTGCATCAGCCATTTCACAAACTCTGTATTTCTTATTTAACTATTGTCTGCAATCTGATTGTGAAATGTATTAGATTATTTGTTTGTACAGTGAAATGTGTAAAATTCTTCTTTTGTCATAATTAAGTTTACATGGTACACCAATAAAAATAATTAAGTGAATGTTTATAGTTTTCCTTCCTACGTTTTAGATTCTGAGAAGCCCGCAGATCACTCCTGAACGTGATCTTAAAATACCTATGAATTAAGTAACACCTATTAAATTGTATGTAACAATACTATATAATGTAACATGTACAGTATGTCTAAATAAAAAAGTCATCAAAAATAAGGTTTTTTTTTGTTAATCGCCTCAATATTAAAATGTTCTTAATGAGTCCTCAATCCGTTTTTAAGACCGACATGTTGATTGAGTATACGCTTGTCATCTTCTGATGGACCATAATTGCACTTCTTGTTCTCGAAGGACAATGATAATAGGTTGATGATGTAATTCCTCTTAAATAAAGCCATTTAATTGTTCTTATTTAAAATTTTAAAAAACACAATTTATTATGATATTTATTTTATGCTATTTTAGATAAATTAAAACTAAATCAGTAATGTTAAATTGAAAATTTTATAGATTAAATAAAATTGATTGATTAATCCTTGCGTCACACGGATTATAATACTCGAAGGTTTTTGGGATTTATTGCAAATATACAGCTTTTTAACTTGGAATAATAGAAATATTCAAGTCTATTCATGAAATAAGTTGTAAAATCAAATCAAATTCCTGGGAAGAAAGTTTCAGGTTCGTGTCCCGGTGGTAACCAAATATTTTTCGATAGATAGATTTTTTTATATTTACTTATATCATTCTAGTTGAATAATTTAATTTGTTTTAAATTCTTCATTTAATTAACTTTATTTAATAGTCTTATATAAGATCTTTTTTAGGAGAGCCTATGAAAGGGTTTTCAGTGGAGATGTAGTTACATTTGGCTATTGACTATGACAGATAGTGTTGTTGAAAAAATAAAGTAAAATGGCGTTAACGCCGAATTTATAAATGGTTCGTTCCGCTGATTAAAGCCGTTAAAATGGTTAATGTTGGGGCTTTTGGGATGCATTAGTATCTACTATTTAATAAAATCTTTCTTATATCATAAACTTTCTACAAATATAGAAAAATATAAATAAACTATCTGTATGGACAAAATTAGAGAAATTATGAATATTTTATTATTTTTCTATAATTTTTTTCAAAATATTGATTATAAATAAATATGTATGCTAAAGTCCGTGAAGAAAAAAATAAATAATGAAAAGTGCGACCACTCAGGTATATGTATTGAAAATCAATTTACAAGTAGGTAGTAAAGAATTAACAAATTGAGAACGGCAGCACAGATATACATTGATGAAACTTTGATGTTTCGTCTCATAGATCTACCGATAAAGATTGGTATCTATCAGTTGGGTCATTCTACGCTGCGTACATAATTCAATAGAAATTAGATATAGAGGCTTTGATCCAAGTGTCATCGGTGTAAACGCACCAATAAACTAAGTATACCTAGTAATGTTGACAGAATTAGAAAGTATCGCCTAGATGGTTTGGTTACATGAAACAAATGAGTAACGAGAGGATGTCATAAAAAGAATGGGACCCAGGTGTTAGAAGCTAGTCAGATAAAAATAAATGGCCTTCTAGTAGAAACAATCAATAAGTGTATATAAGATGTATGTATTGGACGACACTAGAGTAATAAATCATTCATGTGACATTCTATCAACACTTTTTATTGACGAGAAAGGAGTGTATTTACTTTTCAATCGGTTAAATTAAAAAAATATATATATATCGATTATTGAACGAAGGAACGTCAAAACTTGCGTTATTACAATTGATCAGAGATGAATATCATATCATTTATCACTAATTAAATTTAAAATATATATCTGAAGGACTTGTAAAATCTTTTGTCATATAAAAATTATAACTTATATAAAAAATTCATGTCTAGGATTTCAAAATCCTTTACGTATAACATCTTGTTCCTTTACATCAGTGGCATAACTACGCCAATACAGCCAATGCAGTGCACTGGGGCCCACGTTAGACAAGGGCCCAAAAGGTCCTACAATTCTTTTGGTATCGGTCCTTTTACATTTCCCAACGATAATATGGCCTAAATATTCAAATAATTTTTGTAATTAATTACTGAGAATTTAAATTTCAAACATAAAAGTTATTTCTCACGTATATAATGAAACCATTGTATACATATAAAGTAGACCTCACTAATATAACTGGTTTGGGACCAGACTTATAGACTTACATCGTCGTATACCGAAAATCGCCGCAGAGCGAAACAATGTTATTTTCAGTAAAAAACATACTTTTATTTTTTTCATAAAAGTGTGAATATTATAGGACACAAGCTAAAAATCACATAGTAATTAATATTCTTATATTTATGTACAATATATTAATTATACAGAGGGTCATTTTTCCATTTTGCGTTGGGGTCAAAAAATTTTAAGTTACGCCTCTGCTTTACTTGTATGAGTATGTCTATATATATCCATACTTGAAGTTTTATACAAGAGTTGGTAAATATGGTACATTTTGAAAAATATTTCCCAACTAGTGTTTAAAATCAGTTTTTGGACTGACGCAAAATATATTTACCCTAGGGTTTAGATTGGTCACAGTGTGCAGGATTGTACAAAGAATATAAAGATATACAGACATTCAGTTTTATATACATGTATCGGTATTATTTTAGTCAGTAAACATATGGTTACATTGCTCTAGTATAATAATAATTTTCGATAGTTTTAATTGAACTTGTTTCACGTAATAATTTTATTTTATTTTTATTAGGAAACATACAGTTTATCTGTATAAACAGAAATCATAATGAAAGTGAAATAATAATTTAACCAATTACACGTTTTATCTGAAATTATACTATACTTTAAATTTTAACTTTTAAAAATGACTTACTAAATATATAGATAGCTTGTTAAGATTATAATGTACTTTCTCCATGCAGAAAGAAGTGAGAGAAAATAAGAATATAAAACAGGGAAGAGATAAAAGTTATAAAGAAGAAAATATTCTAGGGGAACGGGAGGGTGGGGGGAAAGAAAAAGGAAAATTGGATTTAATTGAGGTAACTGGTTATTGAAAATGTCTAGTTCGTTTAAATATGAGTTCTGTTTGGCACTGGTATTGGAATGTGGAAGGTTAAATGAAAGATTAGGTCTGGTTGGTATTTGATATTGAAGGAAAATCATGCATACTTATTTTTATTGCTTATGAATTTTAGGATCAAATTAAATTATTATCAAAGCAAGGTCTAAACCTCAAGCACCGTTTTCCAAAAAAATAATTAATATCAAAAATACTTGTGAGATACCAAATTTAGTCAATTTTCACCAAAAATAGTACTGAATTAAAGCGGTGTTGCAGAATTCCAGTTGGTGATGTAATGGAATATAGAACTTACGACAATCCCTGGGAATCGTCCTAAGAGTAGGTACAAGGAACAACATTTTTGAGAGTGGGAAATAGAATTACCACATGACAAGACTGACTGAATAGCACATGCAATTGTTCAAAGTAGCTTAGAGATTACGTTTGTAAACATTTAGATGGGTTAGATTAAAACATAAAGTTTTTTTTAATGGCAAATGATATAATAACGGTAACAAGAAGTAAATATCTAGTTAACACTTTCAGATTAAATATAATCTGGTGAATATATACTATTTTTGAGAATAAAGTCATTTTTGTATGCATATTTTCAATAAATTTGGTAATCATTTTAACTGAAGCCATTTATTTATTTATAAATAATAAGACAAAACACTTCCTTTAAACCACTATTTATTGATAAATCAACATGTTTCGATACCTTTATTTTTATCTATACTTGTATTTATAATTTTAGTATACACTTTTTCCAGAAGAAGATACCGTAGGTATGGAAATATGTTGATTTTACAATAAATAGTGTTTAGGAGAATGTATTTTTATTGTGAAGTTGTAATAATTCAGAACATAGGTCTGTGATATTTTAAATATGAATTAAATATATTAATTAGAAATATATACATATAAAATCAATTTTATCGAAAAACATTGTTAACATAAAAAATAATGGAACGATTAAATGTATTAATATCAAAAAGGTTACATATAGGTTCGAAAATTGTCAGTTGGATAATGCACCTTCCCCGGTTAGGAAAGAGATCCAGGTTCGAATCCCGATGGCGCAACAACAATGTTTTTCGATAAAATTGATTTTATATGTATATCTTTCTAATTAATATATTTAATTCATATTTAAAATAAACAGTGGTTTAAACAAAGTGTTTTGTCTTATTATTTATATAATATGTGACCACAAAATAACTTTGCTAATATTAAAGAAATTGGATGTATGATGAAATGTATTAATGTAAATTTGGTGAAATGTGATAAAAAAAAAATCTATTGACGGCGCTTTTAGGATCTTAACAATTGACAACTATATATGAAACAATGTATAAAAGTGAACAAGAAAAGAGTTAAAAATCGATTCCAGCGCGTGACGTATTATGGCTTATCGTTCTGTAACTGCTTAGTGAACCGATTTTATAAAACGAAACGGTGTTCTTTAAAAAAAAATATTTGGGAGGTATGTTTATAAATTAAAAGACATTGAATCAAAATACAAAATTAATAAACGCAAAATAGTTTCAGTTGAAACTCGCGTGCATATTCCATATTTGTTTTAACTTACCACCGTGCAGATTCTTACATTGATATGTCACGTATTTATCTGGACAACCTCATTTTCATTGTATTTAGTCTACTTTTGTTTTCTATTGTTAGTGCCATGTTTTACATCCATACGTTTTTGTCCGTACTTCAGAACTTCGATGTTTAATGTAGAGAAAATGAATTATTAACTTTTGTTTAAAGATATATCACTTTTTAATTGTCTTTTATAAAGCAAGATCACGTGTATGTACTTTTAAACGTAATCTTACGTGTAAACGTTATCTTTCTTTTGAGTCACGTTTTTCTTATCTCTCAAACCATTTTACAGCAATCTCTGAAGATTGATAAGCTTTCAAGAATGTGAAGGACTCACATTTTTCTGTTCATCAAATTTTTGGACTGATTTCTAAAAATAATAATAACAATTTGTTAATTCCAGCGTGATTGATTTTTTTTTAAGAAGACCCAATTTGCCATAAAGATAATACAAAATAATATAATACATTTAAGTAACAAAATAATATTTGTGTTATGAAAAGAAAAGTAAAAAAAATTCAAATTTATATATATATAAATACTACATGTCAGTCACGGCTATTATTGTATCTGTAGCTATTCTGTAGTTGTTGCCAATCTCTGGTCAGAGAGTCAGCTTTCCATAGGAGAGCCGCTTTCACAAGAGAGTTGCTGCTGAACTCCAGCCACAGATTTACGCCAGCAATTCGATATCTCAGAAGCGAAGTGAATCCATGTACACGGCCTTCGGTAAACTTTATTGATGCGCTACAATAACGCACCAACCCGAATAGTATTCTATATGAGTTGTACTGAATTCGGAAACGGTTGTACGTTACTTGCCTGTATTTCAACCAGAGCCCACAGGTATAAATGCTGGTGAAGAAAAATTTTAAGAGGATCCTCTTCACCTCTTCTCTGCATCAGTAGAAGCTCCGTGACAGCATATTCGCACAAACGCTTAACTGTCTCCTCTGTCGTTTTATGTCATCATCGTCTTATCTATCTTCATTGAATATACGGTCAAGGTATTTGACCTTATTTTGAACGCTCAATTTACTAGCTCTTTTCAATATTTCAACGCTCAATTTACTAGCAATTTACGCTCTTTTTCATATTTTAAGGCATTATGACCGATTTTCTAGCATTGTAAATAAATATTGTATTCACTGGCATATATTTCGCATATCTGTAAAAGCTTTCTCATTGCTTTTATAGATGGCGTCAGTATAACCATATTATCGGCATAACTAATGTGATTCACATTCATCCCACCCATGTGGCTGCTGATTTTTGCATCATATAGTTGCTCGCTTAATTCGTCCGTATTGATACATATTGAAGAAGATTGATCTCGTAGTCATTACAGATTTGAAATTTAGAATCTGTATAGCTATTCACTGAAATATTCATTGCATTCACTGAATACTGACATTTGCAATCTGAATTTCGAATACCCAGATAGTTAAGAACGCGTCCAAAACGCTATTCAATTTAATATCTGTATTTACCCTTCTTCAGCCTTTTTGTTTGTATCAAACGTACTTTCTCAGTACATAAACTGTTTCATTTGTTGAAAACAGTTATTTATTTATCACCTTTCAGAAGGTGTTTAATTTATTATTATATTTTTTATGAAACAAAATATTGGGGTTGTTAATTTGAAAACTCGTAAATAATATATGTCAGTTATCTCCAGCATCTTCAAGCATGATGTCGGCGTTCGTAGCCAGAAAACAAATGCTAAGTTATGACCTCTTTAGCATTATATCAGAGTGAACCTGCCATTTTCTAATTCTCCACAGGCTGTGGAAGATGTCCAATAAATTTTAGTTTACCCCTAAACAACCAATCTCTACTTCTCTCCCTTTTCGAGGATCTATCTATCCTTTTTTGTCTCCCTTACTTTTTCTCTTTTCCATTGTCATATTATTCATCCCTTATAGTACGTCGTTATACACGATGTTTAAAAAGTATGTTTATTCTTAATAAAAAAAATATTTAATCTACATTTAAAGTCCTGTTTAATATAGTAATACATACATTACGTATTATAATATAGTACTGTTACCAACACTAATGTATGAAACTGTAAAATGAATTTTAAAACTGGCATAAAATAAATACAGTTAGCAGTTGAAATCACGATAACGCTATACAAATAATTTATGTTGATTTAAATAGTAAAATATTATATAAACAAGGTTTGGTTTGGGGCATGAGAATGGAAAGCGTTTGGTATGAGTGAGTCTGCAGTGCATTAGGGCCCACGTTAGACAGGGGCCCAAAAAGTTCGCGCCCTACGATCTATTTTAAATATATATTTTTGCGATTATCGTTACCTTTTCCAGTGTTAATAGTAATCTACAGCAAGAAATGGATTTAAAACATTTAAAAGTTTCTCACGTTTTTTTCAAAAACATGAAAACATTGTCCATTATCGATATATACAGTAAGTGCCCCGCTAATGTAACGGGTTAGGGACCAGACCATCACCGTAATGTGAAAACCGCATTAAAGCGAAACAAGGATTTTTTAAACTGCAAGCGCTTGTAAATTACCTTGCAAAGTGGATATATTTAATAAATAAACCACGCAGTAGATAATTATATTCGTATTCATATATACCTACAATACTTATTTAAATTGCCTTTTTTTCTATTCTGCATTAGAGTATATTTTTTATAGTTACACCACTGGGAGAGGGTGATAGAAGAAACGCACTAGTGAGGAGAGAATGGTAAAGAAATTGTATGAGGTGGGTGTTGAAAGCGACAGAAATAGAAAAAGTTCGCGAAAGTCCTCGTGTGATCAGTTAGACCAAATATTGCTGGACGGTCTTATTAGATGCTTCGACAATTGACTAACGTGCACGATCAACGAGTTAGGCGATGTATATCAACACAGTATATGGCGTTCTATCCTCTCTGCCTACCTGTACGTGAAAATGGCGTAATGGTTAGTTAAATATTGTGCAAATATTTCATAATACCAAAATTAAAAGTTTAAGTAAACAATGTATTACTTTGATGTTGGTAGTAAAGTTATTTCGAAAGTATTCAAATAAAAATGAAATAAAAAATTGACTTTACCGATTGATTTTTGTTTTCCAAATACTACTAAAAATGATATCATATTAATATTTTTACTTACATACTTACCATCACGCAGTTTCCCAGCGGGGGTAGACAGAGAGGATAGAGCGCCACACTATTCTATCCTGACACACAATTTTCGCCTCATCCACATTCATTCATCTTCTCATATAAGCTCGAAAATTATTGAGGCTTCTGATTGGACCATCCTCCAGTATCTGGTTTGCCTGGTCGTTCCAAGTCTTCCGAGGACGTCGTCTACTTCTGGTGTCATCAACATTTGCGTCATATATCTTTCTTACCATTCTCTCCTAATTCATCGGTTCCATATGACCAAACTACCTAAGTGATCCTTTCTTAATCTTACTCACTTTACTAAGATCAGCTTTACATTCTTTCCTTATTTCTTCATTATTTACACTGTCATAAATGAATCTTTCACATACACGCCTGAGTGATTTCATTTCCACTGTATTCAGTCTACTTTCGTTCCTCTTCTGACAGCTTCAAGTCTCACTTCCATACATCAGTATCGGTACCAAGACTTCATTGTGAACCGCTAGTTTTGCCTTAGTTGACAAGTTCTCATTAGCTATAATTCTATTCAAAGCGCCGTTCACTTTATTCCCTGCAGTCACCCTCCTTTCGATATCTCTCTCTGTCTTTCCGTTTCTATCGAACATACTTCACAAATACACCAACTCATCTACTTGTTCCAAACAATCATTACCTACTAGTATTTTGCACGTTGTCTTGCTTTCCTCTTTCTCGAATACTATCATTCTATCACTTTCGACTTGTTGACATTCATAATAAGGGCGCTTTCCTTGCATACATCGTACATTCTACTCGCTAGCCTTTGTTATTCTTGTTCATTATTTGCCATTAATTCTGTATCATCGGCGTATAATAAGCAGTATACAATCAATATTTTTACTCTTTGTTAAACTTTTCTAACTAAGCTAAGCGCTTGTATTTAAAAAAACAAAATTAACTCGATGATCTTGCTGAAGATTTAAAAAAATTTAATTTTTATATATTATATTAAAATTTTATAATTTATAAATTATATTATAATACTTAGCATTTTTCAAACTGCAACTTATATATAACTTGATTACTAGATAACACACCTTGTAGCAAAAATTACAAAAACTAAAAAATGGTTATTATTTAATGCAATTTAATAGCATATACTTTTTAAGCACACTGTGAACTGACACGTAGATATAATATATAATCCTCCCATGGCTCTAGAAAAGAAACAGAAATTCACATAATGAGAAGATAGTATGCACCGGTGAGTATTTTATATCGCGGAGTTGTAAATACTGCACTAGTACCCATTTCATATTATATTTGTGCATACATGCACTTCTAATACCGAGAAGGACAGTACATAGGTACCTATTTAAGGAGGTAAATAAATACATTTATTAACAGTGTATCAGAAAACCAGTCATTACTATTGGAATTATAAAACCTATCTAACTATCTAGAATAATTATTCATGGGATAAAATTATATATTAATTAGAAAGAAAATAGATACAAATCGACTAAACCCAAATCAATTGAATTACTAACAACTAATTGTGAAATATAAGGTTTTTAAAAAACCTATTTAGGTGATATCTTCTGAGATGTGAACACTCGATCAGAACAAGAATCAAACATTTAGTTTATTAATAATATCACACATATAATCGAATTCTACTACCCGAGTATACCACATATTATATTTGGGAAAACATTTTTTTCCAAAGTATAATCGTTGAATTTTTGCATTAAATTTGATTGAAGGAAATGTTAGTTTTTAAGGGTTGACTATTTGTCTGTTGCTTTCCTCCATAGCATTGCGCCTTTTCTCTACACTGTTAAACAAATAGTTAGATCGACACCATCTTCAATCGACCAACTTTTGTATCCTATATTAACTTACAATGATTTAACTATCTTACAATAACGTACGTACATTAGCACGTTCATCGATCGTCGAGACTTCTTCTTCCAATTATCGGAATCATTATACATTACTCGATAAATTTCTCTCTCGTTATATAGTATATATATATATTCTTTTTTAATTTCTCACCTCTCCAAGCGTTTTTTGTATCTAAACGACAATGTGTGTCCCTGCTATAATCCCGTAATTTAATCCACATAGTAGTCTGAAACAGTTTTTAATATTAGTTGAATTGTATTATTGATAATGGGAAGATGTTTTTCAAAACGTTTTGACGTTAAATATTATAAAATATAGTGGAATAAAAGAAAGCGTTTCAACTCAATTTATAAAATATTCATGGAACTCCACAAAGTTTCCCCAAAAACCTTTGAACAGGTGTTAATTTCTCGATTTTTCTGTATTTAGAAATAAAAAATTGTTGAAATAACTTTTGTTTAAACAATGTTAGTAGTTATTTTTAAGACACCGAGATAGTTATTAAAATATTTGATAGCGCAAAATAAAAAAGTCGGGCATGTGGTAGGCGCTATTATTGTAGTCAGAAATGTGTTTAATTTTAAAGAACAAACTATTCTTCAGAGAGTATCTTACAAAACACATTTCGGGAAAAGCTTCAGGTATGATATATCTTTGCACACTAAAAGGCAACGTCTATTTTAGTAACCTTAAGTTAGACCTGCGAGCTCTGGTCGAAATACAAGAAAGTGGTATATAACCGTCTTCGAATTCAGTACAACAACTCATACAGAATACTGTTCGGATTGGCGCATTATTGTAGTGCATCTACAATGTTTTTCGAAGGTCGTATACATGGATTCGTTCCGCTTCTGAGTCATCGAGTTGAAGGCATAAAGCTGCGGCTAGAGTTCAGCACCAACTCTTTAGTGCAAGCAGCGCTCTCATGGAGAGCTGACTCCGTGACCAGAGAATAGCAACAACTACAAAATAGTTACAGATACAATAATAGCCGTGACTGAAATGTAGTATTTATATTTTTTTTATATATAACTTTTTTTTGCTTTTCTTTTCATACCATAAATATTATTTTGTTATTTAAATAAATTATCTTTATGGCGAATCGGGTCTTCATAATAAAAAACGATTACGCTGGAATAATCGCATTATTATTATTATTATTATCACTTAAAAAGGGCTGAATCGATATTGATGCAGTTTTCTACAATGTATTTACCATCACATTACGACATCATGAACCTCAGCAGTGAAAAATTATGCACATTACTGGTCTAGAGCAATTTAGAAATAAATTTGCTCATTAAATTCGATTTAGTGCTTAAAAAATATACATATTATCAAAAAACTTTAAAATAAATTCATTGTCTTCATGGCTCCTTGTGGACGAAGCATAATGCTAAATGAATGTACATAGCTAGGAGGAGAATTCATTGAGGGATTTATTTTAGAATAAATAAATCAGTATTAACATTTTTTGTAACATGTCAATAAGATTCTTTCACCAGATCTGGCGAACAACCGAACACCGGCGTGGTTGACTTTGCCTTTACGTGGCCGCGGGTAGTAAATACACATCACGCTAAGTATGTAGGTAGGTACATCAGGTTTCAAGCTGCTCCTTTGCTCTCCGAGTAACTCTCCTCGCGAGTGTTCCCCTCGCCTCTTGTCTCCCCGCCTCTTGTTCCCTCTAATTCCCTCTACCTCAAAGTATCCACGTGCAAACGATTCTTTCAAATACTTTCCAGAGTTTTCCAGACCCTATACTACATTACTCCGAACTGCCTCGCTCCGTAATGGCGTGAAGTTTCCCCTGCAAAGGAACTTGCGTTAGTTATCATAATTTTAAGTAAGAAACGCGTATGTTTGTAATTTTCCGACGAATTCGCGGGCCCCGAGATGCTGAGGCGTGTCGTAGCACATTGTCTTAAGTAAAACAAATATTTTGTAGATGCTCCTACAAATGGTAGAAACTTGAGATAATATTCATTCGAATGTGTATAAAAGAAGATTTCAATTTCATACATAATATCTGTTTTGTATGTAGGACATTAATACCTAACTACTTATATAATATATTTATACCAGATTTTAGTACAGTGAGTAAGATAAAGAAAGGATCACTAAGGATGGTTTGGTAATATGGAACGGATAAATGAAGAGAGAATGGTAAGGAAAATATATGATGCAAGTATTGATGGCACCAGAAATAGAGGACGTCCGCGGAAGACTTGGCATGACTAGGTAAACCAGATACTGAAGGATGGTCCTATTAAAAGCCTCAATAATTGGGAGCTTATATGAGAATTTTTATGAATTAGGATGGGGCGAGAACTGTATGTCAGGGCAGAGTGTGGCGATCTATCACTTAACTATCCTAGGGGAAATGGTGTGATATAATTCGTGGTACCTATAAATGAGTTGCACAGCGGCAGAGTGGCCCAAGTGAAAAATTTAATATTTCCAGTTGCATACACTAATACGCTAAAAATTAAGCTTAATTTAATGTGTAGGGATATATAGAAGCGTTATATAATTATAATCATGTTAATACTTTTTTTTAAATAAATAAAAATACGAAGTTTCATCGCCTTTTCAACCCCTTGTGATCACTGTGCAAATAGGCCACTCTGCCGCTGTGCAACTCAAATGTACGTACGAAAAGTTATAGGTAGGTACGAAAAAATATAAAATAAGAAAAATAGAAAAAATATACTGATCAAACTTATGTATAATAATATTAGATGTAATTATCTTTATATTACATGAATGCAGCAACATAAAACTACTTTCAGCAATTTAAAATGAGAATTTAAATTTAATAATACATTCGTGCCCTCTGTTGTGAAAAATTGGCAACAAATCAGAGTCACATAAAAGTGAGAAGGCGTGCAATCTAAATGTATTCAGCTCCCTGGGGTGTTGAACATTACCTAGAGTAATTTTCTTCCCTTCTTACAGCCCGACCCGAAAACACCCTCGAAGAAAACTCATTATCTATTTCTTTTCTCGTTTCTCATAGCGCTTTTTAATTTCACGCTCTATGGTAAAAGAAAAAAATATGGAAACTACTTTATAAGAAAAAAAAATGTATTCAACAACCAACCGTTTAAGTGATATATCGATGGCGTAAAGAAAGCTCCTCCCACTGGCTTTTAACGTTCAGCTTTGTAGAAAGCTCGGGTCATTTGCCTGTTTTCGTGACCATTATGCAACTCGGAAGAGATCATGGGATATTTTCCACAAAAAGGGTGTTTTTTCATGGCTTCACCTCAAACAAGGCTCTGCATAATGGGGTACCGCAAAGGGAAGGGCCCATGCGAGACATGTTTATGGTGATTAATAACCTGTTATTCCACTAGACCAGAGGGTCGGAGGAGGGTCTACACTCTTCCATGTTGTGCTCCCCAAAGCGTTTGACCAGTTTATAAATTAACATATGTTTATTTGAAATTCTCGTGTTTTGGGGAAAATAAATCGCGCTGTAAAAATTGAGATAACATCGATAATATAAATTTTATTTCTGCTTTTGCCGCACTTTTATGAGGTGCACGTGCCTAGTGCTTTCAATCTAAAAAAAACTGGTATTTTTAACTCAGTTTAACTACCTGTAGTACCTACTTACATTCTTTCATGCCTAAGTAAGGGTGGAATTAAAACATCTAACTTATAAATTGATTTAGAATCTTGTGAGTGTGTCGCATTTATAGTGTATTATGCTTAAAACATTTTCCAGATTAGCAAAACATACATATTTGAAATTCAGTTTAAATTACCAATGAATACTTTGAAGAATTTTCGGGGAGTCACTATAAAAACATTAAAAATTTCAACAAACCATAATTCATTGAATTTCGTAATTCGATTCAACAAATACTTATATATTGATTTGTATTACAGAACTAGCTTCTTTTTGGTTTTGTCGGATTTGATTGTAGCCATCACCATCAGATATGACAAGTGATATTGGATAAACGATTATGGAATATTGATATTTAGCAATACCATTGAATGTTTGAATGTGGTTTGCATAATATTACACATTTTCAGTATTTAAAGATGTTGATGTTTAGTAATCATGAGAGTTCTCTTTCCGTATCATTAATTGTGTGTAACATGATTATTTTAATTTTCACAACTAAATTTTATACTACAAACACGTTGGGATATTGTCACTACTATAGTATGATAACAGATAACAATGTTGAGAAGTACCGCACCTCTCGAAACTATAGTAGTGACAATAACCCAATGCATGTGTAGTACAAAGTTTAATTGTGAAAATTAAAAATGATCTTTTCATTTTAGATTAGCACGAAAGTAATTATTCAATTGTATTTTTTCTTAGAACAAGTGTTCTTTTGTTTAAAAAAAAAAATAACATGGCGTAGTTTCTATGTACGCACCTCCATTTTTTAATATTTTTATATGTATATTTTCATGACTTTTTATACACTTAAATTTGTATGAAAACATCAGGTATAAAAATCATCACACGTCATAAGCCCAGCTATGAACTAGCTGTGAACTAGCCGTTAAAACCTGTTCGTCTGTAAATACAAACACAAATACTTATTGATTAATTAAATTTGAATTATAAGAGGTACTTTAATTAAGGATCATTCCCACGGAAGTCAAACATTAAATAAGCAACTAAAAGTTAGAAAACGAGAATGGAAACAATGCAAACGAAATGATCTCGTTACAGCTGTGATATAAAAGATAAGCCAGTCAACTACTTGGAATAATTTCAATCTCGAAGCTCTTTCAGTATATTCTACGCCTAAAAATTCTCACAAAAAACGCGACGAGTTTTTTCCGTTCCAAAATGTTGTTCTCTCTCAAGCGGCAAACGGTCAAAGAAAACGGCCAACCCGAATGTCTGCTTTACGAACAGTTATTTATTAGTCTTTGCAGCAAATAACAATAATTTGATGGCCGATCAATTATGAAGTTTGGCCTTTTTTTTAAAGAATTTTACCGCGTCGTAGACGATTTTTGAAATTATTACGCGATGACACATTTTATGATTTTTCTAAAACAATGTTCTTCTTCAACGGGACAAGTAACTCTTTTTGATATATACTTAATAAATTATAAAATATTCCGATTTTTATATGCTTCTAAAATCGAAATTGTTTGAATTATTAATCAAAAATAAAATTATTTTATAATGCGTCTTATATATAAACTACCGACATAGGATAATTCGGTATTTTTTTATACAGTACCTACATACTTATATTAAGATACATAAAATAAAATTATTTATAAGGAAATTTTCGCATGGAAAGGTGAGCTGTTTGTTATCTAATAGAAGATTTAAAAGACGTGTAAAGATCTTAGATAAACTTTATAAAAAATGTCTTCATTATTTATAACAACTCCATTGATCATTAAATAATTTTATTTAATGACTTTTTTTATCACTTGTTTAAATAGCGTCTGAATAATAAGATATTAATTATATGATATTATTTCAATTAATTAGTAGATTTTTAAAAATTCTGTCAAACAAATTTCGAATTCTGTTTGCAAAACGTATTTAAGTTGGGTAGAATTTTTCAGAATCAATTTAAATATGGTAGGTATTAAATATGATTTCAGTTTTCATTGTTCTGCTTATGGTCCTGCTACTGCGAGAATATGATATGGAAATAAATTACTAATCGTACAATATGCGAACATTTAAGTATGGTTCAGTGAATTTTGGCTAGTGCTAGAGGTAGACGAGATATTCTGTTATATCAGTGCTTTATCGTCGATATCCAAACAAATTACGCATAATTTGAATAGTTATTATTATCGCTATACTCTTAATAAAATGAATAAAAAATAAATAAATAGTATTAAACAAAAATAAAGTGGATGATTGTATCAGAAAGAATGATTTCTTAAAAACAGTCTTATTGAAAAAAATAACGTGCATTTTGTATTGTTTATTTATCAAACGTTATTTTAAAATGAAAACAAATTTTAATTTTATTAATTTCTTTTCAGAACGAATAATACAATTTATGACACTTATTTTGACACTTTTGTATACAAAGGTTCTCCGTCACTAAACTAGGATTCAGATCACATATAATTATTGATTTATTATGTTAACATTAATATGTAACTCAAAATAAAATTATTTTGATATTTAATTTTTTTTTTAACAAATATTTTTCAAGTCGTGTCTTGTATAGACATTTTGTATATAATAAAATAAACATGTGTATTGAATTATTAACAAATATTTTTATTACTATTATTATCACCATAAAGTACTTTCATATAAATATTACTTTATTTTAAAAATATATCTTAATTTTTCTTATGTTTATAGCCTTATTTAAAAATTACGTCCAATACATACGTGTTTAGATTTCTATTCCATTCAATATGCCAATTATGATATTATCATTAAAATAATAAATCAAATATATCTTGTATGTGCCACTATAATTAAGGTTTGGGAATAATATTCTTAATAAACGGATCTTCGTTACAAACCATTACGAGTTACTGAGGTATACCTGTATTCTATAGAATCGCCTACAGCTAGCATAGAACACCACCCCGTTTGTACACGTAGCAGGGAAGATACTCCCATATCTCTGGCAGGACTGGGTGATTTAGTGTAATTAGAAAGATAGCAACCCTCCCAGGGGCGCCGGGGGTGGAATATAAATATTTGCAACACTCTCGGTTAACCGGGGGAGTATTTTACAATCTGAAAACATATTTTAGAAGCAATGTTTTAGAGGTTATAATACATTTATTTCAATTAGAAGTATTGCATTGTGTACCTTTTAATATATTTTTAAACAAGATTTTTTAAATGAAACAAAAATACTTTATTTTCATCTATGCAAAATTTATTTAGTAAGAACGTAAATAAGCCTAAGGACAAGTGGTACCTATTTGATATCACATACAATAATGTGAGTAGAAGCGTAAATATCACAAATAGAAACCAATTTGACATATCTAAAACTAACGTTCTCTCTAAGAACATGAGTAGTAGTAGATAATTTTATTTGATACATAGATCATAAGATATAATTATAACAAACCTTTACATTAAATAGCTTAAGATTAATCTAGCTAAAATTATTAACTATATTATATAGATTATTTAAATAATTATAAATAATAAACGTAATGCACTGAGATCCATTTATGAGAGTAAAAAATTGAGAAATTAGGAGAGATTGTAAAGCTAAACTTAGCATATTGCATAAGATTAAGAAAGGATCACTTAGGTATGAGGAGAGAATGGTAAGAAATATATATGACGCAAGTGTTGATAGTACCAGAAATAGAGAATGTCTACGGAAAAATTGGCACGACCAGGTAAACCAGATACTGGAAGATGATCCTGATAGAAGCCTCAATAATCAATGAGCTTGGATGAGAACATGTATGAATATGGATAAGGCGAGAATTGTGTGTCAAGGGAGACGAGTGTGGCGCTCTATCCTTTCTGCCTATCCCCGTGGATGGTGAAACAGCGCAATGGTAAGGAAGTAAGTTAGTTAGTGCACTGACATTATTTCAGGTAAACACTATGCTCAAGAGCATTAGGCGCGCGAACGCATGCGCAGCTTAGAGGAAAAATTGTCTGAAATAGAATAGCAATACTCCATATGCACCATGTGCTCTTATGTTTTGAAATCATATTTATATTTCGATATATTTATAATGTAGAATTAATCTATTTTATAAATTGTAAAAACTGTTTCTTCACCTTTTACAAATAAGAGATGATCGTTATAAATCACATATGTATTAAACAAAAGTATGGGCTCAAAAATTGGGTCACTCAGATACGTATCGTTAATCTCGATAACCTTTGTGATGGAGAGAAGAATAATACATAAATCATTAGAGAATGCACAACTGATTATCTATCGCTTGATCGTATCTCTTTGAGATAGTCCCTTGATCACAACTCTCCAAGTTTCACAATCTTAAATAAAGCACCCAGCTCATCATAGTCTGGCTAATAATATTAATACAATATTGATTAGGTGGCGCCTGCCTAAGTATGAGAGCGTACGAATGAAATAATTAGTACGGAAATATATATAAATTAAGGTTTTCTACAGTTATGTGCCTCGTAGTTGTCGTATTTTATTGCATTCACTCTATTGTGTATCTTATTATTTTATATTTATTATGAAAACAGATTTACATCTTCGATATAGCAATTCAATCGCGGAGATGTGCAGTATCACAGCATATTTTCTTCTTATTTATCTTCTTATAGATACCAGTATGTTAATTTCTCGCTTCTTGGGACGCAGAGTTCCAGCTGCTCTTCCAGCGTGTATGCAGTATTTTAAGATGACACTTGCTAGAGGACTTTCACTGCTTTAAGAATAACCGATCTTTACAAATATGCGTACCAAAATCGCCTTCGTTGTCTTCCCCACTATCAGATAATATCCTCTGTTTGTCACATTTCGCTAATTCTCGAGTAACTTATCCGGTCCCTTAATGTTTATTTCCAGTGAGGGGGGTCTAAGGATTCATCTCCGAATTTTTAAGCATTATTTTGATCATTCTTTGGTTGAGATAGCTCTGCTTCTATTTCCATATATCACAACTGTTTTATATTTTTATTTTGGTACGTATTCTCATGCTTTTATTGTTCCATATAATATCTCAGCAGCCGTGCTCATCTTTTTTCTAATATCATTAGGAAGATCGTGAGTTAGCAGGTCGTTGTCCAAGTATTTAAAATGCGTTATTAAAGAGAACACATTCTTATTATGAAGTTGTAATTATTCAGAATAGACACTCTGTGATATTTTAATTACTAAATAAATATATTAATTAAAAAGATGTACATATAAAATCAATTTTAACGAAAAATATTTTTGTCGCTCCCGGAATTCGAACCTGGATCCCAATCCAGGTAACGTGTATTATCCGATTATGCTATACCAACACAGTGGATTGACGAGATATTTTCAACAAACCTATGTGTTACACTTTTCAAATTAATACATCTATCGTTTCATTATTTGAAAGCCATCTACTTTGGTATTTAAGATTCCGTAAAAATAAAGAAGATGGCTTTCAAATAATCTAACGATAGATGCATCAATTTGAAAAGTGTAAACATATAAGTTCAAAAATTTGTCGTCACTGCACTGTGTTGGTGTAGCATAATCGTTAAAGCATTTTCTCCGGATGGGAAGAGATCCAGGTTCGAATCCCGGTAGCAACAACAATATTTTTCGATAAAATTGATTTTATATGTATATCTTTCTAATTAATACATTTAATTTGTATTTTTTAAATATGAATTAAATATATTAATAAGAAAGATATACATATAAAATCAATTTTAACGAAAAATATTGTTGTTGCGCCACCGGGATTCGAACCTATTTAATTCATATTTAAAATATCACAAATATATTCTGAATAATTACAACTTCACAATAAGAATCTGTTCTCTAAAAATGCATTGCCCGTTTTATTGTTTATCACCGATGCTGGTCCCATACATGGATGCAAAATGAAGAGTTTTGAGAAATAACGTCCTGAATCTGCTCTCCGTAATAAACCGCTGCTCCCAGCATCCTTAACAGATAAAATCGTTTTGACATTAAATAAAATTCCGGTGACATATTATTTCTGCCAACCCTGTTTCTATCGATGCAATGATAACTGAGAGCGTAACAAACACACTTACGTCATACCTGCAAATGTACAGGTGAGGGCTGGTACTGATAACACAAGCCGAGTACTTTGTAACAACTTCAAGCGAATAGAAACCGTTAATTTCATCCATAGAGATATAGTCATGCTCTAACAACAAAGTTAATGTCTGTGTTTATTCGCAATATTGATAAAGCAGGTACCTACTCCACAAAGCGTCCTGAGACGGTACGAAGCTCGATAATACTACAGGTATATAGGTGCTGTACGTACGGGCAATAAGAGGTAGAAGGAGTAATTGGAATTCTGTAAATGCTAAAACTTATCTGTACCTCTCTTAATTAAAGTATTTATATATACTAAACTCTAAACACAGTGTTTAATGTCTTAAGTTTAAGTTTACTAATATTCTGCTTATGTTATTCATAGATATAGGTATTTATTAATTATACGTTAGATAAACTTTTAGAATGAATATACAAACTGAGTATTGTTAAAAAACAAATTGATTTAGGTACGTGTATAATATTAAATTAGGTATCTTAATAGGTAATTAGGTGTCTTATATATTTAGGAAACATTTTATTTACATTATCTGTTATAATATTTAAGAGCTTATTATAAAGTGAAGTTGTTACTGGACTAACGTGGGTGGAATAATGGGTGGGCGAATTTCTTCAAATCAATGAAATGTGAAAAACAATTAAGAGTAAATAGGATATATATGATGTATGCAAGGATAGTGACTTCATAATAAATGTCCTTTATTATGAAGAGGCGGCAGTACACGATCCACGTGTTTTTTTTTAGAGTCGATTTAGTGTAAAGTTTTAGAATCTTTTTGAAAAAACTACAGCAATACGTGATTTTAATCAATTATATTATTAATGTTTTATCCATTCAATATTAAAGCATTTCATTAAAATACATGTATTGAAAATGTCACCAAAAAAATATAACGCCAGAACCCTATTTAATCTTTCTCGTAATAGAGTTATCGTTGGTACTCTTAATCTCAACATATTTATATAAAGAGACCATATATTTTGTTTATAAATTGATTAAATTATTAAAAGGTTTGACCGGAAATTATTCCCTTTCACAAATGAATATTTTTGTATTGTTTATTAAATATAACGTTTTCAAAAAAGTCAAAATTCGTATTCGGTATCTCATATTTCGTCTTATATTATATTTAAAAAAAAGTATAAAAACATTTAATTATAATTTATAAGAATATCTAGAGAATTTTATAGTATAGTATAATAAAATAAATTATAATTTTTCGGCAGCCGTCAGGTGTAAGTCGATAGTGATAAATACTTGCAGGTAATGAATATTTGGAAAAAGTAGATGAGTTTGTGTATTTGGGAAGTATATTTGATATCAATGGAAAGGTTGAGAAAGATAAAAAATAAATAATACGATTAATTCAGTACCACCACCGACGTATGGAAATGAAGCCTGAAGCTGGCAGAAGAGTAAATCGATTTATGTCAGAGTAAAATATTAAAAAAATAATAGAAAATGTAAAGCTGATCTTAGCATAGTGGATAGGCATAAAAAAGGTTCATTGAAGTAGTTTCGTCATGTAGAACGAATGAATGAGAGGAGAATGGTAGGAAAAATGTATGTACGTAGGCGAGTTTTGGAACCAGATTTAGAGAACGTTATCGAAAAACTTGGTGTGACTAGATCAATTAGATACTGGAAGATGGTCTTGTTAGAAACCTCAAAAAGGCGAAAGTTATATGTCAGTACAGAAGAAAATGATACTCCACCCTCTGGATATTCCTGTAGGAAACAGCATGGTGGTAAGTGAGTTATTTGTATCAGGTGCGGTTGCTCCATACGTGCTTTGGATGTCCCGCATCCCTTGTGTTCAAGAGTCAAAAAGCTTTGGAACTTTTTGTTTCTAGCCGAAAAAAGCATTGCTGCAAATAAATTCGTCCTGTCTTTTAAACACCAGTTATAACACATACTACGACACGGCGCGCGCACGGAGCGAATCGAAATACATATACATTCTCAACAGCATATATATATACATACCAGCAACAGTGGATTCTGTCATTTGTTCCGTATCCACAAAGTTTGAAAGAATTCGACTTTCATGCATGCGCATTCAGTTCCGCCTGTCAACGTGTTCGAATACTGTATACGTATTTGTTAACAGCATCCAACGTACAAAAAACGACTTTAAGCTTATGGGTATAATGCACAAAATAGCATACATATTACGAAAGGAGCAGATTTTTCTGAGAAATTTGTTTGTGTGGCGCATTTTCGATAGTTTGGCTTGAATACTTGTTATAATTATAAAGTTATAATTGTATATTTGATAGTAGGCATAAACTTGTTTTCCAGCATCCTTTCTACAAAAAGTCACCGACCGCCACTGATTTGTATCAGTCATGACCAGGTAAACATGACACGTAATGATAATAATATTAGATAATTTTTATAGCGACATTTTCATAAAAAAATTCACCTCACGGGAGCATTATACATAAACTGTTTAGTCCTACATTAGTATTTAAAATTAAAAATTGTGATTTGAATTTATGACGCGTGTGGTAATTTATCATGTCTCTCCACCTGCTTAGCTTTGAGAATGATAACATATTATTATTAAGTGCATGAGATAGGTAGATACATAGATATTTAATATAATATTAAATTTGTTATTAAATTAAAGAAAATGGTCTTTGTCTTTTAAGTATATATATACCAACTATATCAAAATATATATTTGTCAACGTTTACGACCAATACAAAAAATATTTCTAAAAAATATTACAATATAACTATTATAATTAAATAACCATTAATAATTAACCGTGACACGTAAAGATCTCTTTGCAAGTTAACGCCCTTTGTAACAATGGGAGACAACCATTAAAAGCACACTGATATTAATACAACCGTTATCTCTTTTCAATAGCGAACAACGGGATAGGACAAAAAAGGACGCCTATCGATTTCTCTTGAAGGTCTACACTGGTCTGTTCGACTGCACTGCATGAGTGTATTGTAGCGAAATTCCTAGTAGAGAAATTGGGGTTTTGGGAGCCATAACTGCTTTCTGATTGGCCGTGTGAAATTTGAAAAGGGAATAGTGTTCTTACATTTTTTGAGATTAAAAAATCTTTTCCAGAACAAAAATAAATGTCACATTTGTTAAATTAAATAAATATATTTCTGATATTTAAAAAAAAGGGTAACCAAAAGGTGTGTTTTATTATATGCGTTTATTGTTTTTCCATGTACAGTTTTAATTAATTGTTTTTTGGGTGAATTGCGATAGATCAAACAATATCGATAGAATAAGAAAGGGCCGCTGATATGGTTCAGTCACGTGGAACGTAAAGGGTGAATATTATGTTCCAGGCCGATTTTGTTTAGCCGTTATTTTAGTTTGGCAAATATTTGCCAGTTTATATTTAATAGTCGTTAAAAGTAATTAATTACAATTTATTTTGGAGTACTTAAATCTTTAAAAATGTGTTGAAGTGTAATTAAAACATTAAAGCAAACACAAACTTGACTTTTGAAAAAAAAATCATCATGAGCGACGAAGTTCACTTCTACATGGCGGGTTTTATTAATAAACAAAACAGCCATTATTGGGATATTAAACCTTCACAGTCATGCAAAGTCTTTGTCAATTGGGCCTGAAACATTTGTGGTTTCAACAGAACAGTGCTACCTCACACACAGCGCGAGCTACGCTTGAAATAATCTCAAAATGTTAAAAAGTGGCGATATCGACTAGCTTTTCTTTGGGGATACCTACATGAAAAAAAATTCTATGCCAATAAGCTAACAACATTTCCAATGCCCCGGATATGGATGATAATATTCGACATGAAATTGCTGAAAAAACATGCGAAATATGCGAGAATGTTATATAATCTAGGTTAATAGAACACGCAATGTTATATTCTATACAAAATTGTAATTAACCACATATAAATAAAAACTAAATTAATAAAATGTTTTAAATATATTAATTAGAAAGATATACATGTAAAATCAATTTTATTCAAAAATATTGTTGTTGCGCCACCAGGATTCGAACCTGGATCTCTTTCCAAACCGGGGATGGTGCATTATCCAACTATGCTATAGCGGCAATAGTTTTAGCGAAAAAATTTTGAACCTATATGTTACTTTTTTGATATTAATATATTTAATCGTTCCATTGTTTGAAAGAGCCATCTACCTTATTTTTACAGAATCTCAAATACCTTTGAGTAATCTAATAGCAGACGCCAGAATTATCAATTCATTTTTATTAAATTTTGGACACATTGATACAACTTTATTATTAGGAGAACAATGTAAAGTTGTAATTATTCAAAACATAATAAAATAATAAACATAACAAAATTTAATAAAAATGAATTAATAATTCTGGCGTCTGCTATATATATATTCTATAAAATATTAGTGTTTTGTTTTCTATTTTACCCGGAAAGCCTTTGAAATAGTCACAGTAATAATTATTTTTCACAATAATAATTGAGATTAGACCTTCAAACGCTGCCAAAATGCGCCGCATTTCCAATTTCAATTCCCAAAATATTAAATTTCCGCTATTCGGCAGTATTTCATCTGGACTTTGAGGGATTAGAAATATCAACGCCGGTATAACAAATCATCACAAGTTATGAAAATCCACCGCAACGTGAAATGAATTCCACCATAAATATCATAATACATTTCACCGTGAAATCACAAGCATTTGAATACTAATTTACTAAGTCTCCACGTCTTTGGAAACGACTCAAGGCTGATTCTTGAATACCGTTCACATGCGTGCCGTAGAGGTGAAATGCTCGCCTGCCGCCGTGAGGTCAGGGGTCGAATCGGGTAGACGGAAAAAATAATATATCGGAAAGGTATTTATTTGTAAGTTATGAGTAAGTTATTATTTTTATGTAAACATTTTCCCTCTCCATCCTGAAATTTCGAGAACAATCTAAAAAAATATATGAGAAAAAAGTTACTCAATACTTAAATACACCATAATTGTTACCATGGTCACTACATATTTTATTCAGCGGATACCAATAAATGTCACATATTTACAATTTTTATAAATTCACGCGTTCGAAAGACCACAACACTCACATCTACAAAAATTAAAATATATCATTTCATGTTCTGGTGGTTAGGCAAAGAACTTCACATTACTTACCTACGCAAAGTAGATATAACGGTAAGTAACCATTTTTCATCAAACGTATTTTTTAAACGTCAAAAATAAATGTAATATTATGATGTATACCATTCCTCTATTTTTTCCCAGTGAACTGTGTGCATAATACACACACACACACACACACACACAATGTTTTCACATAACTAGAAAAGTATGTACTAATTGTATTCATTCGAAATATAAATTTACATTTTTTTTTAAATCTTTTTGATGTATAATTTTTAATGTTGTGTCACCCACCAAGTAAAGTAGTAGTTATTTTTATAAAATAGGCAGCTATTTTACCAACAGTAAAAAATAAATATAGGGGTACGTTTTCAAAAGACTAAAGATTTTTCAGTAAAAATATTGAAAACTGATAGGATGAGGGCGATGTCGATAAATATTGCAAACGTTTTTATTACGAAGTTTAGGACGCCTAAATTTATTGAATCCAATGAAGGTGTGCGGGTATGCGCGCGCTCACGATTTGGTAACATACACAAAAAAAATACAGCGCGCGCACAATTTTTAACAATACTTCTTCTTCATTTACCGCCTTCCATCGAAGGTTGGCGACCATGATAGTTTCCTTAGATTAGATACCTTGATAGTTGTTATTTGTTCTCTTGATTTATTTATATGTCTTAATACATCTTCATTAGAAATGTGGTCAACCAATAGTAGCCTTATACTGGGTGTGCTAATGTTTTATTTATTTTTTATTTATTAATCTGTTATAAGTACAATGACATTATACAATAATAAGTAGTTTTTTACTTCTACAACTTCTCTAAAAAGCATGTACTTATGCAAAGAAGAAGATAACATATTAATAATTATTGTTTACAATAACTAGTTTATAATAAAATAAAATATAATATATTAATAGCAACGTTATAAAAATATTATAAATTTCGGGGTACATGTTTATCGTTAAAGTATTAATCTTCCTGATTTTTTTATTATTTTCTTCCTCAGCGTACAAATAATAGCGTTGGTCCTTAAAATTGCTTTTTTTGTGCACACGCAAGACGTAACATTGATTGGACCTATTTTAAGATTATGATCCATGTCAAGTAGTACGGAGTAATAATAAAAGTGAAATTAAATTTTATTTATTTACATTACCTGTATTTACGTCCTTATGGGCATAATAACACGTGCAGCTCGTAAAAAACTGTTTCAATTGTTATTAAATATATAAATTATGTACGTGTGCATCTATGTTTTTTGATGTCTAAACAATACATCCACTTTATTCACTAACTTGGTCAATAACATCACGTTTCTAATACTTCAACCTAATTATCCATATTCCCATTAACGACCGAAAAACCATTCCTCCCTTCCATGTCTTATCCTTCTATCCGAATAAGTTTGCATCAAGCATTGTATTAATTAAAAATTACACCTGATGATGAGAATGACACCTAGGAGTATAGTAGTGACAAAATAACTGAACGTGTGTGTAATATAATAGCACTAAATTTTCCTAGAAGTTTGTTACAGATGAAGATATCAAATAAAATGTAACTTATTAAAATGTCCACAGATAATATCAGCTGAGATTTTACAAGACGCTCTGACTACGCGAACTAATTTATAATTTTCTATGACACACCAGTTTCAAAATTAATATTTAAAAAAACAATTATTTTCACAGTGCACTGCGGGAGGTCTGCACGAAATTGCACCGGAATGCAACGGTAATCGAATTGAAAATCGGAAACTTTCTTTAGCTTGAATTATGTCCCGGTTTATAAATAGTGCCGGACCTCACCGCTCACTGCACTCTTCGCGTGCGCCCGTTGCCCGTTCCGTACATTTGTTGTGGAACTCAACAAAAATATTATTCATAGGACACTGACTATAAATCAGCGGGGCTGACATTTACACGGGAATAAATATAAATTTATTACCTATTCAGGTCGGCAGAGGTAAGTAAATAAATGAATACGGAATATATGATAAAAGTCATGATTTGAAATTGGTAGTTATTGGTATTTGTCTGTGACTTTGTTTGCTTCTCCTTGTCTGCTGGGCATGTCTGTTCGGCGTATAAATCTAAACTGCCTTTCATAACTCAAGTCAAGTGAAATGCAATAAAATTATTTGAACGAATTGCCGATTTACATAACATGTACGAGTATGTTTACGGAGCAGTACTTACCGTCGCGGGAAACTTGAGGCTTTGCAGAAAAAAATGATTAGTACAGCCTCATGAAACTCTTTATTCAAGAAAATATATACGGATAAGCATTACTGAATGTGTCAAATTTACATAATTCAATTCATGAACGTTTCAATCGTAGGCGGAACACCGTCACAGTCGGATGTCTGGAGTTTCGTACTATTTTTAATAATACGTAACTGTATAGGCAATGAATCAATCAAAAGTATTTATTTATACATTTAAAATATGTGCATAACTATAAATATGCGGAAAAAAAAACAAAATTAATTAATCATTTAAGAATATGTAAGTATATCTATATATAGGTATTCCTAATTTTTCGCTCAATAATTACGTTCAGATTTTAACGTATCAGTTAATTAATGCATTAAGATTTATTTTCAGAAATTCAAGTTTTGTACTATACTATTTTTTTAAAATTAATAGAAACATCAATTGCTGATATATTATTAGCATAAATTAAATAACTATATATCTTGTTAATCTTCTATATTCCAAAATTCTTTAATCACCAATTATATTATATATTTTATTGCCTTCTCATAAATCTTTGAAAACATTGTATTTATGAATTTATTGAAACTTTGTAAAGTTTGAATGAGCTTGTTTACTTTTTATCACTAATGTTAAAAAAATTATCACACTTTAGGCTTTATTGGTGATTGTTACGGAAGTTCATTAAATTATTATCAAAATACAGAGCCCACTATTATATATGCAAAAAAGGCTTGAATTTGGCATCTATTTTAAATAAAGTAACACATTAAATTTTCATTGCCTACTGCATACATAAAAAAACATTATGTCCATTCAATCATTTGACTGTATTATTAATTCAAATATTATAGTCAAACGGGCGTTAAAAAGATGTTTCACTTTTATTACTGTCTTTTTTGTAGCTATTAAATTAATGTCATTGACCTGCAGTGGTCTTCCAAAAAGAAATTTAACCTATGAACTAGGTAATTATATAAATTTAAAAATTTTAATTCATAACCTTATTACATACATTTTAAAAGTTCTACTTGTAGAAATTTGCATCTCGATACAACTATAAATTGAGAATCTAAATTTAATAATCAATATTTATGTAAACATAAAATTATAATTATTACTATTTTGAAATACAATACCTGTGGCGATCAGCAATAAACCTATCTATGTACTTATAATTTACAAAATAACTGAACATTTATAAAACAACAGAACACTGGTCAATTGTTTCATATCCATAAAACCACTCTCCATAAATGAAGTAACTTGATCAGAAGATGGAAGAGTTCTTATATATTGATACTAAAGTTTAACTTTATTTCGGAAAAACTGTATTTTCAAAACAATTGAATACCGATGTATGAAAATCTAAGATATTTCTCAAAATGACAAAAATTTTTAGTGAACAATGTTTTAATTCTGATCACTAGACATCACATCATATAATAGTCTCAACAGAGCCAAAGTCACGAATATGCTAATTGACCAGTTTAAGTGCAGGGATAGACTAGAATTTGAAAAATTTCCATGATTCCAAACACACAAGCATAAACACTGATTTATAATAGTCAAAGACACTCATAATTATATTATTACTTTTACAATTATATTAAATCCTACATACATAAGAAAGATTGAAAGTAACATCAAAATTGCAAGGATAATGATAAACTACGAGCAAAAAAAAGAATTTTCAAATATGTTTAAACTCAAACACTTCAGAAGTGTTATTTAAAACATACGACGATATATAGATAGTAAGAAACGTTAATTTACCGTAATACCGATATAGCTCTCGTTTTCAGTCGAATTGTATTGAAATTTTAAGACAATATTCCGTAATTTTCTGAAAAAACCCATATTTTTTTCTGTAAAATAAATATTTTGAATGTTATATTTAATGCACCGACGGTGTTACTTTAATTTATAAAATAGCACATATGTACATTAAAAATATAATAAATTATTTCCTCAACATGGGCATAGCCTCGCTGGTATTATGAGTATAATTGTAGGTACATGGTGTTTTATCAATTCTAAAGGTAATTATCATAGTCGCGCAGCGGTCACAATGTATCCACACAGAGGGCCAAGCAACAGCAATCAGTTGTCGCCGATTGTTTTTCGCTTTTATTTTATTTTTATTTTCGTTAATATGTTTGAATTTAATTATCAACATTGTTTCCAACATCCCCACACAACATACTCCCTTCGGATGACACGGACTAGTAAGAACACTTAATTACACATTTTTACTTAATTTGATACATGTCTGAGCGATTAAGTTATAATTTTAAAATAATTATAAACTTGACAAGAATATATATCTAAAACTAAAATAGTATTTAAAACCTAGCCTTTGAAACATGGCATGAAGATGTTTACAGCAATATTAAAAGCTTGAGAAAAGTTTGTAGCGTTTGAATTGAAATAACAGGTTCGACTACATGTAGTAGCTACCTACTTTAATAATATTATTATAAGCTGGTAGAGATCTTCCCATATTTTAAGAACGCGCCGAATATAATGTATACATACCTGCCTGATAACAGCCTGATCAGAAAATGTTTTTATTTATTTTTAAAACAAAAGTATTTATATAAAATAAAAACTACATTTTTTTACCAGGTTACGTTTGTAATTAAGTATTTATAATACGTTTCATTGTAATTATTTGTTAAATGATTAGGTGTATGATATTTTAATCATATATATATTTCAGATTGTGAAACAGTACGAGGTTAATCCTAGTTGTGCTTATGCATTCGCAGTGAATATATTCTTAACCTTGCCATATCAAAATACCCTACTTCTTGTAGATGACAGATCTTAATATATATTGGCCAGGCTTTTCCTAGCTGTGAAAAAGCAGAACTTTTATTAAGAATACTTAATATTCTTTATGTTAATGTTTGAATTTTCTTACTGTTTGTAGGTCAAAATGCCTTTGAAATTAAAATAGGAATAAAGTATGACTACAGTTAGTAAGCAAAGGTGCACCGTTTTCGCCCTCAAGCAAATAATTCATGAACGTTTTTTTTTACAGAACAAAGTTAAATATTTTGAGCCAATTAAACTGCAGATATTTTAAAATGTTAATATAATATTAAATAGCTCTTCGATCCCTCGATAACTCGATACTCTGTGTAGTTTTGGCGAATAATATTTAGAATCCCTTAAGGAAAAATAACATATTCAAGAGATAAATAATTAAGAAAGACTTTTCAACACGCGTCTCTGAAGATTCATATTATATTTTGTCACTTATTATAGTGAATGACAGAAATGAGGTCACGTGATCGACCCACTAAGCGGTAGATCGATCTAGTGAAAGAAACAGTAGGATAGCTACTCTCTTGGTACCTCCGCCAATATTTTACATTTCTATGTCACATCCACTGCGCTGATAATTTCTTCTCTCTATCGAGACTTTTTGCATCCGTTATTTGTCTCGTAAATATCTCTCAATAAAAGAAATGGTTGAATACAATCCTCGGAGATCTACAAGTCGACTATCGAGACCACGGTCGGTAATTGTTCGTTCTTGCTATGTGGTCGGCCCAATGGAGTAATACCAATCGAATATGCCATGTGACTGGAGGTTCCACAAACATTTTGAATAGCTTGTTATATCTTATCTGTCATGCACTATTTTGCAAGTACGACTCCAAATATTAGTCGATAAATCTTTATCTCACAAATATCCAGTACGTTATATTTTGTTAGGGCTCAATTTCTGGGCTCTAGGTCAACACTGACCTGATAAGTGTTTTTTATAGTTTGTATTTGGTTTTTATTTTTTATTTCCAGAAAATTAAAATTTTTCTTTGGCTTAATATTATGACTGAACTAGTTTTCATTGTCTTTAACCATCCACCCTAAATTTTCCTACACCTAGCACCACATCTCTGAAATGATTTTCCTAAAAAACAACCCACATATAAACGTCCTCACATTCCAATCTGTATCTTTCACCCACGTGAATAATCCTGGCAATGAAATAAATATTAACCGATCCACCGCGCAGTTGAACTAATAATTTATTATCCGATAGTTCAACTGCCGGCAATTAATTTATTTCAAGTGTCTAAAAATTCTTAATAGGCGAGCTAGGTCTTTTCTCCGTTGACGGCGTTTATATTATCCGTAGAGGTACCCACATAACGTGAGTATAGGGACGCCCTCCATTACACACACATATGAACACAAATTGAATGTCAATGTGTGGATGGATTTACGACTCTATAATTCTTGCTAACGACTTGAGAGCTTTTATCTAAAATGCGCCAAGTCCGAGCGCAGTGACCACAAAAGGATTTTCAGCACACAACCAATACTCTGTCTCGAGCAGATGTTCGGGTGACAAACATTGAGAAAGGGTTATTGAGTTTGTGAGTGAAGTAACGTGAAGTAAGGGTTTGCGCTAACTTAGTTATAAACGATGTATGCATGGATAGTAAATCTCATATTATTGTTAGCATTATGGTGTTTGAAAGAAATTATGAAATGTAATATGATGAATGCTAAAAATATTGAAATAATTTGTGTATTTGGGAAGTATGTTTTTAGAGATGCGGAATAAGGAATCGTAAATGACGTGACCGCGGGGAATAAAATGAGTAATGCTGCGAATGTAGTTGTAGCTATATCCTGGTATATGTCCCGGAAGCAACAAACATATTTTTTCTGTATATCTTTCTAGTTGATCAATTAATTTGAATTAAAAAACCATAGAAGTATGTTCTAAAAATGCAACTACATAACAACAATATGTTGTCCTTAAAAATGTATAAGTTGTATCAAAGTTTATTCAAATTTCATTAAACGGATTTATTAATTAATTATGGCATCTTCTAGCATGATTTATAAGGTATTTAAGATTCAACGTAATATAAAGTTGACTGCTTTTAAAATTGGAATAATAAACTTATCAATTGTATACATATACAGATTACAAATATAAGTTCTAAATTTGTTATAATCGTAATCACTTGCTGTAGTATAATGGTTAACATATTTCTCCGCATAGGAAGAAGTCCAGGTTCGTATCCAGGTAACAACTAAAATATTTTTTCGATAGGTAGATTTTTTCTGTACATCTTTCTAGTTGATAATAGAGTTCTGATATCAATACTAATGTATAGAAGTGAAGCTTAGAACTAGAAAAAATGAAGCCGGGAACTGGGTGCTTTCGAAAAATGAAAATTCGATAGCTCAAACGTATCTACGTGTGGAAAATATGTTTACTTTAGAGTGAAGAATTAATAATTTTGGTTTAGACTGATTAGATAGTAAAGAAAATGGTTATTATGTTAAAATATGAATTAAATATATTAATTAGAAACATATACATATAAAATCAATTTTATCGAAAAATATTGCCGTTGCGCCACCGGGATTCGAACCTAGATCTCTTTCCAAACCGGGGAAGGTGCATTATTCAACTATGCTACAGCGACGATATTTTTAGCGACAAATTTTCGAACCAATATGTTATCTTTTTGATAATAATACATTTAATCATTCCATTATTTTAAAGAGCCATCTACCTTATTTTTACGGAATCTAAAATACCTTTACGTAATCTGATAGCTGACGCCAGAATTATCAATTCATTTTTATTAAATTTTGGACATTGATACAACTTTATTATTAAGAGAACACATTCTTATTGTGAAGTTGTAATTATTCAGAACATAGACAATAAAAATGTGTTCTCCTAATAGTTATTATGTTGTTTGTGGAATGAATGACTGAAGAAAATATAGTGTAATCTGAACCTTCATCAATCGTCAAACGTGCTCAAGAAGATGTATGAAAATAGACGAGATAAGAGTTTAATTCCAGGACAGAAGGTATGTCGTCCTATCATTCGTCCTTGGTCTTTCAGGAAAACGATATGATTGTGAGTTAGTTAGTGATTACAAACTGATTAGGGTGAAAACACTAAATTTTTGAATAGGGTATGCAGTCAATGAATACGAGGGTTCACGAACTCTGAACAGTCTTCACTGTGTTCTTCAATATCTAGTGTTGTGAATTCAAGAAATGAATAACTCCACTCTACTGCCTCACTGATGTAAATTCTGCTGGGAATATTCATTTTAGTCAAAAAATTTAGTTCCGTTAGAAATCTGTTTGTTGAACCCGTTTAACGAGCAAGATATTTTATTGAAAACTTGTCCGGAATATCTTAAGCCTTGAAAGAATACTTTTATAAATACAGCATAAACGTGAAATTTTACGAATTATATTATTTATATCTCAATTATCCACAAAAACAGTGTTTAATTTACAGCTGTTAAAAGTTACATGTATGTTATTTTTTGTGTTTTTGTTGGATTTTAATGTTTCTCTAACTGGGATGCCGCAGAATAAAACAGTCTATTTGAAATAGTTTACAGCTGATATATATTTTTAATTACTTAACCCATTGTCTATCCGTCGCCATGTTAGGAATCTTGAGATTTAATTGTGATAACTCTTTGAAAAAAAATTTTTTGTACTTTAAAGTAAGTATAAATGTAAGTAGTACCAAATTATTTATTGCATTAAAAAAATCTTAAGTTTTAAATTAAATTGTGACAAGAAATTGTACATTGTAAAACCGATGGATTTTAAACAAATATTTTAAATCTCGTTGTCTCCTAAATAATTTTTCTTTGATTTTTAGTTATCCTATTGAATCAACTTATGATTTTAACTATATTAGCACATAATGAAACACGATAGTTACTTTAAGAAGTAAAAAAAAAAAAAATTTTGAATTTATGTGTAAAATAACGACAGTTAAAATAAATCTATTAAAAAATATATTTACTCATTCGTTATCATCGGTCTATTTCACGCCTGAGTGATATATTATAACTAATAATAATTTAAAAAAACTTATTTGGTACCCCTTGAGTGCTTTATTCAATATTTTTTATAGCTAGTTAAATTTAAAAATTATAATTAATTAAATGGTAGACAAATTTTATTATTTTCATATAAAAAACTACAATAATCATGATACAATTTGAACCCACGTTCATCGAAGTATTCAGTTCCAGTAGTTGTTGTCAAGATCGGTCATTAAATGTTTAGGCGCGACGAAATATATTATTCCTTTCTCCCTTCATCCCCAGTTGAGGTTTATGACGCACTTAAAAGATTTTTATGTCACCTGTTACGGCAAATAAAAATTATTGTAATACATTCTTCACGGCGCGCAGATTTTACGATTTGTTATTATTTTTTAACGCGTTTCTCAGAAGCGCCGGCGGTAGTGTCGCCTTCCGCTGGCTCGGATCCGAACCGCAGCAGCTTTCGGCCGCCGCCACCTTCAAACTAGTTCAGGCGGCTGCGCACAGATGGGGGACTACGCGTCAGCTTTTATAATTTTATTGAATGACTTGGTAAAATCGGAGCGTTGTTTACAAACTTCGCTTTTGGTTTGAAAGCTCTTTCATAGGTGTCACGGTGCATACGTATTATGTTGTGTTTTCATTAATACATATATAAAATAATAACAATAACAGTACAGAACAGACTAACTTACTTGTACCTGTTATTTTTCACGCATAAAAACAATTCATTTTTCACAGTTTTATATTACACTTTCCACTAAAACTTTTTTGGTGGTTTTAGAACATTTTTTATTATATATTCTGCCATGATAAAATATGAATATCTCAAATACACAAAGAAAATTAAGATACAACACTGATTTGAATCAATTTTAAAAGAAATACAAATTTAAATCAATGTCTTCCGTTCAAATGTTAGCAAACAACTAAATATATTTCAACCCTTTCAACCACGCGTTACGCAAAGTTTTGATGTCCGTTATGTTTTATTGCGCCTGGTTCATTTTGGGAGACTTTCTATTTTATTGCGTCTTCAGTTAACAGTTTTCGGTATTGTCCAACAAAGGTGTTGAGAATTTAGAAAGTTTGGACTGAAGGGGTAAACGTTATTGCGCCATATAAGCTGTCACAATAAGTGATGCAATATATTTATGGGTAGGCACTTTTTCAATTTTTATGGCGTCGTAATAATTTACACGATGGTCAAAGTTTTTCTACTTGAAGAGAACCTATCCATTTGTTTAAAAATATTTTAATGGTTTATAAAGAAGATAATTAATTGCTGTAGCAATTTTACTTACATACAAAAATGATTTTCTACATTATAGATTGACAAAATATTTTAATTATTTATGGCGTTTTCCAAAAGTATCGGTTTGTTTATCCTAGATTGAAAAATATTAATAAATAGTTTCATCATTCATATGTTTACAGATGTACCTACCTATTATTATTGGACTTCAAAAATCATTTCTATAAGTTCTAATTACAATTTTTAATTTTAAATATAAATATTCTACCGCACTATAAACATTTTATGTGTAAAGCGCCTTTGAAGTGATTTTTTTTACGAAAATAGCGCTATGTAAATTATTCAATATTATTATTGTTTTTAATCCACTTTTGAAGGACTTAATTTTTTCTGTCCGCTGTTATTTGCTGCCTCGTATTTCCGCAGAATTTGATGATTTCTATGAGTACTACACCTACTAGATGATTGCATTCATCTCTTGATTGTTCGTCCTCCGAGCGATGTGACCTGCCCATTGCCATTTCATTTTCTTGGACTGTCCAATTATATCAATTACTCTTGGCCAGTTCCTCTTATCCGAACTTATTTTCCTGTCTCTTGGTGTGATACCCAACATACATTTTCTCATGTTTATTTTCATTAGGTACTCTATTTCTTTGGAACTCTCTTTTCTTGAGAGAGCATTGCATTAATTTAACACTTCTCGCTATAATCCTAGAAAGTTCATTTTAGAAAATATATATTTAAACAACCTTGCTCCGGTCTAACTTTTTTCGGCGAGAATAATTTCTACAGGTAATAAGAAATTAAATAATAATAAGTATTATATTATAAATTAAAATAAAAACCATAATGTGTAAAAAAATTAAATAATATATATATATATATTGTAGGTATGTAGCGATTTCTGACAAATACCTACCTACCTACACAAAACAAATTTAAAGATTTTCTTATCTCAGTAGGTAGGTACTTATAATAAATTTAAAATTTTAATTAGATACTGGTAAGTTATATTAAAATGGAGATACATTATATTTTATTGATAATTCAGAAATTAGATACATTCTATTTTTATTATTATTATTAGAAACAGAGGAAGAAAGTATTAATAAACATTAATTATTATAAATTTTTTATATAAATTCAAATGCTCACTGTTATTCATATAAATATATGTAAAATAAACTTTTTGTTATACAGTTAATGGAATCATTTAATAATGATACTTACCTATATTTTATTCTAAGGAATTGTTACATTCCATTTTAATGATATGTGTACATGGATGAGACATTACTCTCGTTTCGGACGTTTGGCGGTATAGATCAATATGCATCAATTTTTCTCTGGGTACAAAATATAACGGATAACTGTGACAACCAGTGATATGTCAGAGTTTTGGGTCATTTGTGTTAACTAGTGATGGTAATCCGTTATCATCGTTACAATTGAACACAATCACAGTAGCAATAACGGTTTAACCATCACTAGTATCAACGCACCATACTGATAATGCAAATGATTTTTTTTTACATATCATTTATATAAATAATAACCCACCTGTTTTATGAAAATAACACGTTTTAAAATAACCCACAGAGAAAAATTTCACAAATCTAGGCAAAAAATATATTTTATGATCTTCTTATATCATATTTTATAAAGGTCAACTTTAATTTATATAACTGCTTTTATTCGAAACCTGCGCAGCCGAAACGGTCAAAATCCATTCATTACCATTATCTTATTTATTTAAATAAATAACCAATTAAAAAGGCTCGTCATCACATATGCATATATAGACGTCTTGAATAATTATTTAGTAGGATTTTTTTTCAGAGTATTTTTAATTCAGTGGCGTCCGGAAATTATTACAGTATTACTATAGTAATATGTAAGATAAAAGTATAAGTGCTCATACAGATCATGTGTGGTATGAATATATACGTACATATATATAATTATCCTCATTTTCATTCCCTTATTCTAGAAGCGCTGGGGGTACCTCTCTTATACTTGTACTTAATGACCAACAAAGGTCCAATTTGTAGATACGTCTTAGCAATGGTTTTTTGCCATTCGTAAGACGTATCTAAGCCATCTCAATTGAGATATTAATATATCTATTACTTATAGCAGTTAGGGCTTCATTTCGAAGGTCTGTATATTCTACTCTTAAAAAGGTTTTGAAATGTTTTATATGAAAAATATCATTTTCTTTTATTACAGGAATGGCATGCAAAATATTTTAAGACACGAGTAGGCTTTTGATAATATAGAATAATAGCTGGAGTACTCGGCGTTGCCCGGACTTTACACAAAGTGAAGAGGCTTCATTTAGGAGGGTTGGGGTAATTTTTTTTCGAAATCAGTTGTAGACACAACAATTTTCTTCTAATTTTGAACGTCAACTGTGCAAAATTTCATCAAGAAGTACCAAAATTCTATTTTACGGGGTGGGTAAGGGAGATGGAGGTGATTTTTCTAAATCTTATGTAGATAGTGACCTCCCTCTTGTTTTTAATGTCAGGTGTGCAAAATTTCATCAATCTCTGGATAAAACTGTAGATTTATATATAAAACAAACCCACAGGCACTCTTCTTTATACAATAGATAAAATATTGGTGCTGTTTCCAATAAGAATTTTGAGTAGTTTATATCAGAATTAACATTTCGCTAACTAAGCACATAAAAAATTTATATATATAACTGTTTAATGATATTTAATATTTAATGGAAGTTAATCTGACGTGGTCGCCTAATGATCAAATATTCAGGGTTCAATCCGTATCACGGGACCCCTAAATAGTCTGCTTTTTCATAGCTCGAGGTTTTAATATAATATACTTAGTATGTATCTCTATTCTTTTAGGTTTAAGTTAAGTTACGTATACGAATATAATTATTTAAGATCTTAATAAAAATCAACAATTTAGAACACTCGTTTTTGAAAACTTGTAACTAAAACTGTGGTTTACATATTTCTCTTCAGAACTAAATATTCATATAACACAGACTACAACAAATAATTTTATAGCGTTGGTGTTGACTTTATCTATTTTGCCTTTTGCACGAACATAAGCTTAACTCATTTAATATTTACGACAAATAGTTTTACAATTATTATTATTTAAATAATGTGATAAAATACAGGTAGGTCTTTCAAATATAATAATGAAGTAATACACCAATATAGTTTTAGTTGTAAAGATTCAAAATCACATATTTTTAGACATTTCTTCTGTGGTAGTTATGATTTTCTTAACAAAATGGCATAGGTACTTAATTTCATTTGAGTTGTATATTTTTGTAATCCCATGGAACTCATGTTATCTTTGTATCGGAAATTAATAATGGTAATATGGTTTAAATATTTTCTCTTCATACTTTTACACGAAAAATTAACACATGTCAAAATAAAACGCTTGAGACGCGTTTCGTCTTGTAAGGGGATTATCAATCTAACAATTTAACTCAACAACTTGTATTTATATTTAAGATGGAGGATAGCTATACAATTTTATTTGTATTAGATAAAAAAGGACAACATTATTCATTGAAATTCTGAGGATGTACATAAATTTTGAAATTAAAACAGAATGGTTACTTAGAATAAGTAGAAACTTCTATTTAATGCTTAGATAAATTATTAGATTGATAATGCCCTTACAAGGCAAAACGCGCCTCGAATAAATTAAACGTGTGGAATAAAAAAACAAGTGTTTTATTTTCACATATGTGATTATTGAACTCTACAAACTTACACCGGAAACAGTAAATACGAAAAATTAATTTTCAATCAAACTACGCAAGAAATACGTCCTTGAAATTCGTAATTTAAATTAACCCCATACAACGCCAATGTCAACAATAAAAGAAAATATCTCCATAGATCGGTCGTCTTATTACAGAAGCTGCATACTGCATCCCGTTATATACACACCTATGTGTATATATGTATACCTAATACATGAGCGGCCATTTAAATAATCTAATAAGAGTCTTGAATACCTAAGGCCGAGACCGGCCAATTAAAACCGATAGTGAACCGGCAATTAAGGGGATGTACAATGTTTATTTTATTGCCTTAAAGATGAGACAAGGTCATAAACTCTCAGCCAAACAAGCTACGGGTTTATCCGTTGCCAACCATTTATTCAGGATATTTTATACAGGTACTTACCTATCGAGATTTAATTTAGCTCTAAATAAATCAATTAGATTTTTGGCTCCCAAGTAGGTAGATACTCTTAATTTAGTAATATCTAAAAATATTTATTTGGTGTTACATGAATATTATACCTATCTATTTATTTCGGATACAATAGTTAAATTATTAATTGTTTTGTTTTAACAAAATATACATTTATTTTTTTGTACATGTTCATATACACACTTAGCATAGGTATTTATAAACCATTGAAAAATAATTTAATAGTTATTTAATCGACTAAATAAAATGTACAAGGTTTATTATTACATAAATATATCTTATTACATTAAAAATATTTAATAATGTATAAAATGAAATGTATATTAATTTTTTTTTGTGTTTTATACATTGCTGTTAAATATTATCTAACAACTCGTAACATTAAAATTCTTAATCTTTTCAAACCAGGCAAAATAAATTCTGCGTAAAATATTGAGCTAACGTGGATGGCCGACCGATGGGTTTAAACACTTCATTTGTTTTCAGAAATAGTTTAATTTAGTTATTTGCTTGTAAACTAAAATATTATTTTCCAATTGAATACAATAACCGACAGTAGTAAAATAACACTATAATTTACATATAGTTCAATAGTGAAGTGTTTTCAAATATTTATTTTACTTACTGGTAGGTACAAATAACCAACGTTATTAAAGAAAAACTTTTTAATCCGAATAAAATATTAAGTGTAATATATTAACGTCACATGACGGGTTTATAATATAAGATATTTAAGCAATTTTCATTAGAATCACTTTTATGCAATTTTTTGTATCTTAATTAATTCAGTCTATAAATGTGTGACATTACCCATTAAGTTGTCAGTATTGTTCTCTACACGAATAAAACAAAATCTTTATATATTTAGTATAGTAATCCTTTAGATTTTAGTATTGAAGGTTTTATATTTTATTATTGAATGTTTTTTAGATTTACAAAGATAAACTTATTTGCAATAAAATGTGGTACGTTATTACACCATTAGATAGACACCTAACGTACTAATAAGTATCTGATCATCATCAGCCTGTTTCAGGAGGCACATACTATATGGAGGCCATTATATACCAGCATCTGTCGCTGGATATAGGTATCCTTAAGTACCGCCAATTCTTTCCATCTTCACCCTTTCTCATCCATCTTTTTCCCACTACTCTTTTAATGTCATCGCTCCATCAAGCTTAATAATGATCAACATTTATTCTACCGCTGCGTACCTATATAAGACTAAATAATGTAGAGTCGACCGAGGCGAATCGGATCATTTTAAATTTGAGGTTGAAAAAAGCAAAAAGAGTCATTCGCTTCTAAGCTTAATTTTATAAATTCATAAGCAGTATACATTTCTTCATAATAATAACCATTTAAAATAAAAACAAACTTAAATTTTATTCTTCTAGGAGCAAAAAACATAAAAGTGAGAAATATTCGATTGGCCCGATTTGTGGGGCGAAACGGATCACGCAAAAACCTTTGATAATTTTTTTATTTTTAACAATTTTTTGAAATCAAACTTGTTTTTTTAATACTTCGAAGAATCAATATTATGTAGTAGTTTTGTAGTCGTTGTGCACTAGTAGAAGGTTGTGTATTATTAGTTGTTGAAAACTTTAAGGCACTTATAGTCATCGTCATTCGTTTGTCATCGTCGACGATATATTTATGACTTTTGTAGCATTTCCCACTGTAGCTGAATTTACCTCTAAATATCTTTACATGGATATGAATATTTCCATTCTGTCACTTGCTGGTTATAGTAAGTTTTCAATGGCTTAAATAACGACACATCGAGCAGCTTGAAGACAAGTAACTTCTCATTGAAAACTCGTGTAAGGCAAATTATAAATTACTGCAGCTCAAGGTGTATTTATTACTTGACATTGGACCTTTCTCATATTTTGTTGATACCGTGATTCATCTTTAAGTAAGTACGAACCATGTGTAAATAAATAATTATCATATTTTGTGTTAAGATGATAATAAAACTAAAAAAAATAACTTATCCAATTCACCTCAAGGTGTATGCTCTGAATCGCACCATATCTAAGGATTTCATAACATACTCATTCCAAAAATATTTTATGAAGGTATAGTAAAGAAAAAACGTTTAATTCTATATTCAAACATCATATACATCGCAACTGATAGAAGCATTCAAAATTCTATAACAACCTTTTAATTTTATATGCGAAATTATAGGTTACGTAAGTAGGGTAGGGAGGGGCTAGTTAAGTAATTTTTTATTTAATCTATCATAACTTTTAAACGATACATTAGATTTACTTGATTCCTATAAAGTTAAATAAGTAATCCTGCTTTAAACGTTTTCATTAAATAAAACTATTTCAGATCTGGTTTAGAAGTTATTGCCATGAATGCGAGAAACTTCCGAATTGCTCAACCTGCCCCGTGGGTGGGGTAAGTTGAGCAAGGGTATGGGGCAAGTTGAACAATGAAAATAATGGACTCAATAGTGATATGGATATTGTATAAATCTCCAATTAAACTACATATTTTAAATATATATATTTTAAGTTCCAATACTAATTGTACAGTGAAACAAAAATGATTATTTACTTAACAAAATAAAATCAAAAGCAAACAAAATTTATTCCATATCTTTGGATATTATTACACTCTTAGTACTAGAGGATAGTAATATATTATGACATCAAAAATATTAATGCAGGGTTTATCATCAGTCATCATTGTCGCTATTGCAATTAATGCAAACGTACATAGGCCAGACTAGTATTTGGCACACATTTAGTGTGGGACTATTACTTGCAAGCTTGACACTGGATGAGTTTCCTACAGATAGGCTCTTAGAATAAGTTCCGCAAGAAACCACTTTCAGATTTTAATTTAGAAATGTATCTTGTTCTTTAACATTCGTTAGATGTTGAATTATTTGACAGCGGCGTTCATGCTATTGTGTTCGTCCATTACAGATTACTTAGCAGTTGACTCGTAATTTGAAGTTTTTCTCTTAAATCTCCACACCCTAAAATGAAATACAAAATAAAAATTAAACTTTTTGTAAACAAAATATAGTGGGGCAAGTTGATCAAGTCTGCCCAATAAGCCTTGACTAGACTTATCGAAACAAATGTTAGGTGGGTTAAAACGGTAAAACTTGGGACTAAACAGCCATTTATAATGTATCATATATGTAATGTATCAACACTTATGCGACTGTAGATGGCTGTTTTTGTACGAGTTCAAGAGAAAAATAACGACCAACTTATTTTTTACTGTTTGGTCACAAAATAAACAAAGTATCCTTGCACCTCACTCGATCGTCGTACGGCAACTGGCGGTCGCGCGATGTATTCCTCCTCCCCCCCCCCCCTGCGACGATGAGTTGAAATAATCGGATGTTTATAGCGTAGGGTACAGGGAGGAGCGACAAAGTAATGTGGATAAGAGAAAAGTTTGTTTCTGTCGAGATGTTTCAAATATGAGCTGTTTCCTTATTTTGATCTGATTCGCCCTGCGATCCGATTCGCCTCAGTCTACCCTATTATATTTTAAGACAAATAAAAAACCCACAGTAATTTATACTTATGAAATTAAATTAAATTCATATTACGAATATCGTAATAAGTTTTATGCATTGTTCAATAATAATATAAATATCTAACAGATCTTTAATTATACACTGATATTTTCCGTAAGATGAAGCGTAATATTTATTGTATGAAAGTTAGCAGACGTCTGGATTACGCATACAATTGAGATTCCCAAGCCTCAACAATCAAATCGTTAACGACTAATGGAAGAGTATATGTTTGATTCGGTTTAATGATCACATTAAATGAACCAATTTACAATGCGTTCCGCTACCGAAGGCATAAAAAATTAACTTCGATCTATAAACCCTGCCATTGATTCCTTGGACGAGGAATGCAGCCCGCTCGTATGGCTCGTTAGAGAGGTCGTATTTAGGATTAAATAAATCCCTGATAAATTGGGCCATAGATCATAACAACCGTATTATTTATATCCATAGATAGCTTAATGTCTACCTTCTTAAGTTTTCTATAACACATAGTCAAAAGGGAGTAAGTTATGAATATAAAAAGATTATTTAGGAGAACACATTCTTATTGTGAAGTTGTAATTATTCACAACAGACGGTCTGTGATATTATAAATATGAATTAAATATATTAATTATAAAGATATACATATAAAATCAAAATAAAAGATAAAATTGATTTTATATGTATATCTTTATAATTAATATATTTAATTCATATTTAAAATATCACAGACCTATGTTGTGAATAATTACAACTTCACAATAAGAATGTGTTCTCCTAAATAATAAAGTTGTATCAATGTGTCCAAAATTTAATAAAAATGAATTGATAATTCTGGCGTCTGCTATCAGTTTACTCAAAGGTATTTGAGATTCTGTAAAAATAAGGTAGATGGCTCTGTCAAATGATGGAACGATTAAAATGTATTAATATCAAAAAGGTAACATATAGGGTCGAAAATTGTCGCTAAAAATAGTGTCGCTGTAGCTTAGTTGGATAAAGCACCTTCCCCGGTTAGGAAAGAGATCCAGGTTCGAATCCCGGTGGCGCAACAACAATATTTTTCGGTAAAATTGATTTTATATGTATATCTTTATAATTAATATATTTAATTCTTATTTATAAAAAGATTAGCTTATATATTTTTTTGCTGCAAGATTTTGATGTCAAAATGTCACTTGCTGCAATATGTCATTAAAATAATTTATCTCATGAAATGCACATGATAGTGTAGAGAAATTAATAAGTAAATTAAGTATTGTAGAAATATTTTTAGAAAATATATTCATAGTTTCAATAATATTTCTAATATAGTGATTGTAATTTGTATCTCTATATTGTTGAGTTTTCATCCCCCTTGCCCACTCGAAAAAAATCTATTAATAAGAACAAAACCAATCATAATTATTCCGCGACTCTGACGTTAGACGGAGCTTTGTGAGTGAGATGAAATAATTGATGAATCGATCGATGCCTGATATACACTTTTTGTCTCCCTTCTACACGCAATTTTCGAAAATGTATAAGAGGAAGATTAAAAGTGCAGCATGCACTATCGCTGCAGTGAGTAGTATGTACTAGACATAAAAAAAATATTTATAAATTATAGTCCATGCTTACACATTTTTAAATTCTGAGTTGAACGTTGGTAGGTATCTAAAAATTTGTAAACCGGGGCTTTTGAACATCCTGAAAGGTTTGTTCGTGACACCGGGACACGAGACTTAAAAATTGTGACGTCTGACAATCCTAGTTTAAAGTGACTCTCTTAAAAACGGCTTTAGATTGGTAAATACTTAATGAGAAAATGAAATAATGTTACTTGGTTTTTTAATAAGTTTACATAATTACGTGTAAACAAAATTGATTTCTTCAGTCAATAAAATATCAAAAATATACCTATGTAATATTTTACATAATTTTATTTATTTATGTGCATGGTTTTCTGCATTGTGAGTATTTAAAATACGACAACTTAAACAATTTCTCAGAACCACTTAAAATAACGACACAATTTTTTTCTAAATCTATAAATCAGTTATTACGAAATCGGGCACATATCCAGCATTATTTTATCCTCGCGATATTTTTTGGTCGTCGCTCGACTCCAACACCTCCCAGCATCAGATATCAGGTGATAAGAATTCATCTTACATCCACCACTTAACATAAATCCCCAACTCTAACTCCTTTGCCTTTATAAGAATATTTTCTGTTCATCCCCCTGCCGCGGCGGGGGGAGGGGTGCAGCGGAGAGGTTGACACCCCTATCGTCCCCACCCCTGCGCGTAGACCAATCGGAGCCACCGGGAGTTTTCGGGGGCGGGACCAGTCAGAAAAAGACTGATTGTTTTGGAAATGATCGCCGCGTGGACAGGACGTGTGCTTTATTTCCGCAGGAAAAGGATGCGTTGGACTTTGCGTCAAATTTCATATTTAAAATCATCCAATGATGTTCGTGACAAGGTGGTATTTTTATTAATAGTTAGTGTAGGACGTTTATTTTAATGGAAAATAAATATTTACAATATAATATTTATCTATTACCTATGCATGACAAACAACGAATGATAGAAATCAATTTTGATGACGTCTTATGAAAATATACCTAACATATTTGCACAATCTAAAATTTAATGGTAACATTCATAAGTATTTTAATAACATGTTGATATCATTTTTTAAATATATAATTATTGCTCAATAATTTTTAAATGTTCTATTGATAAATGATTTACCTACAGGAATATTTTGTGTTGGTTATAAAATTCATTATTTATTGATATTGAATTTTTATAGTTATTAACTATCTATACTAAATATAAGTGAAAGACCAGTTAAGTTAGTAATAATTTCATAATATGTTCGTACTAATTGTGATTCTAAGTGAAGGTATTTACTTTAAATAAATATACTTATATTAGATATTTCCACCATTTCACGTTTGATAACACATATAAATAGGTAGGTACCTTACTACATAATATTTATATTAAAAATAATACAATTTAATTACAGATTTAATATTTATATAGGTATGACCTGACTTTTCTTGAACAGTATCATACTTTGACAATGTTTGAGGGTTTAGTCCTCAGTAGCGACTAACTAATTTAGTCATATCTTCATAGCACAACGATTAGTTATCATGTTCACATTTTTATACTTATTAAGTAGGTAGGTATTTCAAAAAAATATTACATAATTTTTGAATATTTATATTCATTAGATATAAAATATGCAGGACAAGTATAAATAATATAATCATGAAAGACTATAGGTACCTATTAAGTAGGTAGTTAACATTTATGTTTAATTAAGTTTTGATCAAATATCTGTTAATTTTTATAACAAGCACTTTCCTTAGTGGTGCTTTAATATTTAAATGTTTTTAAAATAATTATGTATTGGTATTATATCAAGCATTCGCAAAACTGGCTTTGAAATTTCTAAGAAATGTCAAAAGAATTTTACAAATTTTTAACTCATTATTTTACTAAAACTAATATCTACATCAAAAAATTGTTCATAAGTTTTTATTTCAGTACCTCAGCTTTAAGATCCGATTTTATATTTTAATGTTATGTAATGTCAAAAATATTGAGAAACCAAATTCTTGACTAGTTTTAATTTGTGACACACGGATAATTTCAACCGCTCTGCACAAATAATTAGTTGATAATATTATATTTTACCTATTAAATAGATTTCACCATGACTAGTTAGGTAGGTACTCTAGTGACCATCCAAATAAGTAGTTTAGTTTGGAAATAATAAGTGTATTGCTGTAAAATGTTTTCATTGTCAAATCTCTATTGTCGTTTTTTGAAAAGTTATGTTTTTAATCATTTATATTATTTTTAAAAAAAATCTCTTAAATTCTCCTAAAAAATTAAAAACCTGCACGAAACAAATATATTATAACTGATTCACCAGTAACAAATAAATTGCCAAATATGATGGATAAATTTATTAAATGGTAAAGATGATGCGCCGATTTAGTCGATAGATTTTTTAATTTATTTTCGTCGATCATCTTATCTATGGAATTAGTTCATTCACGGAATTACGCTAATCATCGGTCTTCATACGTATAACTCTTCATAAGTAGGTAGGTACTTAGGTACATACTTATCAACATCTATTTTTTATTTATTAATTAAATAGTTATTTTCAAGGACAATATTTATGTTGGTACTCATTTTTAATAATTGCAATCACAATAATCGGGTTTTCGGATTGAATGATTTTTTTCTTAGAATAATTATGTATTTGCTTTCAATAGTTCAACCTGTGATTTTTGGATCATTTAAACAACACTCGACCTGGCCTTAGTTAAAACTACCTATAATCAAATATATTTTTATCTACCATTAATCGGAAGTTTCCAACTATAAAGCTATCCCTTAATTCCGGAGAGATAAAATCTTTTAATTTCTTAACTATTACATTTCCCGAAGTATCTATATATTACATCACAACAAAAAGCATCGAATTACATCTTTTGAAATCGTTATGCGAACTTTAGTGTCACCCATTTGTTGGAGACAGTCACCGAACAGTGGAACATGATGACACTATAACCGTTCCAGTCCTCGATCGCACACGTCAATCATTCCTGTCAAACAAAGTGTAAAATAAATTACATAAATGCATTCGTGTGCATTGTGAGCTCAACGTGAAACCGCTTCATTACACTCAAAAGTGCAATAAACATAACAAATTCTTACGGAGGGAGTTTAGCGATAGTCGTCGCCGCTAGGGGTAGGTATATCCATTGCACAACCTTGGCTGGAGGCATTGTTCTCGAGCTTTAGAAATTCTCAACAATAAATTAAAGATTATGGCGAAATGCTGTAGGGTTATTATTTGGGATCTTACCTGAGATTGTATGTTCCACAATGACATTGCGTTCGTTCTAAACCACAATGCTACTTTCGGGTTATAAATTTTGAAGTCGGCGTGCGTGCAGCGTGTGGGAAGGTAACTATCAGATGCTGCGAATTTTTTTTATTTAGTTTTCGCAAAAGGTACGGCTTAGTAAAGTTATAAATTTCGGCGGCTCTTTGAAAATGTGCCTCTTAAAATTAGCCACGATGCTCCCTATCTAATCGGGAACGTAAAAGGATAGGGATGAGAACAATTAAATTAAAAAATACATATTAATATTTTAAAAATAAGTTTTTAATAATGGTATATAATTTTTACGCACTAATTTAATTTTTTTGATTAGTTTTAATACCCATCTAAACACATTACTCTAATATTTTAAAATGCGTTCTAGGAAACTCATAGATTTTGCAATAAAATATGAGATGCGACCAGTAATAAAAATAAGCGGTTTATAACTGTTAGATAGAAAATTAAAGAAGACCACTGAGACTGATTTTTACAATCGCGTTCCTTATTTACTTACTTACCATCAAGCCGTTTCTCTGCGGGGGTAGGCAGAGAGGATAGAGCGCCACACTCTTCTGTCTTGACACACAACTCTCGTCTCATCCACATTCATACATCTTCCCATGCAAGCTCGACGATTATTGAGGCTTCTAACAAGACCATCCTCGAGTATTTGGTTTACCTGGTCGTGCCAAGTCTTCCGAGGACGTCTTCTCCTTCTGGTGCCATTAACATTTGCGTCATATAGCTGTCTTATATGAAAAAACCACCTTAGTGATCCTTTCTTAATCTTACTCACTATACTAAGATCAGCTTTCATTCTTTCGTTATTTCTTCATTCTTTACTCTGTAATAAATGGATTTGCCACATATACGCCTAAGTGATATCATTTCCAGTGCATTCAGTCTACTTTCGTTCCTCTTCTGCCAGCTTCAGGCCTTACTACCATACATCAGTGTCGGTACCAGGACTCCTTTGTGTACTCACCTACTAGTTTTGCCTCGGTTGACAAGTTCCTATTGGTTATAATTCCATTCAAAGCGCCGTTCAGATTGTTTCCTGCAGTTATCCTCCTTTCGATATCTTTATCTCAGTCTTTCCAGTTTTATCAAATATACAAACTCATCTACTTGTTCCAAACATTCATTACCTAGATATATTTTGCACGTTGTCTTGCGTTCCTCCTTCTCAAATACCATCACTTTCGACTTGTTGACATTTCCTTGCATACATCGTACATTCTACTCACTAGCTTCTGTATCTCTTGTTCATTATTCGCCATTAATACTGCATCATCGGCGTACAATAAACAGCATACAATCTAATTGCCCATTTTCGCTCCTACATTCCAGTTCTTTCGTACAATTATCCATATACAAGTTGAACAGCCATGGAGACATTACACAACGTACCTAAGGAAGAAAAATAAAAGTACATTATTAAAATTATTATTTTATTATCATTAATTAAAATGACCTAATGTTAATGACAAATTTTTAATACTTCAAATTAACGAACAATCCACTGCAATTTTAATGATTTTATAACTCTTTTTATATTTATATTTCATATGATCCCTTTTGCAAATTTCTAAAACATAGTTAATTTAATTTAAGAAGAGACTAAAAACGCACCTTTTCAAAAAATCATTTCCAGTTCAAGCAATAATTATAGAAACAAAGATAATGTAGGACTATACACAGTTTATGCATAAAGCGCCCTCGAGGTTAAAGTTTTTACGAAAATAGCGCTATTATTATTATTATTACATCCCAAATCCTCAATTTCTTATGTAGATACTCCACTTTTACTCAGACAAATATAAAATTTGGCACTATTTACACAGTATCAATGCCCATTATTATGTAACTTTGTGCTTTTAATATCATAAAATAATTAATATAGATATATAATTGTGCATTAGTTTCAAATATAAAATCGTTTTGTATATTTATCTTAACCGTTAATAAATCTTACCTATGTAATATATAACTATATTATTAAGGAGAACACAATCTTATTGTGAAGTTGTAATTATTCAGAACATAGGTCTGTGATGTTTAAAATACTAATTTAATGTATGAATTATAAATATACGTATATAAAATCAATTTTGTCGAAAAATATTGTTTTTGAGATCCAAGTTCGAATCCCGGTAGCGCAAAAACAATATTTTTCGACAAAATTGATTTTATATGTATATATTTATAATTCATACATTAAATTATTATATAACTACATGTTTAAAGGAAGCTAAGTAGTAGTATTTTTAATAGTAATTAATAGTTTTTTTCTTTTATGTACAACTCGGGTTTCTAAATATTTCACTTAAAGGCTGGCCTCATTTTCTCAGCCAATCGTCGGCATCCATCAATACCATCCTCCCCTAAATATTTACTAGAATATTCCCATAACGCATTTGTATCAAGTTCAGATTTTTTGTGTCTGTAAATTATCTATTCCTAAATCTATTTTTATAGTAGGTAGGTAGGTACGCAGTCTTGCCTCGTTCTCAATCTTGGCCCTGCCGGCCAGCCTCGGTATAATTTATAGAACGCTTACAACAAAGAACTTTTTGCCGTGTATACAACTCTATTATAATGGTGGCCGTAACGTATAATTTTGTAGTGAGTTTTCAAAAGTAAATCAAGTCAGCAGGTGGTCCCCCGTACGCGTAATAAAGCCGTCACTTTAAACAATATTCTAGGGAGTTAACCTTTCGTTTTTGTAATAAAAGTTATTTCTTATTGCCCCGAAGTCATGAATAAATTATTTCACACAAAAAATAACGAGAATTATTAGTCTTTAAACCAGATTTCTGTACCTACTTCAAAAGTAGAGCTCTTTTTTACATGCATTATTCATACTAAGCTCTAGTAATTCACACGTTTAATAAATATTTGCTTTTCTTTAGACATATCTACTTCACAAAAAGTAAACTATAATTCCGTTGGGTTGGCGAAAATCGACTATTTAGAAAAAATAAAATAATTGATTTCTTTAATAGCGCTGTGATCATCCCTATGGGAACCGATATGAACAGTAAACTTTTTATTTATTTTACATACACATTTAAATTATTATCAAATTCTGTTTAAATATAATACCAATACACCTCATAATAATTTACCTATACTTACAGAAATTCAGATTCAAATATATTCTTGTTATATTTCAGGTTTTTTGCCATTTCACACAGTAAGTTCTGCAAATACTGATATTTTATAAATGATAAGCAAATAGTTAATTTCTGCAATGAAACAAAAAACCAAAAATATATTTTTCTTAAATAAGATAGAAGTTTTAGAAGTCATCAGAAACCTAACCTTACCAGGTAACCCAGATACTAGAAGATGGTCCTATTAGAAGCCTCGAAAATCGACGAGCTTCTATGAAAAGATGTATGAATGTGAATGAGGGGAGAATTGTATTTCTGGACAGAAGAGACTCTCTACCAACCCCTGTGGAGAAAAATCGCGATGGTAAGATAGTTAGTTAGTCAGTCAAGAGTTTTTAATTATTTTCAGTTATATTTGATCTTAAAGAAACCTAGGTAAGTAGATATAATTATTCAATTGATTTAAGTTATTTTTAAGGCTTCCTTCGCACATTAAAGCGTACATCCTTATTTAAGGCTTTCCACATATTGTCTGGTATATTGATACATATAATTGATATGGATTAGTTACTACCCTTTCGATAATTATTTTTTAGTTATGTATGTACTTTTCAAACAGGTGTTAATAATGGTCCGTAGTTTAATATTTTGCTAATGAAGTAATGAAGCATATCAGAAATGATATTTTGTAGAATATTAAGAAAAATAAGTAATAATCTAGATTATCATACTTTTTTAATTTTTTCAAAGAGTGCAAAACTTTCGGAGTATTGTCGTTCAAAGTTGGGCTTGTTGAAATATGCTCAGATTATCAATATTCACCGTGTGACGTCACATTTATCTCTCTCTCTCACACACACACTATACCACAAAAATAATTTACAATGTATGTGAAAACTCGACGACTTTTTCTGATGCTAGTTTCTACAATAAATCTCTTCTGTTCGTTTAACAGAAAATTTCTAAGTACCTATATTATTACATCAAAAATCAACAGTCCATAGCTACAGTCTAACAATTAAATAAGCTCACGCTCTAACTCTTCAATTTTGCGCACACATGTATAAATATATATTCTTTTATTATTGTATTTACATATTTTATAACTTATTTATAATTTCTTACTTTCAATATTCTATTGTATACAAATATATATATATAATTGTTAGGAACAAAAATGTTTATTTTTCATTTCAGTTACTTCTAATTATGGCAGTAACAATTAATACAGTACATCAATAGCATGCACACTTATCGAAATGAAAGCTGGCAGAAAAACTCTAATTATAAAATAATGTTATTGAAATTGCCCAGCTATTGAATAAATTCGATGAACGAATTGTCACATTAAAATCTTGCTTTGATACAGTTGCGCGCTCAGAACTTTGATTAAATTTGCGACGTTGTAATATTATGTCAACTGAAATGGTATATAAATTATTTTAAGAGCAGTAAGCGTTATTTAAAGCTGGGATAATATCCAGACTTGTCGTTAAAACTGACAAGGCATAACTCAAGCAGAACTCAATTTAGCGTAAAAAGAAACTCCCATTTTCTAGAAAATTCCTTCCACCTCGTTTTCAGAGATGTAGCTCAATTATTAGATAAAAGATGCTCTTCAAAAAAAAAAAAAAAAGTTAACTCACACAGAACAGGCGGTCAGTTTTATTTTAAATCTATTCAATTTCTCCTCCTTTCTTATATTTTCTGGCATTTCATTACAAAATTTCATCACACAATACATCATCGATTTCTGAGATTTGGCTTTTTTCCTGAATGGCAGTCTCAGTCTATTCCTTTCTCTTGTGCAATGCTTTCGCTGATATTTTCTTATTGAGGATTTTGTAAATATATACCATTACATTAAAATATATTTTCTGCTTAAAGGTTATCATACTCAGATCTTTCAGCATTGCACTGATCCGAGTATATCTTTATAGCTTTATTTTATAACACTGACAATTGTTCCATTTCTTCTTCGTTAGCCAAAAACTAAATGCGATTTATTTTACTTTTCCTATTTTAGCAAATAAGTTTCTTAAGACTTTCTCGCTTTTTATAATAGGCATGTTCAAAACTATTTATTTAAGATATTTGGAAAACTTTTTTAAATTCTTACAGTATGAGTTCTGTGCATAGTTCAGTGAATTCTAAGCATGCTTTGCCAACATTTCAAAAGTATCAACTCTTCGCTATTATAAATATAATATATTAAATGTGTCAAGATTTTAATTATTTAAACAGCTTTGTTGAATTTTTATCACTTTTGCGCACATCCATAGATCTCTCTCCAAATATAAAAAATATTTGTTAGATTCATTAAAAATATATTTTTTTATGAAATTTTTTACAATTTTTATAATATGAGTATAGAGTATTTATACATTATTAAAGTAAATTTTTTTTAATCAATTTTCTCTCCAAAAAATATACTAGCTCTTGTGCTTGTAGAGGGAGTTACACTGTAATAATTTATATAATACATTTGTAAACTGTAATGTAATGGTAAAAGTATATCTAATTTAGTAGGTACATATATAAATTAGTTATAAAAACAGATATTTTCGTAAAAAATGCAAAAATATGAATTAGTACTGAAAGTCTTTCCAACGTGAAAACAATGTTATTCAATATTATATGCTTATATTATATTATTAACTTATTTTTATTAGAACTTGATATAATTATTATAAAATCTTTTATGAATATGTAGTTTATGTGGGAATTCGCCTAACAGTTTTAAATTGTATTTGTGAAGTAATAAATGCCAAATTAAGAGATTAATTTAAAATTATTTTATAATGAAATTTGTTTAAAAACATTATATAGTAGATTATATTACATCATCCAAAACTATAGTGTGTTTAATAAATATCCTCTCAACTTTCCTCCTCACATTTTGTTGAAAAATAGGTAGGCACTATTTTTCAACTTTAGATTTTTTGTGAAGCATCCCTGTGAAAGCATAACACTGTTCGAGGCTCGGTGGAAGTCTATACTGTTATATCATAAGTTTGGTTTATTTTTCCCGGCTACGGACCATTATATTGCTGCGTATATCAACCCCCTCTCCATTTCACCCACCAACACGAGCGAAGTAAATGAGAAAAGCATTCATCGTGATATAAAGGGTTTTTCTTGTTAGATTGTATTATAACTTAGTGCTCTATGCCAGTGTGATAGCGTTAAAATCAACTATTACACCGGATTGTTCGGCCTAGCCTCATATTTGCGTTTTTCATAAAGAAAAATTATGCATTGCCTACCTTCAATGAAAATTGTAACAAATGAAGACATTTTTAAATAAATTCTCGATGAATCATTCGCATAATATTATATTTAAGAAATCAGTTTTAATCACTTGCATTTTCATTTTATTTCTATTAAAATATATAATTTTATTTAGGAATAATTATATATTACACACAGTTAAAAAAACGTTTCCATAAATTCATAACGTAAAGTTCAAAATTACAAAATATGTATTATTAGTGGTAGGTATTACATAAAGTATATTACTCATGTACGATGTGTCTGAAAAACAAATAAAAATACATTATTATAGTTAACATGATGGTCACTTGGATGGTTTATGCATGTACAGTTTACATGCATAAACTATCTAATAGTACAGGACCAAATGACGTTCGAAAAATATCTGATAAACGAATAGTTATTCTAGATTATGAAATATTACCCAATTAGAAGCTTAGAAGTTAAAAGTTGTTTGGCACGACCACGTAAACCAGATACTAGAGGATGGTCCCGTTAGAAGCCTCAATAATTGTCGATCTTATATGAAAAGATGTATGAATGTGTATGAGGCGAGAATTGTGTGTCAGAATATAAGAGTATGGCGCTCTATCCTCAAGTAAGTAAGTAGAAGTTTCAACAGTCAACTGACCTTGCGTGATAGAATAGAAAAGTTTCCTATTTGCTTATCTCCACAATAAAATGGTGTGATGGTAAATTAGTCATCTAATTTCAATTTTTCTATAGTATGCTGGATATATATTAATTACAAATACTAGCTACATTCGCAGGTATAAGGTACAATAATTTTAAATAGAAAGTAAATTAATAATAATTAGTATATAATAAATTGGTCGGTTTTTATGTATACTAAGTAAGTAGTAGATAAATCCTCCCCAAAAAATCCGTAAGTAGTTGAAAAAAAAAGTATTTTTAAAATATTTTATTTATATTTATTGGCTAGAATAAATATTTATAGAGTAATAATATCTAACCAACAAAATCATAACACTGAGTTCGAAATAATCAAATAGTAGATCGTATACTGAAACAATGGAACAAAGCTAATATAGATGACTTGTTTTAAATGGTAGTTGTAAAAATTAATGGAACATTTGACTTGAAATCTATCGCTCGTGCAGTGTAATAACGTGTACGGTTCAACAAAGGGAAAAATAAAGTGTACCTACTGGTACCTACATACCATTATACCATACATACTTGTTTCTAGTTTATGAAAAGGGTTTACCTACAAGTTTTTCAATAATTTCACTTTTTATCCAGAATTATTTATATTCACAATGTACACTGTAAATAAATAATTCGCTTGAAAAAAGCTCTTATAATAAACAATACTAAACCGTTAAACAAAATTATATAAAAATTGAGATCTCCTGAATTCTAAACAATTCTCAGTTCGAATGGTTTAGTTAATGATTTTTAAAATAAAAGTTGGGTCGCCTGAAATAATGTTTAAAGTACATAAATAGTATATAATATTACTTTTAATATTTACTGTAATTAGCAAAATATTGTGGTTTGACGGTTTAAACTTTATTCTGTAATAAATTTAATAATTTCTGTGTTTATAAACTCATCTGTAAAGATTGAACTGTTCTTGTATGCAATAAAGGGTTGTAATTTTAATATAAGAGTCAAAGTATTACCAAAAAGTAGTAAAAGTAGTTTCTCTGGATTTTCAGATAAACAATTTTACGTGAAAACAAGATCTTTCTTAAACGAGATAATTTAGATTCGTTATATATCGGTAAAGCACGTAAAAATAATCAAAACATCATAAAATTAACATTTTTAATAATTTAAGCACTAGTATTAATTATCTTAAAAATATTTCCAATAGTTTCGGATCATTAACCCCACATATTTCACCATCATGCTTATTGTATATTGTATGCATTCAGGAACTAGAACTATTGTTAAATAATTTAATTCATGTATTGTTTAGTTTTTTATCACTCAGATAAAGGAAAAGTATTTTTCTGAAACCGGTTGGTTTTTCATATAAATATCACGTGATTAAATACCAAGTCAATTGTACAATTTTACTGTGTAATATTATTTCATGTTAATTATTAATTTAAGGAATAATATTTATTGATGAAATACGTCATCATTCCTCCTCATCCGAGTTCATTTATTTAGGCATTAGGTGCCTACAGGAATGTATGAATACTCGATGCGGCCTTAAACATAGGAAACTTTAATAATGATTTTCTATAAAAATAAGAAAACATAAAATATTGAAATCCATCATATAGATACAATATTATTCAACAAAACACATTCCCTAAGCACACAGAGATACTCGAGTAAGACATTACGACCGGCGTTATGGGAACATTTGCGTTTTGGTTCCCGTTCAGGTTGTTTCATACGCGTCGGAAAACGGACAATGTCCGGTTGCCGGGCACGCCGGTATAGGTACACCGGATCATACACGGAAAACTACATATGTAAATTCTCTCCATAAACTGAAAATACTGACTGAAAATTATGCCGAGTGGCCATTTTATGCGACGTTTATATGGGTGTTGAATAATATTTTATTTTTATTGGATAACGTTATATTATCTATGCTACTGCAAACCCTTCTGTATCGGGACGAGTAGGTACCTACCTACAGCCCTCTAGCGGGGGAGTCGCTAGGAAGCTTGATTTATGTGTATATATATTATGAACGTATAAATACATAAAAAAGGGCCAAACATCCATTTTGATGCTTTTCATATTGATAACGCTTCTTTGAATCTTGATACGCGTATTTCGCTTAATATTATATTAAATGTATATAGTATTTTTGACACACAAAGCAAAATATTCTAAATAAGATATGATCCGAGTATTGAAGTATAACAAAGAACTTGATATACTCAAGTTAAAAGCCTCAGCAACCATCGAGTGCAGATTGATAATAAAATGCATTATTTTCTTATACCTAGGTATCTACCTGTCATATGGTAAATATGATAAAGGTATTGGGAAATAATTTTTTAAATATACCGTACCTATATATATAACCAAAAATCATCACGATTTTGGCTTTAAAATAATTACCAAGTGATTAATCTGTAACTTTTACCTCTATACGTGACATAGCCACCGATATATTTATTTAAAAACAATAAAAAATACATTTTAAATAAGTATTATTTTGTTTTTTTCTACATGCACATTTATCTCTTTTTATTAAAATAATTATATTTATTATTAACTGCATTAAAACTACATATTTAACTCTTTTCGAGTGATTTATTATTAGTACTTTAACTACAGTAAAAATAATACTTTCATTATTACATTGCCATCTAGAAAATTACAGTTTACTACAATTTTCAGATATGTAATAACATTTTAAGAGTGTTAGTATTAGTACGTTAGTAAAAGGTCGACAAAATTTTAATTAAAAAATGAAAATAAAACTGCTAAAATGCCGAACATTGCAGTCCTCTATGTACGAGTATGCACACAAAAGCTCCGCATCCAATGACTTTGTACCCCGTAAGCTTTTTAATCCTCCAAAGCTTCAGGCCATACAAAATTATCTGATTGCACGTGAACTCCTATAACCCATCAGCTCAAATAGCCATGAACAGCGTGGAATGGCTTTAAATGAAGTAAGGGCAGTATGACCTTATTTTTCCAAAGGGACTTATCACCCCCAAATCTGAAAGTACAGGGTTCAGGACGCGGAAGTGGCGGAGAGGGTTTTTATTTACACAGGAACCTTAAAAGCATTTTAAAATTATGCTTAAAGCTACATTTGCGCTTTTATGGGTCATTGTTGGTGATTCTTTTGGGGATTTTCGCAAGCTTTGGGAATACGTGTAGGAAGAAGGGTACCAATGTACCCACGTCGGTGCGGACCTTTATAAATACATTAAGGTGTAGGCACCCACGAATTAACTTACTAGAAAATACAATAGGTTTATTTAAAGAGTAACTTTATAATTTTAATTATTATTTCAATCGTTAATATTTTTTATTCTTTTTATCACAGAATCTTAATTTTACAAATTGAGTTCTCTATGCCACGTATTTTTTAAATGTTAATATTTATCGATGACAATATTTTTTATTGTAAAAGCGTGCTTATTCGACACAAATTATCTAAGTATCAGAACTGTGACATTTTAGGACATAATTAAGAAATATTTGTTGGTATTAAAATCGACTTCTTCAGTCTCTTAAATCATAGATAGATGAATTAAATGTGTAGTTTAATTAACGTAGTTGAATATTACATAGCAGTGGTTTATGTGATTAAATCAAATTGTGAATTTGTGATTATGTGAGTTTTTGTTCTACACTATACTATTCTGTGCATATTTTTATATACATCACACAGAAAATAAGGAAAAAATATTAATGTTAAATTTTAAAATGGGCATAAAATTAGTAAGAGATATTCGAAAATGTTCAAATACTTTTAACCAAATTCAGGTTAATTATTTAACACATAATTTGTTTTCCCGTATTTCCTGCCAGGTATTCGAACTGTATTATAGAAGCGTGACTTCGATAGCATTGAAAAAAATTGGTTTAGCTACAAACTTGAAGAACAGAACAAATTTGACATCTGATATATATAATATAGATGTGTTACAGTTCACAGTATTTTAATATTAATTAATCGAGTAAATTAGTTTAATAAATAATTTGTTCACGTTACGTTATTAAAAAGCATTAATATTTAAAATTAAAATATTACAAATATTGCCTCAGCATGTGACAATGAATAAAAACTGATTAAAAATACAACAGTTAGTAATAATAATATACACGTGGGTACCTATATTTATTAAAGAACTTTAAATATTTATTAAATATTTTTTTTAGTGATTATCTGTAATTTTAAATGAAATCGCTATTACGGTAACAAAGTTAGTATCACAATGAGTAAGATGAAGAAAATTCGACACTATTCAAAGGCGGAAACTAATCTCATCCCCAAATAAAATTCTTTACTTCGTACAGCCATGTAGGTGGGTAGATATATACATATATATATATATGTAAAGTAATTTGCATTTGGAATAAACCGACGACATTCGTAGGGCAATATTTCAGGCTGTTTCCAATTCCACATTACAGAGCAACAAACGTATATCTACCGGATCGCAATATCCGGCCGTAGGTAAATCAGGCTGTAATAAATTGTGCCCGGCCTTCATCCCGCTCTGTGTCCAATCAACATTGGATTTACAGGAGTGAATCCAGGAATAGAGTAAATTTTTAAATAAAATAATAATTATTATATATTATGTCTATTAATTTTTGAATGATTCGATTTAAAAGTAATGATTTATTTTGGATATACACAGCAAACAATGAAATATCGTAGGTATTAAAAAATTATAGCACTTATAACGTAGTTTTGGTATGAAAGAAAAATATAGAAGTAAAGCCAGAAGATTCTATGGGTTTATGGAACGTAGTTGAGTGAGAAGGGGAGGGAAAGAAAAAAAAAGATCTGTAAAAGACCTGGCATCTGAATAGATAGTCTAGATATAGCTCCAATAGAAGCTTCAACAATAGATAATCGAGCAAACGAGGAGATGTATGAAAGCAAAAGAGGCAAAAAATCGTTTTAACATGTTATATATACATACAAAATATTCTATTTTTTTTGATCTATACATTATCTATGAAACATTATATCACTGGGCGCGGTATTTTTAAAATATTTTAAATTTAAATTTGTATTTAGGTAGGTATATAACTACTTACTTACCATCACGCCGTTTCTCGGCGGAGGTAGGCAGAGAGGATATAGCGCCACACTCTTATCTACTCACATACAATTCTCGCCTCATACACATTCATACATCTTCTCATACAAGCTTGCCGGTTATTGCGGCTTAACTGATCATGCCAAGTCTTTCGCGGACTTGCTCTATTTTTGATGCCATCAACACTTGCATCATCTATCTTCTTGCCATTTTCTCTTCATTTATCCGTTCCATATGACCAAACCGCCTAAGTGTTCTTTTCTTAACCTTACTCAGCTTTAAATTCTTTCCTAATATGCCTAAGTGATCTCATTTTCACTGCATTCAGTCTAGTCTCGTTTCGGTTGATAAGTTCCCATTAGCTATAGTTCCATTCAATGTGCCGTTTTCTTTATTTCTTGCAGCCACTCTTCTTTCGACATCTTTCTTACTTTTTCCGTTTCGATCAAACCAAATTCACAAACTCGTCTACTTCTCTTGCTTTTAGTTACCTATACGCAATGTTATTTTTTATAATTTATAATACAGTGTGTCCCAAAATACTTTTTCATTTTGGTTCAATCGGTGCACCGACGTAACGAGCGCGAGAGAGGCAAGTGGTATGCCGATCGCTAGCCGCATCCTTAAGAATTCAGTCGCTATGAAGCGTGTCCTTACCAGTTGTTCGTGAATTTTTTCCTGGAAAATTGATATCCCGACGAGGTGACATAAACTGATTAGACACCACTTAACTTTTTCCTACGGGGCTGCCTCAAATCAAAGGTATACAGTAACGATCCTCCCTCTCTTCATTCAACCAATTAAAATAAAATATCTGAGAACAGTTTTCAGAAATTTTGCCTCCTGATTAAGAAGAGTGGCAGCGAAATTATGGATCACATTTAGAAAACTTCATTTTTAAAAAATAAATTATATATTTAAATGCATTATAAATATTTTTTTATTAAACCCATCCATTATTTAATTACAGAATTTTTATTGTGAAAAAGACTTTTGGAACAACCTGTATATTACCACAAAGGTTGTGCTAAATTTTCTGAATATGCCGTATTTTGATTATGATTTGTTATTTTTGTGCATTAGCTAAGGGATTGTCATTATTATGTACTTATATTATAATATAATAATGCCTTTAAGAGGGAATTTTACGATAATTATAGAAGTATAGAAGATGTATGGGTAAGTATATTAATTTGAATTAATAAACCCCTTTCTTATTAAAGGATTTCAATATTACCCACCCTTGCATGGAGTCGATGTGATGGTATATTAGTTGAGAAGCCAATAATAGAAGAATCTGTGTGAATTCCATTCAATTTAAATGGATTATACCGTAGTTGCCATGAGAACGAAAAACAAAGATCCGGTATTTTCGAAATTGTGTCAAGAAAGAACTTTGTGGATTTCTATCCTTTTTGTTTAATCATTTGAAATAGTGCGTACGTGCGATGGCGTGTGCATATGCAAAGATATTAATAAAATATGAATTCGTAAATAATAAAATATAATAAAATCTAATTCCCTCCTGTGCTAACAGGAACCCCCTCCCCTCCGCCGCCGAAAAGCGCCGCATACCCCACCGGACCACCCCGGGCCGCGGGTTGCTCCCGGTTGACGTACGGTTATATTCAGCTCCGAGGTTCCAGTTCAATTCCCAAACAAGGCGATTTCAATGAAAACAGATCCACATTTTACCGTAACTGCCTACTGGTATATGCATGCATGTTGATTCGGCTTACTAAGATACTTTTACCATTGACGTTACAGTTTGTGCGCCGAAATAGATAAACTATAATAAATTATATTTAGATATATACAGTATAAGTTAATACTAATTTAATTTAATGTAATTGGGTAGGCCAACAAATGTAAGCCCTTGTTTTCTGAATGTAAATATTTGAGATAAATTATCATTTTTAAATGTCCAATAAATTATTTAAAAATTATTGTACGCATTTTTACTACATTAGTAACAATTGTTTGTATATTTTGAGCCTATAATAGAATGAATACGTATTTTTCTTGTTCATAGGTTTTTTATTTTTGATATAATATAGGTGCAATACTTTCAAAAAAGTAGAAATACATACAAGGAATACGTATGCCATCAATATTCTTACTATTTTTAAAAATAACCTCAGTCCTCGTTGTGTGAAAAATAGGACAAGGTTGGTGGTTTACGGGAATGAAGCTCCATAAACTGCTAACCTCTTGATTACTTACAATGCCACGAACTTGATGACTTACCGCCAATGTTACCTCTAAGGTTTGCGCGCGCACACTATTTGCCATCATAGCGCACACAAAAAAAATATAGCACGCCTACATTTTTTAACAAGTTTTCTTCGTGTGTATCGAAGATTGTCGACCATGTTGCTATATGTTGATTTACCCTTTATAAGATCACCATTTTGGACATTGAACCAAATTTTAAGATTACGTGGCTACAATAATCTCGTTCTACGTACCCCTCTGTTGATTTCTATCTTACCCTGCATATTGAGTTGTATAATATCATATTTTTCATTGAGGAGTATGTAGTCGGGGTATGCAGCTTTCCTTAAAAATTGTGATTAATCCTCTTGATTTATTTAAACATCTTATTAATACATCTCTATTAGTAACGTGGTCAACCCAATTATGTATTTGAATCTACCCCAAAATAATATCATCTAAGAAATCAACACAAATAGGTATCATCCTGGCTAGTAGGCCCTACTATGTTCTCTAGAGGCATTTTCAACAAGACTTCTCTCAAGAAAAATTAAAAACAAAATAGGTACAAAAACTATTCAAGTCAGTGTTAACCTATAGCTCAAAATGTAGAACCCAAACAAAAATTCTCAAGAGTCTAAAATTAATAGTATAAAATAATAGGCTACCTAAGATACTCCTGTAGAACGGGAAGCCCATTTTACGATTGTTAGATGATATAGAAGCAAACACCTTAGGTTTGGGCGAAATAAATGAAAGACAGGGTGCAAGATACGGACGGCAGTGGAACATTTTAGTGAGGCAGCCAAGATTAACAGTATATAAAATGTTGATGAGGAAACATAATAGTTAATAAAATATATAACCAATTAACAAAATGTATTATTATATTTTTACCTGTACCTTAGTGCTATTACACTATCTATCTGGAACATATAATATATAATACGCAGTGGTGTAGTGCTAAATAAAAAAGTACCAGGGCGGTGTTTAATTTTACCCCCCCCCGCCCTCTTTTCTTCTTCTTTATTAATAAATTATTTTAGCCAGCAATAGATTAGCTTCACCAGATGCTAAAACCTTGAACATGTCGAAAAAACTATCAAGCTATCTGTCTGTTTATTTAAGTTGAGTTCACATATTTCATCTGTCTCCAAGTGCATGTAGTCAATGGTGGAAAGTATGGGATACCGCCGTGCACCCAGATCACCAATTCTTTATAATAAATTTCCTCGTATTGACTTTCATGTTTTGTGCCTGCCCTGGCCCCACTACACCACTAATAATACGTTAATATATTATAATTATTAAAGATGTGAAAATTTTACAGTTACAGAGTAAATTCAGTTTTGATGTTTCATTAGAGCAGGCAAGATAATAAAAAACAACTATAAAAATGTGGAAACTTGGTGGTGGAATGAAAAAAGGGTTTTGTGTATTGTCGTTTTTTGATTCAGTGTTAGAAAAAGAAGAGTACAGAAGATAGCGGAGCGTGGAGTATGAAAAGTTAGCATGCAGGCAAACGAGATTTGTCGTAGACTGAGAGCAGCTTCTCTCTGCGGAAACCTGGTCCCCTAGTGTCGATGTTGCCGACGTCGTTGGTCAGCTGGGGACGATAACGGTGAATTTTAATCGCCGTCACCGCAAAAATATAACACATTATACATAATTAGTAATCTCAACGCAAAAAAAAATATATATGTAAAAATATTTAAACAATATAGAAAAATGAAAATCTCAGCACACATGCCTGTAACATACTTTCACGGTAGGCCACAGGCTTTCCATCAGGTGGAATTAAAACATTTTCTGTTCCACTGCGTCCTGTCCATTTCTGTCGTGTTTATTCTAACTGCAATCGGATTTGTTGTACCGATACTTCCAACGGGGAGGACCATGCGTGCATTTTTAAAATGTTTCACACTGAAATGCCGCAAGCTGTAAAACTAATAGGTTTTTTCATAAAGTATTTATTTTTTTCAACTACAGTCTAGAATTTTTACAGACACCTTTTTTGTTTATTTTAATTAAAAAATATTTTATTAAAGGTTAATATTAAAATTCTAATGTGTATGCCGCATACGGATAAATGAAACATCTATATTCAAATTATTTTATAAAGCAAACTGAGCATTTGTGTTTTGAAAAATAAGATATGCGTTGAACTCTTCATCTCTTGGCCGCTTTTACCGCTAAATTAAAAAATTATGTCGTTATATACGTACCTAATTTAAATCTACTATTTTTAACTCTATAATACGTTACATTTCTTACTATTAATTAATTACTTTTTAAGTATCTTCTCTGACATTATTTTATTTCATTGACATATTAAGTAATAGTTTTATGAATGTATATAATAACCCAAATTTAAAATGAATAGAATAAATATAAAAGACATAATTTTATATTCCTGTATTATTCATGACACTGATTATTATTAAAGTTATCATAACATTATAATAATGAAAGGAAAAATTTACTATGACAGCTTGTGTTGAATATAAGAAAACCAACAATTCTTTTTCTTTTGAATCCGTTCACGCTAAATTTGTGCAAAATAACGCACCTTATATTTAGTTAATATTGTTTAAAAAATCATTATAAGACTCATCTTGAAGTGATATGAAATATTATATATGGGGAGAATACGAAAAATTCCAAGCATGAAAAAGCCCATAAACACTGAACTATTTTATTGGCTGAGATATTTTATAAAATTATCTTATATACACTACTCTAATGTATTTTTGTAAGTCACAAGGTGGTAAATTTGGAAGAAAACTGGTACATTACGTTGTATTGTCAATTTCCTTTAAATTATAGGAATTTTGTAGATACGGATTTTTTTTTTCTGTAGTTAGATTTCTGAGTTAGTTCATCTCTATTGTCAGTAATTTTAAAATTGGAAAAATTGTAATGCCACTATACTTATAGGTAAGATGATAATAATTCTAATTAATTTTTTTTTCGCGAAAGGTTCTATTTTTTTATCAAGATCTCTCGTTCCCGTTCCAGGACTGGTTTTTTATATGGTTAACAATAAAATAGGTAATCATTTAAATGAAAAATAAGTTGTTTATACTTTTCTTCTGCCTATTACAGTTATATATTTTTTATGCCAGATGCCAAGACACCAAAGCTATCCCAGTAAAAGCGTTCTAGAGGCAGACCAAGGCAGGATGAAAAGGTCCGGGAACTGGATAAGAGTGATCAGGGATACGAGTTGGTGAAAAGCAGTTGTAGAGGAGGCGAAATCTCAGCCTGGAATTTATGTAATGCATGGAAGTAGATAATAATTTTCCAACTATTTTCAAACCATGCTGAACGCTGGTACCAGGAAAGCCGAACTATCTTGGGCTTAAACCTAAGTCTTACCACTATATATATATATACGTCATGTAGGCATCTAAAAATATATAAGAACATAAAAAGAAAGAAGTAATTTCCAATTTAAATCTAGTTTATATTTATTAAATTAATATATAATCTAAAGAGCAATTATATAACTAATTTAGTAAATTAAATGCAAAATTGAAAGTGTTTCATATTATAATAAATAATTATTTAGAAAATTGTCATTTTTTCCACTAGTCACATGGAAGAACCACCAACCAACAAACTAGTTATGTTCCTTCAGCTTTTAATCTCTTCCATTATAACCTCAAGCATCGAAGTTTCCAGTGGCGGATTAGCCGGTATCGGCGGAGCGCAGCGTCGCTGGAGATGAGCTCCGCTGTCGAGCTTAGCCTCTTCTGCCGAGAGATTTGCGAAAGCTCCTAATTTATTGGCGAGGAAAATCCCGTAACAGGGGCATCTGGGTACATACGGGTATGCGTGTGTAATGGCTCGCCTGGCCGGAGTGGACAACGTGTACTTAATACAAATTAAATGTATTAATTAGAAAAACATTAATTTATCGAAAAAATATTTTGGTGCTACAGGGATCTTTTTCTATCCAGGAAAAGATTCTGATTCATATCCCGGTAGCAACCATTTTTTTTTCTGTTTATATATATTTTTAATTATTATATATAATTTGTTATAATATACAGAACTAGATTCTAAAAAACTACAACTTCACAATAGCAATGTGTTCTCTTTAACCTTTACCATACCATGATATAAAATACCCGAATGCAACCATACTGTCAGCTTGTGTTACCGTAAATAACAGTTAGAAAAAATGTTTTTATTAGCTTAAATGGCTTTAATTTACTCTAAATATTGAGCATTCAATTTTGAAAAAATGATTAATATCATAATTTAAAGTATTTATTAAGTTCTATACAATGTGTCCTTCCTTCTTATCTCACTTCATTTAATTAGTATGAAAGAGACAATTATATTTGTATATTTGTTGTTCTTTTCACTGTGAAAATAGTGTGTGATCTCTGTCTTTCATATTAGAAATGGTATTTTACCAACGTATTAATTTTATAACAGTTTGAATAGAAAAAAATAATTGTTTTTGTACGATTCCCTTTTTATAATTGGTTTTTAACTAGTCATTCCTAAGCGCTAATATTTTCTTTAAGATTATCTAAAATAATAATTTTATGTTGCATGTATTTACCGAAATATTACAGGTTTAATAATGGTGGTAGACCCGTGTTACTGCATGGTTTGGGAAGGGTTAAAAATATATGTACTTAGCATGTTATTTCGTATTATTATCAGTCGATTTGCTTACTGCAGGTAATTCCTACGTTTCAATTTATTACTTCTAACACCAAATAATAAATTTAAATAATTTATGATAGCATAATTTTCTTTAAAAAAATTACCTTAGTTATACATATGTAGGTATCAATATATTTAAAACTATGCTAATATTTTAAATAAATATATAAAATTATGGATAGGGTTTTGTTAAAGTTATCATTTACAGGTCAATACTTAGATTTTTTGAAGAATTGAATAAAAAAATAAACACACTGGAAATTATGAAATTGTAGCTTTTACTCGTATCATGAATTTAAAAAAGTGAGTTAATTAAATACTACTCAGTGAGTTCACTATATCTACACGGGAAGAAATAAATTAATACAATTTCATTTATTTATTTTTAACAATACCAATTTAACAGTTGTTTCGCTTCAGTTGTCCTTTGTATAAGTAGGTAGATACTAGATATGTATTGTTAATTTAATTAAAAAATTTGGGTAGGTACCGTGAATTTACAATGTGTAATAACACGTTTCCCCGGATAGGAAAAGGTCCAGATTAGAAACCCGGTACCAACCAAATATTTTTTTGATAATTCGGTATTTCCTTATCTTTCTAAATGATTAATTTAATTTGAATTAAATAACAAAAAAATATATGTTCTGAAATTGTAACATCACATCAAAAATGTGTTTTCATTAAAAAAATATTTTTTTTTATAGATTCAGAGACAGCCCCTCACTAGATATTGGTATATTGTTAATATTTTAACAATATAAACATATTTTCGTTTTTTATATATTTTATAATTTTTGTAGTACAGAATGAATAATGAAACAAAATAAAAATAGCCCACAGATGTATTCGTTATTACTAATAAGATATCCACTGGGGTTTGCATGCCTGAAAGTAGAAGAGGGGAGAGGGGGTATCGAGTCAGTGTTTATACGGGAACTAAAACGGAGATTAACACCCCGTGTTTTAAGCTCCATTCAGAGAGAAAGTCTCCAGCCTTCGTTAAAATTAAACCCGGATTTAGTTAAACTGTTAAACTGTCGTGGGCCACCATTCATATTCATGATAACAAAGTAACCATTGAGCGCTTAAATTAGTTTCGCTAATGATAGTCAACTTCTGAAGTAGCTCAGTATTTTATTAAGCAATAAGCAATTGTTTACTCGTAAATTAGTCATTTAACATTTTTTTACTTATCTTGTTCATATATAAATTGACATACCTCACTTAACTCGTTTTCAAGATTTGTACAATGCTGACGGATTTTCACAGAAAAATAAGACATTTAATATATCGATATACCTACGATCAGTCGCAAACGGATCTCTGTCCGAGTTTGAACTCTGAAGTATTGATCGTTTTTTTATGTATAGATAACAGGAGCATGCATGAATAAAGAATATCATTTTTGTTATAGAAATACATCAACAATTTATTAAAATATTCCTACATTTATCTGAAACGATAAAAATTATTTCCCAAGAAATGTTGTCTGTTAATATTTATTGGAGTTAATATTTAGATTTTCTAGTTGTGCACTGTTTTTGAGGATATATAGATTGGTCGTAAAAGCTGATGCAGATAAAAGAGAAATGGAAAAATCTCATTCATCTTCACAATTCAATCACAACTCTTTCTTCTATGCTGTGCATGGTATCGAGATATTCGTCGCCTTCGAAGGTTTTATTTAATAAAAACTATTATTAAAATGCACGTTATAGTCAAGTACTACATAAATAATATTTTTTTTGTTTAAATTTTTGTAATTAGCCCCCAAGGACACAATTATAAAAATATGATATTTTTGAAATTAGGTACGGAAACTTTTTTTTTTTGCTCTATTTAAGTTTGATTCATTTTTAAACCTTTTGTGAAATAAAAAAAAAAATATAAACGAGTATAGGTTTCAATTATTTGGAAATATTAAATGCACTTAATTAATATTTAATCAGTCATCAAAATATACTGTTTAGTTTTAAATTCCAAATATTTAAAAAAAATTTAATCCATTTATAATATTAATACCTTTTTTTAAAAGAATTTTAGTAAAACTCGTCTTTTCTCACGTGGCATAATTTAAATTCACCTATATAAAGAGATTTACGACAGTCTGCGTAATGGGTAAGATTCGAGGGGTCTACGTGCCGAATAAATAATTTATCCGAATATCAAAGCGTTCTCTCTGTAATGCCATTAGGCGCTGTAAGTTGCTTAAAATGGCCGTTTTCAGGAGATCACGTTTAAGGTTTTCCATCAGACACGTTCAGCAGTTACACTGAATCTTTCAACGTGTACTATCTCAAATTCCAACGTCGTTCCCTCTCTACATCTTTTGCTACGTTTTAATATCCACACAAGCATCGGCTACGACCCTCTACGACAGGGTTCTTCAAATACTTTCCTCTGATCATTTTGGAGAGCACGCTCCTGGGGTAGCTAATATGTAATATCCAGTTTTAAAAGACACCATCTATCGATTTCAATTGATATACGAATACACGTAAAAATAATTTAACACTGAGCAGAGTCTAGCAAAGAAGCGAGGGGGTGAAAAACGAAATTTCCAAAGTATAAAATATAAAATTAACACAACCTCAATAATAATATAATAATAATAAGAATACATCCCTTCCTTACATTCTACGTGTATTGCAAAGCAACGAAATTATATAACAATAAACAAAAGCAGGCTTCAAATCTGTCACAATATTGTGAAAAAAGAACATCGCTCATTGACACAATAATGAACTATGTTCCAACTTTTAATTGTCAGAATTCATACATAAAAGAAAAAATGTGTTTTTTTATTAAAAAATTGAGAAATATTAATATAAGCACAACAATTTTTAAATAAATTGGGATTTTAAAAAACTCTTATTTTCTTATTATTTGTTGACTGATTTTATTTTATTTAAAAATATTTGTTAATAAGGTATTTCAAAATTTGAAAATAATATATCCATTATATTTGTACATAATTATTTACAACGCTGGCTGAATATCTGCAGTATAGATGCTCTGATGCTCTCGTCAAAAATGTAACATATGGTTCGACCATATACATGATTTATGTCGTCAAAGATCCTCGACCACTTTTAAGCTGACATTATTAAAAATAATATACTTTCGAATCAAATTTTATTTAAAATTGATTCAATTATAAACTGCCTTCGGACATACTAGTATGTGAATTTAGTGGAAATACAAACACTGTTTTAAGCCTTAGTTTTTTTGCCTTAAAGTCTTACAGGCAAATCTCTTAGAAATTGATTATTTTTTTATTTAAAAGACAATATTTGTGTGCTTATTCTATGTTTATGTAAATAATAAGAATACATTTAAAAAATTTAAATAAATGTATCATTAGTGAATAAATCCTTTCTATTAATTCATAATAAGGGTTATCCTTTTTGGAAAGTACATGCATATATTAATGTTGTATTTATATATACTCATACACAACTCGACAATATTTTTAATATATTTGTATGATATGAATTTTTTTGTAATCGAGTTCTTGAACACAAGTTATTAATTTAATAAATAACGTGACTAAATAATTAAAGAAATAATATTGTTAAAATTAAAATTACTCTACAAGAACATTGTTCAGGACGTACTCTGTAAAAACGGCTAGACGCACTTGAATGGATCTCGAATCTTGTGTTAAATATCCCTCCTCTACGACGTAGAGGCATTGAGTATAATCCTTTTCGCTCGAATGGCAATTTCAAACTTCCTTAGGGTCTACGGATAAGCGTTCTTTATGCCGTTAGATAAGTCGTAGCAATGGAACCGTTTCTGTCCCACTTCGCCTGCGCCGGGCCACCCAGATAAGACAGAGACAAACTGTTGAATTTATTCCTTTCTTTTCAGTATCGGTACATAACTAAGTACGATACGATTCTTGAATAAAGAAGGTGCATTAGGGCCATAATGTGGATTTAAATCGCTTTTAGTTTCATATTTCTTGTTTCTAATTAAAAAAAATTCACCGCTCGTTTCTGCTAGGCTTCGGGGCATTTTTAATTAGAAAATGGGGTTCGGGGTTGTAAATTCGAGAGATTTATTTTGATCCTGCGATTGGTTGCCGGCTTAGTTCTACGTCGCTAAGGTCCTCACGTGCTCGAGAGAAATTATGTTTCATTGAAAGAGGGATGTTTTACGCAGGAACACTTTTTGCAAATTTAAATCAATTGAAATAGGCAGGGCAGGAATTTATGTTATCTTTTGATCAGAAAGATTCATTTTAGAACCCCTATTCAAGTTTTTGGTGGCTCATCGTCTTGGGGTACTAAAACAGGAATAAAACCTACTTGTAAAAATCTGAAAATCATACATTATTATTAATATATATATATATATTGTCATATTTATTATTTATTTTTAAAAGTTCTCAAATTAATTTCATAACGGGTGTGGTGACAAAAATAAATAATTTATTTAGAAATAAAATAAGAGAATTTGGTTGCTAACAACTAAAAAAGAAAAATAGAAAATAAATCTTATCAAATCCGCCTACCTTAGGCTTGAATCAGGGTCTTAATCTAGTATTGTGTTTCATTATCATTTTTTTAATTAAAAAAATATGAAGAATTTTATTATTGTAATGATTTGTACTATATCATAAATATTTACATATGTACCTTGTAAGTATTTTCAGTACAAATATATTTAAAAATTAATGATCCATTTTTTGGAACTAAATTTAAATGAAATACACGAATCACTTATTTTTCATCTTGCTCTTATCGTAGTCGTTGTCATTTGTGAGTTTTTATCATTTGTTGATCCTTTGGAATTTCAGGTTCATGTTTGGAGTGAACAATTGGTGGAAGCTTTCACCAGAACTGTTCAGTGTGTGGATAATTTTTCATGTAAGCAAAATCCATATTACTTTGAACTACGCACCTTCCCATATTAGTATCGCGTTTTGTGATGTGGTCAAGCCATTTAAGCATACGCGATTTCGTATTAAAATACAGATGTAGCTCTATTTTGCGTTCCTCGAGGATTACTAAATATATAACATTTTAAGAACATCTATCTTCCTGATTTCATAACCTATACGGGCCACGTTTTAGAACTTTATAAAAATACTGGAGAGGTTTAATTTTGGTCGATCTAATGATACTTCTCCATAATCCTACCATAGTAATTTCTTAAGATTGTCTATTCTACCATTCGTTTTCCTTTATTTGATATTAAAGAACCCAAGATCCATCATTACAATTCTCAATTTGTTTTATTGATTTCTGAGTCTATTATTATTGATTCCATCAATAATTACGTCATCTAAGTTATGTTTTTAATTACTTATTGTGTATATTGACTCATTACATTAAAGCAGTGAACTTTTTCATCTAGAAGATTGTCTCATACACAAAGCGTAGATTAGATATATTTTTTTCGATATTGATTTGGCATGTGTCTATCAGTTTTCCTAATATTTTTAGTACAAGTACATTTGAAAAATAGTAGCAATTTTTTCGTGGCAAAATTTAAATGGAATATAATATTCACTAATTGTAGCAATGAACGGTATGCGGAAGAGTTATATTTTCAGTTTCACAAAGGATTGTCTCTTACAAATTGCGAAAGCATCTTTTGGCGGGATACAATTTAAATTTTCTCCGTTATTTGGGCGAAAGTATAAAATGAATTTATAAAGGCAATATGGATAAATCAAATTTATATTTCAGGCACCTTATTTGAAGCGGGGAAGCGCGCTCCTCGGGGGGTGGAGTGAGACAGAAACCCCGGTGTTGGTATAATGGCGCTCCGGAATTGCCTCATACATCTCGCCCCATCCCCCGACCCCCGCCCCGCGCTACCCGCCCACGATGAATTCTCATTTTCTGTTTTCTTTTGGTTTCTTTCAAGATCCAGAAGGGAGGGTTTTCTCTTTTTTTTGAGAAGATTGCACGACTGCGAAATTCTACGGCTCCTGGAGTGGGAATGCCTTGTGGAATTCAAAAGGCGAATTACACAATCAGCGCTTTTAAGGACGGAAAGGCTTCACCGTAGGTACCTTCTATTCAAACTGCCTTGAGTACATATTCACGTTTTGCATAAGCAGTACGATACTTATAGTTCTCTTCATAAACGAACTACTGCTCAAGAAGAGACATGTAACAAGGTGCACACGGGAATATGTGCCGTGTTACATATATCATCTTGCAATATCAAATTGGTCACCTAAGCCCCATCATTGAAGTATCAAAATCTTATTTTTTAAAAGTGACTTATTAGTTTATGTTAGTACTCATGTGTATAATGTGCTAGCATTATTATTTTATAATTATGTTAATGCATTTATTACAAAGTTGGGTATTACATGTTAGGTGATTAAAGATACAACGTTCTCTTAGTGCTAAAATTAGTACATAATCTCACCACACTGTTCTATGTTTTATCAGTTGATAATTGCCGAAAAGATCGTCTAATTATTTGGAAAAATTAAATATAAAACCAAAAAAATTATCTTTGATTTATTGTGTTGATCTACAATGGAGTTCAATAAAATGAATACCGTCTATATTTAAAAACAAAAGAATCATATATGGAATATTCATCAATAATCTTATTGCTTATGATACGAAGGCTAAGCGCTTGTGCTCTGAAAATTAACATTAACGTAGTAGTCCCCAGCATGCGGATCTACCCTAAACTTATGTCGTTCGATAATAATAATTCAACAATATATGACAAACGTAAAGAACTTATGTTAGATATTATATTCATATATATATATATATATTATTATATTTTATATTGCTTTTATACAATTAAATGTGTCTCGTCACATGACACACACACCCAAACGCACTTAAAAAAATAACCACGAAAACACTATTGTTTTGAAAAACCCTCTTCCAAAATGAGAACAGTTCATAGGGGAGCACTCGCGCCTTATGGATGGAATGGGCCGCCTCGGGGCGTTTAATGGCCCGGACAGGAATTAAGACGGTTGAAGTCGTCCTGCCGGAACCGACCCTCCCCTCTCTCGGCCCGAACCCGAGCCGGGCCTGCAATATCTTGCGGCGGCCCTTATGTAACCCTTAATGAGAAATGTGAGATACAGTACCTGTACCGGTCATTAGAGTTCATTAATGATGCTGTGCTGTATCATGATCATGGATACTACAGATGGGGGGGCATTCGAGAGAAAATTAATTCATTTCAAGTGTGATAAATACAAGCAAACATTATATTTTTCTTACAATAATCGTACCTAACTTGTGCAATCTTATACAACTTTATAGGGCTAATAATTTCCATTTTTTGTATTATAGATAACAATAATATGATTTTAAAGTATTTTTTTAGATTATTCGTAAACCAGTCATTTTGTCCATATATACTATTTTGTTAGCAAAAAATAAGTTTTTTTTTTATACATTTTTCTAATGTAAAAAAAATATAGTTATAGTACCCATATGTTAATTATGTTTTTTTTTTAAATTACATTTGTTATATATAAAATTATTTAATCTGGCCAGACAGATAGAAACAGCTGAAACTCCTTATTTCTTACAGTAATTATTTTAGTTGAAATTTCATCTAATTTTGGTTGGCTCAATATGATTTATTTATTTTACAATATATGTACCTATATCAATTTTGTCAGATCCTAGGTTTCACAAATAATTTGTTCAACATTTTACAAATTTAGAAAATAACAATGTATATAGGTATTTATTTATTTTTATTATATACCTACCAACCAGGTGAACAATTGTTTATAACGATATGTACCTAGTATCTACCTGCCTTCTGATATCGAATTAAATTATTATAAATACTTTGGAAAGTACCTACCTGAGTTGAATACGCAATGCTCAGTTGATTAATTTATTTAGAAAAATGGAGCATCCAGAGATCAATATTTCTCTAGTCAAGTGACACAATGTCAGAAAATTATATAATTATTACACATTTTATTTGAAATGTGTTTGCATATGGATTTCTCGCATTATTACAAAAAGTGTTAATATTATTAGTGTATATTGTTTTTGCTCTTTTTTTAGGTTACATGTTTATTATTATAACTAATTGGAGTTATGATGTAGATTAATACTACACTTTGCAGAATAGGTAAAATAACCGATAGATTTATTAAATTTATAAGGTCGACCTACATTTTGACAAAGTTATTATATTTGCACAAGGAAATGAATATGTTTATTTTTCTTCTAAGTAAAATAAAAATTTATTTCTTAAGTTTGCAATTTATCTGTCGCACGACCGACTGAACCAACAGCTGTCGTACGATCTGTTGAAAAGTTCAAACTATCATGTTTGTGACGCTGTTACTCGTGACGGTCTTGCGCCAAACCCATTGAGGTTGCAAGACAGGTTGCAGCTTAGGATGTTCATAAAACTTTCACCATTTGTTACAAACAGTTGATACACTACCAATTTTTGTACAATGTCTATGCGTATACCTATAAATCAAAAGTAGTAAGAAGATTTTTTTTAAATTAAAAAATTTAAGTGTTCTTAGCACCGTAAAATAATTAATCCCTGTCTGTTCTGCGACAGAGTATATGAGTATTTTGATTCAGGCTGAGAAAATCCAAGATCAAACTATTGATCGATTTTCCATTCAATTCATTATAATTGTACTGCGGTAAAAAAATGAATATGATATTTCTTGGTTCATTTTGTATTTGATCAAAAAGAACCAAAAAAAAAAAAATTACCTTTACTAAAATGTAGAGATAAATATGGAAAATTTTATATTAAAATGTATACACGTCTTATACTTATTTACTTTATTATTATCATCATAAAAGTATTAAATGTCGTAAGCTTTAATAATACATTATTTTTTACATTTGCAGTAAACAAGTGAAAAACATACAAAGATGTGCATAGATGTAACAATTGTTTTAAATAATTAATTAATAAGTCTTAAGAAATAAAAATAATAATCGAATGTACATATTCCGGGAGAAGCCTTGGATTTGGAAGAAGGCCAGACATCATTCTATACCTTTTCCGATATAAACTGTGCTACAAGACAAATATTTAATTTCATTTGTCTTTCCTTGCGACTGCGTATTGAAAACATGCGTAGGTACATCTTTAATTAAAATTAAATTTAAAAAACAAATTCGTTTACTTTTAATGAAACATAAAGTCAGGAATTAACATTTAATAATAATGGTCCTTGTGGAGTTTTACTAATACAAAATTTCTTAATCAGAGTTAACAATGAACATTAAACATTTTCAATTATATTTAAGAATTTAACAATCATAACGGAATATCCTTTTATACACAATACAGCATTGCTACAGCAATACGTGCTGGGCAAAACTTTAGCAAGACATTAGCTCTAACCGCGAAACTTTCTTTCCCTAAATTAAATCCGTCCGTGTTAGATGGCTCCCTGTTAGCTGGCTGTATAGGTTCTGCAACATGGCGACGGCACAGGGGCGCGAAGGGGAAGCAGAGGTCTCGGAGCGAGGAATCCACCATTAAGAATTGTAAGACAAGAATTACCCCTTAAGAGTATAAGCGAGTAACGGATGTGTGTAATGACTCTAGTTCGCCCTATGCCTAAATTTATATTTCATGTTTTTTCACCCCGTTTCTTATGGGTTCAGATGGGACGTGCAAGGGATCGAGGGATTTCGCGCGGAAAACTGGACTCCACTAAAAAAATAATTTAGCCAACTTTTCACAATATTCTATTTAATCGTACCGCTCCAAATAATTTGTTGAAATTAAATTAAATTAAACTGAATACATTAGCGTACACGTGTAAAATTTATATATGCAAGCAATGATTGCGCAAAGTAGGAGTAAATATACGTAAAGTTAAAAGTACCTTGGGATTCTGTATTCTCGACTTTTTTCAATTCCCTGACTCAAGAGTCAAAATTTTCAAGTCCCAAAAATTCCCGGGAATCAAGAATAATTTAATTTAATAAAATATAGGTATATTTTAATAAATATTCATATGTATTATGTATAGTAGCTATTTGGAATATTATCCGTATAAAATCAAATAAAAATTGTTAGATAAAATAATTATTAGAAGTTTTTTAAAATGAAATTAAGCTTATATTTATAAATTTATAACAAAAAATTAATACACATAAAAATGACTCAACACAAACAACGGAATATAATAACGTATATATTTGGTCAAAATCAATGACAAACTGAAGTCTTTTAATAACCTTTTTCAAATTATTTCATCTCATCAACATTTTGTTTCGTCAAAAGATGACAAGCTTTTATCTTAAATATTTACATCACATTTTATAAGGAAACAAATCCCTTGTTTGTACAAACCGACAAAACAATTTCCTTCAGAATCTTTATATTTGACCATATACAAGAATTGATACACGTGCACCGCTCGCCGCTCGTCGCTGGGTCGCTACCTGCTGTACCGCAATGGCCAGCAAACTAAAATATTTTTTCGATTTTTTTTTTTCTATACATCTTTCTAGTTGATTAAATTAATGTATATAACTTAACTTAGTCAAAATTAATAATATCAAGAAAAATCAGTGTCTCGAGTGCTCAAGATGTTCTATGGAAGAATACGTATTCTAGTCACTAAACTTAGCAAATCCATAATTAATCTATTTTTCGATAACGGTGTTCTTAGCTTGAAAATGTAGTAATACACCAAGATAAAAGATTGATAACTCGTTGTATAGGCCACCGAGGGCAGCTGGTCATTTAATAATAAATCTTAAAACGTATTAATTAGTAAATTTATTTTATCATATTTACCACATAATTTTGTTTTATTACCTATCATCTAATCATTAGTACATATTAAATTAATACTTATTTTATGAAAATAATACTAAATAATATTTTGAGATATTTTGCAGTTTTAATGTTGTAATCGATGATTTGAAACGTGAAAATTAAATCAATATTAAAAAATATGATTTACTTTCATCCTAAATAACATTATTTACCTTATATTTAATAACATAAGTACCTAATCAAATAAAAATTAGAATAATATCGATCAGCTATTTATAATATAATATAATTTTGCTCGTTAAAAAATCTATAAATAAAATGGGTTATGTAAAAAATAATTACAAAAAAAATTACAGATTGAATTATTTGTTATATAACTGAAAAAGAAAATTAACTTTAAATATGTATTTTTTAATCAACTAAAAATGTTTTTTAATATATTTATTATCTTTCAAAATAGAACTCTTACATGTAACAGGCAGACTGTAAGATTTCCTTAAAATACAACTTGTACATGCCCTTCTAGATATTAGGCTTCCATATAAATATTTCGACATTCGTGAACTTTGGGAATTTCGAATTTCAAAGGGAACATGTGTTGTATTGCTCGTATTACTTGTTTTATTGAAAGTATCGAACGATTCGTGTTTACGAGAATTTTAAATGTGGAAAACAAAGGCACCCCTGCACACCATACTATCCCTTCCCCTTTTGCATAAAAATACTAGAATATACCAATTTACCTACATTTATTAAATTCATGGCTCATTATTACATTACTGATAATAATTATGTAAGTACTCAATTCTTTGATAGTTTTTTTTTTATTTATGTTAAAAATTTGAACAGATATCGTTACTGACTGATTGTTAACTAGCTACATTTGTGTTGCAACAGCTTATATTTATTAAAAATAATGAAATTAAGAAAAGAAAAACTAATTCGATGTAGGAGATATTTATTTTTAATACTAGTAAATATTTAATAAAATCAAAATAAAAATTCGATAATATGTAGGAAATCTCAGTTATATTCTCGATCATCTTCTTCGGTTTCGATAACCATCTGTTAACTATACTATACGACGAAATTATAGAAAACAATAGAACATCGTCCCGAGAATGTTCCCTAAACACCAAAACCACCCCCATTAATCCGAGATCACGTTCCATAATTTAACTTTCAGTGCATTCATTGTCATTTGATAATGATAACATATGGTTAAAAAAACAGGTATACTTTACAGATAGTTAATAGTATTTCCATAACATATATATCTATTTTTGTGTAATTGCCAAAAACGCGTAATTAAATAACTAATTTTTTTTTTTCTAACAAATCTGCCTAAAACTGTTTACGCATATATTCAATTAGGTCCGTACTTTCTTTCCCTAAGTAGAAATAAAGGTGGTGTAGGGCTGAATCTATAAAATGCCTCAATAAACCTCCTCAAGAAAGTCGAGTTTGCTAAGATGGCTTTTTCGTTAGACCTGAATAATTCATGAATATTAAGAAGTTAAATTTACATAGTTGGCAATCTAGATTCTGGGAGCCTGAGGGAATGATTAAAATGTTGTATGTATTGGGGATTACATTTTTACTCCATTTTACTGAATATATATGTACCTATGTGCCAACTTTAAAAAAATATTATATTATGTGTTGCTATGACAAAACATATTTTTCAAAATAATACACTACTAGTATCATATATGAAACTGTATTCTTCTAACAAAGAATTTAGTATGGTGTTGATTTCCTCAGTTATATGAAATAATATATAATAAAGAATTGAATCAATATTTCTTTTAATTTCTCGTTATATCGAACTAATCTGGACCAACACTAATGAAAGTAAAGACCGATATAAAGTTTTTAAAGCCTATGCTTGTGTAGATAAGTAGACTATATGTATATAAATAATAAATATTGTTTACAAAATGTTATATAATAAAAATGATAGCATTAGTGATATAAATAAGTTTTAGGGGTATGTGCGGAGGAAGAAAGCAGCAGAGGCGTAGGTAGACATAAATTATATTAAAAATAATTAGGTTCTCATTGTGACATATATGCTGTTTCAGGGAAATGAAATTAGTCTATAGATAGCGATGGTACAACTTACAACTTTCATCGAAGATCATACCATACTTCCATATATTTTCAAATAAATATAATAAAAAATAGCTTTCTCTCTATGATATATCTATTTTTTATTTAATAACAGTGCTGCTGTAGGTGAAAATCTAGGAATTGTGTGTTCTTGGACATATAAAAATATTGCTAATAGATTATATTGGCTGTATAACCTCAGAAAAATTCGATAGTAGACTGCACGTGAAGAAAACCTCTTGATTAAAATTGCGTGCATGCAATATTTCTTTATGTACACAATGATGCCAAATCGTATACGCGTATACACTCGCATACATTATAGCGAAAATTAGACATAAGTGTGTGTTTCTCGACCAAGCATTGGCGAGAAACAGCATGTTGGTAAAAAGTTAATAAAATTGTTAATTTAAATATTTTTTGGACTATTAGAAAGATTAACTATAATGGATATGAAACTAATTGATAAAATTTTAAAAATGGCGTCAGTAAATTGGTACCCACTAGCCAATATGGCGTCTTGTTCAGTAGCGCGCGTCGGGGGTGCCACCCCTCACGCCCCGCGGCCCGACGTCGGTCCTACGTCACCGTAACGGCCATTATAAAGATGTCCCGAGGCTGGAACCGAACCCAGTACGTCTCCCCAACATTACGGCAGTCTCTGAGATACGGTGTGGACCACGGGGGGGTGCGAGGCTCTGTAAGGAAGATATCGGGTGAATACACTCTATAGTTATGTCAAAAACATTTTAAAAAAACAATTTGCATTTTAAATATATATTTTTTTAAATATATATTTATGATAAATACAACGCTATAGAAAAACATCTTGAGGAAAATGGTTTAACTTTTTATGATTTATTTACATCGATTAATTTTTACGTTTAACTTGCTTTCCAAATAAAATAAAATAATTTATTTCAAACTTAACACGGTCAGGAACAATGACTATAAAAATAATAGTTATCAATCAATATAGCTTGTAGGTATATATAGTAGCTTGTTGGTCTAGTGGTTAAGACGCTGGTCTAGTAATCTAGTGGTTGGGGGATCGCGCCTCGCTCCAGGATACCAGTAAGTTAGTCCTATTTTCAGAGTACAGGCGTTTAACTTAGTTTGAAAATTATAAGAATATGAATGTGACACGTATTCAGTATATATGCATCTCTGTTTAAAAAAAATGTGTATAAAAACAATTTATGGTAAAAATATTTTAGTTGCTACCGGGATTCGAACCTGGACCTTTTCCTATCCGGGAAAATACGTTATGGAGTTTCGCCACACCAACCGAGTAAGTTGACGATATTTCAATGAACTGATTTTTTTTACCACTAAGAGATCATTAAATTTGATTAATTGTTAAAATGAGGGTTTACTGAAATAATTTAATCTCATTCTGATCATTTAATTTGAGAATGCTTTTGAAGACTATAAGTACTTACCTATTTATCAATTTAATTTTATTATAATATGTCAATACCCGTGCAAGAATTTGATTCGATACAATGTCACGCGGATCAATAATTCGAATTCATGTATTTCTTTCATAATATGGCTGAGTAGCTTGTCGGTGTAGTGGTTAAGACGTTGGTCTAGTGATCTAGTGGTGGCGGAGTCGCGCTTCGTTCCAGGACACCAGCATGTTAGTCCTATTTCCATAGTACAAGCGTTTATAATATTGATGCGACATGTATTTCATGTACGCATCTCTATATTTTTTTTATTAATACAATGCAATAAAATCATAGTAAAAAAATATATGTCATATATTTTCACGTTCATATATTTACTTAAAAAGAGAATACTGATTGATGCCTTTGAGATGTGATGCTGGAAACACATGTTAACAGACTCAACCGTTTGCCCGTAATGAATTTATCAATTTTTTGGATATCATTAGAAGAGAAGATAATGAGTAAGATACCCCACAACAGGCGCTTCTCTGGTGACAGCCCTATGATCTGCAGGATGCCGAGAAAAGTGGAGGAGCATAGTCAAGAGGGTGGGAGTTGATAGAAATGACGATCCTCATTCACAAGGAACCGACATGTATGATGATGATATTATCTATTTAAAAATACATAACGATATTAAATAAAATTTGTGTTAATTGTTTTAGTTGTTACTAGCAACATTGATTTTTACAACGCAATACTCGAATTTGAATGATAATCTGGATATATTTTAGTTTAGTAAATTCATACACTATTATATATATAGGCAAATAATTATAATTCACGTAGCTCGTCATTGGATAGATGGGCATCTTAAAGAAATGGACATGGAAAATATAAAAATTTTAAATGAATTTAAGAAAAGAAGAAGATAATTTTAAAATGTAGAGAATTTTGGTCATCCTAATATCTAAAACAGTCATTCATACAGATTGTCCCAAAAGTTCAGTCATACAAAATGATTTATAATTGTTTAAATCATATTATATTATAGTCTTTTAATGAAAATCGAAGCGTTACCATCAACACTGTAGAAAATAATTTAAGCAAGTGTAAACGAAAGTAGGCATCCAATTTTACGTGTTTGTGGTCTGGTGGCTACGATACTCGCCTAGTGATCTAATGGTCGGGGGTTCGAGCCTCTTTCCAGGAGGCCAGTTACCAAGTTAGTTCTATTTTAATAGCACAAGCATTTAGCTTAGTTTGAAAATAGTAAGAATATTGATGTGACACGTACTCCGTGTACGCATCTCTATTCAAAAAAAAATTCCTGCATTATTCGTAAAGTTTTTGTAATAAAATATTTTCGCTATTTAGATGTTTTCGCTTATGTAATAAACTTTGCTTGAGATTTTTTTCTCATTAAAAATATAAGAAACCCGAGAGCCCTATAAAAAATTATATATATCAAAAAATATTTATTTATGTTATGTATTTGAATCTCTTAGTAAGTTTGTTATATCATTTTTTAATCAGTCATAGTTCATTTGTCTTATCTGGATAGATTGTTCAAATAATTTTTGAGTCGCGAATGCCTTAGTTTTAACATTAATGGGTTTATGTGGTAGTTTAAGTACAAAAATGATGTATTTAAATACAATAAATGTTCAAAATAATGTCTGATGGAGTAATTTTTATAATTCTATTATAATTTTTTTTTTCTAAAATGAAAAATATACATACCTATATTTTTTTTCAAAGAGGGTCAATCTACTCAGGTCACCCGGTTCATACAGAGCCAACACCTTATATGTAGATATTAGACTTTACGAATTCAGCATGGAGGTTGGGAGATATATATTTTTCTATTCCGACGCTCCCAGTGCTGGCAACATTAAGATGTTTTATTGAAGCGGAGAATCCAAGAAATATGCCCAGACTTATAGGAGATACGTTTTATTGGAGATTGTGAGAATATTTCTAACCAACCCGGGAGCCAGAAGTAACCCGCCACACGATTTATAATTATTATTATATTGTGTATTTGGTGAGAAAATTATTTTGTTAGTTTAAAAATATTTTAATTGGTTCTTAAATTTGTTAAACCTGCACAGTAGGTAACGAAATATGGTATCGAAAAATTAAAATCTTAAAATTTCCTAAAAAAATGTGAAATATGATAGTATTGTTGTATAAGGCATTTAAATACTATGTATTATCTTTTTAAATTGCTAGATGGAGTGACATGTTTAGTAGTCATATATACGTAGAAGATTCAATGTAATAAACCTGTCAAGGTTTAAATATACTAGTAATTAAAATCAACAATAATGGATGCCACGGAAAACCAGAAGAAAAGTTGCAAAAAGCGTTATATTATAGGTGGATAAGATTTGGAGAAACAGAAACGTCATAAAAATAAAAGATTTATTTGATTAAGTCATTTGTGAAGGAGTGAAGACATAGATCTCTAGATCAAGTAAAATATGTAAAAGCTCGAGTCCAGGGATGAGATTTTTCTCGATGATTTGATTCAAGTTCACACGAAAGTCTCATTGAGAGAACATCGTAGACATGTGACATAAGACAGACGGTTTGAAACGTACTAATGAAACGAATGCTGAAAATTCTGTGGACAGCAAGGTATCTTCATCATGAAAACGCAAAATATTCCTAGGCTAGGCCATCTACAATCTGCTTCAGACACATACCAACTCCAATTCTTGGATATATTACCGGCATTTTGTACTCTAATCTCTCGTATGTCATTTTTATTACTACTCAATTCGCATTGACTCGTCAAAAGCATACACACCTTATATCATAATATATAAAATAAATAATTACAACCAATGACATTCGAGAAATGGTCACAGCAGTAAGTTAATTATTTTTTGCTAATGTACACATATTATTTATTAATTTTATCTTGACAAGAAAATAATAAAAATGTTCTAGCTCAAGAAACTTATTTAATTTTATTGGCAATTTTTTTAAATGTTGTATAGTTATTGCTCTATCAAGTTCCAAAGTTGCAAGTTTGTCTGATATTGAAATATGTTATATTTTACTTAATGATAATGTACGTAAAAAAGTATAGAATTCAGAAATGATAATTTTGGATGCTTTAAAATATATACAAACAAGTAATTGTAATAATTAACAATCAAAATCTACTTGCGGCGTTATATGTATATATACATTATTTTAGTATACATTTAGGTAGATATTTGTATAGGTATTATTAAAAAGTCTTCCACCAGCAAGGTCACATGTTTTCACCAGGACAAAAACCATCCGGGCAACTTTAATTTACTCCCCCCCTCTGCAAATAGTAATATAATGGCGAAAGCCTCCCCGTGCCGCCGGAAACGAATAATCCTCCATGTTGGGCAAAGTTCCCGGGGTTTCCCGAACCGAGCTTAGGGGAGCCCTCGCATCCGGTGTTTGCGAAACTTTTGGAGGGAAAACTCCCGCGTGGGAGGGTACCTACCGGAAATTTGAGGAATAAATCAGACTTGGTTTTCCACTTTACTTGTGGGATGATTACTCACGCTCAAATGTGTGTGCCAAGTTATGTATATTTGTATATTCTATTTGAGTAGTTTAATATTATAACCCTACATAACAATATTTTATTTTTTCATTTTAAGATGTAAGATAAGATATTTTCATACCCGTTAATAGATTGTCTGTGATTCAAATAAAAAAATTAAAGTTCAAAAAACTTTTCCACAAACATTGCTAACAGCTATTTTGACAAATTAAAAACAAAAAAATTCACTAATTAAAACCAACTCAAATATAGTATATTTGGTTTATAACAATCTTAAATCTATTGGAGTTAATTCCACTGTGTAAATATAAATTATATTAAACGATATAAATACCTTTAATTATTATAAAATGTAATGTAGTACTTTTGACAATTTATATAGTGTTTAATTCTGCAGCGCGAATGATTTTCAGGTTAGCATAATGTTGGCACATTTCTCGTCTTTCGAGGAATTCTTGACCTGGCTTTACTATTTACAGGGAAAAACTTTTAAAAATTTCAGTAAAAACTTCGTATTGAAGAATGACTAAGAAATGGCAGAGATCTTTGAGTGTGCGAAAATCATTGTTGGTACAACAAAAATAATGATTTCTCTATAAGACTGATTGAACAATGATATTATGACAATTCAGTTAAGTAGGGTTGGTTGGGGATGAAAGTGCCGTGGGAAGAAAGTTGTATTGCAAACATCTCATAAACGTTACATGTGAATGAGAATGTGAACACCGCGTGATGTGGTGATATCTCCCCTGCCTCGCTTCGCACTTTGTCAGTCGAGCAAATGTGCTATTCGGAAATACATGCGTCTATACTTTTTTTTATGATTGTCGAGTTTATTTAAAAATTGCACAATTTTAGGTTTTATGAATACATTTTCTTCTACTGTGTATGACAAGCAAGTTATTATATTCACTTATATATTTATTTATAAATGTACAGTACATTTTTAGCCATATAGATTGTCTTTGTTTTATAATTTTATATTTATTTCGATATACCCCACTCCCGGTAGTATGTGTACAAAATGTGTACACTCACAAAAGAAAAACTGAGTGGGGAAAGACATCCATCAGCGTTATGAAATAAGCTGCCAATTTGGTGATGAGTGAAAATTAATCTTTACGTGCTATTTTAAACAATTCTATATTTGTAGAATGTCACTGAAGAGATTCATAAATCGATTATCAGAAGATCCCGAGACAGCAGCACATGGGACGGGTATAAATGAGCACGCCGGGTTTTCCAGGAGAACGAATAAAAGATTTTGGAACTGGTGGTACTTGTTACCCCTATCTCTATACCTGAAACTTTTAGCCTCACGAGTGGGATTAAAAGATTCATCTGACTAATTTTTAAATAAAAAGAAGACTCAATGCCATTTAATTATTTTTTTGTATATTAAACGAGTCTCAGATATATCTTGTTCAACACACATTAAGTATTGTATAACATAAAAGCTCTATAATCACGTTATACTGTCATTTGTAAAAAGTGTCACTATCATCCCCACCCTACCCTACTATAAATTAACTACACATCATGTTGTGTTTATATACTTAATATTACATACATTTTACTCTTTTGTTAAAAATAAATATAAAACACCCTTAATTATTAGGAAGGTAGTTGCTCGTGATCACATTTAAATGTAAAAGAGTTAATTATTGTTTTTATCTACATTAAAGCTACATTATTACTGTATAAATAAACTTAGATTTAAAGATAATTAATAATACTGGCAAAAATGTTATATATTAATCTAAGTAAACACATTCTACCTGCGTCGGGCCAGGAATTTAATTATTTGCAAAGCGAATCCTTGAATTCGCGTGGGATTTTAATCTGTGCATTTCATCATACAGCCAGGCTGTAATAATTACAATTCACGAAACGAGCCACAAAGTTGCAACATGTACATAATAAATATTCCTAAATACTAAAGTGTAATAATATTACATTATGTTTGCATATTATTTTTCCAAAATAAAGGAACGCCATCGCGGGGTTCCAAGAAACCGAATCGCCCGCTGTGACTAATTACCTCAACAATTCATTTTTAGAAAATGCTTCATTAAAATTATTTTTATTACGTTAATGGGCGTGTTAAATTCTTCACATGAAATGTATCCCATTTATGAAAGCCGGTTTTGTTGCTTTGGAAAACCCACCGTAGATTCAATGACAATGAAAGGTGTAAGAGTCATATTTGTTTGACAATAACATCATCTTTTTTGGGTATTTTGAAACTTAAAAAATTTAACCAGATAAATATTAATATCAACATCATTAATAAATTTTTATTTGAAATAATAAATTTAATTACATACCTACATTTTAAGGTTCGTAGGGTTTTGATGTCACACTGTGATAACGAGGACGGAAATACATTATTTAATTAAAATATAAAACACCTTATTTACGAGGAAAAAAATAATAGGTACACCTAGAAATGAACGTGGTATTTTCTATAAAGAAACTATGCATATTTATGATTTATCTAATCTTTTATAAGACCATTAATAGCACAGATTTTTTTTATTTATCATTGTTTTAGTGTAGTAATGCAATGCCTACCGAAACATATTTTATAATAACGTAATCTATAATAACTACTGTTAACTAAAATGGTAATAATAAATAATATCAATATAAATATATTTTTAAATAATTTCATTTTTTCAGAAACATAAAAAAACCACTAATAAAATTATTTCAATTGAAAATTTCAATTTTTATTCAAACCCGACCATAAAATTATATAGTAATCGTCATTTAAAAAAAATATACGACGACATTTAAAATCGTTTTCAAATGCATAAAAACGTGCTCTTTGTAAAACAGTTTAAATATTAAGGATATAATAAAAATATTTTTAATATTAATATCCATAAGACGCCACGGTATTGCGAAGATCGTAAACATTTAATAACTGTAAGAATTAGTAACAATGTGTCAAAACACACCATAAACACAAACATTGATAGCGTATTAACAAAAACCAAATTGACAAATCTCCGTCGATAAACGAACTCAAGTAGACATTAAAATACAATAAACACCCGTTTTAGTGGCAGTAAAACAGTTGTAAATTATTATTTTATGGGGTGTTCGAGGGTCTTATCAACATTTTAATACACCACTCGGAAGATCAAGTATCAAAGTTCTGTAGTGATGCCACAGGTAAAGGCCTGATAGGCGAAAGGCGGCAGTAAAAAAGCAGTAAAGTCGACAATAATACTTGACTCGATTTCGCCGTCGTTTATCCCGGGGAAGGTGATAAACCATCATATTAAGCGTATCAAATTTAACTTCTCGCGATAGGGATGCATGGGGACGATAAACTCACTCCACACAATCTAATAATATGATTTTAATCCTTTTTTAAAGGATTCAGGATTTTTTTGTCTATTTTCGTAAATATTGTTTTAGGTAACATTCATAACGCAAATTTCATAAATGCTAAACTAACAATTGTGTCACTTAATTTCAAAATCCGCTATAACACTCTATTAATTAATTTGATTAATTAATTATTAAACTATTAATCATTGGATTCGGAATTATTATTTCATTTTAAAAATACACTTTGTTAGCTAGCAATATTAAAAATTGTATAATGTTAGGGTGAGCTAAACTAGGTATAACGCAAAATGACTTTCAAAACCAACCATGTTTTTTTTATCATACTTAAATACATATTTGGGATCAAATTAATACAATAATTAAAGTAAATGGATAATAATTTTATTTTAAACGAAAATAGGTAATTAATAAATTTTCTAAAAAAAGTAATAATGCCTGTCATTAAAGTGTGGTGGTTGGTTTTGCTTGACTTACACAATATTATGAAAACGTGTTATAGTGGTTATTGAAAGTCAGAAACTCAATTTAAAATGATACCTAACCTAACCTAACTTTTTAATTTTTTTAATTAGTTCACATAATTTTTTACATATTATTATTTATTAGGGTAGGCTTGAGATTTACGGAAGCCGTCTCAAATTTGAATAAGAATTATAATAGTTTTTAGGATGGTTAGTATTTTTTGGGAATTATCACTAGTTTTGTATAAGTACCTACATAAATGAAGTGCTTAACGATGCAAACACCATAACCATGCTGTATGGTGGGTAAGTCTATGTTCGACGATCTTAATTATTATTGGAAAATTATTATTAAAGGCATTGGAGACCACTTCAAATCTGATCATCACAATTTTTATCAATATCGTGAAGAGAGAATAATAAGAAATATATATGACACGAGCGTTGATGGCACCAGAAATATATGAGTTCCACAAATTTGGCAAGACCAGGTAAACCAGATATTGGAAGATGGTCAAGTTAAAAGCCTCGGCAATCAGCGAGTTGAAGACGTATGAATGCAGATATATTTATTTATTTAGAAGAACAACTGTTGATATGAATTCAAATAAAATATATGAGTTTTCTATAATAATATTGATATAATATGCAACAATAGAGTTGGCTGTTTACGCTGGTCTAGTAATCTAGTTAGCGATCGGGGGTTCGCGCCTCGTGGTCTATGAGCAATATACGATGCATCTCCTGTTCCTAATTTAAATATTTTTAGAATAAAATGCTCATTAGTTTTGCTTAGAGATGTTGCGAGAGTTGTATGATAGAAGAGTGTGGCGCTCAATCCTCTCTGCCTACGTGTGATTCGGTGTGATGGCCAATTAAATAATATCGTCGTCATTAGGATCATCTGGCCATGTCAGTATTTTCACGATTCCTAAAAAATCATCATAATTAGTTTGGGTGTAATTTGATTTGTGATCACCCTTCAGCTCCTTGATATACCGCTCCGTTTCCATTTCCGCGCCGCCCGACGGCAGCCGAGCGCCCCCGAGGGCGGCCGAGCGCTCCCGAGGGCGGCCGAGCGCGCGTCCCGCCACAGGGCGTTCTCAAACTTCATACACAAACAATCGCTTTTATGGCGCATAAAAGTAAACCTTTATTATCCATTGGCTCGTAAAACTCTCACTCTTTTTACGGAAACAGAAAATTACGCTTAACGGGGTTTAAGCGCGCTGCGGAGGAGCGTGTCAAATCTTATTCAGATTATGTTCGCCGATCGGCGCTGATTGAGCGTTTTATGGAACATAAACGGTAAACATTTTGTTCTTTTACGGCGCACTAATATTGGTGATACTAATATTATTACGTCCGTAAGGACGGCACTTGCCTATTTTCGGGACACACTTGATCAAAAATGTATTCAATTTTCAAAGATTTTTATAAATCTAAATATATAAGTAGAACTCATCCGATTCAAGGTGGCCTGTTATGTATTATGGATGATAGTATGTATTTAAAGCATTCCTGTCGTTATTATTTAAAACTTATTCATAGAATTTCTAATGCATTTATTTAGATATTTCCAATATACATTTTAATGATTTTCTTTCTTTAATTACATATTTTCTATTCAACTCTACATATGTATTATGTTTTTATAGTGATGCACTATTTTTACTAAGGTTACTAATTTTCAAATTATCTAAACACTTGAGCTATGAAAGTAGGACTAACAAGGTGGTATTCAAGTTATGGTGTATTTGTTTTAAATACTGATTTTTCTTTATTCATGCGAGCCATAATATATCCATTATAAAGATAGGATTAGGCTTAGATTACTGGCGTTAAATACAACAACAAAATTATAGTATTATGTGTACCTGCTTAACAAGACAACTGATTCTTCAAAAATTGTACCGACAACTGACACTGAACTGCAATATACCAGAAACTAAATTTAAGCTATTCAATAATAACTCTGCTCAACTTTTATCGCCGAAACAATAACTGTCTTCATTAGATTTTTAGATAGAATTTGGTCCAAATATGTCATTTGTCGGAAGGATTTATTCTAATGTGAAAATACTATTTTTTTTTGAACCTTTTAAAATTATTTAAGTTTTTAACGAAGTGTTTTTGAATCTGTATACTGTTATTCAAATCTATTAATAATTTTAATTAACCGAATAACGCAAGAAATGTACGCACACGCAATTTCCTATAAATAAAACTTATTAAAAAGGTTAAAATAATTATCGTCAGGTGAAAGCACACGCGAAAATCAATATCTAATTGGCCGGCAAACAGAAATGTCAGAGTCCATTAAAACATGTTGAGTCTCGTTATTTTATCTTTTTAATTTGATCAGAAGACATTAGTTGACTGCTCTGTCGCGCGGCTCATCAGAACGCGCACGAAACGCCAAACTGCTCTCGCGTTCCCGTCCGCCACAAATCGAAATCGAATTTCATTAAAAGCAAGCAGCCCAGTTCATTATTTCAAGCAATGGAAAACACAAAAGTACAAAAACCAAATATCTCCTCGCTCGCCGTCCGAGGCCCTGTTTATCGCTGTTTACACTCATTTGGCGGTATCTATAATACTTTTTTAATTTTGTATTACCCTTAGGTGTCCATAAAACGGGGCAGTAAAGATTTTTTCTGTTGAAATTTGCTATTCAAACGGTCGTCCGGCCGTTCCAGGGTGCGAATACTGCGGCGGCTTCCGCGGCGTCCGTCCCTCTCCCTCGCGCGCCCGGCCCCGCCGCGCCGAGACTGCCGGCCCATTCGCACTCAGTTTAGAGGCGAGAAATTATAAAAAGCTGCAACAAAATCGCAATAAAGACCGCCGTTTTGCGCATGAGCACTTCATTCGGGGACTTTTATTGATTTCGGTAGCACATAACAGCGTTTGTGCCTTAGATCGTGAGGCTTTGCAGTTCCCGTACGGCGGGGATGTAGGGGGCGAATAGGAGAGCGCAGCATTCTAAACGGAATTCTTATCAATATGGGACATTAGAATGTCTGCGATGTGAATGTGAGGTTAGATTCCTTTCTATAATGGAGTGGATTTTTGCCGTGTGAAGTTTGGTCGGAGAGGGGCATTCTATGCGGTGGCTTTTTGGGAGGGGGATGAAAGAGCGGCTCCGTTTTCTAATGGCTTCCAGAAGTATGGGCTCGCTTCTGGAAGAATTCCTTCGTTCGTGAATTGTGCCCACATTCCTGCAGCTATGTATGCGCTGGTTGGTCTGACAATAGATCCTACACATTTACGTATTATGTTGGTAGGTACCAATGTACGTGTGCGATGCGCTTTAATGCCGAAAGATTGCCACAAGATACATTTAACCGCATTAATACATTTCAACGTTTCAAACACGCATAAAGATACTAACAATATTTATATATGTAGGTATTATATTTAAAATATTTACATAATTTTTCCACACACCTATATATTTTATTTTGTATTATTAAAGGACAGCTAACAGCGGTTATCCAATCAGGATTCCCAGTTATTCCCAGTATTTTATAGGTCAAAATAATTACGATAGAATAAAATTGTTGCTTTAACCGGTTGACATTTTAATTACAGACGGGGGTAGGCAGAGAGGATAGAGTGCCACATTCCTATGTGCTGACACACAATTGTCGCCTCATCCACATTCGTACATCTTCTCATACAAGCTCGCCGATTATTGTAGTCTCTAACAGGAGCATCCTCCAGTATCTATCTGGTTTGTCTGGTCATGCCGAGTCTTCCGCGGATGTCCTCTATCTCTGGTGTCATCAACACTTGCGTCATATATCTTCTTTACCATTCTCTCCTCATTCATCCGTTACATATGACCAAACCACCTTAGTGATCTTTTCTTAATCTTACTCACTATACTAAGATCAGCTTTACTTTTTTCCCTTATCTATTCATTCTTTACTCTGTCATAAATAGGTTTGCCACATATACACTTAAGTGACCTAATTTCCACGCCATTTAGTCTTTACAAAATGCTAAATAATTAAAAGAGTAACAAAGTAATACAATATTATATTTTTGACATTTTCTAATGAAAATTTTTCATTTAAAATAAAAATTAAAGTGCTATGTGTTACGTAAAAAATCAGAATCATATTAATTAATAAAAAAAAAATTTCATTAAAATATCGTCTTTAAATGGGTATTTATATTTACAACAAATTTGAAAATTATTTCATGCCTCATAATGTATAAAATGATAAAAATATATATAATAGATATAGGTATAAAAGATATAGATACCTATGTATAATACAAAAAAATTACGATATGAAAGATACATTTTTAAATTTTGGACAATAAAAGATTTTTTAATTTTTTTAAAATTAATATTTTATTCATACAACTTTTAATATCTTCTTTAATATTATAGTAATAATTTTATTTATACGCCCGTGAAAATGGTTTATTTTGTTTTTTTTTTTGTATATTGTATTAGTATTACAGTTACCTACATAATAGCTTTACTCTATTCTCACTGCTCTAAGTATATTATTTAGTATAAGATAACACAAATACAAAGTAAACACGTTTTACTCTTTATAAGAATATAATTACTGTTAACTTACGAATATAATTACTGTTAACTAAAATATTATATGTAAAACTAAACTGATTTAATACGAAAATTTTAAATAATGTTTTTTTTTTGTTTGTTGATATTTTAACATTTATTTTTAATAATGTTATCAGTATTAACCTATCTATATATAAATATATTTAATATTTTCAAGTGCCTAGATTGATAAAAATAAAAATATTTTTTTAATCTGTAGTAAAATATAACACAGGGAATCCCTTGAAATGAGGCTTTAATTCGAAACGCAACCTTGATTTGTTATTCCCCTCTTACGAAAATATTAATCATGACAGAGCATTAAACTGAATTTCAAGAGAGCCTCACCACAATCAAGATAACTGAATTTTAAAAACAAGAGATGAGTTTTCTCTTGAGTTAGGAAATAACATCACGAGCCGAGCTACGTGAAGAAATTTACACAGGGGCGTTCTCATTCTCAATACTAAATAAATAAAACATAATATTTATTTGCACAAAAAATTTTAATAATTTAGGTATTGCAAAAAATAATTATTTACTAATTTTTTGTTATCATATTTTGAATTTTTCAAAATCAGGTGTAATTTCGTTCTAAATATGCCCGAGCTAGGTATCAATATTATCTCTCATTTTTGCATTACTGCATGTGCAAATTTTTTTTTGCAATTTAAATATCCAATGTTGAATTTGAAGAAAGAAAGAAATAAAGAAAACATTACCTTACCGGTATAAGCGAAAGTGGAGGAGCATGATCCTCAGTCGTGAGCGACCAGTATAAGGTTATTTATCAGAATTTTTATATGTACAAAACAATAATAAGAAGGTTAGTAGCTGATATTTGCACATGTTATTAAATTATACTGATGAACATTAATAATAATAATAATAATGGATAATTTGTATAGCGCCATTTTCGTAAAAACTTTCACCTCAAGGGCGCTTTATACATAAACTGTTAATCCTACAATTATCTTTGTTTTTTAAAATTAAAATTCCTTATTTTCACTTATGGAAATAATTTTCTTGAAAAGGTGCGTTTTTAGTTTCTTCTTAAATAAAGTCTCTGGTGCACTGTTTCTTATAACGGAGAGCAAAGGGCCTTATTAACAATCAATTATTATTTTTTGTTAGTGTTCTATAAAAACTTAAGTGTGCGCTTGTTTTTTATTGCTGCTTTATGTAGGCAAGTTGTGTGTGTGTGTGCACACGCACACAGTTATGACACGTAGGTATCTGTAAGATACCTAAATTTAAAGAAATATATGTATTTAAAATAATGTACTCTTAATGTTAAATAAATAAATAGTCTATATTTCGACGCTAATTCTTGATTTTAACAGTAACGCCATTAAAGATGAATAATTGTGAGGTGAGAATCAAAAGTAGATATGTCCACTAAACCTGTTTTGCACCATTGTACTACAACTGTCACTCTTAGAATCATATAGAAAATGACCAGTAACTACAGGTCACATGATCAAATACTGTCGTCGTTTGAATTATCTATTAGACATGTCTTAACAAGCAAATTTTAAATACAGTTTTATACAAAGTTCGGTGATATTTATCTAATTTCGATAGGTTAGTCTTGTAGTCATTAATTTTCTTAATATTTGTACATGCCTAATGTAAAAACCATGAAAATTGGACATGTCTGATTTTTATTCCATACCCAACAATTCTAATAATCAGCATATCGACCGTGAACTGTCAACAGTGAAAATACGAGTACTTATCTATTAAGTTTTTTGTAGATTTTGAAGATGTTGATAATACACCGTCGACATATAATATATTTTTTACTAAACTAATCTGAGGACATAAAAGTATAAAGCTACCCGGAAGAGCTTTGTTAACCACACAGCCACGGCGTCAAGTGCAAGTGCAAATGAATAATCATGACAAATAGACAAACCCATTTGTTGTAAAATATTTTGAAAAAAGACGAAGACTACTTCACTGACGAGAGTTAATATTAGTACATATTTTATTTCATAGATTATGTTTTTCCATCAAGCTTCTTTCATATTCATGTGTCTTTTTATAAGCGTTTAATGATACATATTTGCAAATGTAAATATCTAAATATAAATAAAATAATATATTATTATGATAAAATATTATAAGAATAAATATTACAGTACAAGAAGGTACGCCACTGGCAGCACGTAATGGGGTTTACGTTTCATAAAAGCAATTCTTGGAACTATTCCGAGAAATGTATTCATAGAGTTACGGAGCCATTCTGGAGACGCATTGTGATACCGTCCGTGCCCCCAACCTACTCTGCCACTGGATTGCAGGCAACGTGCAGCGAAAATGTGCTATGCTGCGAAAAATACTCAATAGGAAATCAGATTTTTTTTGTTGAGAAGAGCATCTTTTTTACATAAGTTAACTAGTTTATTGTTTGATTCTATACGGCGTATACAAATAGAAAAAAATAAGAGTGCTTCTTAATCTTTGGTGATTTAAAAATCGTTTATTTTGCAAATAAAAAAGACAAAATAGCCTAAACGAATAATTTCGTATATTTTAATGAATGGATTAGAACAGATTGAATGCTATGGTAGTCGAATTGGATCATTGAAAGAATGCATATAAGAAACTTTTATAAAATAAAATATGTAAATCCTCAGATAATCAAAGATATCAAATTATATGTGAGAAGATGTACTATAGATGTGGAAGAAGCGAAAATAAAATGCTTGTATTAAAACAGAATTTTCTGTTTATGTTAAATTAATTATTGGCAGGAATTTATCAGCTTCTGAAAAATTCAATGACGATGAATAAAACTAGTGAAAAACGTTTTAGATTATTTTCCGGCAATTCGGGCAAGATTATTTTCCACGCCTATAAAAATATTTAAATACATTAACGTTACACAATTATATAAATATTTAATTTCGTTAAAAACGTTCAATCTAACTATAAGAGATTTGGTTCAAATTCAGAAAGATAAATCGTACGTATAATATACAATTTTTAAAAATGGACCTTACCTAGATACTTACTTTAAATTTATATTGAATACACAAAACAAAATATATTAACTACATTCATCCTAAAATAATGCACATATATGTAACATAAGAAGCAAAATATCTTAAAATGAATGGAATCTTTGATCATTTGTTTAAAATTCTATTATTATTAAATTTATAACATTTTTTTAACTGATAATTATTTTTAAAATCTTATAAAACATTATATATCAATTTTTAAAATTTGTTTATTTTAATACGTTGGCTTTAGTTTGACCTAAGTACAGTATATTTAAAAAAATCATCTGACTAGTTTACTATGGAATTTTAAATTTATTATCAAGCTTATAATAATTAAATAATAGCATTTTACATATTATATTTAACACACTGATAAGATAACATGAAGAGAAATAATAAAAACCTACATTAGCGATTGTGCTATGCGTTGGGAGTAAAAGATAGTTCATTGCCAATGTCGTTGTATTGATGCTCGTCTCTTATTAAAGGCAGTCAATATTTTCTGTTAATCTTAAATAAAATGAATTAAAATTGAAAAGCTTAGACTTCTATTCCCGAAGTCCCCCCTCCCCTCGCCGGTCCGTACGGGTCCCGGGGGAAAAATACACTAGTTTTTCCGGGCATATCTTATGGCCCCTTTGTTCCGTTACTCCGCCGTTACTTTCATCGCCAGAGGGCTGAGTCCGCCCGCCCCCAGATCCGGATTTTCCGGTTTTCCTTTGAATTCGAACCCCCGCCCCAAACCGCTCCCCGAATGACGTATATGTTTGTTTTTCGGCTCAAATTATTTTAGAAGTTGTGTTTGTATTTATTTATTTTAAATAAAAGCTGGCTATGTTTAACTTATATTTTGCACAAACGCAGCGTTAAATAATCAAATTACGTATTACTATTAGAAAAAAAAATGCACTTTGCACTTGACATTGAGTCTCTACTTTTAGATATAGAAAGATATCAATTGAAATTACTTGGATACATCTTATGAGGGATAAAATAATGATTAAAAATATGTATCTTCTTCGCAACTCTAGATTAAAGGCGGCGAGACGGTTTTCCCAGATTTTGTTGGGATAAATAAATGAATGAATATAGATCGGGTCCTGATTGGTTATCAAGTATTAAATAAGCTCATGACAGGGAAAGATGGAGACGCCTTATCGAGACTTTGAACCCTTGGCTCTTCTAAGATATTATAATGGGATAATAATAATGATAATATAAACATAGCATTCAACAGTTTGAAAATAATATAAAATATTAGAACACATTCTTATTGAGAAGTTGTAATTATTCAGAACATAGGTCTGTGATATTTTAAATATGAATTAAATATATTAATTAGAAATCAATTTATCGAAAAATATTGTTGTTGCGCCACCGGTATTCGAACCTGGATCTCTTTCCTAACCGGTGAAGGTGCATTATCCAACTATGCTACAGCGACGATATTTTTTAGCGACAAATTTTCGAACCTAAATGTTACCTATAAGAGCCATCTACCTTATTTTTACAGAATTAAAAGTACTGTCTGCTTTAGAATAGTTGGTTAATGCATCTTTCCCGGATTGGAAATAGATTCAGGTTCGAATCCCGGTGGCGCAACAACAATATTTTTCGATTAAATTTATTTTATTTGTATATCTTTCTAATTAATATATTTAATTCATATTTAATATAAAATATTTTTTTACCTCAGTAAAAAAAATAGTTCACTGTATTATGGGTTACATATTATAGATGTGTGACATTGTTAAAATAAGTTTTCTGTTCGCTTGCTTTGATTAATGTAAATGACAGAATTATTGTTTAATTTTTACATTTAATTTAATGTAATTTTTAATTCATTTTAGTTTTTAAAACTACAATCGTAATAATAATATATTTTAAATTATTAAAGAGAACACATTATTATTGTGAAGTTGCAGTTTTTCAGAACATGTCGTTTTTTAATGTCATGTGACATTAAAAATGATTTTTCTTCCCGTATGAAGATCCTAATTAATAATTATTGCATCTTTTTTCCTGATCGCCAGAATCGCGGGTTTATAAATAATATCTCGTATAACATTAAATCGGACATAATATATTTTATTAATGTTTTTATTTTTTTAGTGTCCGACTTCTGCTTCACAAACAATCATGATATTATCAAATAAGTGTACCTACTCATCACGTGCAGCTCATTTCAAAAATATTTAGTTACTTAACTTGCAAAAAATGTAATTTTTGGTAGATTTACTTTTTTTGCATACTTACATTTTTTTATTTATTTGACATTTTTACAATTTTTTATAACATGAATTAAGTATTTCACATTTTTTAAATTACATGGTTTTAAAAAAGAGACCAGCTCTTGTGTTTGGAGAGGGAGTACTTACTCTTAACCTACAAAATATAAATATTACCCCCCAATAATAGTAGTTAGGTATGTATATTGATTGTCAGGATAGAGTAGGGGAACAGCGTCTCAAATTCAACATAGGGATGTTCCCCGCAGTCACGAAGGCGGTACCCCTTCACAACAGTGACTCGGCCAGTTGACCATATCTACTAATGGACTTAATATTTCAAATATACAGGGACAAATTATCATATCACTTAATATTATCTAATCTATTATTTATTTATTTTACTGTTTCGCAAACAGTGACACGATTTTCAACTTGACATTCTTCACTATACTAAATAACTGATGCGTTAAAAAATTATACCTACCTACTTGGCAGGATCGCGAGATTGGATTATGGTGTTAATATCGTGCTGAAGTACTTCAAATTTTTTTAGATATCTTATCGAATCAAGTCCCACAAATATTTTTTTTTTGAGATTCTACAAAACAGGAACCAAAAAATTTACTAAATAAATAACTTTAATGAATATCACCTACAATATATAAGAAATATGTGTATATATGCTTGTATTTATCGTTATTATATTGAGAAATTATTATGGTACAGCCTTGACAAATTTTATAAGATCTCAAAAAAAAAAGATCTGCCTTCTTTAGTAATCTAACGACCATTCTTAGAGATATTAATTACTGATATTATTTATTGTTTTACATATTTACTCCTTTATAATATTTTTAGTTTTATTATGTAATTAACATAATCTAGAATATACCGTTAATTAAGTTAAACATACCGTTAGTTTAATATAATACCGTTAAATTTTCTGTTAATGACTTAATAATAATAACTAACTACATATTTATAATGTTTATAGCGTTTACTTTATGGTTAGGCATGATTATTAATTTATACAAATAACTACCTTTGTATTAATTGCGTTAGCGTCAACCAGTTTTGTATTTTTGTAAGGGTAGATCTACACTACCTAATCCATAATTATTTAATTTATTTATTTTATTCTATTTCATAATTATTTTACGGATTAGAGTGCGTTCGAACTGATGAATACTCAGTAGTATATAAATCCTCAATGTAATCAACGCGGTTAAAACGGAGATAACTATATTTATTTAAATTAATATAAAATAAAATATATCTACAGAGTTCATTAGGGGTGTATATAGGTTGGTGCCTACCCTTATCCCTTATAAATAACAGTCTTCTTGTCTAGTAAAAAAACTAACGACTATCGACTCGATTGCCTTAATTGACATGTAAGATCCTTTGTCTTTCAATTTACCTCGGCCCGAAGGATCGGCTTAATCTATCTTTTCGGGAAGGAAGCTCCTGGAACATCTATATCAGCATCCTTATTATCTTATCCGTCTCACGGTCCGAAGAGAAGAAAAGTAGGAAGAAGGGTAGAGTTGTGGAAGTAATATAACCTTTTCCCATTTATTCCCCCTTAGGGACGGCGGGTAATCATCGCAAGTTATTCTGATAGTCACTTTTTTGGTGTCTCTCAGCTGAGAACATTTTTATACTTGTATACCTGTTTTGTAGTAGATCCTACCTATTCTCAATACTCACTTAGCTATTAGATATGTACATATGGATAAGCATTATTTGAGTATTAATAATTATACAGAATATTAACATTTAGTTGACAATTTAATCACCAATAAGTATGCTATATTGCCTATTTGCGAATCAACTCCAAATTTTGATAAAAGATAATTTTTTTACTTAAAGTGACATTGTTATTTGTAGAATTCAATTACATATTTGATTAATTACGATTCTGAGCATACAAGAGTCCATCATCAGAACTGATGTCAATAATGCAATGGAATCTGAAACATCAGCCAGAAAGATCAGAGACACATGGCAGAATAAGCCAAAATACTGAGTGTTTTCTAAATATGTAGGTACGTACTGTTTGATGTTTTATTTAATATAGATAGGTATTACTTTTATAATTAAACTCAAATTTATAATGTCCAATTATATCGTATATGAATGAATACGGCTACACAAACGGGTACATTTTCTGCTTTGCTTTCTTAGAATTAAATCCATTTCGTACATAACTCATGCGTACCAAAAAAATAGCCCATTCGACGGCCTTCTATTTTGTCACATCAGCCGTAGAAAGAACGTAGCCCCCTGAATCACAAAAGCTCGGTCGTAAACGCGTTGTTTATTCAATCTCAAAAAATAAATCAACTATTCAACAAAAAGGCTTCATAAACCCTTTGAATAGTGGGCGCGCAGTCCGAACCGTATTGTTCGGCTACGCTTTCAGGGATTGAAATATGTCTAACATAAATCTGTCAAATTTTGACCCACACATGTTCGTCTATTTGACGACCTAGAGAGAAGTACTGTAGGAGACCACGTGTCTTTAATGACCCAAGAGTTACTGGGTCATCGTGAGCTTAATAGTTACTGCTAACAAAAAAAGGGATCTGTTTATATTTTATTTTCGCATGACTTTAAGAAACGATTTATCCAATAGGCGTATATGCGTTACATTTGTAAAATCAGTGAAGAAAAAACAAATTATGAGTGATATTTGATTGTAGCATAGTTAAGAAAGGGCATGGGGATTATATGAATGAGGAGAGTATTGTAAATAAAATATGTGAGACGAGTGTTGAAATAGAATAGAAGATGTATCAGAAGAACCAAATATTACAGGACTGTTGGAAGATTTAATAACTATCTGAATATGAACGAGGCAAGAATGAAGAATGAATGTCAGAATAATAAAGTATTGCGTTGCATCTGTTATGTATTTATAAGTAACTTGAATAATAATAATAGCTTTATACAAAAAAAATCTTAATCTTTATAACTGAATCGCGTATTTGTCGACCAAGCCACGTTCCTTTGGCTTAAAAGTAATATAAAATGTAAAATATTAAATTGTCATTAATATTATATATTCAGAATGACTAATAGGTGTTCACCAAACAATGCAAATTATCATTCGTTTTATATTGTATTTTGTACCTTGTAGAATTATCAACTGTTTATACCGTCCTATATTGCCAAATCTCATCCGTGTATACGCCACGTACTCATGGAGATTCACTTATCGAGACCAGCCAGGATGGCAACAATATGAAAATAATAAATTAATGTACTCAGAACATGAACACAACATTTCTACTAACGACGAAAAAATTAGATTGGTAATGTGAGAATATTAAATTCATTTTTGTCACGTCGTGCATAAATCGCAGTCAAAAACAATTGATAACTTTCCGGAAAATTTATAAAATAAATCGCAACCAATTTTTTTTTATTGCATTTTGCTTTTAAAATGTAAGTAAAACCGTTTGCGGAAGAGTAAGTATTCTTCCGACCAATAATGACTGTGTTTTATGCGTCATTCACAAGTCTCCATGGCGTACAAATGACCGTGTGGATTTATGCCCGATACAGGAGCCTTTACGACCTGTAAACTGGCCATTTCTGTCATACAAACTATACCTTTATTGACAAACACATTTCAAACATTTTTTCTCGACCGCGTCGGCCATTTTATTGATTTTATGTCGTCAAGTATTCAAGCGGCAGCGTTAATTTTTTTCGGATCTTTCAGTGCCGCGGCCCGGGCCGTACGAGTTTTTAACATATACAAACGAGATTCGGCGAATTGGCGAAGAAGATTACGTTTATTTAATACTTAATGATCAACATCCATTAGCTATAGGATAACGAAACAGTGGCGGGCGATACAGGTAATTAAAAATTAATTTATTCAATCTAATGGTATTCGTGAGATAAATTACAATGACGAGACTTGAGTCTTATCTTGGAATTTAGATATACACTAGCAGAAAGCAAGCGGCCTCTTCGATTATTGCCAATATTGTCACTGCCGCAATAATGTAAATAATAAGTTTATATACTGAGTAACTAACTTATCCAATAATTGCAAACAAATATTCTTAAAATGATTTAAATAATAACTTAATTTTTCATTCAGGTGACACACGTGTTGCCTGGCTGCGGTTCTTAAAAAAATATACACGTAACGTTATGGTACCTACCCAAAAACTATAGGAATTTATAATAGTAATGCTCCTTAGAGTGGCAGCACTGGTAGCACAGATTTTTTCCGCGGTTAACGTGCAATACGCGCCGTAAGGTCGAACGCCGCCAAAGGCAGTAAAAAATGTAAATCTTCTATAATCAGAAAGGGACATTTGTCATATATACGAGTATTATACAGAGGGTTAACAGTTTAATAACACAACATATGCTAGAATAATTAAGCTATATTAAAAATATAGTCATTAAACCTCTTGCGTTCATTATAATATGTCTACCCGCCGCATTGATAATGAAATACAATGTATATAAAAATAAGATGTTACATTATATTTCTGAATAGATAAAAACCTTTTTTTAAATAATCCAATCTACCAAATAGGCAAAGGCACCGAGCGATCTTAGCTATATATATTTTTTTTAAATGACCGGCTGAAGGTTCGATCCTGCGCTCCCAGATCTGACTCTTATTTCTAAATCTGGCATCTCACTCTACTGTACCACAACTGGAGCTCGTACACGTGTCAATATTACCGTAATATATAAATACATAACTGTATAGCATCACACGTAGGTACGTTATTTGCGTTAATATAGCACATTGTAGTATATAGACGTACTCACATCTTCACTCATATCTTGGTCTTGTATAGTGCAAACTGCTTGCCTCCACTATTATTGGAGATTATTTTCTCGCAGTTCGTCTTTGAACATTTCTAGTCATTACTTATTTCTCCTAGTTATTTCTATATCTTCTCGCAACAAAGTACGCAAAAATTCTTTACACGCATGTTAAAGAAAGTTTTTATTTAGTACGTACTTCCTGAAGAATGGAGACGTTTATTATTTTATTCGTTTCGCAGTTCATTGAACATACCTACACCTTATATTTTTAATCTACAATGTACATATTCCAACATAAATTATTCAACTGTTCAAAGGTTTTTGGTGAAACTTTGTGGAATTACATGATTATTTTGTAAATTGAGTTAAAACACCAAAAAAACTTTAAAAAAAACCCAAACACACTTAATTATTGTCTGAAAATGTTTTTAACTTTAGTTGAATTATATTATTGATGATGAAAAGATGTTTCCGAAAACGTTCTAACGTTTAAAATATAGTGGAGTAAAACAGTGTTTTAATTCAATTTATTTGTTTCATCTATTTAACGGCCATTTCGAATATTTTCGGAGCCATCAAATATATCGGGGATCAAATTCAAATTGGATTATTATTAAGTATACAGATGTTATGTAGATAATAAGAATATTACTATCGTTCACACGATTAGTAATAGTAATAGTTAGTCTGGAAAATATTATGTAATTTAATAGCATTAATGAATCTGAAAACAAGTGCCTGGATTTTTTTTTTGCAGCATTTAATTAATGTACTAACATTGAATTAAATATTTGGAATCATTAGCATTCGTCATTTATCAAGCCCTACGTAAGTATATAAGCCCAGAAAACTATACATAGAAGATTCCTAATGGCCGTGAAAACCTAAGAGTATTTTTACCTACGTAAGTACTTTGATGACGTAGACATGAAGTCCGGCGGACTAAGCGCATGCAGAAGGCAAAAGTCTCGGTATATTGTTTTTTATATTTTCACAAATGACAACACGATGACTCAACATTTCATCAAAAATGAACGACCATCCCCGCCGAAAATGGACATCCGGAAATGGCTTCATCACTCGTTCGACACAACTTCCCGTCGGCATCCGTTTCCGGACACGCTCTTCCCCTGTAGCATTCTATCTACATGTACCGGATATACTTTGTTTTTCTCCACCAAAAATTCACTCCAACAAGCATACACTTGGAAAAACAACGGTTCTGTTTGCACCGTGTCATAAAAAGGTGGTAAAAAACATAAAACCCTCTTTATGCGGTGTCTCAATTTTCTGTGATTTTTTCAAAGGTCTTCATCGTGGCTGGATCAGGCTTTAGACAAAAGTTCTTTCAGCCGTTTTCTTTGCGCACTTTTGTGTCCATCAGGGCTATTTGAGCGCTCATTAAGTTCAGCGAATGGAGTGCCATTATTCTTCAGATCGTTTAGCAGGCGTTTTCTTTTCACCGCGCGACCATTCGGTCCCTCCTTCGACGGATGCGCGAGACGGATTCGCCGGAACAAAGAATAATTTTAATGAATTTCTATTAAAATAATTAAATGTGTACCAAAGGCGAAAATAAAAATAATAAAATCGAGTCATTATAATATTATTTTTGAAAATTTTGCGGCCTGATATAATGGTGGGAGATAAATTGGAACAGTATTTGCACACGATATTTTATAACATTATAATAAATACCTACTTCAAAATATTTCTTCTTCTTCATTTAATGTTTTTTTTATTTAATTTTTCAATAAAAATAAATTATATTCGTCAGTCGCCATGACAGATTACAGAATCTAACCTCGTCATATTTATAAGAAAACTAGATGTGCTGATTTTTTTTTGTTTTTTAATAGAATTCGTATACGGTATACGCGTCATATCAATATGCTTACTAATTTAAAACTAAACTAAACGCTTGTGCTATGAAAATAGGACTAACCTGATGGACTCCTGGAATGAAGCTTGAACCCCCGACCACCAGATTACTCGGCGAGTATCGTAACCACTAGACCACAAATACCTGACCTGGTGGTTCAGCTAATAGATTCCACAAATACATTCTTCGATGTCGACTTAGTCATTTCAATTTATTTTTCTGATAAGCAGAATTTTTATATTATGTGTAGTTAGGTACCATTTAATTCATGATTACGCTAGTATCGGCAAAGACCCGCCAAACAGATATTATAATATTTTATATGATTTATATCTCTCTAGTAATTATAATATTGTTTTTATTGCTGATACTATGTATGACTTCTACGAAGAGGCGGAATTTTAATTTTAGCGGAGGCGCTATTTGATAGTGCCAATGGGATGCGGTAGCCATGTTTTATTGTTTCCCGCCATTTCGTGTTCAAAATAACTTAAGCACGAATTCTCGCGGTTTATCAACTGCTACATACCGGGCATACCTATCGAGTATACCTAATGAAGTATGATATCAAACATTCAGTGGTTGAAACAAACGCTGTAGACGAGGGGTGAAACTGAACTTGCTAAAGGAGTGTAGGGATATTTAGGGGTGGTAAGCTCCAGTAGAAAAACCTTTATCCCTCGGGGGTAGATTTCTCAGACGCAATAATGTCATTAGGTTCAGATCATTTGGTACAAACGTGCTTGTCCTAACTCTCGATCAGGACATCTTGCCACGTTCTTTCGTGTTTTCAAAAACGCTGACTTTTTATTCATTTAGGTGTACCGCCTATTTGTAGAGGAAACGTTGTGAGTACAGTAACCTATAAACACGGCCTATAAACCATTTCAATTCAATATTAGAAGCGAATTCCGATCTACAAGATATAGAGATCAAATTGATATCCCAAAACTAAAATATACCGCAACTCAAAATCAATATATTTATCAAGGTATCAAATTTTTTAACAATCTCCCCATCACAATTAGAAAAATTACTATTATTAATTATTAAATATATTATAATCATAAATTTGTAACTAAAGTTAAAAAAATATGTACACAGACTAACTGAAACATAAATTAACTCGAATATACTCCTTCTCTATACACGAGTCTTACTCTCATAGAGAAGACACAAATGTTTAAAAATATTTATATATATATATCCACTGATTATTGAAATTGTATTATATTTTTAATATTAATAAAAAAATTAAAAAAATAATAATTTCAACAAAAATAAGTAAACGACCAAGATCGCGTGGAAACTTAGAAATATTTCAATTTAAAACTAGTGCTTCTTAAAACCATTAACGCCTTTGAAGGTATAAAAAAATGTAATGCCCCCCATATAAAATCAAAACAGAAAAAAAATATAAACCCTTCAAATAAAGCGCAATCTGGAAGTTCAACTTTCGACCACTTTTTGGAGCAACTGAGGCCGTCTATCGGCAATAACGCGACATATGTTAGCTTTTAAGTCATCTATCGTCTCTGGTTTATCGGCGTAGACTAGCAAGTTCACATATCCCCACAGAAAATAATCCAAAAGTGTTGAATCACACGATTTTGAAGGCCAATTCACAAGTCCATTACGCGAAATTTGCGCTCATCGAAAGTTTCCTTCAATATATTGATTATGGCGAGCGCTGTGTAGCATATTCCGTCGTTTTGTTAAAACCATAGCTCTCCCACATTAATGTCATTCAATTGAGGAACGAAATTATCAGTAATCATGGATCTATAGCGCTCTCGATGGCGAATCGACTCATACGGGTCCTCCTCAATACTACGCTCCACTGCAGCAATACCTTATTCGGTGCGCGGTATGCGTGGTTTGAAAAGAACACATAGTTATTTGAATTACTTGCTCGGATGGATGATTATGTTGACCGTAAAATGGACGTAAAGCACGGTAAGTTTCGCGAACTGAACCACGATTTTCGAAATAAATTTGCACAATTTGCAAGCGCTGTTCTGGCGTAAGTCTATTCATGGTGAAATGGCAAACCTAATTGAGCACAAATTAGCTATCAGCTGTCAAATTGGCTGTCGCTGGAAAATGTGTTGGCAATTCGAAAAACAAACCTCTAAAAAAACAATATTTATTTATTTGAAATTTTTTTATTTAATTTATGGTGATATAAATACATTGTTTTCGTACATCAAAACACCAATATAATATATATATATATATTTATTAATAGTGTAATTCTCGCATTATTTTACTACTAATAGTTTGTGGACATCATGAGTAAATAAATTTAAATATTTTAGAAGATATTTTCATTAAAATTAATAAAATAAAAATTACGAAATAAGTTCTTCTTAGCATATGTCTGAACTGTTAGTACGAATGATTCGAAACTAACGTAAATGACAGTATAGAGTTGAGCACGGAGCGAGTTTTGAGCTTAAAAAAAACATGCGAACGTCTCTATGGTTATAATTACTCTGATTTCTGTTTGAAAAGTGAGCAAATTATTTAGCGTTGCCCGGGCTTTACGCAAAATGGCCAGGCTTCATTTAGAGGGATGGGAGTAGTTTTTTTTTAAATCAGATGCAGACAGTAATTTTTCTCTTATTTTGAACTTCAAGTTTGCAAAATTGCATCAAGAAGTGCCAAATTCTGCTTGAAGGAGTAGGAAAGGGGATGAGGGTAGTTTTTCGAAATCTCATATAGACAGTGACCTTCCTCTTATTTATAAGATCATGTGTACAAAATTTCATCAAGCTCGGAATAAAACTGTAAACTTGTGTAAAATATAAACACACACGCACCCACTCACACACTCTCTTTACATAAACGAGTATAGATAATGATGCTTTTTGAATGTTGTACTTTTGCTACTTTGAAATAAAATTGTAGATTAATTATTCAACCTTGAAACCGGAATGACATCCTATGTCCGACACTGACCGGAATGCTTCCACAACTGAGGCATTTGTATAATTATGTATTATAAAATTATCCAATCCATTTTTTTTAATAGAACTTTCATCGTAGTATCAATAAATTGTGAGATATCTTTCTCTAAAAGGTCTAGAGAATACCGACATTTTGATCAAGAATACAATTTTTTTAGTACAGTTATACAAGATTCTTAAATATACTTATACTTTACTCACTTACAAATAACTTCGTGAACTTCCAAGAAAAAAAACTTGATCATCAACTCCCCTCCACGTTTATTTATTGGCCAATCGGTGACGGGCTAAATAAGCAAGAATTCCTGCTATATTTGTTATCCTACCACGCTAAAAGCCGCTCAAACAATCTGGTGATATGTTTATGAGCTTGATTGATACAAGTTATGAGGTAGGTTTAAAGACTTGTATAATACCTGTTTCTCCTTTGGTACATACTAACATTTATACATACAGTCTTATAAATATTATATTACGTGAGCCCATATTAACTTCATGTGGAATAGTTTTAATAATAAACTTCTGGGAAACGAATATAAATTAAAAAATTGGATTAACATTAACGAAAATATTATTTTGCAATTAGTTCCATCTGTGTACCAGTAGAGACTTAAATTGCTTAGTTCTAAAAGCTCACCGCTGTACTCATGGCGCTCTTTTTTTATTTGCCGCATCGTGATATTTACATTACTCAGTTCTGTCTTTAAGCTAGTGAATTACTCAAGTCATATAAATACCTATTTACTGAATTAAAAATTCCTTTCGGTTGATCCGTTTTGTATGAAGTCGTTACCTATGCTGTTTATTAACAAAATAACATTAGAAAGGATTACAGCTGCGTGCAAATCATTGAAGTGTCTATTTCCTCTTTAACTAATTCACGAATTTTACTATCTTATTGTTTTTAACCTGTTAATTTCATGATTGTTCTTTAAATTTGGTGCATGGATTGGTTTTTGATTTGAGAAAAACAAAAAGCAATTGGCGTAACTATTTCCTACGTTAACCTTTAATAAAAACAATTATTTCCTTTAGTTATAACGTGAAGTATTTTCAAACAATAAATGAATCATGTTCAGTCATAGAAAGTGTTCTTAAAAACGTCCACACATTTTTATATGGGTAAGAAAGTATTATTTTACGTTAAAAACTTTAAAAACACTATTAACATAGATAAATAAATTATGGGTCATATAAACGACGGGTTTATTTTGTCCAAATACGTTGGTTAAACGAAAGTACATATATTTTATTACATATATTATATATGATTTTATAATGTCATTAGTAACAGCATAACCTAAATCTATACCTATTGCACGCCACTGCAAATGAACAACAAACGTCGACTGAATGCAGTGTAAGTAGTGGCACAGACGAACATATGATAAATCCATTTATGACATAGTGGAGAATTAACAAATTTGAAGTATAAATATTAACATAATGAACAGGATTGGAATTCTGTTACTAAGGTGGTTTGATAATGTGGATCTTTTAGTTATGCGGTATGAATATGGAGAGAATAATAGGAAAGGTATATGATACCATCCCTTTTGACTTCCTAACATTTATAATAAAATCACTTTCCCTGCATACATCGTTGATTGTTAACTCATTAGACTATGTAAATCTTTTTTCCCCATTAGCGCAATCTATGAGTATGTATAAAATATTGATGATGCAAGATTTGTGTTAGGACTTCTCTTTGCCTACCTTTGCATAATAATAATTATATAAATAAAATATATTTTATTAAGGAAAACACATTGTGAAGTTGTAATTATTCAGAACAGTCTGGTCAAGGTCTGTGATATTTTAAATACAATTAAATGTATTAATTAAAAAGATATACGTATAAAATTAATTTTATGGATAAATATTGTTGTTGCTACCGGAATTTGAACCTGGATCTATTCCAATACGGAGAATGTACATTATCCGATTATGCTATACCAACACAGTGGATTGACGACAAATTTTCGAACACTTTTTTCACTTTTCAAATTAATACATCTATCGTTCCATTATTTGAAAGTCATCTACTTTGTTTTTACGGAATCTCAAATACCATTGAGTAATTTGATTTTATATGTATATCTTTCAAATTAATACATTTAATTTATATTTAAAATATATTTTATAAAAACTCTTTTTCATGTTATTCATTTATGAATTAACTTTTTAATTACGTATTTTACACAATATCTAATAGTATTTTTTGAACGACAATTAATTTCTTGACATATATGAGCTCAAATAGTATACGTTATATTTAAATTAAATAATATATACAGTATAAAATATATTAATCCTCAATTCACTGTAATTTAATTCCATAATATACTATATCATTAATTTTTATAAACTGACAAACTTTGAATAAGCCACATTTAACTTCATTACATATTTTATTTTATGAATTTGTTAGTATACGCCCGTCCTAACGAAGATATAGTAGTATAAAGACCCGTCGATATTAAATTACTCAATGTGACTTATACAAAGTTTGTTAGTTTATAAATATAAATAATTATGTCCAACCACAAAGCCAACGCTACAAATATCAACAATATATAAAATATAATTTATAGATTCAACTGTTACTGTACTTAAAGATGTAGGTACATACAAATTATTAATTTATTTCGTTCCTAGGTACATTCATAAGATGAATTTAAAAGTGACATAAATCAATGTAACGTATCTACACGGTTACTTAAATGGATGCTGGATGCTTAAAAGGTAGCTATCTAATCGTGAGGTAGGAATATGCGAACTGCCCCTACCCGTCTAGAGAACAGCAAAAGTCCTCCACATATCTCGTGAATTGGCCAATATATCCGGATAATTGGAGAGCGGCTAAAGCCTTGAATCCATACGGTCAGATAACTAATCCCTTGTATTTATCATGCGGTCTTTAGAATGTGAGCTTGTTCAGATTTTCCGAGGGATTTCACAAATCTGCTTGATTTCCTTCACATTCTAACCACAACCGGGGAACTCCGTACCACTACTACGTCGGCCTAACAATTTCAAAATAAAATAATGGAAATTTTTCCTCGGTACAGAAACGTCCGTACATAAATTTAATATTAGACAAAACACTGTACTGCGTACATAACTGAGTTATATTTTTATCATGGCTTAAGTTTCAATAACTTATACCTGTTGATGAGGGGAACGTTGTAAAACTACGGTCGTGATAAAAATAAGTCAGTTTGGTGTTCGGTAAAATATTAATAAAAAAATAAAATAATCCACCTCAAAGTAACTACCATGTTAATAAATAATATTAATTTTATCCTTTTTTTATGCAGATTCAACTGTCTTTTTTATATTATTTACACTAAAATTAAGGTACTTTTCTATTAAACGGGAGCCATTTCCAGAAGATTCCAATGTATTTTATTGGGTCACGGTCGTAAAACCTCGAAACCACTCTCTTGTAAAAAATATATCTGTATAGATATTTGTGAAATGTGGATTCTTGTACTTTTAATCACACTTTTCTGAAAAGTGGACCTGAGAGATATCTCGGGTAAGTTTGTTATCCAGAATGATCTGCCAAATTGTTTCAAAATGTATACAAATTCTTATTCTGTTAGTATTGGACCCAGAGAATAAAGTAAAAATACATAGACGAAATTTGCCTAATTCTAGCGACCAGTGCCGATGGAAGTTTTTATATTATTGAAATCCATATCAGCTACACCACTGCATTGACCTTTACTCTTTTAACATTACAGGGTTACAGGAAAAAACAATTAACGACTGATTAAAAAGTATTACCTTCATCTGCTCGTTAATATTAAAAAATACAAAATTCTTTCTGTATGTAATGAGATTGTTTAATTACGGACCACGTCATCATTAATTTTCAACGGCTAACACAGGGTGAATATTATGTTCCAGGCTGATTTTGTTTAGCCATCATTTTGGTTTGGCAAACATTTGTCAATTCGTATTTAATGGACGTAGAAAGTAAATGATTATAATTAATTATAAAGCATTTAACGCCTCAGCAACGTGTTAAAGTCATTAAAATATTTTACCTATGGCAATCCTGTAACCATAATGTTGGAAAACTTCTTGGTAGCCGATTTGGGTCGATTAAGCCTGCAAGATATGAGGTTTTAATAGGACGGTGCCACCTCACACACAGTTCGAGCTACGCTTGAAATTTTGCGAGAAATTTTTCCCGGCCGCATAATGCCAAAAAGTGGTGATATCGATTGGTCTCCTTGATCAACTGATTTGACGGCTTCCGACTATTTTCTGTGAAGTTACTTATAAGGAAAGGTCTACGCCAATAACAATTCCGATGCTATAGGGCATATTCGAAATCAAATTAGGTAGCTGCTTGGTCGATGTCATATTCCATTCATAATTGTAATAAACCAAATAATTGACAAATAAATAGAAAATATATTTTTAATTTTTTAGTCATTCAAAAACAACATCAGCCTGGATCATAATATTCAATCTGTATCTGTATTTTAACAGTGGTGTTTAGTGCACGGTGGTGTGCAGTGTACAGTACAGGTACGAATGTACTATGTACGTACTGGTCGATTGGATTACTGTGGACGGTATCATAGCCATTAACACGTGAATTATTGCTCGGTGCCGACGGGGTATGGTACCCTCCGGAAGGTGGTATACATCAAAGAATACAACCCTCTTTGTAGGGGGGTGTGTGCAATGTTAAAACACTGTTCTAATTACTGGAATTTTTATTGAGTTAAGTCATATCAACTTTCAACTTTTATATAGAGAAAGTGTATCTTTACTTACGATCGTATTATTAATTATTGAGAAGTATTTTTTTATAATACGTTTTTAATAGTTATATTATAAATTGATGTCAGATGCAATCAAATGCAATCAAGTATACAATTTGCGTAAAAAAAACGTACTTTTAATCATATTTTGACATTTGTCACAATAAGTTAAATTTTTTCTGATATCAAGAGTCCATTTCCAAAAAAAATACGAAGTGGCCCCAGTGGCCAGGGGTTAGTCCAATGTTCATAGCAGAAGTATTTAGTTTAGTTTTAAAATAATAATTATATTGGTGTGACACATATTCTGTGCAGGTACGTATCTATTTTTAAAAAAAAAACAATTCTTAAAATACATACTCATAGAGGACGTTTGACGTTTGACGAAAAAAATCAGTAAAAGCAATTTGATTATAACTAGTTGTATGGATAAATTTAAATGTTAACACATTTTGTAAAGGAAACATATACGTGGATATTAAGAAGAAATTTTTTAATATGCGCTAGACATCAATGGTTAAGCGCATTAACAAACGATGTGGTGTTTCAGTTGGAAATTTAAATTATAAATAAATGAAAAAATATTTTTACTACTTTTCATCACGCTATCATTAATTAGAATAATTAACTTTACAAATTGGCTAGGTCATGTGTTTGAATTGATATTAACCGTGAGTGCGGAGCGACACCAATGGTGTCTTTTTAAAAAAAAAATTGTAATAATATGCTTTGATACTTATAAAATGATTCTCTTCACTCGACGGTCGTAGTAGTGGATGCATAAATGAATATTCATTGGCTGGGAATTCACGAGGCTCGTAGCGCGCGCACACACACACACACACATACACTCATACACACATACAGCAGAACCGCAAGGTTAGCAGTCGTGTAGCACGGGGACTAATGGGAACAATGAATATTTATTGCTATTAATTGTAGCAGACTATTAAGTCTGCCATTGCAGCGACGCATTACGTCCAGACAGCACCGCTATCCGCTATCCGCTACCCGCTAGCTACCCAGCGGGCCACTCAACTGGACGTTTTATCATCGCGCATGAATAATGAAAAGATAATTTATTTATTTATTTACGAAATCTACAGTATACACTTTTACATAAAATAAATATTAATATTTTTATTTTACATATTGACATGCAAAATAAAAAAAAATAACTCATACCATAGTATAATTATATTTTCTTTGCTACCTATCGATAAAACAAAATTATTATACACAACTGTATTTGTAACGCCAGCCTCACTTGACTATGCCTGTGCTGAGGCAAATATTTTACGTTTTATACCCCATGATGATACTTTATAAATTAAAAATATATATAAGTTATACGAGTATAGATGTAAAAATAAATCGTTAAAAAAAACTTATTTGTTTGGAGGCATATATTTAAAGATTATAAATTTTTCTGTAAACATTTCATTGCAATCTGACTGATGATTAGGGCGACCATAGTTTTACAAACATACAAAGAAAGTTTTTTATTATGACTACGATTTCATCACCTATTTATGAAGGACTGTTTAAACAATGTTTTGTATTCTTCTTTATAATGTAATATTGTGTTATTTATATAAGTACTCAAATTTTATTTCTTTACGCTATTTGTAATTATGTTGTATTATAGATACCTATATTGCTTGCTTTTTTCTCTCTTTTGTTACTTTCAATTTTATTTTATACTTTATATAGGTATAAGTATCTATATTTTATTGCATACGATACTCTGCTTCCAAACACGAGAAATCTATCCTTTAAAACTGAATAACATTATTTTTAATTAATTTACCTATGTTTTATGTTATGCTGCTAAAACTTTAAAAAAACATATCTTTATTAAATATATTAAATTAAAAATGTTAAAAATAACATATCAAAGTGCTCGATTAGAATTCAAATTGATTATTATTATTACTCGTTGATTACTGGTAGATCTAGGTACCTACCCTTAATTCACTAATTTCACCATCATATCGTTTACACGCAGGGATAGTAGATAAGGTGCAATATCCTGATATACCACCGGATGGAATATCCTTTCGTCCTGATATATTGCTCTTGCCTCATTCACTTTCACACTTCTCATGTACGCACTCGTTGACTGTTGAAACTGCTAACAGAGCCTTTCTTCTATACCTGGATTACCTAGTCATGCCGACTCTTCGCTCTATTGCCTCCAATACTAAATATAAATTTTATGGTGTTTGCATATCAATAACATTTGAATAACTTTATAATTTACCTTTATAATTATTTATGAAAAATAATAAAGAATAATTTTATTATTTTCAAAAAAATTTCGTCCGTGGAACATTGATATACAGTATTATGAAAACTCTGAAACTGAAATTTATAATTGGAAGAACCTAAAATTTTGAGTTAAGATGTGGTTTACCTACAGAGCGGGCATGGCGGGGTTCGTCTTCTTTCTCGGAAGACTCCATACTTTTAAAATTATATCTAGTTTTAATATGATTTACGGCCGTAGAGGGAGATCAAGTAGGTATATATATATAATACAGTTAGGTCCCTCGGCGAAGTTTCCTGTTTTGCGTGTTGTTGCTTTTATCTAAATTGTATCTACACATCTTTTACATTGTATCTTGTGCCTGAATTTCTATATAAAACGTTGAAATCATGCTCGCGCACTTTGGTAGTGTCTCTATGCATACACAGATGCGTACTTTAGCGTAAATATACGAACGTGTGAGTACCTGTACGAAGTCCCCAAAATGCGCGAATTCCAGACAATAATTACTTTATACGGGAACATACACCGTTTAGCTTTTAACGCCAAATGAATGGAAATGTGACTAATGTAGGAACAGGGATTACTAGCGACCGAGTAGCTCGTGAGAATATTTCCATCCCGTCGTTGTGTGGTAGCAGATATGTACTCAGATCCAGAAGGTTTGAGGTATGACGTCGGTGTTGTTGAAAACTGTATATTTACTGCAATGTATAGATATGATGGCACACCAAGATGATGACAGATGTGGCAGTTTTTATTTCTGTTGATGATGCCTATAACTGTATTGAATTTAAAGTATCTATTATGCAGCGACGTGCAGTCCAACATTAAATCTTGGCTAGAATTTATGAGAAATAAATTGAAAGAAAATGTCTGCATCGTAATTTATCTAGTGCAATTACTATCGTATTATACACACACTAATCTATAATACTTAATATTTGGTCAGATAAATACATAGGTATATATTTTTCATATGTTTATAGCAAACTTTACATTGTGGTTATTCATTGAAATATTTAATTATTTATTACTTTTTTTAACCACTTTTATGAGTAAATTAATTAAACAAACAGGTTTCGTAATAAATAATTAAATATTTTTTACTTATTTTTCAAAAAGTTATATTTGGCCTAGTTATTGTGACAAACATTTAAAAAAAAATTGTCCAAAAAAAGTTGTATCAATGTGTCCAAAATTTAATAAAAATGAATTGATAATTCTGACATCCGCTATCAGATTACTCAAAGGTATTTGAGATTCTGTAAAAATAAGGTAGATGGCTCTTTCAAATAATGGAACGATATAAAAATATCAAAAAGATAACATATAGGTTCGAAAATTTGTCGCTAAAAATATTGTCGCTGTAGCATAGTTGGATAATGCACCTTTCCCGGTTAGAAAAGAGTTCCAGGTTCGAATGAATCCCGGTGGCGCAACAACAATATTTTTCGATAAATTTGATTTTATATGTATATCTTTCTAATTAATATATTTAATTCATATTTTAAAAAAATTGTGTTAAATTTTCTAGTTATTCAATAACAACATCGCCCTGAGACATAATATTCACTCTGTATACAGAGGTAGATGTTAAATATGCGAAAAAATACGCAGAAATTAATAAACGCCTGTCAAGAATATATTTTATTAGTTTTAGCATTTATCAGGTTTTTAATAAAGTCATAAATTAATAAAAAAAAATGTCGAAATTAAAAAGGTTCTTCCAAGTTCTTTGCCGATCGTAAATTATTCAAACAAAATAATACATTTTTTTCAAAACTAGTTTGTAGTAGTCGTCCAGTTCATCGGAAACCTACCTGTGTTGGCAATAAGCGATAAGTCAAGGAGAGCGGTATTTCGTATAAGGGAAAAAATACACCAAAGGCCGAAAAATAAGATACATGGAAGATCTTCGAGAAAAAAATACGGCCTGCCGCCTTCATAAGTTAACGACAAAAAAAATAAATCCCACATTATGGATGAAAATAAATAAATTTAATGTGCCGGGCCCAAAAAACGAATGGGAATGGAAGAATACAGGAGGTATGGTCTTAAGTTCTATCCCCAAAAATAAAAATAATAAAATCTCGACCGCTAATATGCACCCTCGCATGAAAACATCCCGCGATATGTTCGAATATCACCACCCTCCTCTGATGGAAACGGCACATTTCTTATCAAGTGTCTCGCGACTCGCCGTGTGTCTGGCCAGTCTACGAGTCAGACTCGAGATTTATTCGTAATGGCCGACGTACAACTAACTCCGCCGTAGTAAGAAAATATACTCGTGGACCGAAAGTTTCAGACCGCTTTTTCTACACGCGACTATCGCGCTTTGACTCGGGAATTTTTGACCTGTGCGGTCCGCATATCCCTGGCCGTTTTGCTCCGCCGAAACCGCGACCGGGCGGAGCGGTATACTTTTTCGAGTAAGCGGCGAATAAGTAAAAAATATCAATCATCATTTGAAGAAATGAATATTGTGAAGTGTACAGTTTAGAGTGTTTCATTCTTGTTATTTATTTTAAATGATACTTTTTTTATTTTTATCTCAGTCGGTTGAGTAGAGTGCAGACGCAGGACGGTGAAGAACTTTCGGTTAGCGGGGCCGTATAGAGTCGTCAGGGCGGGGCTTGCGTGATGGATTGCCACCGTTTCCTTGCGCCGGTACTGAATGCGAAGATACCTACCTATATTTATACATTTAGAAGTCGAGTGGAGGGGGGATGAAGGAGAGGTAGAGGGGATTGATTCATGCAACGCGGAAAGCAGGCCCGCACTATTAAATATGCAAAGAATTATCGTATGGTCTCAATTGTAAAGTAAGAAATGGCCCGATGTATTGCTGGGCTTAAAAAATATTAATTCATAAAAAAAATATGTATGTATGCAACCATATGATGTATGTAACCATATATTAAAATTGAATTTATTTTGCCAGTGTATTTTCGCAATGTATTTCGCTAAATTAATTAAATTAATTATATATAGGAACGCAAATAATAAGATGAAGAAATCGAGCAAAATTTTTAGTACAAATCAAAGCCTTTACAGTAAATAGAATGATATAGAAATGACAAGAATAGAAAATGAATGTTTGGAAGAAGTAGATGAGTTTGTGTATCTGGGAAGTATGTTCGACAGAAACGGAAAGACAGAGAAAAATATCTAAAGGAGAGTGACTGCAAGGAATAAAGAGAACGGCGCTTTGAATAGAATTATAGCTAATGGGAATTTGTCAACTGAGGCAAGATTAGCGGTTCACAATGGACTCCTGGTACCGACACTGATATATGAAAGTGAAGCCTGGTGATGGCAGAAGAGGAACGAAAGTAGACAGAATGCAATGGAAATGAGATCACTATGGCGTATATCTGACAAATCCATTTATGGCAGAATAAAGAATGAAGAAATAAGGAAAGAATGTAAAGCTGATCTTAGTATAGTAAGTAAGATTAAGAATTTATCACTTAGGAAAATACTTTAATCTTGTTTATATTATAGTATATATAGGAGTGCTTATGTATACACTATGTTAAGAATTAAATAAATAAATAATCGGCGAGATTGTATGAGAAGCTGTATGAATGTGGGTGACGCGAGAATTGTGTTTCAGGACAGAAGAGTGTGGCACTCTATCCTCTCTGCCTACCCTTGCGGAGAAACGGCGTGAATATCTTGAATACAGATTAAAAATAAAACATATGAAACAATAGAAAATAATATTTTTTTAAAAATAAAAATATATCAGTATTTTTTTTCCTAATTCTTATAACTTTATAACATTAACAGTAAGAGTTATGACATTATAGGTACCTAGTACATTAGCAAGATTTTTAAAAATCTATTATGTATCAAAGTTATTTTTACGTAACTATTACATGACTAATAATCACACTTTGAAAAATTGTATTATACTGATTTTTTTATGCCGTATAGTATGTCCAACCCGACAAGCGCACGGTGTATCTTACGTCACGATCATTTATAAAGTTGTAGCGATCGTAATTCGAATCCACCGCCATCTCAGTCGGCATCGACGCTAGCGACACCGTTGCCGGCTGCTGCTACAAGCCTGGCTTGACAATTCACCACCGAGCAGTCTCTCCAGTTTCAGCGTTTCACAACGGCGGTCTTGCCGGATCGCGCCTTCGCCGAGCAGGACCGCCAATTCATTTCATTTCATCATTTCCTACATCTTCATTCACTGTATTCATTTCTAACTGCCTTCATTGTTTTTATCATTTGTCACAATAAACTTCAACACACGCGCAGATAACATTTATTTCATTTAACCACCGTCCTAACCCCCAAAAAGTGATCTTCTTTATAATTTTTCCATCTCTCCTGAATTTTCTGAATGGTCTTCTGATTTATAGGGGCATTCTTCATCTCCTTGATATTTGATGATTGTATGAGGTTTTCTTCTTTGTTCTGCCAATACTTACCATTAACCAACTTTTGTAGATTTGATCATCAGGTTTCCTCACCACATGACCATACCATCTCACTCTGACTTCTTCCATTATTTCTACGATAGATGCAACCTTAAAATTTACCCTGACGTATTCATTTCAAATTTTGTCACTGTTTCGGTCCACCTGCGTTCGTGTGTCATCGACATTACATATCGTGGCGTAGATGGCACACGACCGTCCAGATAATTTGTTGTTGCCACCGTGCGGAATAGGTTTGTACTTGGAATTATACAAAATTACGAGATGGTTATTTGTTTGAGTTAATTAGTTAAGATAGGTCGTATTGCGGAAGACCACTTCCCTTTTTAAGATAATAAATTACATTGTCAACATTGAAAACCAGATGTTACGGAAACGCCGACCGTGGCCGCGCAACAGACACTGATGAACGCGACAGTATCGACGGAATTTTGCCGATCAGGCAGGTACATACTTACATAATATTATGCATACAATTTATCTACATAGGCGGTACAACAATGTCACAATACGTACGCCATCCAAAAGACATTTATTCCGAATATTTAACATAATATGAATTAAGTATGGTCTTTATTAGCATTTTCCGTGTAAATAGACAGTAAACAGCTCATTATTATTTAATACAACGAGCACTTGGCGGCCGATTTGTATTCATCGACCACATTCGAATTATGTTTGATGACGGAAATAAATACGACCCGTTTGAGTCGAGTCCCGGTTCTCAAACTGGGGTTCCTTTATTTGCAATATTTAAAAAATATTTTTTAATATTTAATAAATACGCTAATCTAATGAAAATGAAGCGATATCCGGAGATGCAACGGTTTCTGTGCGTTCTGAACCCTTTCTGATTTTAACTCAAGGTAGTTAAGTGGAAATTAGGGTTTTGGTATTACAAATTTCAAACTTGATCTATTTGCAATTATTTTATCTCATATTTTGTTGTGGATTTTTTTGCAATTTAAAGTCTGAAATTTTCTATAATAATTATGTTTGTTTGATCCAGTGGCAAGACACTCGCCTAGTGATCAAGTGATCTGGGATTCGAGGCTCGTTCCACATGACCACCAAGTTAGTACTGTTTTCGTGACATATATTGTGTTATGTATCTGTATTAAAAATAAGAAAAAATATAACGCTAAAGACAGATTACAGTTTGGACAAACGGTGGATGCCGTGTATAGCTCTGCAACTAGATAGACGCCTACGTTTGAAAACAGGCACGGCTCTAGAAAAAATAAGAAAACAATATTTACTCTCGAAACTAATGATAAAGCACGGTACAGAAATAGTGCAAAGAGAACTATCATTCTTTGTGTATTGTATTATGCAAATATAACAGAATCATATTGAATAATCACTGATACATACTGATCCTAAACTACAAATCTTTGAGACTCGAGGACAATGCCCCGCATGCATACACAGTTGTTTTTTTATACATTTTCAGTTTGTTAACAATATTTTAGTGTTTTACATGAGATATGTAATTATATAAAAATAACATATCTATTAAAAATAAACAGCCATTTTTTATTACAAATTATTTTTAGTACCTATGTATCACCTCCGATAATTATTCAGTCATGTCTTGGCTACTTTGTTAGACTCTTATCTGTGTTAAAGTAGGCAGATTTTTTTTTCGTGTTATTTAGGTAATGTTATTTGATTTCTTAATTAGTAAAATATATAATAATACTTATATTATAATAGTAATTAAATCATAAAATTAGGTAGGCGTTGATAGCTCGGTGTTACAGAGTGTATGAATAATGTATACCCACGAAATGGCTGCTCAATAATAAACCTGAAGGAAGATGAAGAATATGTGAACCCAAAAATAGGTGGCAGGATAACATAAACAATGCCTTATCCTATCCTATAGAGACCGGCGGAGGTGTATTACACCGTTTGTCGAGCCAGGAATGACGATGATGATATAAGGTCATATGTATTGGATCTGTAAAAATATTTATTGATCTAATGGTTAAGACACTGGCTAAGTGATTTAGTGGTCGGTTAGATATATATAACCATGAATGAATGAGATTTTCGTAAAAAATTTCATCTCAAGGACGTTTTACACATAACCTGTTTATTGCCCTAGATTATTTTTGTATTAAAAATTAAAAATTGTTATTTTAACTTATCGATATGACTTTGTGAAAAGGTGTGTTTTTAGTCTCTTTTTAAATAAATCCTCCGATACACTGTTTCTTATGACAGAGGGTAGAGTTTTACGTTTTTGGGCCTGCCACTGCAAATGCTCGTTCACTACTGAGATGCAGATCTCTTGAAAATTCAGAGGCGCTATGGTATGTGTCGCCTTGTGCATCAAACAGCACAACTTTAATTCTTAATTAACTTTTTCAAGGAATAAGGAAATTTAAGTAAATGTAGTTCACGCGAAAGGGATGTTATGTGAGCGTATTTCAAAGTTTTATATATCATTCGTGTTGCCGCATTTAGAATAGATTGTAATCTATCCAGCTAAAATGTTGGCAGGCCAGCATAAATGCTACTACAGTAGTCCATAGTGTGTCCGTATGACTCAACACAACGCACATTACCAGCAGAACGTTGGCATACGCGATGAAGAACGCCCCAGTCGTAGTATCGAATTGCCGCCTAATAGCGCCTCGCGGGTGACGCTATCGCGAGACCTCGCACATGTGGACAAGAGAATAAATAGTATTGCTACACAATTCACGGCGGTGTATGCGCCATTTTTATAAATTATTCCGCATACGGCGCTTCGGGGTTCGGGGGCGAGCGGAGACGTTACATAACGACCGCGATGTCACGCCTAATGTGACCCGTTCCTTGTAACACCCGGAATTATTCAAGGTTGGCATATTCGCCCTGTTAGATGAAAGATAGAAAAAAAGTAAAAGAAAAGTTTATATTTTTTTGGGTAAGTTAAAGAAGGTAAAGCGATTGATCGACATATCAAAAGAAAGATTGAAAATTGCTGCATCGTTAATCTTCGGGAAACAATTCAAGCCAAATGTGGTCATACAAAATTATGTGACAGTATTTTTCAGCTATATATTCTGCAGCCTTAAATAGACTTACAAATTTTTGAGAATTGTCAAAAGTTCAAGAAAGTAAATCATATCCCATTCTGTAAAATTCCTATCGTTTTACAGATTTAGTCATTTTACAGATCTACAGCGCTTTTGTGGAAAGTTTAAAAAAAAATAGCTACAAACGATAGTAATAACTGATTTTCTCTATATCATCATGGCATTTTCTATGATTTTGATATGGATAAGAAGATAGCGTAATCTTATTCACGTATTGTTTTACCTTTTTTGAGTAATTTAATATGAGCACCTTTGAATATATGGTTTACCAAATAATATTATTATTTCGTAGACTTATTGCTGGTTTCATTAAACATAAACACCGGTTTCATATATTATCTGTAATATCATTCAAAATCTCGTTAGAAAACTTTTTTAATCCTGTTAACAATAATGGTATCGACATTGTTTTCATTCCAAATTGATTAATTATATATTTTAAAACAAAATAATTATTTTCCCATTATATGCTGATTCCCATTCATGATTTGACAGCCATAATAAATTAATGAATAGCCTTAAGTCACTGCAGTAATCTTCGTTCAAATTTCAATAAATTTAAGTATTCTACTATTAAGTTAAAATAATGTTTAGTCACTTACAGCAGGACAGGTAGGTACTGCTAATAAAACTTTATAAGCCAAAGAATGCGAACAAAATTAAATTGATCTTCGTGTCTCAGGTGCGCGACGCCATTCCATTCTTTCAGCTTTCGGGGGGAGCATCCCTTACCTTAAGACACGCGAGGGGGCTCCAAGCTCCAACACCCCCATCTCCCACGCATAATATTCAAGTTATTGGATGTTTAAGAGCGTTTTAATGGCGTTACTAAATTACGTTTATAAGGAAACATACGAGCAGATGGGGTACTTGGGGGCCTTACATAGATTAGAAATTATGTATTTTGAAATTTGGTCTTGTGGATATTTGAAATATTATGCAATATATTTGTTTTTATTAACATTTTAAATTTAAACATAATTCATTATTTATTTGCTTGTATATTAAATATATTCACATTTCATTAATCGAATAAAAAAAAAACTTTTTTTTTTCTTTAATTCTTCTCTGTCTTATTATTTTTATTAAGTCGTAGTCACTATTCAAACAAACCTTTAAAATTCTTCTTCGTCTTGGAGTATTATATTCTATTGGAGATCAGTGATTATCTTGGCTATGACTATTTACATACACTTGTTACACAATTGCCTGAGGATTTACAATCAAGACATTATCTCTTTCCGACACTTCTTTTGCTAGCAATCTTTCTGTGCACTGTAAACTGCAAAAGGGAGTATTTTTATTATTTTATGTTGTAGTTAAATATTCAAATTTTTATGCAACTATGCTAATCTTTGCAGCGATTCTATATTTGATACAAGATTCATCTAAGAAATTTTGAGTATCCCTCGATAACGCTGTATGTATTTAATATATCAAACACTTCTGTTTGATATTTCCATTAGTCTAGACTTCTAGACTGAAAAGAATACATAGATGCAGTTTTAGGTCTAGTTTTTTATTTCATTTTATTTCGAGAGCAGATGTTTATCTCGATCCTTCGTATTTCTGGTGCACTTTGGGGTGAAAGCCTTCATCAGATTTTTACAGCGTGCGGGTGATCTACCGCGGGAATAGAATCCTACCACTATATCTGAAATCACACATCTTCCATGTTATTATCCTGTGAAGTGGTTAAAGTATACAAGTACGATGTACCTTCATTTGTGATTACACAATTGAGAACTATTTTTGTTTCATAATCACTATTCACTCTCTGAATACAAAATTATTATAATAAAAAAACATTGTGCATATAATACAAGATATTACTTATATTACTGTTTTTAAGTACAACTATTTGCCAAATTATTACTACTATAAAAATAATATATTTCTGAGAAACAGTCAACATAATTTTTTTAGTTTGCGTTTATTATTTAGTCAATACTCATGATCAGTTCTTGTACTGATACACTTACTGCTTAATTAGACTTTAAGTTAGCAGCAGTTTAGTGCCACATAGTCGATAGAGTTTTTTTTTCAATTTATTTGAGTATTTATAAATATACGTAAAAAATTTCAAAATGAGAATTACAGAATAATAAAAAAATTTAAAATCAAGAATAGTTTTTAATATTTTTTGAAAAAATTGATTTTATATGTATATCTTTCTAATTAATATAATTGATTCATATTTAAAATATCACAAACCTATGTTCTGAATAATTACAACTTCACAATAAGAATGTGTTCTCCTAATAATAAAGTTGTATCAATGTGTCAAAAATTTAATAAAAATGAATTGATAATTCTGGCGTCTGCTATCAGATTACTCAAAAGTATTTGAGATTCCGTAAAAATCAGGTAGATGGCTCTTTCATTTAATGGAACGATTAAATGTATTAATATCAAAACGGTAACATATAGATTTGTCGCTAAAAATATCGTCGCTGTAGCATAGTTGGATAATGCAACTTCCCCGGTTTGGAAAGAGATCCGGTGGCGCAACAACAATATTTTTCGATAAAATTGATTTTATATGTATATCTTTCTAATTAATATATTTAATTCATATTTAAAATAATTCGATTGTTTGTCAGTAATAATGTACTCGTATATGATTTTTTAATGTAAGTCTAATAATTTAACAAGGAGCCGTTGTCATATGTAGATTCTTATTATAATTCTGACTTCTGCCTTTAGATGACCAAATATAATATAACATGATAATTAAACATTGAAAGAGCCAATTATTTCCGTAAAATTATCATTAGAGAATATTTTCGAGTAATTTCTGTCGTACCTTATCATGTCACATATTACTATGGGAGTCATATTTGGAAGTATTTTAGATTATTTTTAGGAATTAAAATTCCAATGCGTGGGAATGGCCAATCTTAATAGTTTGAAAATTGTCTGTGTGGGGAACAAAAATATGTTCAAAAATGTATCTTCAATAAACGTGCTATTTTTTTATATATATAAATGCGTGATTATTTTACATAGCTGTATATGTGGAAGCGCGAGTTGTAATTATTGAAGGTATTTTTTTTTGTACATAACCTGATCTAATTTCCGTCTTAAGAAGTAAAGTCTAAAGTCAAAAAGGGAGATATAATCTCATATTTAAGGGGGTAATATTATAATGAGACTACCGTTAAATTAAATAAAGTGGCAATTACTCGACATTTTTTTTTTCATGAGTATTCTACATAACATGCACATACAATTGATGATTTTAATTATATATTTTATTAAATATAATACTGTAAAATTAGACTAGGAAAGTTTATTTCCTGATACTAAGATACAAGTCTATAATTCCTCTGACAATTTCATATTGAGAATCAATTACTGAATTTACTATGCACAATTAAAGTGATAAATTACTGTAAGAAGTTTGATGATAAAATTTTAATAAACGTTTAATAAAATTGTATTCTGGAATCAAAATATTATAGTTTTGTATTTTTATTTATTAATTGTAATAAAATAAAAATAAAAAATTGGACATACAATTGAATTTTACAAATTAATTATCTTCTAACTACTATACTAAACTACAATACAAGCAAAATTTGACTTCACAAGTGCGTAAGGACACCGGTAATTAATTTATCAATATAAAAATCAGTCCTCGCATTCTAGCCTCCCATCTACTTTTTTAGTAATTTTAAAATTGAGTATTTTGTGTTTAGTCTATATAGGTAATATCAACCTCTTAAGTTTTGTAAATTTATTTTCTATGTTTTAACTAAAAAAGGCATCATTTCTAAATTTCCTTTTCGCAACAACAATATCCTCGTACTACGTACCCATTCAATTTAGCATGTCATAAAAATGTTTTAATATATTTTTAGAAAAAAATACTAGCAGGTATCTAAGTATGTAGGTACTTACATCTGTGGTATTATAAATAAAAAATATATTTATTTTTATTACATGTAGTTATCTTAAGTTTATACACCCACTCATGTTTCCATTAAGACTCGTAGATAATACAAATTGGTAATTTTCTCACTGTATTGTTTAATATATTACGTGCGCACTCTCGAAAATTACGAAATTAATTGTTCTACATTATAGAAAACCACCTAATTATAAGTCTGTACATTGAAGTTTCCGCTGTTTTTAGAATTCTAACAACTGACTTATTTACATGACTGCAAAAAATATCTTTCCTGCTTAAGGAAGGTTGTTTTACGGCATATCACGCTGTTCCTTAATGCCTTACGGCCACGTTTGAATTATAACATTAACACAAACAATTAAAACAATATAATTAAACGTCAAGTTGTATCATAATGTATTCATGTAATTAATGTGTATTTTCGCAAAGCATCAAAGAGGGAATCACCAATTTTTATTGCCGAGTTTGTTGAGGAAAATGAGCATTAATTTTTTTTAATTGTATTTCTGATGAAGTCATCCATCTTGTAGCATTGATTAAAAATATCTCTGCGGGAAAAAGGTGCTTTAAATAATTCTTTCACGTCGGGTAGATGTGTATATTTATGGAAGGCAACTTCGTGTTCATAATCCCAGACTTAATAATGTGGCAAGAGCGCTAGGTATGCACCGGTCGTAATAAATAATTCACCTACAAATAATTCACAGCTTACGGAATGGAGTTCTTAGCATCCAATTATCTACGGGGTTTCAACAAGAAAAAATGATCATTTTGAACCCTAACGTCACCCCGCTTAAGGGTTATAATGTCTTCCAATTTTCAAAGCGATCGGTTCGCGTGACTACTTGGTGAAATATCTTCATTCGTTCGGTTTGGGAGTGGACGAACAACAAAGAAAAACCATTAAAAATATTTATAGAGATGTAACATTATGCAGGTATCTCTGAAATATGTGGCCGGGAGATAAGTCCCGTCTGGGTTAATGTAAAATAATCTTTGAGAAAGGATTGTCCTCGGAAATTTAGTGTCCGAGCTGGTTGTATCGCTTGGTACACGACACTGCCTTGGAGCACCTTATTGTGGCTATGGAGGAATAAATACATTACACGCGAAGGGAGATAGCAGGGAATGTCAATGGGACGAATACATTTGATTACTTATATCCAAGTGATAATGATAATACACAAATTCATTTTAGAGGATAAAATTCAATGTTTGATGGACATATTTACTTACCATATCACCATTATAGTAGACAAAGACAACACATCTCTCGCTTTTTTCACAATCATTGTTGATTTTCTTTTTTAGCAGGGTCATTTTTTTAATTTATACGAAAGATTTGCGTCTCGCTTTGGCTTAATACGACTAGAACTATAAGAAAGGAGATAGCTTTTATTAAAAATGTTATTCTTGTTAATGATGACTTTTGTGATTCAACTAACCGATAATTAATTTAAGTAAATGGATGAATTAAAGCCGAAGTGTGAAGGATCATTGGTATGGTCAAATTTGCATTATAGAAAAGCCTGGAGAAGCCATCAGGAATGTGCAAGGACCATGAGTGAATGGTCAATCAACAAGATGAACCGACTATGTTTGAGAAATGGCCGGAGCCAACATATTGCAATAAACATTGCCAAAACTGAGAGGAATAGAAAAGGAGTAGGCGGTTGAAAGCAAAGGCATACTCGTAGATATTATATAATATTACCAGTACTTCAACGTATTAGGGGCAGCAGATCGTTAAAATTGTTGACACCAAAGCAATACCCAAATACAAAAGCATTTTTTACGTCAGGTAAAAAACATAATAATCTTTCTAATAGGTATAACAACGATAAAATAAATTCAGAATTAGCTGTCACATTGAGGTCGACCAGACAAAACAAAACGGTCGTTGAGCATGTAAAGCAAAAGCTCTTAAAAAACGTCGCAAACATAAAAAGCAAATAAAATGATACCTGTCACCTTGAAGGAGAAACCTTCTTTCACGAGGTACAGCCTTTTGTTTTTGCGCACCCCCGTCCCGCTGACAAAAAGTCCCGTTCAAAGTGGTAGTAAAATACTAAAAACACCCCAACAATGATGAGTTAAACAACACATTTGCGCAATGACCGAGCCTTACGACTGAAATATAACTGTTCCAATTATTATCGGCGTACGGTTAGGTCGTAAAAACTAAGATTTGGGTAATGTCGTAAAGTCGACTCTTCAAATAGTGATATAACAAGATTTCCGTCACCGGGGGTCTGTGTTTATGGCCGTTCGTTTCAAGCGAAAAAACATTGTAAAACACGCATTCAAGGTAGGTATGTGTAGGGTTAGAATTATTGGTTTCGAGCTGCAAGAGAAATGTGTAAAACCTTTTTTAAACTACCTTAATGTTAGTTGCACTTAAAATAAACACATATGAAGTATCTGTTGGTCCAGTGCTAACACTCGCCTAACGATAGGCGGTAAGGGATTCGAACCCATCTTCATAGATCAAGTGTCTATCTTAGTTAACAAATAGGTAGAATATTAATATAACATGTCCTCCGTGTACGCATCATTCTATCTTATTAAAATAAATCTACTTTATACAAAAAAATAAAATGCAAAAGAAGAAAAAATGATGTTTATATAATTTTTACAGATTTATATTTTTAATTCCAAAGTACAATTTACTACATCTAGTAATAGCTTTATTATAACTTAGGTAAAGTACACTGAATCTGTCATTAATTGTTTCTTCTTCAAACTACGTCCGTTGAAACTAGACGTGGTGTACATTATAAGTAATAAAAATCCAAACATGTACCTATGTATAGTAAAAATTAATTATATTATGATACATTTTTACTATATGGAGCTGAAAGAAGAGGAATGAAAGTATGCTGAATGCAGTTGAAAAGAGATCACTTTGGCATATATGCGGCATATCTATTTATAACCGGATATAATAAAATGATTAAAAAATAAAGAAAGTATGTAAAGCTAATCTTAGTATAGTGAGTAAGATTAAGAAAGAATCACTTCAAGTGGTTTGGTCATATGGAACGGATGAATAAGGAGCAAATGGTAAGAAAGATATATGACGCAAGTGTTGATGGCACCAGAAATAGGGGACGTCCTCGGAAGACTTGGCACAACCAGGTAAACCAGGTATTGGAAAATTGTTTTCATTAGAAGCCTCAATAATCGGCGAGCTTGTATGAGAAGATGTATGAATGCAGATGAGGCGAGAATTGTGTTTCAGTACAGAAGAGTGTGGCGCTCTATCCTCTCTGCTTATCCCCGCAAAAAGTTGCATAGTTTACAATATATACATTTTCATTTTTATTATCTCAAAATATTTTTGAAACATATTTTATTTAAAAAAATGTAAGTAATTTAATAAAAAAACTATGTATTACTAACTCAGATTATATTACGAACTGTTAGTAGATGTTTGGTAATTTTAAGATATTTTTTTCATATCTCTTATTTGCTATCTTGCACATAAAATAAAATAGACAACGAAAAACTTTGCGTGTTCAGCATTGATTCTTTGAGCGAACGTTGGGAGAAAATTTTATTCATTATCTACACCCCTATTAATGAAGCTTTAATGACAGCAATGGTCGTATAAGTACTACTTTAAAGGGTACATTATATTCTGGAATCATTGTTTAAGTTACTTATTGGACTGCTAATGACATAAAAATGTTTATACTATTGCCTGTATTTTATCGGTGTTAAAAAATATATTTATGGGACAGAATTGTTTTTTTGCTATAAACTTACTCCTTAACCTGAAATTTGTTAAAGGTGTCAAGGACGCGAGAGCAATAAAATAAATCCTCCCGATCATAAAATCTCCCCCACCCTGAGGATTCAAGTAGGTAGTAACAATAATTTTTACGATATGTGTATATTTATGGACGCTGAATAACGATCACATACGCATGAATTATCTTAACTGGTTACGCATGAGGTATCTCGGGTCGTTATATCTCAGGACGGTATCTTGTCCGATAGGTTTAACCTAAATACTACATAAAGTAATTTGCAGATAGTAAGAATGAGGTGAAGGTTAAGGTTCAACTTAGAAAATAATTTAAAATTTAAATTTACTTTAACATTTCATTAAGATGTGATATGACATCATGTATAATGCGAACTACACCTATTCTGTAAATCTTTCACTACACGACATTAAAACAACATAATTTTTGAATTATATATATAGAGTGTAACAGACCTAGTACTCAATATTTTATGGGTAGATACCTTACTAAATTACGAGTCGAAAATGTTCGAGGAACATGTGCAAATTCTACAATGTTACGGAAAATATTATTGTTTGAATTTTTCACATAATCGTGTTAAGCTTGAAGTCTATGTACTTCGAAATAATTATTTAAGAAGGGCTTCAGGCTCTATACTTTAAATTCAATGGCCTATAATTTTTTGTATTCAATATATAATTTAGAATCATTAAAATAATTCAATTAATCGAAATAATTGCTTAATTACGATTTTGTTGAAATGCTTATATCTTTGACATGGTTGAGATTAAGCACATATTCCTTAAACATTTTCGACTCGTAATTTAGTCAGGTGAAATATTGTATACGTAAGTAAAATATTTTGGACTAGATATGTTACACCTTGTATAGTGCTCCTAGATTATACAACCAACATCTTTTTAAAAAAAAATTGAAAGCATATTATATATATTAATAAAAAAGAGGCCCTAAACTGGCTTTAAAGTCTTCAAATGTATTGCATCTTTTGAATTCTTAAGTTATAAATTGATCAATTTATTTTTATTTTACTCTATATAATATTAATTGGTTATTTAAATTTTATAATGTACCTACCTACTATTATAGATTGTGATTTTTTTATATGAATATCTAAGGTACACTCATAATTCAAGATCATTTTTATGAGTATTTGGAAGAGCATAAAACAAATGTTGCTTTGAAAAGTTGTATTTAATGTCTGTACTTCAATATGAAATATGTATTAATAAAATTCGTTCGTTTTACATACTATTATTTTAAAAACAATTTTGTCAGAATATAAAATGAAAATATAATACACGCATGTTAGCAAACAAATCCATGAATTTATTTAAATGATTAAATTTTAATTAAAAAAGTCAAATTAAAAATATATTATATAATTACACATTTATCTACATATGTTTTACGTGTTTTTTTAGTCAAGTGACAGTGATGTTACATGATACTAGTTTAGTAAGACAGTTATGTTACATGATACTAGTTTAGTAAGACAGTGATGTTACATGATAATAGTTTAGTAAGACATTGATGCTACATGATACTTGTTTAGTAAGACAGTGATCGCATATAAGTGTAAATTGAAACAATACTTCTTTATTTTATAATAGTTAATAAAAAATAATAGTAAAAATGACAATGTCAAATTCAATCATTGTATAATGACAAATCGTTGGTGGCCACCGCAGTGAGCGGTTTACCTTTATAACAGAATCAACACTATCGCCGATATACAGACAAGACACATATTTCAATATTTAATTAGAATAAAACGTAATTGGTCCGGGGCCACGCTGATAAAATTAATTCCGCTAAAAAGGTAGAATGGCGTCGTTAATTTTAATGCGCGTACATACATCCTCTTCAACTCCCTCCACCCACCCCGCCCCCGGATAGGTAAATGTACCGCCTCGCCACCTACATAAACACACAATTTATAGGGGATGGGGGCGAGTCACAGGAGGGCACAGATAGTGTTTTCTGAAAACTTATAGGCAATCTCCCAGATGAGAATTGTGAGTTATCACGTCGAGGGAAATTGTATTTGGACCGATGTTCCAAAATTGGTCGCGCTCTCTCACTAACTTTACGTGCTTTGATCTTTAAAGTAACTAAAAATGTCGTCTTGTAAATTTTGTTACTTATATAAAACTAATTAATTTTTTTGTAATTATATATAATGATATGTAATAGTTACTAGACTATTAATTGAATTTTAACTAAAAAAAAATAACCAGAACAGTTCTGTGGTATTTTATAAAAATTAAATTAATCAACTAGAATATAATTGTATTCAAATAACACGGAAATCACCATTCTGAAAATTCATAACAACAAGAACTTCATAACAAAAATGTGATCTCCTTAACATATAAGTTGTTTTATAGTTTTCTAATTTATAAATATGAATTATTCAATTTAATTCTGGCGTCTCCTGTCGGGTTTTACTCGACGATATTTGAGATTCACAGTAATATAAACTTGATTGCTTTTAAAAATAGAAAATGAAATATTACAAAATATAAGTTCAAAATTTGTCAAAAATATATTCGATTGGTATAGCGAAAACGGGTAACGCGCTTCCCCGGATAAGACGAGATCTACGTTCGAAACATGGTAGTAACTAAATATTTTTTCGATATATAGATTTTTTCTGTACATCTTTCTAGTTGATTTATAATGAAATGAATTAAATTCACGTTTGTGATTACATTTTATTTCAACAATTAAAGCACGTCATATTAATAATTTGTATATGTATGACAGTGTATGATTATTCTGATGAAGGTTCAATCAGAGGGTATCGAAACATATTGACGTTTCAAAATTTAAAACGTCAACGTTGTATTAGTTACATATTTAATATGTAACTAATACACTCGCATCATCAACTTCTCGCAGGGATGAGCAGAACGGATAAATCTCTACATTGGATAGAACTGACACATAACTTTAGCTCACATTCTCAGCTTCTAATAGGACCATCTTGTATCTGATTAACCTGGTCACGTCATGTCTTTCACAGACGTCATTTATTTATGATGCCGTTAATACTTTATACACATTTTACACATATGTATTTCTTTAGATTTTTAAATACGGTTTCTTAAGTCGAAGTGACGCATACCGACCTAGACCACCAAATCACTGAGACGCGAGAGTAAAGTGTCATCCGTGTATGATTTTCCTATTCACTGGGATTCTAATATATTTATCATACAGATTATGACGATTGTATTGAATTTTTTTTCAAAATAAATATTTAGATTATCGTGTAACTTATATTATTTGAGAAAATACAAAGAGAAAATTCAAGAATTGCAGTAAACACGACGAGACCGCTAAATTTACGACAGTGAAGATAACAAAATGAACCACCTAGTGCTAGGGTGAAATAAGTGAATTATTGGAAAGGAAAATGGTATCGCTTTCAATTAAGTTGAGTTCCATGTTACCTGATTGCTTATATTTAATACGTAGATATAAAATTGAGTGCATTAAATATTCCGTCTAGCGATAGGCATCAATAATATTATGTCTACAAACATTTAAAAAAGTTTTTATATTTATTAATATATACCTAAACCTACCTATTGCGTATGTATGATCAGGTAAATACAGCCATTAATAATTATAAATAGTTTTTAAGTAGTTACTAAAAATGTTAGGGTGTACCAAAAAATTACAAGATATCTAATTATATTTTTATTTTAATGATGAAAATATTTATTGAAACATCACAATAAAAATCTCAGGCACCCGAATCAGGCGTGAAGTAGGCCAATCGGTTAAGTGCCACTGTTAAATTTTCTGTTTGTTACTGAGCTGTTGTTACCAGCACAACAACCTACCAAAATGTCATGATGAACAATAATCCCTGAAGGCAGAAGAGAACCAAGGTCTTTTATTATAATTCTAATTCTTTTTCTGACACCTACTGTTACTCGTGTTATTGGTTGATTATTTCCATACCGCATTCATAAGGGTTGAGCACTTTATAGATCTGAATGTGTCTGTATTTTTTCTGAAACCTCAATTATTATTTATTGTAAACTAAGTACTAGATTAAATCATTATCATTAAACATTATAATATGATAAATTATTGTATTTTTGAGTTTATGATTGATCTATAAAAATAAAAGTGAAGAAATTCACAAAATTATGTAAAATATCAGAATAAATGTATATTTTAAAATAGCACTTACTTATGTAGTATTTTCTTTGTACGTGCGATGATAACATTATTTGAGGCACAAAATTTTTACATAATTCTTTCAATCGTGAGCGCGTTCAGTATTGTATTTTATTGTCTTCAGAGCTCATGACTCGTCGCTCAATACAATATTTCCAGCCGTACATTAAATCACTAGCACGTGGCGATGTTGATGGCTCGAGTCCTTTAATAAACGTGACATCAGCAGCCTGTCAAATCTAACTAACTTACTATCATGTTGTTTAGATTAGGGCGTGCATTGCCGGTTTTTGGTAAACCGGTAAATATACCTAAATTCTATTACCGAATTACCGGTAAATACATTTCTAAGTATTGATAATTTCGGTAAATTATTTTTTAATATATTATATAATAATAATTTTATACTACGATGTTATGTGACGATATTTGCAGAAAGCAGGATCGTTGAGTATTTTGTTGTATACCCAAAATTTTGTGAAATTTTCTCCGGCGTAAAAAAATACGCGCACGTGCGTTGGTATGGATGCTTACAGTACTTTATTGATTATTATTCATCCCTTGGCTGTCTTCTGTCTTCTTATTCATCCCTTGGTTGAATTCTGTCTTCCGATGACTACTTTTTAGTATTCTCTGAAGTTCGTGAAGTCCAGTTACACTATACGTTGTCTCTTTCAATATTTTATCACTGCAATTTCATAAATTATTGAAATAGTAATATTCTAATCTATGGGTAAGTGATTTTTAAATCATCTTTATATTTTATTTTATTGTTGTATTGTGTATTATTTTGTAAGAAGTAAAAATAATATTGATTGTTAACAAAAAAAATCTAATTGATTATAACCATTAGGTGTTAATTATATATTAAACAGATCCATAAATAAATTAATGCGATAACATTTTTTTTCAATTTGTTGTTTTATATCATAATATAATGCCATAATTTATGACACCTTCATAATTACCGGTTAATTTCAGTATTAAATTCAGAGTTTTACCGATTTACCGATAAATTTGCATGCCCTAGTTTAGGCAAAGAAGAACATCACACTCTTCTGTCTTATAATCTTGGTATACCACTCTTACCAGCTTTAGAACTTTCACACAACATCTTTTCATGCACACTCGTTGGTAGGTACCAGATTTTTCGCGGACACCCTATCAACTCAATCACCTATAAATGTGTTCAAGTTTCATATAAAAATAATTAATTACATACATCTAAATTGAACATGATAAGACGCCATTGTGTTGCGTCGTTGCTTATGGCAGGCGTCGCGACGCAACTCCGCGCATCGTTAGCCGTTAGCCGTTAGTGTATTTTTATAACAACTCGACTCGTTATGACGTCGTAAACTCATAACGCGTGCCTTACTGACTAGCCATAGATAGGAATATTACTCCAATTTGTTTATCCACGTGTACGAAGCATAAAAATTATCTGTAACTACGTTCTATAAAAGTGAATTGTGTCGTTGAATAATATGTAGGGTGAAATATATTCAGGGACCGGGTTTTTTTGATCAGCCTGTATATTAAATACTAACACAGTTTTAAAATTTTTATTTATCATTCTTTAAACGAAAATGTATCAACAATTTAATAGTAGTTAATAATAATTCACAAATCCTTAACGCAATTGTTTAATCATCATATATTGGGTTGTCTAAAAAGAATTGCGGTTTTGTTCTATTAAATTAAATATTTATTATTATAAAATTAAATATTTTTACAAAAATTAGAACATTTGCATGAATGATGTATTCACCATTATTGTTCAGGACTGCAGACTATCTTTCAAACAATTGTTGGATGCTTTTTCTAAGAAAATCGGCTGGTATGATATTGAAATAGTTATCGAGCTAATCGTCAACGTCATTGTTGAAAGTAACGCCACGCATTTGATTGGAGAGTAACCGAAAAAGATGATAATCTGAAGGAGCGAGGTTGAGACTATAGCGAATGTGATGGATTCGGCAGAGTTTCTCATTTAAGGTCCTGAATAATCATTTTTATTAACCTTGATTAAAGGCAAAAAGAAGTAGGTATATATCGAAAACGTTCATTTTTATCAACTTCACACTCCATTAATTAAGCCAAATTTTTTTTAATAACTATAAGATACAAGAAAACAGCTACACTAACATTTAACAGCTGAAAAAGTGAAATTTTTTGACACAAAAAAGCAGTTAGTTGCAAACTCAGTAAAATTCAACCAGCCTTCGTTACTCTAAAATTTAAATGGCTGCCACTATGAAAACAATCGTGTTTTGAAAGGTGTTTTATTTATTTTGTATTTTAAGTCAGATAATTATCCTTTTAAAATTAGCAATATTAACTTTGTGGTTAAAATTCATATTTTAATTTATTATTTTTGTTTTTTTAACCACTTAATTGAGTTTAAATACATCTACCGGTTTCGAAAAATACCATTTTCTTCTTTAGGATGTCATAACTAACTAAAACATATATTATTGTTTTTTTACCAGAAACTATTTAAAAAAAATCTATTTTTAAAAAATATATAAAATAATAGATAATTATCAGTCATAATAAGAAGTACATTAACAAATATTAGCAGAAAAGCAATTCGCTGTATTATATTGATTTAACAATTGTCCAGGGCCTACAGCCGATTGCTTTTCTGCTAGTGCATTCTGTATTGCCCTCCCTGAAATTGTACAAACGGTGTTCTTAAGTATCAATTTTGAAATATACGTATCTAATTAATTATTCTTTGTCATTCCACCTAAAGACATTCTTGGAAAAACTGAGATCATGTTTATAATAAATAATTACTGAACAAACGTAAACATTACGAACATATATTTGACAGATGATTGATTACGCGAGATAACGGATCGTCAATATACTGCCAGTCGGTTAAGATCATACTATGTACTACTATACGTATGTATTTTCTTACTCGAAATATAGACAATATATACTTAATTACATATTGAATATATGTTTGCATACTGTTATTGAATATATCAAAAAGAAAACATTTAAGTAATCTTAACCTAGAGATATGAAAAACACGTTTGACATATTTGCTACTTTGGCATTGTTTCTTACTGCTAATGGCACTTACATATCCAAATACAGATCCAATAGCGATAGGACGAAGTGCAATTAGATATTAGTTTTTCACATTTTTCACCAAATAAATTCACTACCCTCAAATACGAACACATTACTAAACAAAAAAATAGAAGACATTCTATTTAATGTATTATATACACACATGTAGAAAGAATTTTTCCAATTTTGTTGTAGATTCTAAGGGTGAAAACAAAAATAATAATTTCCTCCCTCGTCAAAAGAATAAATCTTTAAAAATTCATCCGCGCGAGTAAAGTGAGCAAAAAACTAATTCCATTTCGCCTTGTATTATTTCAGATGTAAAAACAATTTCGGAATTCAACGCCATGATTTCAATTACGTCCCTACTCCAATAATAAAAAGCCAGCATCCAACATCTTGAGTTCTCCCTCTTCCTAATAATCTATCTCTTCGTTTGGGATGATTTAAGACTTTTAATAATAAAATTCAACTGAAATAACATTATACTTTCAAATTAGGAGCAGAAATTTAATTTAAAATCGGAGCGAAAAGGGGAACTTGGGATGAAACGTGATGGGAACCGCCTAAAGGAGATGTTATGTTGATTCTGCTGTACTGGAAACACGCACTTACTGTATTGCTAACTGTTTTTAATTATTTTTTGTGACATTTGTTTGTCCTAATGTGTTTTTAACTGAATCTTGTTTTGGTATTTTTCATTTTTATACTGATATTTTTACATTAATTACATTGCACTAACTATTATAATACTGTATTCTATAATAGAGTAAAATACTAGTGTAGCATGCAGGATACCGAACTAAGTTTTTTTATTTAGCTGCCAAATTCCTCGAAAATATTGTTCCTTATTTTTATAATAACACACTGATGTATAAAATAAAAATATATTAATATTTGTATTCTAAATTTAAAAACTATTAAAACCATTACTTTAAAGCTAGAACTATATTAATTAATTTATTTATTTAATCAATATAGTTCACTTCTATGTTCCACCTTACTACCTTTATGAAATTTATGATTTTTGAATCATAAATTCCACATTGCATATATTTAAAAAAATATTTATTAATAATAATAATTTTAAAATATATAATTGGAATTAAAATTCCTGAGGGATTCTAGTTTAATTTTATACCTAGAAATACATCCACACACACATTTTCTTTCAATCATTAGATACATAAAGTATATGTAGAAATATATTATACCTATTAATTTTATTAAATCAATTTAGCATACCTTATGACGACACCATTGAAAATATAAGTTTTAAGTTTTTTTAATATGTAAATGTATATATTTAAATAACAATATTGCATTTTATAAATATATAATAAATGAAGATACGTATTTTATTTATAACATCTTTGCCAATTTAAAGGTGCAGACGTGGATATCATAATGTTACGAACATTAATTAAATAATTAATAATCAGTCAACTAACAGCCGTACGTCGAATGCTTTTATTCATTTTTATCACATATAAACTTGTGAGACATATTTGTATATATCTGTAAATAATTTAAAGAATAATTCATTCATTAAATACCCTGAAACCTAAGCCTGCATGACTTATTCACGTGCATTGGTAAGAAATATCTATCCCAAAAGTTATACTTACCCTTTGACAGAAATAGTCACCCCCTTAGTAACTACTATTATATAATTTATAAGTCAAATGAAATAAGGCATTAAGCAATTTATCCAATCATATAAGAGGAAAGCCACATGCGTCCTATTGTCTCGCAGCCTCTCGCGACGGAGCGATGAGATTCCACTTAAAAAGTTCAAGCACTTGTAATAAATAAAGAAACGTTTAAGTTGTTTTTAAAAGTACCCCCAACACCCCAGTAATGCCTATTCGAAATATAGACGGGCCATTTCTGGTATCGATTTCCCATTTCGGCACCCCTTTTGGGTGGGGTCTCCGCCCCCCGAGGAGACCTGCGGGGGGTCGTTCTTCACTCCGTTTCCGTGGGAGGGTGCCGCCCCTGGCCGTGTTTGCCTTTCCTCCCCCAAAAAGTGGTCCATCCATCTCGGGTCTGCCTCTGAAACAATGCAGGCGGTGAGTTTGTGTAAGGGATGATTGGACAGTGAAATGCAAAAACAAAAAATTATATTAGGTACGCCACGGCGCGCTCCCTTTTATGAAAGTAGGCAGAGGATAGGTTTATTTAACTGATTCCTAATATATATTATATTTTACTTTGTCATAAAATGACAACTTTTGACCATGTTAAAAAATACGCAGTTATATACTTCAGAAAAGTAATATCGTGACATTTGGTTTTAGGTATTTTATAAAATTTAATCACAATTTCGCGGATTATCTAACATTCGTTGAATGAACAGTAAAATTTATAAAATTATATAAGTCTAATGAAATTATTTATTTAGATAATATAATATGATTCATAATTCAATCAATGATTAGAAAAAATTCATTGCGTTTGACTTAATGCACGATATTAGGATAATAAAAAAAATTGTAAACCATAAATAAAAATTTTGATAAACCTAACTATAAAAGTAAAATTTCATAAAAAACTTAAATATTCATTTTATATTTGTAACTCCACATTAATTATCCATCTATTCGTAAACCCGCGTCGCGCGTCACGTGTTTCTATATCGTTTACCTTGGAAACGATATAGATGCAACTGCACGAATTACATTTAGTATATTTAGTTATTTTTCATCGATTATTGTATTACTTCATATCCTTAACTGTTTTAACTGACTTCACCGTCATATTAGCTTTTTGTGTGCTGTGCTATCTTTAAATTGCACTTTAATATGTGTTTGTTGTACATATCTAGAACTATCTGTAAATGATAAAATATGTTGTTAAAGCAACACAGTATGTATATGTTAATATTTTAAATTGATTGAGTTTAACAATCTATAAAGTAAATATTAAAGTTCTTTCAGTTCTATAGAAATTTATACATTTCATTGAAGAGATGTGTCAAATCCCTATGAAAGTGTATAAGAATACGATATTTTAGTTTTGAAGGTATAATATTACAAAAAAATAAACTGTGGTATAAATTAATATGAATTCAAAATAATACGGTGATTTAAATTTAATGATTATAATTATTTCATTTTTTGACGTTGAAAATTAAAAAGTATTTGTGATGTTTTTATTAATATGAAAAAGTATCCATTTCAGAAAATACAATAATATCAGATAGAGAAATACAGAAAAAATGACGAGCTCGACAAAGTAACGATATTAAACAGACTGCGTAGGGAAATTGTTGATAGAATGGTAAATCGTCACACAGAAGAAAGATAAGAAAAAACGTAAACTAGACGTACATCATAATATTCTCTGCCACGCCAACCATCCTATGTACGTTTTTGGCGCTGGTCCTAGGTCAAGATACACTAGTAAATTAATAAAATTATTTTTAGGTAATAATGATTTAGCTGATATTTTACATTAGTGTTTAAATAAAATTATTCATAATCAAAATACATAATATTTTTTAGACAATAATGATCATTCAATATAAATCAAGTCTCCGCTAGGATTGCGAGTTCCCGAACACATTCAGTGAATTCTTTTTATTTATAAAAATAATCCCTTAGCTGTATTATAAGCCCCGAACACCCCTCCCAGAGCGGGCTGATATATTTTTTGAAAACTTTACCGTTTACTTAGTTGCAGCAGTAAATAAGGGTCGTTATTCTGGAGTTATTTCCGCCGACTTGGTTTGTTTGTTCTCCAAAGTCAGCCGGGTTTATCACAATCCTTGTATTACTCCGTAGACAATATTTCTTGGAAATAGTTTCATTTTGCCAACTTCTCGAGATCGTAGAAAAATTCTAAAACGGTGTCTATACACTGAAACAATATCAACTAAATATTTTTTATATATTTTAACAGTACCTGTGGATTTTTTTAAATTTAAGAATTTTTTTAATAATGCGTGTATTTTGAGATATGCAACTTTTATTGAAATGCTCGTATTTGAACTCCATGGTCTGATTTAATGTGATATAACACTGATGATCATATTCATATGGTTATACGACAACTTATAATTTAAAATGTTAGTGATAAAGAATAATAAAGCGCTATGAAGATGAAATTTTTATTAAAATATCGCTATATAAAATATCCACTTTTTATTAATATTAATATTAGTTACCCACATACATATAACATCTTTAAAAATATAAAATGTTGTGCAAATAAGTAGGTTTACTTACCAAATCAAGAAAGCACTTGAAACAATAAGATTTGGCAGTTTACGGAATGGAAAGAATAATCTTGCTTATTCTCAAATATTTACCGCTGACCCTTAATTTTATGTATTTATTTCTTATACACTTAATGTATATTGTATAGCTAAAATAAGCAGTTTGTTATATATATTTTTAAAATGTATTGCCCAACTAGACAAGCCTGTTTTAGCGTAAATTGGTAAACAAATAATATTTCACAAACCGAATAAACCAATATAACTTATTAAATATAAGGCAAATTAAAAGTGAAAATATATAAATCAGAGAATAAAAATACTAATGTGCAATATAATATGTATTGATAATAGCGATTAATAATCATGTATCGATCGTTAATACATAACAATGACAAATTTAACTTACTCTCATATAACAGTGTTGGAACCAATATTGCAGCCACAACTAATTTTCCCTCTGAGTTTGGATCACGGCGTGCACATAAAAAATATTTTGTACGATTTTAAGGACCCTTACTATTTTTTGAAAATAAGAAAAACATAACCATCCAGTATAAGGCTATTGGTAGGGCCTGGGTTGATCACATTACCAATGAAGATATATTAAGATGCATAAATAAGTCAAGAGAGCTAAAACAACTATTAAGAAAGCTGGGTACTTCGGACACATTCTTCGCAATGAAAAATATTGTTTACGCGCTTTGTTACTTCGATTGGCACCACTGGATTTCCTGGTTTATAATAATGTACACGTGTATGTGAGTATTGCCGCCTTTTTTCGAAAACTAAGAAGACGGTAACCGCATTATTGCATCCCGTGCTTCGTCCAGTCCAGCGGTCCAAATAAACCACCAGTGCGCGCTTCGGTCGGTCGAAGTTTAAGGAAGACAACCCAGTTAAAAGAACAACACCATTAGACCAGAAAGAAAGCAAAACTAAAAAGGTTAATGCAGTTTATATATTACATGTGTGCTTATTGTTAATCGGAAACCTGGGAACCAGCTATCGAGGGCGTTTACATAAACAAATGTGACATCTTTAATAATACTTTGTAGCTATATATTACAGGAAATTTTGATATTTACATTAAGGAGCACTGAAATGCCTAAGTAGCAGCAACTATTCTGAATTCGCTACAAATAAGAGTTTAAAGTAAACATCAACACTCTTTAAAATAAATAAACTAATACGGTTTTTTACGATTTTAAAAATAAATTTAGTGATAAGTGAATAAAATAAAGATAATTATTCAATATAGTAGTTTAATCTGTTTTTATAAGCAATGTTCCCTCTAAGATGTGCGGGTGTGCGCACGCACACGGTTTGGCTTTACAGCGCACACAAACAAATATAGCGCTCACACTATTTTTTTCAAGATGGCGACCATGTTATCATCAACGAATTGAACCACTTTCTGAGGTTACACAGCTAATATAATCTCTTTCTTCTCCTGTATGAGTTGTAAAAAAGCATATTTTAATAAATAATATGATAAAACACTTTTTCGATACCTACAGTATCTTCTTCAGGAAACAATATACCTATGGTATCAAAATATGTTGATTCATCAATAAATAGTGGTTTAAATAATGGGTTTGTCTTATTATTTATAAAAAATATGATATTTTACAACTCATTATGCAGGGGAAGATAAAAGGTAGCTAGAAAGAGATCATCGTAGCCGTGTAATCTTAAAATTGGGTTCAATGTCCAAAATTGTGATCTTATATACAGGATAAATCAATATACAGTAACATCGTCGACAATCTTCGATAGAAGGTAGCACATGAAGAAGTCTCGTTAAAAGATTTGTACGCTATGATGCCAAATCGTGTGCGCGCGCACACCCGCACACCTTAGAGTGATAATTGGACACAACGATAGTATTACTAACATTTGATTGGTGGTTGTTTATTTCGATAAAGAGACTACATTAATCGGACGTTTCTGAGCCTATTTTTGAATTTTTACATAACACTCGCACTTTTAAAAATATGTGAAAAGTGTAAATACTCACTTCTATTAGAGATTGTATTATAGAACTTAAAAATGTTTAATTTATTGTAAACATCTGGACCTAATAGTTTTTTCTCATTAATAGATTTATTGAATCTAATCCTTCTGCCCTGAGTGAAATACGAGACCTCTTCAAAACAGGACGGCACCCGCATCTGTCACCGCGTGCCCGGCAACTCGCGGCAAGATGGCTTTCCCGAGTCCATAAACATTAACGCCAAAAGTGGCAACACTTAGCCATTTCACGGCCTTCACTCGAGTGGATGTTGCCGGTGAAGTTACGGCTTGTAAATTGATAGCAGTTTAGGTTTATGACGATGGCGCTCAGTCAGAGCCATGGGGCCGCTAATAGGGGAAGAATTGCTGGAGAGTACTGAAAAGTTCGATCGTAAAACCGATGCACCAGGCGGCGTCTGTCAAACTGTGAGCCGCAGACCCCTCGCGATCTGTAGAGGTCTCCCAGGTGGTCAAAATCTTGATTTACGTAGTTTTTCGGATTAAGAAAGAAATTATTTCTATTTCTCTCTTATGGTACATGTATGACCATACGTCCCATTTTAAACGAGACCATCCCGTTTTAGATAGCCCGTCTCGTTGTCCCCGAGAACAACTTGGGACGCCGAAATGTCCCGTTTTCAAAAAAAGAGCAACCTATGGTAACAATTTCAAAAAGACGCAAAAAATCAAAAAAATCAACGATAGCGCCTAGTAGCGTAGCGATGACGGCATGCGCAATACGCCTCTCACATGTTAGTCGGTCAGATACCTACTAGCTTGCTCGTCCCTCGGTTGTGAGTACACGCAGATAGCTCACGCATCTTTCTATTGAATTTTGTTTTTCATTGCCGTGTGTTATTGTTGCGTAGCCCATGGAATAGATGTCCCATTTTTGAGGATCCTAAAAATATGTGGATGTCTCGTTTTGAGGAAAAAAATAAATAGTCACGTTATACATGTAAGCACATGGATAAGATTTGTCTCGAAAATTCCGTAAGGACAGTACAAAGTGGTACGCGAAATGAGCTGCTATTGAGAGATGACTTATTAGCTATTGTATGTTGTATGCACATAATGATGCGACGGATACATACAAACCTTTAGCAATAAATCTTTCACAAGACACGAGATCAATCTGTGTATACGCTTAATTTGTTGTTTTTCTCAAGACAGAAAGTCGTAATAATAATAATTGTTCCGTATTTATAAAATACACTTTTGGCGCGCTTTTTACTATCGACCGCAACTAATATTATTAACACGTATCCGCATCCTAGTTCCTACCCTCGATCCCATATTCTACTGCTTGCCCTCAGTATGAATTGTAAGCCTGACACCACCAGGTGTCACTTGATCAATATTGTTTGTTTGATCTCGACATCACGATACCATCCGCGGTGTGGACAATTACCTCCAGTTTAGTGGAGCACTGTTTTGTGTGATCTTGTGTTGTGATCATATTGTTTGTTTTTTGTGTGTACCGTGAATGAACTGTGATATCACCATCTTCAGATCGTGCAGTGTGTGATTTCGGCAGCGTTACCAGGGATTTCGGAGGAGGGATACTTAAGATAAGGCGTGCAGTCTTTATAATTCCAGTCCCTGAGATCGCTGTTCCTTCGAAAAATTCATTTTCTCCTCATAAACCTTTTTCTATATCTGTCTCCCGATTGCTTTCCTCACCTTGCGGTAATTCCGACTTTCAACCTTATCGTAATATCATACAATGATAATAGATTGATAGTAATATTGGAATATTTTTACAGCGCCATTTTCGTACAAAAAATCATCTCAAGGGTGCTCTACACAAAGTTATTGTAGGACTATAAACAGTTAATATGTAAAGCACCCTTAAAATGAAAGTTTTTACAAAAATGACGCTATACAAATTATCCAATATTATTATTAATACGCATCCTGAATTACGCCATGACATGAGCGATTGAGTAGCTGGTAGTTCAAGGCTGAGACGGATAGCTGGATGGACAGACTGGGAGGACCTGGTGACGTTAGCTATATATCAGCCTGCGGTAAACCCACATGTATGTCACAGATTGAGATAGATGGAGTGACATTGAAACTCAGGGGCCACGACAGCTCACTGACTAAAGCTAAAGAAATTTGTAATTTTTATATTGTCGTGTAAGTCGTATGTCTTAACTGCCTATTTCTTTCTCCTAAACATATATATAAATATAATCACCGTACCACTGAATAGTACAGCATCTTATCCATTGTTGGCTCCATTTAAAGCGAGTAGTTCCGAGACTTTGGTGATTTTTTTTTGGTTATTATGCCCTCGTTGGTGAGTTATGTAATATTTTTATTTATTATCTTTGTTTTATTAACCACTAAATTGAGTTTAAATACAGCTACCGGTTTCGAAAAATACCATTTTCTTCTTCAGGATGTCATAACTTACTAAAACATATATTGTTTCTTTGACAGAATCTATTTAAAAAAAAATCTATTTTAAAAGAAGAAAATGGTATTTTTCGAAACCGGTAGATGTATTTAAACTCAATTAAATGGTTAATAAAACAGAGATAATAAATACAAATATGAATTTTAACCACAAAGATAATATTGCTAATTTTAAAAGTATAGTTATGTAATATTTCACAATAACACTATAAATCGAAGTGTTGAGAAACACTGCATTAGGTGGCGCATCGATAATGCGTTTACTTGCAGGCAATTTGTGGAACAGGCTCATACGGAGAGGGTAATGTGCAGTGAGGGTCAATTTCAAAGCTCCGACGTGTAATAATGATTGTACTTGTGATCAATTGAAAAGGAGGTCCTCAGGTACCACGACCACCTTATTATTATAATAAGATAACCGTAGTTTACACGGGGAAAGCAGACGTCGGTTTATTTATCTATTATCATAAATGTAGTCCTTTATTATTTTTCACTTTAAACACAATGATGACAAAATTGTTTTAATTCTAATTGCAATATCAAAAGGGTTTTTTAAATTATTATTTAATATGTTTAGGTATTGCTGATAAATAATCGTTTTATGTTTGAAAAAAACCAAAAATATTATATTTTTAAATCTTCGTGATAAACTTTATGGAAGTCCATTGTAATTGCGGGGCTACTATGCCGTCCATAACCACTTTCACTTTTCGCCGAACACCGCTCTCATACCGCCCCCTCTCCATGTAGTCGATAGTTTATCTTCTAGTTTATGTTTTAGTTTATTACTGACAAGGACGCAGTAAGCGTCGAAAACGTTTTAATTAATATCTAATCAAAGTATTGTGTGAAATAAACGACGTTATATTTTATTTTAATAATTAATTAATTGCGTGGTTTAATTTACCTGTTGTAGGGTATTTGTTCCCTATGTAACGTGTCAGAAACAATATTTTTACGGAAGAGCAAAAAAAATATTATGAAATATTATAATAAATTTTTAATTATCATAACATATCCGTTTGGAGCATACGGACGTATGCATACCGTGTACTCATATATATTATGTCATTACAGAAGCGCCCCAATGCGTGCTTAAATTAAAATGTATACAAAAATGAGTGAGACTGACAAAACATGCGACATGTATAAATGTTATTTTTACAGGTAGATAATGGGATGAAGATGGATTATGACTGCGCTGAACATTTTAGATAATCTGCATTACTGCACCGGCAAGATCTTTTGACACACCCTGTAGTAAACATCGTATAATTAATTATATTTAGCCAGGTGTATATCTCTGCCTGCTGGAAGTACAATTAAATAATAATATTAACTTTTTCAGTAGGTACGAAATTAATGTAATTTATTAAGCATGTTCTTATAATTTACGGCATAAATTAAATAAAACATTACACGTACAAAAGATATTTAAAACATTATTTGTGTCCCGCATATTTTATTACAAATACCAAATAAACATTAAAAAATTTACTATTGATTTTTTTCACATAGATTGACAAACATTGTTAAATACTATTGCCCATCAAATAAATAATTAAACATTAGAAAAATTATTTGTATGACAAAATTATTAGACAAAAAAAAAATATTTTCATTAAAAATATATGTTAAAGGTACAAAATGCGACTTATTCTTATTGTACAATAAAGCGTCATCAAAAGCTTTTTCTGTATCAGAACCACCGATGTAGCGAGTTGCACCCACACCAATTTGGTTTGAGGCTCGACTATCAACCGTGAATAGTTCCGCGGTTTTCCGCGAGATTGGACTATAGGTTCATTTGCGCAATAAAATTTGATAGAATATTAAAACTGTTTATGTTCAATTTATTTGATTCGAACACTTATGTAGATTAAATCCCAACAAATCTAATAAACATGCCGTTATTTTAAGTATTATTGCACGATCTAATTATTTATTTTTATATCTCCAGTTCATAGTTTTGTTTTACATATTATACTTATTTACCATCTAGATTGTATTACTGTTTAGTGTTGTAATTTTAACCCTCAATATATATATATATACGAATGAAGGATCCACTGCAAGACTGTTGAATGTCACCATTTTTTTTTTGTAGTTAAGAATGCAATTCGATAGCTTAGTTTGTGGGGCAACTTTGTTCATTTCTAAAATATTAGATATCACTCACAGTCTCGACAAAAATTACATTTTCTATAAGTGACACATGACTAGAATGCATGCTAATAACTTTTTTATTGGTTATATAATATAACATTTATATAATTTATTTATTGGTAACAGAAGATACCATTATATGTATATTATAAAAAAATTAACTTTTATTTTTAATAGACAGAGTTTTTAAAAATTCGTATATATAATAATTTATATGCGACTCTTGTCAACTGAATACGTGTACTGAGCAGATGGTATTTATATAGCTCTATCAAAAAAAGCACAAAGAACTAGCGACACAAGAAAAGTATCAAAGAAAACTGAATTACCGAGGTTACCCAAAAACCTCATATTCAATAAGCAATAAATACATAAGCGTACTTAGATCTCGAAAATAAAAAACAATTTATTATTTTATGCAATAAATAAATTAGGAGGGAATTTAAAGCTGATCATCGTAGTGAATTAAATTTAAGAAAGGGTTGCTAGGGTAGTTTGATCATGTAGAACAAATGAATGAGGAGATAATGGTAAGAAATATATATGAAGATGTGACGCGGGTGTTGATGGAACCAGAACAAGATTCTCTCCTTACTCATCTTCCCGTCCAATACGTTAAAAATATCTAAGCGAGCTTTTCTTAATTCTATCGACTATACTACAAACGGATTTGCATTCGCTTCTAACTTGTTAATTCTTAATTCGTGTCCTAGCTATACCTACTTATTAATTATTTTACAACTGGAGTGTCAGTAGAAATATAGAAATACAGTAGAACAGTGAAACACGTATTTAGTCCATTTATAAACAATTTTTAAAATATTACTTTTATTATAAAACGTGGATATTAAAAAAAACATTTTTTAAGTAAAATGAAATCATTTCAAGATTAACCGAATACCACTGGTTATATTTATATTCAGTTCAAAACAGAGAAATATATCTAGTCGTAATAAATAACATAAAGTACACAGGCATCCCCGGGATCACTATCCACAGCAGCTTATGTAAGCATCATCCACGGGATGACTATACAAACAAAATGGACGATCCCGGGATATAGTGTCTTCATCATTGATATTTCCGGACCATTAACTGCCTTTATGGGGGCCATGCGAGCTCCGCCATGGGCCAAATCGCTTCCAAAAGAATGGAGAACAATGGGTTTCCTTTTGGGGGAAATCCCCACCCCCGCATCCCACCCCCGCATCCCACCACCGGGTAGCGCCGTACCCGGGTAATATTTTCGCCACGTCGAAGTTCACCGTCGCCCGGAAACATCGAGATAGTTGGCATAAATGAATATTTAAGGCACACAGAAAGCGAATAAGATGAACATCGTAATATTTCCAAATCGGTTAATGTTATATCTGAACAATAAAACTGTTTTGATAAGAAAGAAAAAAATATCATATTTGTTGTGTGAAAGTTTGTCAGTAAAACGATGATAAAATTATCTAACCATGATTATTTTGAATGGGATTGTTATTCCCTTGAATTCAACCCAAACAAAAAAAAAAATAGCACAAGGGAAACAAGCTAGACGATAATTATTTTCCTTATTACTTTATCTTAAAAGTCATCGGTTTCCGCATGTTTTTCAACGTAGCACAACACGTTACAGCCATGCCGCGCAATTATTCCCAATTGTAACTTTTTTCTGTGCACACTGTATAATTAGGGGCATTGTATATATATTTTTGAGTACTTAAAATAATCAACGATAAACGTCCGTATTATAGTTTGGGTGAATTTTGTTAACTGATTTTGTTCCCGATACAATCAGATCGTGGCATTCGCGTTCACGATTTATTTAATACGAAATACAATATTAATTCCCAGCATCGTTTATAGCAATAAATTATTTTTGATAATAGGAACACTTATGTGCCCGGGTGATCACTGATCACCGCTATTCTATGCTTTATGCAGTCAATCGTTAAACAATAAAGTAACATGACATGTAAATAATTTCTAGCTTGACATATGTACAGCCCAGAGAGTAAATAATAAAAGTACGTTTGAATTAATAAAATGAATAGTTACAGGCGAAGTACGTAAATTAGACATTTCATAGAAATACTTATTTATTTAATCCTATTGTTTATTTTAAATGTTGTATTGGAGAAGAAATTTGTAGAGTTACTACATAAAGTTGAAAAAAATTTGAAAATGTAGTATCTTTATATAAAGGTGCAATTCGATACTTATGGTGATAACATTAACAATATTGGATAATTTTTATAGCATCATTTTTATAAAAAATATCACCTTTGTTTTACACATAAATTGTTTATAGTTATACACTATCTTTGTATTTAAAATTGTTATTTGATCTTATGGAGATTTAAAAAGATTGATCGACTGCTCCATCTAACTATTTACAAAGGTCATATGCACGACAGAACAGTTTTTGTGTATTCGGGTCGACGTTACATTCTACTGATATAGTAGAATTTATAGCTGACATACAGAAAAGTGAACATAAACTGCCCAAAAATACCATGAAACGATTAATAAGATTACAGCTTCCCAAAAAATACAAAAATAAAGTTCTCTTAAATCGTAGTGCTTTTCATATATATGTAATGTATAGCATTGACTTTGAGAGTCAAATAATACAAAAAAAAATATTGACGCGTTAGAGATGTGGTGCTGGCGCATAGTACTCTATGAACTGTTAAAAGAACGGATAGATATGTTTTCCAAGAACTTAAAATAAAAGAATGGATATCTACAATGTGCTTAAGACTTATATAATAATTATTAATTGCACACACTGTGAAGCAGAAAACCTTAAAAATCTGGTAGTAATGGGTAGTGTGAGCAATAAGACGCTTACCAATGCAATGGAGTGATCACACGAAGGAGCTGAAAATACTCAATTTTCACTCAGTCCTGTGAGCAGCAGATGACCGCAAAGACATGAGGGCCCTGGTCACCCTGAATAATGTGACATTCCACAGATACCATCATGCCGACACAAAAGATAACTAGTTTCTTCCTTAATTTTTGTTAAAACTCTAAAATAACTAGGTAGTTCATAAAATGACGCATTTCATTATTTCAACTGTAACATTGATAAATATTCTCCGTGTATGAAATACTTAATAAGTTTAAAAAAATGCGATGTTTCATATTACGCACGCGTCGGTTATATTTCATACGATTTATTTTACAGTAAAGGCGGACGATGTGATATTTGAAAATAAATACAATATGATTTATGACAAATATAATGACCGCTGTGAGTATCTATGTACATAACAGCGAAAAACCTAATAGATGTCATTTTAAGAGTAAATAAAAAATATTTTACCATCACGTTTAATGTGTTACTTTCTGAAAAATGATGAATTAGTCAATTATTTAAGATATGTATTATATATATATGTTAATTTGAAAGATATACATATAAAATCAATTTTATCGAAAAAAAATATTGTTGCGCCACCGAGATTCGAACCTGGATCTCTTTTCAAACCGGGGAAGGTGCATTATCCAACTATGCTACAGCGACAATATTTTTAGCGACAAATTTTCGAACCTATACGTTACCTTTTGGATATTAATACAATATATATTAATAAAATTGATTTTATGCGTATATCTTTCAAATTAATATATTTAAGTCATATTTAAAATATCACAGACCTATGTTCTGAAAAATTACCACTTCACAATAAGAATGTGTTCTAATAATTATTTTAGATATTTTAATTTTTATATTCATCAAAAATAATTGATGAATAGTATTGAAATAGTCAGTTAACAATGCAAATTCAATTATTATTTTCATGACGCTGAAATCCCTGAAATAGAAATCATCATTCTTGTAAATATCCATTATCTGTCATTTAATTATGCTTATGTGATTTTTAGTTACATGGGCCTAAAAGCAATTAATATCCAATTACCTACTTATTAAATAACAACTTAGATTTTATAACCATTTCTTCATCGATATGGGTATGTAGGTATTACGTGTATTTTAGAAGCTGGGTATGGTTGTCCACAGATGGCAGTATGATTTAAAATACGTGATAGTTGAGAAAAATTACATTTGATTATGTATCTGCACAGTCAAAAAGCACGTTGGAATTGTCATACTTAAAGAATTTAAAGTCTTTTTGTCAATTGGTTTCGGTGATCCTTCATCATGGTAATCAGTCATTCAGTTAGGACAGTATTCTGACCGGTCGAAGTAATAAATATTTATGTTATTACAAAAAAAACATATTTTACATATTATAAAGAATAAATAAATGTCGATACATTTGACAGAAATACGTTAATTTAAACGCATCTCCATTAAATGAAAATTATTAAACATGAATATTAGGTGATTTTTTTTACAAAAATGGCGCTATAAAAATTATCCAATATTATTATAGCCCTATATTAAATTATTTTTACACGAAAGTGTACAAAGTACCTACTTCCAATAATTATAATATACGGTAAATGATTCAAGCTGGTCTTAAAATTCCTACTGTCCAAAAACGGTTCTAAAAAATCTAAATACAGTACCACCTAAAATGAGAAACCTTAACAAAATTTCAGAAATAAATATTTAAAAAAAGTTATATAATCAAAATAATTTAAGAATTACTTTTTAATTTACCTGTGTTAAAACTGAATGTTATTAATAATATATATATAATTAATAACATTCAGTATTCATAATATATATATATATATATGATAAAGAAACTTGCCGCTAACTAATATTACAGTTAGTGGAATATTTTAAATATTATGTAATAAGTATACTTAAATAATTTAAGAAACAAAAAAATATTAAAAAATACGTAATCTGTTGTCTACATCATGTGTATGTATATTTATACTTAATAGACTGTTCGACATTTCTTATTTCACTTGCATACATGAGTACGTACTGATAACAATTTATAGTAGATAATAAATTATTGTTCATACATAATAAAATAACGTTAAAATATTTATTAAAATAAAGACAGAAGTAGGCATAATGTGTTTAATTTTTGTAGACGTATCTACGCATAAATGTGTCTCTAAAAATAATTATGAACTTTTAAATGTGGCATTCGTACCTGTTGTACACCTGTGGTATTAAAACTTTCTATAGTGTGACATTTTATTTAAAGATTTGCATACACACATTTATGTATATTTCGTATTAAATTTAACATAAGTGTTAATGTATTTATGTAATTGGTTTATAAGAAATATGTTATTGGAAAAACGTAATGCCTTTTCTATCCAATTAGTAGCTAAACGTCTATCATTTGTCAATCATTAGATATTAAATTATTGAAAAACGACCGACTCCTGTAGACATTCCTAAATGTATTTTTTAAGAAAACATATTAAAAATATATTTTAAAAGTTTTTCTAACATATTATATTTCCTTAGACTATTACAAGAATCCGATTGCACGATTCAAAAATTATTATTAAGTTTACAACTCCACCCATTATCTTTGATAATTAATTAAATATAATTATACATTGTAATTAGTTATTTTTTTAAATAGAGATGCGTAGATGGAATTCATGTCACATTTATATTTTTACTATTAAGTTAAGTATGAAAATAGAACTGACTTGCTGGTCACCTGGAATAAGGCTCGAACCCCCGACCACTGGATTACTTGCGGAATGTGTGATCCATTAGACTAACGAAGACGTCAATAATTATTGATTAAGTAGATAAGAAATCTAAAAAAAAAAATATTATTTAAAGATTTCCCAAAACCATTAGTAGTTCATTGTAAATTACGTATTTTTAATTATTACTATTTAGTTTGTTTATCTACCTAGATATCTCCTTAACATTATTAAAAATTCTATCTTTATAATGATTTATTTGTTGACATATTCATTGCATCAAAACAACAATAATTTATTATAGCTTATTTAATATTTGATGGTTTTAAACTTTTATACAGATATTTGTTGACAGATTCATTGCATATTAACCAATTATTATGGGCCAACAGCTCATATGTTACAAAAATATGTCGAGATGTTTATAATAGCAATGAATATAAAATAACTTTTTTAAATAACCACTTGGATTTTATTATTTAACACCAAATGATTGCAGAATATCTCTTCCTTTCAGAGCAGCATAAAACTAATGTCAAGTCTATAACTTCTCGTTGGGTTTCATGAAATTAATTCTTATAATCTACACTGAGTTTTTTTATAATATTGAACAAAAGAAAACATCAAGGATAAAATAAAGCGCTAACATTATTTTAAGTACGTTTTGTATTATTATTTTTTTAATATTTCATGGTATTAAGACAGATCTAAATAATGTTTATTTGAAAGATTTTTCACATTTCAAAGAAATTTGATACATTCTCTAATAAACGTGTGACACACAAACACATTAATATATAAATTAACGTACTAAACTATTTGTAGATAAATACTTGTTCATGATCATTAAAGAGTATACAACCAAAAATTAACTCGAATTGATAATATTTTTTCCACTATGCTACCTAGCTCGTCGGTTGTGAATTAAATTATTTCATCCCAGCCTCCCTTGGTAGACTTTGCAAATGACAAGTTTGGTCATACTTTCCGATTCCAAGACCATTTCTTCCGCCACCTAAATCTCCTTACTCCATTGTCTACTGCAGTTATCCTGCGACTATAAAGGCACAATAGGTGGCACCGCATTTTACTCCAAGATATTTACACGTCTGCAAAAATTTAATCATTATTTTCATTTTTAATAAGATAAAGTTTTAAGCTATTGTTTATTATAAATACTTATTACAATCATTAGAAATACATAATATTAAAAAAAATATATATAAATCTAGAGAACTATGAAATAAAACATAACTTTTTAATTTGGTTTTTATTAATCAGTTAAATATTTTATTTCAATTATGTATAAAATATGATATTGGCCAGGTGGCCGCCTCTGGCAGCGATACAAATGCATGATCTTTTAACCATGTTTTTCATAACATTGTCGCACACTACGCGTGTTATTTCAGCAATTTCATTTCGAATATTCTTCTGTAGCATCGGAATTGTTGTTAGTTTATTAGCGTAGACCTTTTATTTTATGTATCTTTACAGAAAATAGTCGGAAGCCATCAAATAAAGTGATCGAGGAGGCCAGTCTATATCAACGCTTTTTGACATTATGCAGCTGGGAAAAATTTCTCCCAAAATTTCAAGCGTAGCTCAAACTATGTATGAGGTGGCACATTTATGTTAAGACCACATGTTTTGCAGGCCCAATAGACCCAATTCGATCACCAAGAAGTTTTCCAACATGTGACGATAGTGATTACCAATAATGGTTACAGTATTACCAATATTATTTAGATAAAATGTTTTAATGACTTTAACACATTGTTGAGACGTTGTGTACTTCATAATAGATTGTAATCAATTATTCTCTACGATTATTAAATTTAAACTAACATATATTTTCGAAACCATAATGGTAGCTAAACAAAATCGGCCTGGAACATAATATTCACTGTGTATATACAGTGTAAGCTTGCTTGTGTGCTTGCATGTGACAATCTTCGTATTAAGGTTAGAATATTATTATTCGTCTTCCATACACCATTTATTTGGGGTCGGCTCTATCTTGGCCGATATTCTGACTTTCTTACATGAGTTTTCGTTATTTCTTTTTCAATATTTGGCCACCAGATTATTTAAGATCTTTTACCAGTAGTCATAACCAAGTTTGGATGAAGTGATCTCCTCATTACATAGCCATTCCATCTTAGCCTCGATTTTCCCATCTTCTCTATGATGAACGCAACCTTAAAACAGTCTTTAGCATATTCATTCCGAAGTCTATCCAGTCTTGTCGCTTTTTCAGCCCATCTGAGCCTATTGAGTTCGTCGGTACTCATTATTTGTTCGTGGACCTTCTTCAAAGTTCAGGACTTGGCATCACACCTCGTCTCGTACGCTCGACGATAAGGTTAGAAAATTATTGTATTTTGGATAAAACTTTTAAATATAAATAAAAATAGACCTCCAAAACAGGCTTCTAGTGATCTTAAATTTTTTTCTAGAATACATAATAAATTTAAAAATGTCAGCAACTAGAAAGCCTTAGTTTATTTTAATAGTGTGTACAGATTGGATTATTTGAAATAAGAATTTAAATATGATATTAATTATTTAATTATTTTTTTGCCATTGCAGTGGTTGATTAAAATATATTATTTATTGAGTTGTTTTAAAATTAAACCTTTTTTTTACATGTCGTAATGTTAAAATTGACACAGATAGGTTTAGATTTCAAACACAATTATTGAAGTTGATAAATTTTGGGGGATAGGCCCATAATTTTTCATGAAATGTTAAAATGTTTAAACTAAAACGCGTTTGATAAAAATTATAGGTACTTAATTTTGATAAACTTAAAATGTGGAAAAATTTATCTTTTTTTTTTGATAGAATCTAAACTACGTAAAACTAAAATAATATATAATTGTTATATAGGTAGCACTAACAATATATGTGATAACTAACAGATAAAACTGAAAGTAAAATGTAACTAACACACAATAATGCAAAGTATCCTGATATTTCCGTGACTAAAGCCTTTGGTGTTTATTCAAGCGAATTTAGCAGAGACTGAGTTTTCAAAATGTAAAGAAAATTGTTTACGGGTCATTAAAGCCTGCGAATGGAGGTCTTTTGTATGGTAGGTTTATATTATGTACCTACATTATATACTACATTGTTAGTACCTATACAGAGGGAGGAAGACAAACGTTAAACTGAAAAGTATATCTTACGTCAAAATAAGATAGAATATATCTATTTTTTAATTCTAGTTTATAGGTATAAATTATGGTTTATACATTATTGCCGGCTAGCGTAAGCTAAGCTGAGAGATTGCAAAAATAAGTATCATTTATTACAGTACATATTTTTTTTCTTCTTTGCACAGTAGGTACATATCTTTTTTCTTCTTTGCCTTATCCTGTTGGGGTTATAGTGGTTAATAGTCATTCTAAAAGCGAGCTGTTAATACAATAGTTAAAACTATTTGACACTATTTGATCCTTTGAATTTTTACTGCATTATTATTGATGTGACCTATTCGTGGCTCTGTTCAGCCGGTGACATTTTGCGTGTGCGGAATCCTCACAATCTACTTGGAGCTACCGACCTTTTCATTTGACTCGTATCTTCACGGCTTGTGATCTGGGAATTTTTTAAAAAACGCGTCATCGATTAAAAAAATAGATGTTCAATTAGAACCATATTAGCACTGTGTGATGTCTTAGGTACGACATCTATACTATATTTCTGTAACATCTATTTTACTGTACTTCTAAATCCTTATAGTTCACCGTGACCCTATGGGGTATTAAGTGACGTTATGAATTAATGTGAGATTGTACGAGTGTTTACTATGGGTATATGTGTATATGTCAAAATGTGGTGTGAATGATTAAATGTGAGTGAACGAATTGTAAACTATTTAATGATTAGTACCTTAACCCCTCATCATTCACATGTTCATTTAATCATGATTGCGGAGATGTATTATGTGAGCATGTGAGGACTACAGCAGGCTGGAGACGAAAAATACTACTTACGGTTGACACAAGTTTACTGAGCACAGTTTACAAAAATGTGTAGAAATTAGTCCGTACAACAAAGTTACGCGCGACTAGTTATCGGAGCTTGTGGTCGGAATAACGCCGACTTCCCGGGCGATTGCCGGCGCATATTATTGTCGTCAGTGGCGTGCAGTAGGTATAGATTGAGATTATGCTGTTACCAACAACATTATACAATCATATATAATATATGTACTTTCGTTTAACCGACGTCTTTAGACAAAATAAATCCATCGTTTATACGACCTTACCATGTTTTATAATTTTAAAATACTATTAATAGTGTTTTTAAAGTTTCAGTTTTAACGTAAAATAATACCTTCTTATCAATATAAAAAATGTATGGACGTTTTTAAGAACACGTTCTATGACTGACCATGATTAATTTTTTTTTTTAAATTCTTCATGTAATAACTGAAGGAAATAATTATTTCTATTAAAGGTTAACGTAAGAAATAGTTCTGCCAATTGCTCATTGTTTTTCTCAAATCAAAATTCAATCCATGTACCAAATTTAAAGAACAATCATGAAATAAACACGTTAAAAACAGTAAGATAGTAAAATTAGCAAATTACTAAAAAGAGGAAGTAGACACTTCAATGATTTCCACGAATTTGTAAGCCTTATATTATTCTGTTAAAAAACAGCATAGGTCCATACAAAACGGATCAACCGAAAGAAATTTTCAATTCAGTAAATAACCAATTATATGGCTCGAGTAATTCACTAGCTTAAATACTGAATAGAGTAATGTAAATAGCTCGATGCGGTGAATACAAAAAAGCGCCATGGGTACAGAGGTGAGTTGACGTGGTAGTTTTTAAAACTAAGCAATTAAAGTCTCTACTGGTACACAGATGGCGATAATTGTAAAATATGTTTTCGTTTACTTTAATTCAATTATTTAATTTATATTTGTTTCCTTGATTGTTTAGTAATGTACAGCTTTTTTGATTGTATGCACTGCACGCCCTTGATTGTCGTTAATATCGGGCGTATTTTCGCGGCTGTTATTAACTCTGTTTTACACCAAAGTATCTGCAAGGTGCGTTCAGGGGTCGTCGGCGGTGTTGATGATTATGGAGGCGATATCCCTCCACAACTCTATGAGAGTTGGACAAACTGAAGAAATTTTGGTAAAACCATAACCAGATCTACTAAGGTGGAGATTGTCAGAACACTAGTCTTTCCAATTTTTTTGAATGAGTCTGGGACATAAATAACACGTGCCGGTGTATATATTGCCAATCCCGTGGTCAGTTCACAGAGCAAAGCGCGTGTGGATTCTCCATTATGTTTACTATAGCTATCTGACCTTTCACCTTATACCCTATACCTCAGAGCACAACTTTTTCTGTGTGTTGTGTATGAATTTTGAAATGTCTAGGTGTCAACGTTCTGCTACGAGCTCGCTACACTGTTCTGTTTTATACAATTAATGTAGCTATTGTGTGTTTCCGTTTTTATGCGGCATATGCCAAACTATTATTATGTTCAGAGTGCTTCGTGTGAGTTGGAGAAGTTGTTCCTGAAGTTCAGGAGAGCTGTGACTAGAGCAGAGAAAATCCAAGTAAGTCGTGTTCTTCCTGGTTGGTCCTTGAGCCTTTATTATTCTGTCCCTATACCAAATTACTACCACCCTTTCTACATACCGTTTTTTCACCTACTCGTGTAAACAACAAATGTGCATATTGAAATATTTCGGACACGTCACAAGATGTACAAATGCAATGGAGAGACTGATGGTATATGGCAGAGTTGTGAAAGATCACCGGCTAGATGGAGAGATTTGGTGAAGTCTGCGACAGATATATCAATTCAGAAATCCGTCAGGAATGCAACAGCTTGGAGAAGATGGCACCAAATAGTGTCATCATTGTCATAGCGACCACGAATGCTCTACCAAGAACATAACGAAGGAGGAAAAGAACCTACGATCCCGAAAAAAAATACGATCTTTTCAAGGATACTTTCACAATTTCTTAAAAATCCACCCCCAGCCCAATGTATTATTTCAGTCATCGTATTTAACATCTTAAATAATTGCAAAATTACTTCGTGGCAACATATTATATTAATAATAAAAAACCACACTATTCAACAAAAGTACGAGAAAAAGTTTATCAGATCATATATTTACTCACCAAAAAAAATTTTAGAGTTGAGAAAAATCGTGTTTTTAAATAATCATACTTCAAATTCAATAATTAAAGATATCCCAAATTCTATACAACCAGCTTGACATCAATAAAAAATTAAAGAACTATATATTAAATAACAAGGAATGATAAGGGTGATATTTAAAAAAAATCGGGGGTCTACAAATTAGTTTGCAATGATTGCAAGTATTTTTACATAGATAAAACAAAATAAATTTTGATATTAGAATGAGCACTTGAGTTGCTAAGTAGCAACTATTCTGAATTTGCCAATTACTTTTTGAACATTAACAAGGGCTTAGAAATTTTACATACAAATACCAATGGTTGACAGTTAGATAAATTACATATTTTAGAAATATGAAAAAGTGTTAATAGCAAGTTAAATATTACAAATAACCAAATCCTTTTCACAAATAGTTTCTAATTAGTTACTCACCAATATTTATAGTTTTGTTTTTGTCTATGCTTTTATTTTTAATATTAATATAGTATACTTTGTATCCTGAAGAAGGGTCTTGAAACATGTTGATTTATCAATAAACTTATTAAATTTACACTTAATCTGGTTAATCCTACAATATCTTTGTATTTAAAATTAAAAGTTTGTATTGGTATGGAAATGATTTTTTTAAATATGTGTGTAGCTTTTAAATAAAGACTCTGATGCACTGTTTCTTATGGCGAAGGGCAAAGAGTTCCATACTTTTGAGCCTGTCAACGCAAATGCCCATTCACTAAACAGACTTCTAGAAACGGCTGGTCGGTTCTACAACCCTTTCTGCGGCTAAAGTAGAGGCTCCCGTGTATGATACTTTTATAAAAATTAAAATTAGTTTGCGATGAGTAATTATTTAAGTTTATTTTTCAAATAAATAAAAAAAAACAATTAATAATTTAATAACACGAATAAGTTAAATAATGTAGAGAAATGTGATATTCAAGAATAATTGATTTAATGTAAATATAATAGTTATAAGGATAAATATATTTATAAATAAATTAAAGTTAAGTAAAAACGTAGGTACTTCTAGAAATAAATGTGGAGTAAGAAATAGAAAATATTATCTATTTTCATTAAGAGGATTTTTAAGATATGCATGTATTTTGAAAGCATCCATACACCTGCATCAATAAAAAGTTTTGTAATTCGTGTATTTAATTAAAATTATGTTTCAAATCATGGACAATAATATATTTAAGATTTCGTAAAATAAGAAAGCTACCACAGACTGATTTGTTTGCAAGCCGCTAGATGGCGGTAATGTATTAGGAGTGCAGTGGTTTAGCTCTACGTGATTTTTGGAAGATCAGTAATCCTGAAATTGATGGCACTGTTTTCAATGAACATTTCGTATATGGCTACACAATCGAATAAATTTAAAATGAAAAATCACGGCGACACACGGTGGGATTTGCATAAAAATGTTTATTTTTCGTAGTACATTAATTTATGTGATTTATTCACACAAATACAGTTGGGCACCTTCAGATGCGAGGCGGGTTTGAAATTTCAACTAGGCAAGAACACCACATAATTAAATATAAACAATAACGTAGAAGGTCGAGTACCTTATATGAGCCGTATAAACAAGGGCAGAAAGTTAAAAGTAGGTATATAACCCGTATAAACAATGGTAAATGGTCAAATACCTATTATAAGATAAAAAATATTGGCAAAAAGTCGAGTTCCTTATATACGCGATATAAAAAATATTAACTATTTCCGAGGCAAGTTTGTAGAACTCCATAATCACACTTGTTTTTTGATTCTACTCGTTTAATTTACTCAAGACGCGTTTTGCCTTGCAAGAGATTGATAATGCCCTTGTAAGGCGAAACGCGTTTCAAGTAAATTAAACGAGTAGAACCAAAAAACAAGTATTTTATTTTCACATTTTTTGTCATATAAATAAAGTTAGAAAGTCGAGTACCTTATTTTAACCGTATGAACAATAACAGAAAATCATCAAATCAAATATCAAAGAAAACAAGTGTTTAAAATCTAGAAAAAAGTCACCATATTGAACTAATTTTAACGAAGAATTTTATTTTATCCTTTAAATTTATAATCTTAAAACTGCCCTAAAACTAAAAATTTCCTCTCCTATCCTCTTTGCCTACCTACGCGGAGAAACAGCGTGGTGATAAATAAGTAACTAAAATTTGAAAATAAATTTTCTATTGATAGTGTATTCAGAACATGTTTGCATATGTATATAGGTATCTACCTGAGGATGACCCTTTGATTGACCATTTTCAACATTTTTCTTGTTAAAAATATATGTTTAAACATAATATAAATTAATTATACCTACTTTTCTTCACATGTCTTACAATTTTTCTTTAATATTTTTTTGTTTTGTACCACAAAGTATCAATTACCTAGCAATATTTTAAAACCTAGAGTTAATGAATGGAATAAAATTAATTTTAAACCAAATAATACATATACTAGATATTTAATTACATTTTTATGTATGCTTTTAAAAATCAATTACGTTTCAGAGTAGGGCCTCATTAATTATCAAAATTTTTAAAGGTACAGGATCAAAAAGCTGGTGCATAATTAACACTGTAATTAATATACAATCAATGTGATTAACATTATTCATTAACCATCGTTTTAAGGTGCAGGTGTTTTTCTCCAGATTCCTAATTGTTATCTTCACACTTTAAATAATGATATAACGCACATATAAAATAGATTTTTCATTAATTTCGTATCCATATAATACGTATTTTATTATTTTCTAATGCTTATGTTGTTGCAAAATTAGATATAACATGTCGTAAATCAACATAGGAATTATCTTTAATCGAGTCACCTCTAGCTGCCATGGTAGCCAAATCCATTTGCTATCGAATTTATTTCTCTTTAATGTTAATTACGTATTAATTAATTTACGTGCAATAATGACAACACGGGAATTCGGCACCACCGCAGGATATAAATCCGACATTTTATTGTTATTTGGTCTCAAATTAATTTTGTCCACTTTTATTACGTAATTATGTATTTTTTCAACTGTAAGAAATAGGCAAATAATTAAAATAACCTAGAAATTCTAAGAATTGTCAGGCCGTCTTATTATATCACTTTGTTTAAGTTTTTCTTTAATGAACTCTCTCACGCCTGTCAAAAAAATATTAATCAAACCGTTTATTAGGGGAAGACCAACTTAAGTACCTAATATTTTATTTTAACACATTTAGGTAATTTAAAATTGCATAAGCAGAAATGATTTCTATGGGTACCCACAGATAAATTTCTCTGAATTAAAAGTACAGGGTATAATTCCAATGTACTTAGTAATCTATAAGTAGTCATGTATTTATTTTTATAAATATTATAATTAATTAAATAATTTCTGCTTCTCTTTTAAAATATTAATATCATGTTTTGATGATAAAGACACGATGAGTATTACATTGTACAAGAATACAATATTTATTTAAATCACGCAAATTAAAAATTTTAAAGAGTAGAAAAAGTAAAAAAAATATACAGAATGGATATATAAAAGAAGATAATATATCAATTATACATAATAAGATATATGACGCAAGTGTTGATGGCTTCAGAAATAGAGAACACCCGTGGAAGACTTAGCACGACCAAGTAAAACTGATACTGGAAGATGATCCTGTTAGCCTCGATAATCGACGAGTTTGTATGAATATGTATGAGGCGAAAATTGTGTCAGGACAGAAGAGTGTGGCGCTCTATCATCTTTGCCTACTCTCTCAGAAATGGCGTAATGGTAAGTTAGTTAGTTGTAAAACATACCATAGTTTCTGAGACGATATTATCTACATATTACAGATAATAACGTGATGTCTAAAATTGATTTAGTTGTTCAGTCAGTTTTAATATTATATAGGTACCTATCTACCCGGTTGCACAACAAAATTATATTGATTTACAATCATCCTGTATATATAACATTATTTTTATAACAATACATGTTCTTAAATTTTTATAAAAATACTTTTATTGAAATCACATATATTTTTACACTAATGTATACTTGTTTTCATTGAAATCCACCCTCTAACCCAAATGCTATACAAAATCACGCCCAAACTCAAATTTTATTTAGATTTTTAAATTTAATACACACTTATAAATTATACATCAAATGTAGAAAAAAATCAATTTTCATAAACGCAATACGTACCGGATAATTTTACAATAAATAAAAAATATTTTATGTGACTAAAATATTGCTTTAAGAAAAAAATGTTTAAATGTACGTAATTATTATAAGAATATTATTTATTAAAAAAACTTCTCTAGTAAGTAACATTTTGTTTTATCTATCAGTACCTACCAATATACTTATAATGTAATAAATATATCGATATTCCAGATTTATGCATTACGAGCTTAAAAACTATAAATCATAGATTCATATAAGTACAGAGTTGTGTACATCTTTGCGTTTCATCTAACTTTGAAATTGAATAACTGGCTTGGTAAAGAGAAAACTGCTTTTTAATCTATATTTATTAAAAAAGATTAATTGCTTTCGTGGTTCAAGGATAGCCAGGTGGGTTGGCCCTTTGGGATGTTAAAGGAGAGAGAAAGTAGGTTTGTAAAGATACGTAAATGTTTTTAATATAGGTATCTACTGAAATGTAATTTAATGAGTGATAGAGGTTCTTAATGCTTTTTATAAGCAGACAAACTGAAAGTTTATGTCACCCTGTATCTTTATTATCTATAAAATTCTTTAAAAATCAGTGTATTATGTTAATTGTGTTTATATTATTATATAAATATCACGTTTGAAACCTTAGATGTTGAATATAATTAGTTATAAAAGAAAATTATATGTGTAGTACTACAGGTCATCCATACCTATGTTCAATATAAATATTTAGATAAATCGTTATAAAACTACCCCTTTTTACTTCTCATTCTATATAATCATTTTCAATCAATATTTATTCTTATTATTTATTGTGGTTTATTACATAGATACATATTCTAAATTTAATATATCTAATAATACATATTAAATTATTCAACTAGAAAGTCAGCTACCGGTAGCAACTAAATGTATTATTATGTTTTTTCGATAGATAGATAGATATTTTCTATAGTTGATTCATTTTATTTGTATTAAAATACGACCGAACTATGTTTTGAAAATGCAACTTCACAGCAAAAATGTGTTCTCTTTAATAATTAATTAAATATATCTATAGACTGGCAATTGAGTGAAATGTTCACTTGACATAGGATGTTTACAAATATACTCGTAATAAGTACTATACAGTGATTTATGTACAGAAATTTATTCAAACCAGAGCAAATTTACATTTAAATTAAAGTTATTATTAGCTAATTGGCACCTACTTGTGTATTCGTAACACATTTCACGGGTATTCAAAATATAGGTATAATTTGTCTACGTAATTTATCGAAAAAAGCTCCGTGGCCAATCTATAGAACGGTTATAATATGGAATATGAATTAGAGATCACTTCTTACAGATATAAAATACATTAGATTGCAGCTATGGACCGTGACTACGTGAATTCAGACAAAATTGGATATCGTGTGAATCGAAATTTAAAATTTTATTACTCAGCCATCTCCTCTATCATAATCTAAGACTTCGCCGAAATATATGAGAATTTAAATCACCTGATTAACTCCGCATGTTAAAGCCTTCGCCCTGAAGGCTCTTCACGGGGCGACGTGAAACCTTTATTGAGTGTGGTAGAGTATATTAGATACACGATACACAAATATATACAAATATTAAAATAAAAATACTCAGGAATTATTCACGCCCTTGTCGTTAGCGTTGGTGTAAATTTGCGATGGCAACCGACGGAATAAGATATTGAGTATGTATAATTGTAATGTTACATCAACAAACTGTCTTGATAGATGAATGAGATGAATGAGTGAGATTAGAATGAATGAATGTCGAGTACGACAAAAACCAAGCAGAATAAACCAGAAGAAATTATATTAATAGTTTTTTCATATTACTGAATTTTCTATTGAACAGTCATTCTTCTAAACATGTGCATCTTATTATTTAAAAAATATTCACTATACTTTAAGAATTTTGTCATTAAAATTACTCACTTACTTACCATCACGCTGTTTCTCACACTTTTCTGCTTGTCACACCCTTCTGTCCTGACACACAATTTTCGCCTCATTCACATTCAAACATCTTCTCATACGAGCTTGATGATTAATGAGGCTTCTAACAGGACCATCCTCCAATATATGGTTTACCTGGTCGTGCAAAGTTTTCCGTGGACACCCTCTACTTTTGGTGCCATTAACACTTGCGTCATTTATTTCTCTTACCATTCTCTCCTCATTCATCAGTTCCCTATGACTAAGCCACCTTAGTGATCCTTTCTTAATCTTACTCACTATACTAAGATCAGCTTTACATTCTTTCCTTATTTCTTCATTCTTTACTCTGTCATAAATAGATCTGCCACATATACGCTAAGTGATCTCATTTCCACTGCATTCAGTCTACTTTCGTTCCTCTTCTGCCAGCCTCAGGCCTCACTTCCATCAATCAGTGTCGGTACCAGGACTCCAATGAAACTAAATTTACAGTCGGGTCAGTCAAGAATTGTTCAGTGGGAGTATTGGTGTATTAAAGTATTAATTACTTTATATAATTTAATTTATTTTAAAAAGTTCACACTGTCATTTGAGAAACGAAAAATAAATTGAATATTAGTAAAATAGCAAGATAATCTGCTTGAATTGAAGAGCTTTACTGATTTAATAGCAACTTTCCATAAACACTGCATCAAATAATATCAGAATATCTTCGATTTGAATACTAATAGTAATTCAATCGATTTACATGAAAGTTTCTTCATACAACCACGCCTTTTTGTAATAGCCAAGAAAACCGCAAACCTTGTATTATATAATCAAAAAAATAAAAAGCCTTTTGGCACGTGGTAAAATGAGTGAATCTCTTTTTTTAATAAAATATATCAGAAAATTATTAATGGACTGTCTCTTTGTACGACCGGTGACTGATTTGCCAGCCGCAATTTTGCCGAATGGGTTAAGGGTTGGGCAATATCACTGGGAAGGTTTAACGACGTGTCAGAATACCACTTAAGTACTATCGCTGTTTGCTCTGCCTTCATAGTGATGTATTATTTCTCAAGTGCTGATACAGCCTCAGATACAGAATGGATGCTACACGAAGTATTTAAACACTGTTTCTCAGATCTCAGAGTGACGTAAATAATTTTAATATCATAGTAGAAAGGCACCAAAAAATAATATTTTAAATAAAATATTCTATATATTGACAACTTCTTTTTACACTTGTTCAAAAACTGTATGGATAACTTTGTAAGCTTAGTTCGTTTTACTCTGAGAAAACGATATCGATTTTCAAAGAACATTTAATGCTGACGTAGACGTTTTGGTTATTTTACAACATGAGAGGTTTGTTAGACGAAGCAGAAATGTTTCGCTATCCAATGAAAAAAAATAATTAATAGTATAATACCAATAATACCAAGAAACGCGATTGCCAGTTTTAGTTACACTAATCGATAATTTTGTAATAATATTAGCTAAAACATTTTTAATTAATTGATGAAATTGTATACCTAATTAGTATCTTAAAAATGTAATTTGATCAGAATTGTTATTTTAACATATATATTAATGTAGATTTTGTTTAAGACGAATACTCCATACTTGAATAGGTACCTTGTTTAAAGTCGCATAGATAATATAAAAAAACATTTTGATTAATGATAAAAAATATATTTTGTCTTTTAAATATATATATTGTAATGAAATCAAAGATGCCAATATATGTATTTTCTGAGAACACGTTAAAATAATTGCCTAACTAACTAACTTACCATCAAGTTGCAGAGAAGTTAGAGCGCCACACTCTTCTGTCCTGATACACAATTCTCGCCTCATCCACATTCATACATCTTCTCATACAAGCTCGCCGATTGTTGAGGCTTCTAACAGGACCATGTTCCAGTATCTGGCTTACCTGGTCCTCTATTTCTGATGCCATCAACATTTGCGTTGCATATCTTTCTTACCATTCTCTCCTCACCTAAGTGATCCTTTTTTAATCTTACTCATTATACTAACATCAACTTTACATTCTTTCCTTATTTCTTCATTCTTCATAAATAGATCTGCCACATATACGCCTAATTGATCTCATTTCCACTGCATTCAGTATACTTTTGTCCCTCTTCTGTCAGCTCCAGGTCCCACTTCTATACATTAGTGTCGGTACCAAAACTCCATTGTTTCGCTAGTCTTACCTCAGTTGACAAGTTCCCGTTAGTTCCATTTAATGCGCCATTCACATTTTTCTCTGCAGGCAACCTCCTTTCGATATCTTTATCAGTCTTTCCGTTTCTATTAAACATACTTCCCAAATACACAAACTCATCTACTTGTTCCAAACATTTATTATGTATTATGCTAAAATAAGACCACTAATATATCTAATATTTTATTCCAATAATAATATGGAATAATCGTTATATAATCATTATTGGGAATATTATATAAATAGATCCTCAACGTCTTCTTAAACCCGTTGTTCTAGAGGCCAATCATCACAATGACGTACCTAAAGATTATCCAAGTTCTTCTCAAGTAATTATAATTTTTAATTCATAAATCAAGCATTAACGTTAAAAAATTGGTGTAGAGCAAACAGAAAATTAAGATTTTTGTATTACTCATCTCGCTTTGTTTAATACGCTGGACCAATATTTCCTCTAATTTTGGTTTGTGGGGTTTTGGATAAAAATTGTTTTTGGCAAATTTAAGGACCAATGCAATTTGTGCGCTGGGGGAGCAAATAATAAAAACATTACCATACTAGTATAAGATTACTGATTGGGACTGGCTTGACCACAAAATTAATAGAGATGTATTAAGATAGATAAATAAGTCAAAAGAACTAATAACAACTATCAAATGAAGGAAAACTGCATACTTGGGACACATTCTCCGCAATGAAAAATATGATCTCTTACAACTCATTATGTAGGGTAAGATAGCGACATCAGAGGCGTAGGTAGAAGGAGATTGTCTTGGCCTCACAAAGTGGTTCAATGTCCAAAATGTTGGTGATCAACATGATATAACAAAGTCTATTGGTCGCAAATCTTTAACAAAAGGCGGCACATGAAGAAGTCTTATTAAAAATTGAGTACGTGCTATATTTTTTGTGTGCGTTATAGCCAAATATGAAACTTATACAATGTTTGATCCATTAACACGTAAAACTCACTTTCTACTACAAAATTAATTAACTCAATTACATGAAACTCTCCTAAAATATCATATGTAAAGACTATCAAGAATAGCCTTAAACAGATTCATTCAGGCATCAGCCGAGCTCGCATACTTGTCGCATCTCCGGAAGGAATACCGTTATAATTCCTGTTAAATTTGTTAAAGAATAAAATACAAATTCCTAAAATCGTCCAAGCACGTATCTTCGTCTGTTACCAAATAGAATGCGCGCACACCCGCACAATGGAAAAAATCTGCATTATCTAAAATAATCCGGTTTCTTTTTCTTGTTAAAATTTTACATTTTCGACACATAAATAACTGTAGTTATTAAATAATATTTGTGCCCAGGCAATCTTTGACAGTGAATCTCACGCGAATCAAACATCACCGACACATTATTATTACATTTCCATAATGTATGTTTGAATCGTTTGACAACTTTTTGCGTACTTAACGGTAGTAGAAACTACAGCTCTAAATACTTGATTATGCACTCGGCTCAAATACACGCAATAAAATGGCCATTTACAGGGAAATAAAATGTTGTTACGATAACACCAGGCAATCAAATGTAATTATTGTATAATGCGCAATTATGCTGTATTAACACGGTGTTAAAAGTGGGCATGCGCTGAAGTCGTAATTAGTCCAAGATTATTTATTTGACGACATCTCGGTAGTGCTTCAAGAGGTGAAATACGAATCGTACTAATTGAAGACGTCACCCAAACGACGATGTACGGCACATTGTGGTGATTTTACAGGAACTGAGAAAAACTGTTTATTTTATCTGATGATGGTAAAAAAAATGATATTTGATGCGTGTTTTTACAACATTTTAAATGATAATAATATACTTTTAAAATAAGCAACGTTATCTTTGTGGTTAAGATTCATATTTTTATTATTTATCTTTGTTTAATTAACCACTAAAATGAGTTTAAATACATCTACCGGTTTCGAAAAATACCATTTTCTTCTTCAGGATGTCATAACTAACTAAAACATATATCTTTTCTTTGACAGAATCTATTTTTAAAAATCTATTTTTAAAAGAAATATTTTTATTTTATTTTTTTTTTTATTTTTAGTACCTAACTCAAATCATTACTTAATACAAATTTACTCGAATAATTTTTAGGAAAAAATTTTAGAATGGGACTCGTAGTTAAATTTAGTTGGTTGTTTATAATTTTTTGATTAGTTTTACACGCTTTATTTATCTCCAACGATTCCAAATTATTTAATTTGTGACCAACATCGTTTATATGCAAAATTGACAATCCCAATTGTTTATCAAAATCATGACCATTTTCTATCAAATGATTAGCAAATTCTGAAAATCCACTATTGTTCAAACATCTCAAATGCTCCCTTACTCTTATATTAAAATTTCTACCCGTTTTACCAATGTAAAATGCAGCACAATCCTTGCAACTAAGTTTATAGACACCAGAATTGTTAAATTTATCATCTTTGTCTTTAGAATTTATGAGTAAATTTCCTATACTATTATTTGTATAAAATGCCGGTCTAATGTTTCGTGGTAGGTGTTTAGATATTTGATTCGAAAAGTTATTTATGTATAAAATCCTACGCCAATAATCATTATTATCATTATGTTTTATCTGTGATTTATATAAGAATTGGTTATTATATTCTTTTAATTTATTTTTTAAAATAGTGTCTATCAAACCTGTTTTATACCCGTTATTAACTGCTATTTTTTTAATTGTATTCAATTCAATATTGAAATTGGATGTTGACATAGGAATATTGACTAAACGATGTATCATGGAGTGGAACCCTGAATGTTTGTGTGATAATGGATGATTAGATTCATTGTGTATGATAGTATCTGTAAATGTTGGTTTTCTAAAAATTTTGAATTCAATTTTATTATTATTTTTAATCAATGTTAGGTCCAAAAAATTTAGGGTCGAATTATTTTCCATTTCTAAAGTAAATTGTATTTTATTATTAAATGTATTAATGAAATTTAAAAATGTAGTTAGTTGACGTTGTGAACCTGACCAAATACATAATATATCATCGACATACCTTTTCCACAATAAAACATTTTTTAACAAAGGAGAATCACAATCAAAAATATTCCGCTCCAAATTATCTACAAAAATATCTGCTATTAGTGGACTTGTGGGTGCTCCCATAGCGTAAATAATTCGACCCTAAATTTTTTGGACCTAACATTGATTAAAAATAATAATAAAATTGAATTCAAAATTTTTAGAAAACCAACATTTACAGATACTATCATACACAATGAATCTAATCATCCATTATCACACAAACATTCAGGGTTCCACTCCATGATACATCGTTTAGTCAATATTCCTATGTCAACATCCAATTTCAATATTGAATTGAATACAATTAAAAAAATAGCAGTTAATAACGGGTATAATACAGGTTTGATAGACACTATTTTAAAAAATAAATTAAAAGAATATAATAACCAATTCTTATATAAATCACAGATAAAACATAATGATAATAATGATTATTGGCGTAGGATTTTATACATAAATAACTTTTCGAATCAAATATCTAAACACCTACCACGAAACATTAGACCGGCATTTTATACAAATAATAGTATAGGAAATTTACTCATAAATTCTAAAGACAAAGATGATAAATTTAACAATTCTGGTGTCTATAAACTTAGTTGCAAGGATTGTGCTGCATTTTACATTGGTAAAACGGGTAGAAATTTTAATATAAGAGTAAGGGAGCATTTGAGATGTTTGAACAATAGTGGATTTTCAGAATTTGCTAATCATTTGATAGAAAATGGTCATGATTTTGATAAAAAATTGGGATTGTCAATTTTGCATATAAACGATGTTGGTCACAAATTAAATAATTTGGAATCGTTGGAGATAAATAAAGCGTGTAAAACTAATCAAAAAATTATAAACAACCAACTAAATTTAACTACGAGTCCCATTCTAAAATTTTTTCCTAAAAATTATTCGAGTAAATTTGTATTAAGTAATGATTTGAGTTAGGTACTAAAAATAAAAAAAAAATAAAATAAAAATATTTCTTTTAAAAATAGATTTTTAAAAATAGATTCTGTCAAAGAAAAGATATATGTTTTAGTTAGTTATGACATCCTGAAGAAGAAAATGGTATTTTTCGAAACCGGTAGATGTATTTAAACTCATTTTAGTGGTTAATTAAACAAAGATAAATGATAATAATATACTTTTTATCACATTGTAAATAAACTAATATAAAAATAAGAGTATTAATGCATATATTAAACTTTCTTTCATAAACGAAAGTGGTGTTTATTTTAAAATAATAAAGAACACACATACGCTTGGTAGATTTTTATAAAACAAGAAATGTAAGAACAATATAATAATTACTTTTAAAATGATGTTTGACAGAGTTCAATGATGGAAATGTGCTGTAACTATAGCGTTATTCTACTCACACCAGTTGGAGTGTTTTATACAGCAACGGCTAATCCTTTCTCATCCTTTTTCTCTTGATATTTCTCCAGTTTGACACGTTAAACTTATTTAATCTCTAAACATCACTCGATGAGAGTACAACATCTGACAAGTCCACCATCTTGGGTGCTTTATAGTGTTGTTCTACTAAAGTAGTAGTAGAATGTCGAAATACCGACTACACCAAAATGTGCGTAATTTGGCGTATAACAATGCTGCATACTAAACTCAACACAACCCAAAATATGCCGTAAGTACATTGCTGTTCGGGTGACGTCTTTTTGTCGACACAAATTTTTAACGATATTATGACAATTTCCAACTTAGGCTAGGCCTGATTTAAAGAAATATTAAAAAATAAATTGTGCAATTTAGAAAAAATAATAAAGATATTTAAATATAAACATAGTAAAATGAACTGATGACACACATGTAGCACAAATAAAAGCACTGGAGCAAACAATATTAAAAAAGGGTGACTTAGATGGATTGGTCATATGGAACGAATGAATGAGGAGAGAATGAAAAATGGCGAGAATTGTGTGTCAAGACGGAAGAGTGTGGCGCTCTATCATCTCTGTCTACCCCTGCGGAGAAACGACGTGATGGTAAGTTAGTTAGTTAGTTAGCAAATTCTTCTTCATGGTTTCTCAGCTGTTCAACAATTTTCTTTTAATAACGCGTGTGATGTAATTTTTCTCTGTGTTGGAGTCTAAAATGTTATAATGTTTAGGTGATAGGTATATGAGTGTCTTTGTCCAAATGTAGTATTAATATGAGAAAGTTTTAAGTTTTGCGGTATTTCTGTTTCTAGCCGTGTAATGGTGTATTGATATATGATGTAATGAGGTATCATTGCGGTAAAAAATAATTGCTGATCTAGAGTATAATTGATGATTTGAAGAGTTTCTTCGGAGTGTGTATCACTTATATTATATACACTTATATTATACTATTGTTTGATTTTATATGTAAATAATTGTGTTTAGAATATTATTTCATACATATGTACATACAAAAGAATGACTTGTTCTGGAACTACAATAAAATTTTAATTTAAAAATGAATTCTCAATTTCGCATCGTTTTGAAAAGTTCCTTCAGTGATTTTTATTTATTTCATTTTAAACATTTATATTTTAATTTTATCTATTATGTATCAGTGGCGTGCATTCATTTTATTTTAAAAAAATCAGTATGTACTTGAATTTGTATAGATATTTGTCTGATTAATTTCACACGACTAAACCATTCCAATAAATCTTTAGTAATAATATTTGCTGCGATACAATCATTCACTTCTAATTTGTTTATTTTTCTATAAAAATTGTATTCTTTGACCAGGAAACCCCAAAACCAACCTTCGGCAATAAGTTGACATGAATACTTATCTATATGTATATGTGAAACCTATGTTGGATTTTATGAACATGATATCTCCTGTAGTTCTTGAAGTATAAAATTTTCTAAAAAATTAATCTGATAGATATCTCGGTTAAGTTCGTTAACCAGCCTGATCCACCATGTTATTTTAAAATGGTAGTTGTTCAAAAACTTAAAAAATTCATAAATGCATTATGCAAATATTGGACCTAGAGAAAAAAATCAATAAATACACTAACACATTACGAAATTTACCTGATTCTAGTGGCAATTGCAGAAATACATTTTTTTTTATCGATCGGGCTGGCCTCGTCAGTCAATTATACACGAACCAAAAATGAGATAAATACTTAAATAGTAAGATTAGAGGATGAAAACATTGATAAGCTCGAAAAAGCAAACACTAATCCCGTTAAAATTTACGTATTTCATTTAATATATAGGTACTTATTTTAAGTGCACGAATATTTTTTTGATTATTCACAGTGACACGTGTAAAAAAGGTTGCCAGAGAACTACTGTGTAACATTGATTTGCTCACCTAAAGATTGTCCACGGCGAGTCGTGAGCTCGTTTAACCGCCACCCGTACAAAACTACTCGCTTTGTGAACACCGTCAGACCAGACTCAGGTTTTACGATCGCTCTAACGATCGATGACCCAATATTGGGATCATTAAATAATTTTATTGTTTTTTAAGTACTACCGTTCCCGTTTATTGTAAGACATTTAGTGGATTTTTGTCCACTAAAATGTGCACTCAATGTTACGACTCAATTTTTCACGCAATAAATTAATTCCGCTTCAGCGTGAAATAAAAAAATAGTGTTTTAATAAAAATATGCCATTTTTATCACAATATCAAGTAAACTTATTTTAAATTGATTTTAACGTAAAATTTGATTTATTAGATACTCCCCCAGGATGTTATAAATATAGAGTTCGGAGGTAAAAGATTTAGTTGAAGTACCCCTCAATACACACACGTGTTGATACAAAGATCAGCTTGGGACAAAAACTAAAACACTATGTTTAATCTGACGAGCTTTGACACGTGCGTATAAACGTCACTTAAAACCACTATAAATCCGTTCAACTATCTATTCTGGAAAGTTAGCATAAGTCATTCAAGTTTACCATGAAAATAAAGCATTAAATTACAAACATTTATTCAGTTTTAACTGCTGCTGGAAAGATTCAAAATCACTCACTCACCTGACGAACGACAATGACATTTAACAAAATCTCTTTCGTGGATATGGGCCATTAAAAATTTTCAAAACATTTTATAAAAGGTTCGCGGGTAGACTGTAATATACTTATACGTTGTTATGGATAATTAGTATATTTGTATACACCAACGAGTAAGAAATATATTTAAAAAAAATAGACTTGTATGATACACGTATCTGAGAAGTGTAACGCATTTTATTGTAGGCCTATTAGCATCAAACTATTGGATTTATTCATGGATCCATGAGGCATAGATGAGGGCGTGGTTGTGGTGACTTTATGGGATCGAATGACAAGCTCTACAAGTAGAGAAAAATAGAGATATTGGTGAAGGGTTTGCCAAAAAAGCTCACCAGAAATATCAGTTCATTATAATAACATAAAGTTATCAGTTTCAATTTTTTCATACTTTGTACATTGCACATATATTTATATTAATATATAACTCAAATAAATATATGTACTCGTACACGGAAAAAAAACGTTTTCTTAATCTCTTGTTACAATGTTACTTGATTGTTTGTTATGTTGATGTTTTAGCGCATATAATGTTACTTGATTTGTCTGGTCATTCCAGGTCTTTCGCAGACGCCCTCTGTTCCTGATGTCTTCAACATTCACCTTGTATATATTATTTACCATTCTCATGCGTTTCACATGACCGAAACACCTTAGCGACCTTTTTCTTATTATATCGACTATGTTACAAGTAGATCTAGATTTGCTTTTAATCTGTTCATTCCTCACTCTATCGTACACAGATTTTCTACACGAGTGCCTAAGCGATCGCATTCAGCCTATTTTCTATGAAATCTTTGATTATTTTCTTATAAATCTCAGGTGATCTATCTTGAAAGTGTTTTTTTGACATACAATGGATAGATTTGACCCTAATTAATTTTCTCGACGATCTCAGAAGGTAGACTACCAGTCGACTAAGCTAGAGAAAACAGATGAAGTACCTATGTGAATGGGTTGCAGTCACCGTCACAGCAAAGGATATGAACACCTGGAGAAGCCTTGCTGAGGCAATATATTCCCTACCCTCCTAGGACAAGGGGTAGAAGATAAGATGAGACTTCAGATTAGATTTTATCCAGTGCTTGATTATTTTTTAACATTATTTTGTAGGAAAAAATATTATCATTCAGCAGTATCGACAGAAACGTGTACCTACATATTTATATATGAAATTAATTTTGAAGAAACAAGAAAAATTTGTAAAAACACCGCGAATCACTTTAGAGACAGCTTTATACTGTCTTTTGACAACGTCAATTCGTCGGCGTATGAATTTGAAATCCGTTGAATATGCCAAGCCTGGTGTACCACAATATTTTACTGTAGCTACTGTTTTCATCAGCGGAAAAAAAATAAAAGCGTAGATCTCTTAATCTACAAATACCCAGCGGCGTGCACTAAGCATAGATTTAGGTTATACTGCTAATATCAATGGTGTAAAAGCGATGGGTATTATCATTAAAGGTTGTATTCATCATTCACTATTTCAAAAGTATGTGTGAGTGTGTGTTATTACTAGTATTCTTGGGAAGTGTTTCGAGTTATTAATTAAAAGAGCTAAAATATTTTATAATATAAAATAATACTACGATTGAAGTATATTGGAATGCATTCAGTAAAAACCGCTTCAAAGACACACTTGTGGCGTTTTGAAACATGTCTGTTAAAGCGAAGACGTTCATTTAGACCACCGGGCGGTGCGAGACTTGCGTTTAGTTCGTGCACGTCTTGGACAGATTTTGCGAAGAAACACATGCGCAGCTTTATTTGTCAATTTTAAATTCCTCCGCTATTTATACGGTTTAAGTAAGCATGTTGATAAGAGAACTTAATTCTTTTATAACCCTGTTTGATATTTTTGGTTTAGATAAAAAATAATAATAATAGTGGTTTCTTATTTATATTGATAGACATAACGGATGAATCTGTCACCTTTAGTACAGACTTCGGTCTAGTTAAGGAGACAGTGAACATCTCTTAAATTATGAAGCTTGTTCGTCTTTTTTGTATATTTATAAAAAAATTTATATACGTACGTATATTATATATATGTACGTATATTAAGAATATGAACAGAATAAAAAAAAAGTAACAGAGTTGAAATAATATATATATTAGGATGATAGTAATTTGTCACAATTTTTTCTTCTATGTCCAATACTCTTATAACTTGTCTGATTTATTTCCAATATTTCCAATCTAAGTCTTCCTCGGACGTCTCCTACTTTTTATGCCATCAACACTCTCGTGTACCTTTCTTACCAATTTCTTCGCATTCGTTCGTTATATACGACTAAACCACCTACGTGACATTTTTTTTATCATCATCACAATGTTAATTACTTTCGCTTTTAATTTCGTTTTTATTTTCTTTATCATAAATAGATTCGCTACATTTACGGCTAAGTGATCTCATTTCCACTTCATTCAATCTATTTTTGTTCCTCTTTTGCCAGCTCATCTTCCTTTCTTCCATACATCACTGTCAGTGTTAGCGACAGGATTCTATTGCATACCGCTAGTATTGCCTCAACTGAAAAGTTTATATTATAAATTAGTGCATTCTGTTCACTTCATTTCCAGCAGAAAATATTCCCTTTGTGGCTAAAAGGTATATCATTTATTATTAACATATTTCAGAATTAGAACAAAATATATATACCTACTTCTTTAAAATGTATTTGATTGTATAATCTTCGTAAAACCAATAACCTATTCACTAAAAATGTATTAATTGAATATATTAGTTTTTTTATATTACACGAAAATAAATACTTTAAACATGAAAGAAACATCAAAGGACGTATAAAGTAAGTACCTAATATATAATAATAATTAATGTTTTCTGAACAGAAATATAATTGCGCTATTCGGGAACAGGAAATTAAAGTACATTAACATATATATTTCATTTAAAAATATTTGTGATCTCATAAATTTCAACAAAATTGATAAATGTAGAAATTCAATTAAATTGGGTTACTACAAATAGAATACACAGTTTTAGAAAATCTAGAGATATATATTTTTGAGATTGATTTTTTTACCACCGTATTCCTTCTTTATATAATTAAACGATTTCCAATATTATGTATTTATGCAAATTACGATTTTTTTCGCATTTAAATATTTTTGTAATACTTCTAATTAAAACGAGCAGCTTTAAAAATACTTAAGAATAATGCATCCACTAACTCAAAATTCAATTTCGGTACGCAGCTGTGATGCAATAATTCTAGTATACGCGTGGCAACAAACTAGTGTACACTGGAACCTCGATCGATCGTTCTCAGAATAATCGTTTTCCCGCATGTATCGTTTGTTTCTTCCTGTCCCGAATTAATTTCATATAAAAAATGCAAAAATAGATTACATGAATCGTTCCTCTACGCATCATTTTATAGTATTAATCGTTTAAATTACGTGACATATTTCGTTATACTATAGCTAGACGTTAAAGGGCGAGTTTTTTTTATGCACATTTATTAACTGATGCCGAAAAAAATTTCATTTGCAACACCGAAAAAATACTGTTTACTTACGGCAATAACGCAACAGCCAAAACACACGATGAAAGATTATGTATGATACGAAGTTTTTTTTGTTTGTTTCTGTGCAGTTTCTATTTCATTTGTATTTAAAGACATTTATTTACAAGTGAATTATGTATTTTTTTTTAGAATATGATGTATGAATGTAACTTTTGTCTATATTCATTGTTTTCCGGCATTCATAATTTAGTTTAGTAGGTCCCTTCAAAAATATTTCATTGAGGTTTCACTGTATTAGTATGCACTTTGAAAATGGTTTATGTCACTTATATCACTTAATACAATGCATACACTAACTATCTTGCCGTCACGCTGTTTCTCCGTACAAGCAAGCAGAGAATATGCTCTTCAATTCTTGAAGTTTTTGACAGGGCCGTCTTGCAATATTTGGATTGTTAAACCGTTATTTAATACAGGTCATGCCTGGTATGCTCACAGTAATGCTTGTGAAAATACTACCAGTAATCTGTTAGAAATTATTCCTATTAGAAATTGTATATGGATATACTATCCATCCACATATAAGAAAATATCGGCAAAGTTTATACAAAAAAGTTATGCAAATCAACATGAGCACGAACATCATACAAAATGAAAAGATAAACTGAGACTGCCATTCAGGAAGAAGGCTAAAGCTCAGAAATAGATGATGTACAGTGCGATGAAGATTTTCAATAAAATGCTAGAAATCATAAGAAAGGATGAGAAACTACGTAGATTTAAAATAAAACTAATCAAATATGTGAAAGATGAGTTGTGGTAAAAATGAATGATTTTGATTTTGTTTATATTATAGTATATAGGGTGTTCAGCGGAAAAATTTCAAGATTAAATTGTAATTGCTTGTATACCATCAGGGTGAGGTAAGTAGGAGAGGTATTGTTCGACGCGCGTGATTTGCGGATTTGCCAGTCGCAATGAGTCACTGGTCGGGAGCGCACCGCCCGTTCGTGGTTGAGCAATATTTGAAGTGCGGTGATTCATTGGTTCATGCGCGTCGCGCTTTTTGTACTCACTTTAATATGCAACGAGTAAGTTATGGGCCGAGCACGCAGCTTATCTGGTATTGGGTTCAAAAGTTCAGACAAAAAAGGACAATGGTTAACCAAACTTCTCCGGGACCATCAACGTCAGTAGCGACGCCAAAACACGTGGCTCATGTTCGACGTGAAATTATGCGCAATCCGCATAAATCGTTTAAAAGATAAATGATTTTGATCTTAAACAAATATCAGATATCTCATAGAGACAATGCTATTTTTTATTATATTTAATGGAAAATATATGGAAGTATGTAATAATTACAGGGCTTACGACCTGTCTTCGGCTGGCTCAATTTCCACATTTATCAAATTTTCGAAAGTTGTATATATGTTAGTATGTGGACTTACTTCTTGTTATTGTTGTTGTTCTTGGACATATTCAAATATTGCTAATATAACATACTGGTCAAAACAATAAAATATATAAAAATTAAAAATATTGATTTTTCAGGCATATTCTATTATAATATGTTAAAAAACTTTTTACAGATAAAGAATATTGCTTTAAAATAATTTAAAAAAAATCTGTTTCTCATAGTGATGTATGTCATCACAATGCTGTTTAAAAAAAAAAGAAAAATTAATGATCAAATTTGGTCATAGATGGCGATGGTGTAGTGAATATATCCACACACTAACATACATACGAGTATATACAACTTTCAAAAATTTGATAAATGTGGAGATTGAGGGGTGAGAATTGGTAAACTTTATATATAAAGTGATCACTTAAGCTAGCCGAAGACAGGTTGTAAGCCATGTAATTACCACATACTTCCATATATTTTTCATAAAATATAATTAAAAAAAAATTGACTATGAGATATCTAATATTTGTTTAATAATAATGCTTTTTGTAGGTAAAAATCCAGTAGTTATGTGTTCTTGGACATATTCAAATATTGCTGATATTGATCTTGTTTATATTAGAGGTTCTATAAAAATACTTAGGCATGCACTATATTAAGAATACATAAATAAATATAATATATCTTTTCACTATCTGATACACCCGGTGTTGCAGGGGTAACCCTCCTCAGCACTTTGCATACCTCACTGTACTCTGCCGCATCCCAAAAGATACCCCTAATAAAATCTTTACTGTGCCCTTAGAACCATTAATCTAGTCATGCGTCGTGTGCATGTATATAGACCAATAACGGACATCCTAAAATACGTATTAGATTTAACATTAGTATATTAGTGAAGTATGAGCGCAGATCATGTAAAAAAATATATTTCAATAATACAATACATCAGATTTATAAAATGTGCGTGACGAAAAATGAATGTCGTGCGTTTAAAACATTTATTTCACCTGTTTCGTGCTATTTGTAAAAACCATTACTTATTTTTACAACCGAAAATCTTTATTTTATATTTATTAAGCCCATTTTGACCTAACTTATTCCGTTGGAAAATAATAATAATAATAATATATTATAAAACAAAATGATAAACGAAATTCTGTAGTTGTGGGTTGATTATATATTATATGTTTACTTACATTGTTTTCTAAATTTACAGGACCATTAAAATCTCTGGTTCATATTATTATTTTATATTAAGCTTTATTATGTATGTGATAATTTTACATTCATACACTTCACAGATTTAATGCGTTAGCGTTTAGGAACCACGTTAATAACTTATTGAAGTACTCGTTATATATGGGTAATAATTTATTCCATGGCTTTTTGAAACTAACACATTGTAGGGGTATGAGTTGTGGAATTCGATTGACTTGTGATTGTATCAGAAAGTTTTGTGGATGTGAGCTGAAGACCTAACACCTCTAGTCTCACGCGTGTTAGTGTGTGTCGCAGTGTATATAGTATGCGTGTCAAAGGGAGTGTGTAGGGTGACTGCTCCTGTAACTAGAGCAAGGTGTTTAAATTAAATAACACTTACAAAAGCGTCTATTCCTGGATGAATTATGCAGAGGCGGTACACAGTTAAATGCGCGTGTGTGGTTAAACACGGGAGTGGTTCGCTCGAGATGTGGATGAAAGGAAGGCCAGCGGAGAAGTGGTTGCTAGATCCTAGGGCAGTTTCCGTTACGATGTATGGTGTCTTCTGATTGGTTGGTTGGGTTTTAATGCTCCCAATATTTTTTCTAAGATAGCAGTAAATACAAGTGTGCTCTATGAAAAGAAAGTTGTGCGAAGCAAAAATTTTCTTGAGTGGTTATTTAAAACAAAATGTTTAATGTTATGATTTATGTATTAATAAGAATAACTATAAGTTATAATAATAATAATAATAATACATTTATTACGTTCACCTTTTACACGTATTATGTACTTACGTTGATAAATAATGTCTAACCGTCTGACGTATTACTCTTCCAAATTAATATTCATTAAATATACATTTTCACCTAGTTAATTATTATGAGTGTTGCGTAATATTTCAAATATCAGATAAATGTATCTAGGGTATGCATATAAAATTTGTCAAAGTAAATACAACATATCAGTAAGAAAGTAAGACATATATTTAGGTACCCTGCCTGCTACACAAGTAATTTACTGTATTATAGCAGACAGTTCTTGGGCGTAATTTCTCCCCATTTCGTGGAGCCAGAATTGCACTTTTCGTGAAAAATATGCAAGACTATAGTTGCACTCTTTCAATTTTGCATTTAGACCGTTGCATATTTTTGGTGCTAGAAATAAAATAAATGAGTATCTTTTGAATAATTTTTTTATTATTTTATTTTTGCAATTAAACTAGTCCCACAAAACACCTTTCTAGGCGTTTGTCTGCAGATGCATTCATATCAATTTTATTACATTTAATATAAACAAACATAAAAACTAATCAGTGGCACAGTTTAACAATTAATTTCAAGCTTACAAGTAAGACAAATCATTATTGATAAGCCACCTTTTTATCACTTCTTCTAATTGTAAATACCTTTATAAGATTTTTTTCAGGGTGGTGAATGATGATTTTTCAGTGTAGGAACAACAAACTACCTACATAGTATTATTTGACATATCATAAATTATAAAAATTTACCTTATGCAACTAACATTTATTTAATTTATTTAAACTCTGTACTTACATATGTGCCTGCAATATTATCTCAACATATTTGTTTCATCATAAAATTCACACGTTTCTCAATGTTGACATTCATAGTTTATCTCTCATAAAAACTTAATTGGTTAATTTTTATTATGTATTATGATTATGTATTTATAAGGATAGTGCTCATCAGAAATAATTTCATTTATAATGTGATCAAGAAATAAAAAGATATTTTATTAATTTATTCATAACAAATACATTAACATTAAAAAATATGTGACGAGACGATTTGTTGAGATAATATTGCAGACACAGATAAAAATGAAATCTCATGTTTTAAAATAAACCGATAAATATATGCTTTATATGTAAGATTATGTTGTTTGTACTATATGATATATCGAATAAGGCAACGTATAATTTTATTCTTAATACAAAAGTAAATCACAACATTTAAAAATTGGTGTCGAAAATATGGAGTTTTTTAATTTGCGCATCTCACTTTGTTTAATGCGCGCAGTATTCCCGTGCTAGAGATAACGTTGGTTCCATGCACTTCTTTATAGTGTCTGAGTTTAGTGCACACGGATAGGTAGGTACCTAACGCTGACGTCGTGCTCCTTGCAGCATCCGCTTCACGTAATCTTGATGCTCCGTTTCATGCAAAACCTTGCAGCCTAATATATCTCAGGCACAAGACACTGCCGCGCATATTCTGAATAATAATAATACATACCTACTGTGTTCGAAGAAACTTGTATGTAAGAAAATATAGATTTATTCGGTAGAACTTGAGCTACTAGCCACAATGCTTGTGGGAGGAAGTCCATGATATCTATATTTATCTTACAGTGTAAGTCCTTCTCCAAGCACAAGAGTTAGTCTCTTTTTTGGAGAGGTAAGTGATTCAAAAAATATTTAGTTTTGTAAAATACTCAAGTAACTAAGTAAGTATTATAAAAAAATTGCAATAATTTCAAAATAATAAAAAAAAAAATTATGCATGCTAAATTTTGTAACATTTTTACAAAAGTAACAAAAGTAGGTATACAGAAGAAGGTGTACATAGAAGAAGGAAAATATTATTAAAATCTTCAATATTAGCAAAATTACTTTGTGACCTTATTTTATATAAATAATTATACAAAATACTTTGTTTAAACTATTTATTGATAATTCAACATGTTTCGATACCTATGGTATCTTCTTCAGGAAACAATGTATACTGAAATTAAAAATACAAGCATAGATAAAAACAAAACTATAAAGTGGTGAATAAGTAAGAACTAATATGAAAAATTATTTATTAAAATGTTTATGGAGCTTTCTACATCTCTTGTGATTTTGTAATCTTAAGCAATATTGTTAAAACACAATTGAGTCCTGATATACTACTAATGTGTTGGTGTACAGTCTTGGACCTGGTAAAATAAGAGAAGTAAGTGGAAATGTAGTGAAAATTAGGTAAACTGACAAGAGTTAGATAAACCAGGAAGTTTGGCCTATTCTAAACTTTTTTTTTTAATCTTCCTTAATCAGTGTCAGAGCCATCACGGTTCATTATGCACCTCCATAGGTTTCTATCGTTGTAGCACTTTTTAAGTCCTCTTCATCCTAAAGTTGTGACCAGGATAGTTTTCTTTTCTATACTGTCGTATTGATGCATAAATGACTAAAAAATTGGAAGAATCTTTTGTTTGCTGTAGTTGGATTTGTTGCAGTATTAAGGCTATCGTGCGTAGTGCTGTTCACGGAACACGTAGAATCCTTCTCTAGCAATACATTTCGAAGGTGCCTATTTATCATGTAAAATGAATGAAGCTAGAGTGCTATTCTAGTATAGAAGTCTAACTTATTTACTAACCCCTGCGAAAAATGGCGTGATGATTTTATAGTTAGTCGACATACATACGTAACTCGTCAATTTTCTTAATACATATCAAACTAGCAAACTTTTGCTATGATTATTATAGCTTATTTATTTTATACTCTCATTGGATGAGGATAAAATGTCATTAGTTGACGTAGTTGCTTGGTCTAACGGTAATATGCTCACCTAATAATCAAGAAATGAGGGCTTCGAGACTTCATATTCTCATATCACAAGCGTTTAGCTTAATTTTAAAATAGTAATAATATTAATGAGACATGTATTCTGTGTAGGTAAACAACCTTATTTTAAAAATAAACTTAATATATTTCACAGAATAAATACAATTAAAAAATCAAACAAATATCAGATATCTCATACGGACAATGCTATTTTTTTATTATAATTAATGGAAAATATATGGAAGTATGGGGTAATTATAATAAAAAAATAGCCTTGTCTCTATGAGATAGCTGATATTTATTTAAAAACATTATCTTTGTAGATAAAAATCCAGTAATTGTGTGTTCTTGGATATATTCAAATATTGCTAAAACATAAATGATTTTTAAAAATATGGAATTAGTTCGTACCCGTGAATCAATGCACAAAAGACAAAAATCCAATAAAACGTTATACGGGTTAGGTAGGGTATGTCAAAAGTTGCCAAATAGGCTATTTAGTGATAGGATTGCCAAAAATAATAAACCAAACATGTCTTTTCAGAGCAATTTGGCAACGGTAGGGCAGATCGGGATGCCCAACTGCAGAATTGATGAGACCAGAAATCAAACGACCACCAATGGAAGCCGCTACACATTCTGGCCGTTAATCCCGTAGTAAATTTTGGTCAGAGCCGGCGGTGGGAGCTACTGTGTGTGCACAATGCTTCCATAACGGCCCTTGTACCAGAAGTTAGAATGGCTGTTACGTGTCTTCTTGGTCGGTTTAATTAACGGTCGTTTATCAAATCTGGTGCACGAGCGAATCGTACGTATGGAAATTTCTACATGAACAAGTTGTTTGTTTAATGCTATGAATTTACATCAATAACTTTAAATTTTCTTAAATGAACAAAATTCTATTAATCTTTAAATTTAATAATTATTCTCATGTTCATTTTTTCTTTATTCCGTATAATGAAAGACCTAAATCATTATCATTAGCTTTATCTGACCAATATTTTCAAATTTATCTCGTCATTTTCTTCTAAATATTATAGTGTTAACGATAATATTATATATATATACCATATCCTAAAATCTACATTTCGACTGTCACATACATAATATCACAATGTCCTTCTATGTTTAACAGAAAAGACAGTGATACAAGAGTAAAGTGATAATGTCCTAAGAAATATAAGTAACTTTTTTTTTATTGTAAATAAACTCCATTTCTACTATCATTAATTTGAAAATTGGAATTGAAAAATACATAGCTACATTTCTGATACGAGAATTATGTGGGTAGTGAGTAGAGCGACACTTCACCGATAAGGTATCCCCTGAAGATGGGTAATGAGATTTACCCAAAACGTTGGGGCAACATGGTCCTTCTCAGGACTAACAGACGTAGGATAACTAAGAAAATTCCTTTCTAACACTTAAATATATATATTTATATACAGGTGGCCCAAAAAAGTGAGAACATCTCGTAACACAGGAGTTATTTCAAAACATAATATAATTAATTATAATTCTTAATGTAATTTTTTTTGCACAATATTTAGCTAATCAAAAATCATGTTCAATGTATCCTCCTTATTTCTCAGTAACTTTTTTTTTGTTGATATAGTTAAACTAATTTTGATGTAATCATATCACATTTTACGAAATGTTTTCACTTTTTTTGGGCCACCTTGTATATATAAAATATATATGTATGTATATTTTAAAAACATCATTTACCACCACGTCTTCATTTAACAATATAATTACTTAAAAGATAATTATTTAACAGATACTTAGATAATGTTCTTTAGATTACGAGTTATTTTCTCCATAAATATTCAAGAGGAAATTCCCGTTTAAAGTACGAGGACTTAATTAAAAATAATCCCATCGTAATTCCTTGCAATTTTTCAGACGATCGTCATAGCAAAGCGTATTTATAGTGGATAAATCCACCTACAGCTCTAACTTATATATAACATTTAGGAAAGATTGCTTTCCAAAACCTCCTTCTGTTCCAAATTTATAGAGGCCATTAAACATATTTATGATATAACTCCTTGCCCCGAGTAAATAAATAAGAGGATAAAAAGAACTCTGTTTACATAAGACGTTTCTTTCTGTTCGCGTTATCCCAGTACATAAATCCACGTAGGTATGTGTACACATGTACGTTATACGCATGTTCCACGGGGGAGTCAAAATATGCTAATGAATGCAATAACTAACAGCCTAAGAAATAGAATTACTACGGGAAAAACGACATTTCACCGAATTCTCTACAATTCGGATTGGTTATTTTATCTCGGGAGATAGTGAGCGACTTTATTAAGCTTTTATTCAAGAATTTACTCAGTAAATTTACTGTCTATAAGATATACATACTTAGTTTGCAATATTTTAATGAAAATGTTCAAGCTGCGTGTGCGATTTACTAACCGTTTTAGAGATTTGAGAATCAAAACGAATTGCTATTAAAGTTTTATAAATTAAATTTACGTTATGATATGCTTCTGGGAAGGATCAGAAGATTCATTTGTTCTGAGTCTTGTAAAATAGTATACAACTCTGTTATTATCCCTCACATTAACAACTGCAGCAGTATTTTATTTTTGGCTAAGAAGAAATGCAACAATTATCAGTACTGCAAAATAAAGGTTTGAGAATAATAATATACTCGAATCAGTGCAATGATGAAAGATCTGAATATGGTGACCTTTAAGCAGAAAATATATTTTAATGTTATGGTATTTATTTTTGAAATCTTCACTAAGAAAATATCACCTGAATTTATATGAAAAATGTATGCAAATTAACATGACCACGAACATCATACAAGAGGAAAAGATAGACTGAGACTGCCATTCAGGAAGAAGGCTACATCTCTGAAATCGATTATGTACAGTGGGATGAAGATATTTATTGAAATGCCAGAAGATATAAGAAAGGAGGAGAAACTGCATAGATTCTAAATTAAACTAAGCAAATATGTGCAAGATAAGTGGTAAATCGGAGTATTTTTATCGTGTTCATATTAAAGCATATATTAAAATTAAATAGAATTATAGCACAAATGCAATGTGGAGAAGGATGCTAAGGACCTCATGTTATGGAGGTGGAAGATTTAGAAAGCCCAAGCTCGATTTAAAACGAAACATGAAAAGAAGTATTGCAAAAACTAATCACTTTAAAGACTTGGACTGAGAAATTGCTTTCTTCAGGAACGCCGCACTAAAGAAAAGTTCTCAACAACATGCAGAAAAAGATTTTTTCATATTTTTGGCGTATTGCTAGAATAAATTAAGATAGTCTGCGGAAATTTGTGACCACGGAGAACACAAGGGTGAAAGAGGGGTAGATCTTCAATAATATAGATAAACCCAGTCTGAGATATCACTGGAGCCTTACTACCCATCGCACTAAACAAGGCCCAAGATAATCAAAAGTGGAGGCAAGCAATTATTGCTGTAGAAGCAGAGTAGAAGACTACGATGCTCAATCATGAGCACTTAATTGAGAGTCTATTAAATTCAGGTCGTTCTACCATCTAACCAATAGGCAATTCTGTCACAGACTAGGGAAACTAGTGTGTGACACACATTAAATAAATCCAGGTATATATGTCATTCATGAGAGCAGAAGATAACAGAAGTCAGTCCACAGTCATCATCCCCATACACCCAAGACGCTCTAGATCTTATGGATCCAGGATTGGACTCTTCACTTTTTTCGGAAAACCGATTTATCGGTGAATATGGCTAAATTCCCTTACCGAATTACCGGTAAATAAAGTACCGGTAATTTGGGTAAATTATTATTTACTTTTTAATGCATCATATAATCATATTTTTAAACCATGATATTATGTGACGATATTTGCAGAAAGCAGGATCGTTGAGAGTTTTGTTGTATGGTTCGTTTACCTAGAATTTTGTGGAACTTTCTTCGGCATAATACAATGCGCGCACGTATATTGGGGAGCCAAGACTAACCATCGCAAAAATTACTGGTCAAGCTTACAATACTTTATTTATTATTATTCATCCCTTGACGGCTACTCCAACAAATAATTTTTAGTACCCTCTTAAGTTTTGTAGTCTAGTTGCACTCCATGTTATCTCTTTTAACATTTTGTCACTGCAATTTCATAAATTATTAAAATAGTGATACCCTAATCTGTGGAGAAAGTTTTTTCAATTTGTTGTTTTATATTATAATGGAAGAATATTCACTTTTTGACACTTTCATAATTACCGGTAAACCGGTATTAAATACTGAGTTTTACAGATTTACTGGTAATGCTATTTTCCAGTAAATTTGCATACCCTACTCTTCACCCACTGGAGAACTCACAATGAAGTGGAGGATACGAGGGCTAGCTAATGACTATGATGACCTAATAACTGAGACTTTGCTACACGTTTTTAAAAATATTTTTGATTATAAGATAAAAACAACTCCTTAAATTCAAGAATTTACTCTAAAGCCGTTTAAGAAATTTGTAACATTGTAAACTATAAGTGAATATAACGGGAATAATTTTTTGTACGTAAAATTTTGAAAACTTTCGAATCACTTCGTGACACACCTAAGCAATTTTAAAATACTGACCTTTCTATGAAACGGTATAATCAACATTAAAATAATTCTCGCCGTTTATATTTAAGTGTATATTTCAAATAAAATAATTATATAATCGTCTTGCACTTTATTACTTGACTGGATATGAAAAAATCTTTTTCTCTCATTCCTACTTGATGTGTGTTCAATAATAATTTAATTCGTTACCAAATGGTTACCTATCAACTGTATTATGTATGTTTGAAAATATTAACACTGTCGATGGTTTTCACCTAGTTCATGCTTAAAAATATTATGTCTAATTTTATTGCAATTATTTTGAAATGAACTTGTGGGATTGGTGAATGTGTATGGTTTATGAGTATAATTTAATATTCGTCTTATCTAAATACATAGCATTGTTTTATTTATTTCAAATTGTCAGGTTGCAAGCCTTTTCTCACATTACTTTTATTTCTCGCAGAACCCTAACAGTTAAAATGTATCGCATTTTGATACAATTATGAGTATTTAATATATGGGTAAAAATAAATATAACATTTTTTTTAAATGTCATATAATACACATATTTTTATGAACCAAATACGATAATACTATAATACTTCACCCAAAAACTCATTTTTATGATTGTAATTAAATTGTTAGGCCTGCAGATCAACTCTGAACGTTCCATGAACAAATCAACAAAACCGTCAGTGTGTTGGTTCTACCAACTGAGACAGCATTCGCAGACATCTTCCCTCTGAAACTGCCCTGCCATTTATAGTCTACTTATGCTGTCACGTGTGGATTATTGTAATAGTATTTATGTTGGCGTGGCAATATTTCAGCTGGATATGCTACAATCTATTTTAAAAGCCGCAGCGTTGATTTAAATATTCCAATTTTGTTATATTTGTACGAGCTAAACCGTAAACTCTGTGTCCAAAAATGATATTGTTTTTGAAGATATCTTCATAAATAATACAAAAAACTCAAAAATGTAGGCAAACTTGTCAACAAATTATGCTATTACAACTTAACTTTGAAAGTGTCATGTTTGGCGTCACATTCCGATTTTTTTTCAAGTGACCGAGAATTCAAGCTAATTTAATATCACGAAATGTCCTCGCAGGGATAGATAAAGAAGTCTTCAGTCCTGGCATATTACTCTTGCCTCGTCCAATTTTAAACATCTTCTCGAGCTAGATAAAGCTATCCCAATTTCCAATACCAATTTCGGAAAAAATCAAGAAAATAGATCAAATCATTTATTTTTAACGATTCCGAGATTTTTAATGGATAGTCTATATTAATGTAAATATACACACCTAGTAGTTTATTGTGTATACGCTATTTGCTTACTATCGTATTTGTAACGTGCGTTTTCTTCATTAACATATGAACATAGATATTGTAGCTTTATAAAATAGATAATATCAATAAATGATGTTTCACAACAAAATGTATTCTTTGTTTTAATCATTCCCCTGATAAGACCGCAAGGCTTCAAATTTATAGTAGAGACTGCGTCACTTTTATCATTCTGTTTTGAAATGGAGATAGCTGTTATTTTCGTTCTCGGACCGCCTGCTGGGTATCTCCTTACTTACACAAGTTTTAACACAAAGCCCCGAGAGTTATTGGAGTTGTCTGCCTTCGCAGCGAGTTCGTTCCGAGCCCTAAATCACGCGACTCGACATTTCCCCATGCAAAGTTCGTGCCGCTCTTGGAATAGTTCCACAAAGGCGGGTCTCGTCTCTCGTCTCTCGTCTCACTCCTGGAATGTCGTGGTATTCGTTTGCCATTTTATAAACTAAAAAAAAAAATATTTCACTTGAGTGTCAACATGTCAGAGAAGTTCTTTGCCGGTACCTACATAAAATTCTCAGATTATGATAACTCATAAATATTATTATGTCTTTATATGTTTCCACTATTATACCAGTATGTGCCAGCAGCGCCGGGGCTAAACTTTTTGCCGCTATAGGTGAGATTGTTTTTTTTCGCCCTAGTAACTTAAGTGAAGATGATGTTTTCAATTTTTGTAAAACCATCCCCTAAAAATGGCCGCTCCCTAAATAGGCAGCCCGCGTGCCACACAGATTAAAGGTGGTATTTATGGACGCTAGTGTTGACTACAAATTACTACTTTATTAGGAAATAACTAATAAACCTTCGGCCGCCCCATTGATTTGGCCGCCACAGGCAAGCGCCTGCTTCGCCTGTGCGTAACGCCGGCGCTGTGTGCCAGGCGGTATCCTGGGTGATAATGTGACTCTACATGGAATTCTTTATCAATTATAATGCAGATTTTGAAAATTTAAGTATTTATTTTCCAACAATGTTAAAATCCGAGTGAATAAATGTTGGTATTTTTAAACCTCCATATTCACAATCATGAGACATGTTCAAGAAAAATTTACTCCTGTATAAAATACTCCTAATTATGTCAATTCATTTTAGCTGTTAGGATGCTGGGAGGAATAAGAGAAATATGGACAAGGGCTTACAATCTAACTATTCCAAATAAATAAAACAAACCAATTATTTAGATAAAATGAATATTTTATTACACACGTACGCAATCAGTTGAGCGAGCGGCTAAACCCAAAATATACTAATCCAAATAATTAATAAATTAAATTAGCCATAACCACTGACCAGTAAATTAATAGACATGAAATAAAGTGTACATATGGAACAGGAGCGGGATGAGGAGAATTCTACACACATTCTTGGTGGAAATATAAATCCAATAGAATAGATACATTTATGCAACAGTAAAATTATTCACTTTTTGAAAATTAAATCTTTGTACAAACAAGACGTATTTTTTACAATAATGGATATTATATTGTCACCTTTTAAATTTTCGTTCCAATCTAGTCTAATTTTTTTTTAAGTTGCGGAGCTATTTAATTGCGTAAGTGACACCAAAATGAAAATATTGAGAATTTGCGATAGTTCATGTCTATACATTTGGTGGTCTGTGAAAAAATGCATCATGTAGTCCGTTTTTTTTTATTCTATCTATATGACGCCATCTAGTTATATTATATTTAACAAATATTTTTAATAGAAGTGAAGTCTGACCTCGTAAAATAATAATGATAATGAATAAAGACTGAATTCAGTGGAAATAACTTCACTCAAGTAACTATTTGGTGAATACTTGTTTAAAAGGGTCTAGTATGGATTGCTATTTGACATTCTGCCCTAATACCTACGAGACAATGACACCCTACAAACCTTAAAAAATTATATATACAGACAAAGTAATAAGAGCCCACGAGGGCGTTGATAATTATTTACTAAGGTTACTTTAACGTTTATATGTGTCTTACATAGATCTTAATAAAAAATATATTTAAAGATTTACCAATAAAACTAGACTCATTAAGCGACGGTGCAGAGCATCAACTTGAGGTGGTACATCTACATTAATGATTAGGGATCGTGAAGGACCTCTAAGGACATAGTCACGCGTGTATATTTTTGTTTCTCCATTACCAGCGATGAGGTGTGAGCGTTCTAACACATACTTGTTAAGAAAACTTCCTTTATCGACACATAACAGATTGCATTTCGCCGCATATTTCCATCAATGCGCTTTCATTGGTATACACGTCAGATAGTAACTTCGACAGTGCGGCAATATTTAAAAGTTCAGAAATATAACAGATCAAGTTTTACCATTGATAATGTATCTTACGTACAGAATTAAAACCAGACATGTCCACTTTACCTGTTTTCGAGTAAAATACAAAAAACCACAACTGTTACATTTTGAATCACATTGAAAATGTCCAGTCACTGTCGTTTTATTGGCTGAAAATATATTTCTCTGGGTTTGAATTAACTATCCATTGGATATGCCTGCGATTAACGTAACAAGAAAATTTTAATTGCGTTTTTATAAGAAATTTTATGACATTTGTTTAATTTCAACTGGCTTACATTGTAGACATTAATACATACCTAACTCAAAAACTATAAAAATTGAGCACGTCTGATTTTGATTCTATAAGGTCGTCAACTTTTTCTGGGACAATTCTGGCACAAATAGCTCAAAACTCAATTTAACACAGTAAAGAACTAATTTAACGTTATATTTTTGAGTTTTTCCAATAATATTTATGGGACAGCGATTCCGATTCCGGGACAATCCCGGTCAATCCGGAACGGTTGGCAACCCTATCTATACCTCACAATTACTGGATTTACGATTTTTGTAATATTTTTCAGGAGCTGATTTTTGTCAATTTTCATTTGATTTTGTAGACTTTAGTAGAGAGAATGCATTAAGATAGATACATATTAGAAGATTCAAGATATACTCAATCAATGAATAATAATTCAATTATAAATTAAATGTATCAATTACAACGATATACAGATAAAATCAATTTATCGAAAAAATATTATTATTATCACCGTGATAAAGCAGACCTATGTTCTGAAAAATTAAAACTTCACAATAAGAATGTGCCCCTTAAAAAAATATATTTATATGATATATTACAACTCATTATGCAGAGGAAGATAGAAAGTAGTAGAGGCGTAGGTTGATATATATTATCTTGGCTGCGTAACCTCAGAAAGAGATTCAATGTCCTAAATGTTACTAATATTATACAGGATAAATCAGTACACATCTGCAACCTAATCACCAACCTTCGATAGAAGTTTTGTTAAAAATTGTGTGCGGGCTATATTTTTTTGTGTGCGCTATGTTGCCAAATCGAGAGAACATCGATAATAATAATGTTGATGCACAATTGTACTTAATCTTATACTTATAGAGAGAAATCTTGCTTGTATTTAGTGACTTCTCGATGCTGAAATACTAATACATATTTGTATAATTTATGAAAAAATGGCACGTAATTTAATTTTTTCAGAAAATCGGTGTAATTATTTCCTAATCTGTAGCTATTTCTGCAATAATACTCAACAACAATTGCAAATTGTAACTTATGAGATGATTATATCTACCTATATTGAACTTGCTGGTATAAGACAGGCTTTAATAATCGATCAAATAGATAATAAAAATCATTACTATCAACTAATACATAAAGAAAAACAACTAAAACCCTATCTGACAGACTGAAGACTTTAAATTTCTGAAAATATATGTTATTGTTAACATTAAACTAATGTTGTCATCCAATCAATACTCATACTAGTCAAAAGGTTATAAAGTTATAGGTTAGCAAAAAAATATAATATAATTTGAACTATTAAAAATACACATAGACTTGATTCGCTGTCATGCTGAACGACAGCACATTGGTGTTTTCTTGTACAGAAATCTAAGAGCAACCCAAGCATGCACGGCGAGGCAGACGATTTATATGTCACCACATGCCGACAGGGCATTCATCAAGGGAAAAGACACACAAATATTTTGGTTTTGGGATGTGGCGACCTTTATCGCTCGTTACGCTGTAAATGTCACAATTCAAAGCCTATAAAGATATCGTAATGTGTTTTAAACGCCTTCTTCGACAAGTAATTAGGTACCTACTTACCTTTATTAATAAAATTGCCCTTGGTCGGATGCTTTGATGGTTTTTATGAACCTACGTACGGGTACTTACATTGTATGTAAAAAAAGTTTAATGGTGTTGAGACGAATACTAAAGAGGCCACCGAATAAATTGAATTAAGGTTTTTTTATTTTTTACTCCAACTGTAATTTTTATTGCATAAAGATATAAATAGTATTTTATTTAAAGTAGATATTATATGTACATGCAAGTATGAATACCTATTTTACAAGATAAAACTTCTAGAAATTGAAAAGAATTTGATGGACAAAACAATCATTCCTTCAAAGATAATATAAATAGACACGCTTTCAATTGCAATTGGAAAAATGTTTGAGATTATCTGAAAGCAAATGAGAAATGCCAATCCATGTTTTGTGTGGCCTTTATACACACGTATGTAACCGCGTTGTCAAGAGTGTTCATCGAATTGACAGAGACAGTTAGTAGACATTTAAATGGTTTCCATTCGAAACATTCGAAATCAATGAGGCTTTTTATATTTTATTTCAACATCTAGGTATCAACCAGTACCGCTGTCACCTGTCTTCGACTTCTCACGTAAAAAATTGTTCGGACCAAAATTTAATGAATTTTTAAATTCCGCGACCTTTAAGTTCGAGAATCGTTTTTATGACGTGCGTAAATTGTGAATCAAAAACGTTAAATAAAAATAAAAAATATATATTTATACATAATTAAAGAATTAAACGCCCCGAGGTTAGAGTATCTAACGCCTTTCAATTAAAATCAAATTTTTATTTTTATTTCAAAATTCTTTTGGCGCTAATATTTTTATTTATAATTCTCGTAAACACATTGGCTGTGGATAATTTTCGATTAAAATGTCTGAATAATGTTCGTCGCTAAGTCATTACATCAAATATTTATGTATATACCTGTTGATTAAGTAAATATTTGAACTATAACCCACTGTATTTAGGGTTAGATTCTAGACGTTTGAATAAATTTTCAACGAAATTTACGTAAACCTATATCTGTACACGATTTTTTTTTTAAATTTAAGATACCTGCCAATTCAATTACAAGACGGATGAAGTGTAAAAATTAACATATTTTTAATTAACAGTTATGAACACAATTTTATGACTCTCTATCCTAAACTCTTCTTAATAGCGAAATGGCTAAATAGATGTCAAACATGCAAACTATTTTATGCAATTTATTAAGAATAATTTATAACTTTGACATATAAGAGCCTTTTGTAGACGCATAAAAAAATATATACCTATGAGTAATTGTAACTATAAACAACTATGGGTTTTCTAAAGGATTAAAAGATTAAAGTGTTGTCATACGTCTAAAAACGCTTTCTCTAAAAAACGAATTTTTATTCAATAAAATATTTATTACTGGTAATTGTATAAAATATGTGTTATGAAGCTTTCGGTAAAATAAATAGAGTATTTCACTGATAGCGTAAATTTTATGTATGGGCGCAGTAAATCAATATATTGTAAACCATCCAATCCGATCTGCGCATGATAATTCAAATATGAATCAGCTGGCCCAATACCTAGTTATGAATACGTACGTAGGTATGTGGAGTACGATAATATTGATTGCGTTTACTGTGGCCCAGAGAGCAAATATCGTGAAGAGAATCGCGGAGCTTTGGATTTTTTGTGCAGAAAGCTCGGTAATGCTTTATTTATGTTAATTCAATAATTTTTTTTGGACTACACAAACATTAAACAAATTGACACCAAATAGATTTATTCAATGTGAAATATTACGTACCAATATTTATGTTATGGGTCAGGCTTAATCGACATTATGTTAGATGATTTTTTTGATTATATTCAGGACGTCATGTCGCCAGCTTTAACCGTCATGAAATACGTATATAAATGAGATAATTATTAGAAACCAGTGCTGGTTACATATAATACGTAATAAGATCATACCTGAAACACCACAAGTTCAATCAGCATGTATAACTTGTGAAATATGTTTTAAAGTGATTTGAAACAATCATTACGTTGACGTAACAATATTTGATTACATTTTCTGATCATTTTTAATGGTTTTGTCATTCGTAAAAACGAGACATCCGTTAATTGGTGCTTTTTTCTACGCAAATTCAAGTCGTATTTATTGTTTATAAAGACCAAATGTTAATATTATAAGACTTAATTAAGCATGTACTCGACTACGCTTCCAAAACTTTAATTCTAACAAAACAAAATTAAAGTGCTTCAAATATATTTGGAAATGGTCAAATTAATGAGAATGATATCCACGCTATAAGGCAAATGAAGTTCAGCCAATCAAAGTTGGTGGACTACACATTGTCATGTACAGAATACCCGTCAAAGTGGCTTTTGTCTCACCACCCAGAGGGATATGAAAGACTGAACTTCTCTAATTAGTAGCTTGTTGGTCTAATGGTTAAGACGCAGGCCTAGTGATCTAGTGGTCGGGGGTTTGCACCTCGTTCCACGAGACTCAAGTGTTTATCTTAGTTTGAAAATAGTAAAAATATTGATGTGACACGAATTATTAATAAATAAAAAGTTAAAAGTATGAATATAATCAACTCAATTGCCTGGCAGCCACATTGAGTAGGAACCGGTGGAGAAGAACTTTACTTGGTACCACGATCCTCTCTGGGTTCTTAGATTAATCATAATAATAATGTTTATTTTGACGTAATGATTAGATAAACTTCTATTAAATAATGTAATCAAACAACACGAATTATTAAAATTAACAAAATCCTGAACAAAACTCATTAAAATTAAATGTACGGAGACATATCCTCAATAACCAGGCTACAAAAATACTTATTAGGAGTCTTTTTATCTCCTAACAAAATCCAAGCAATTAAAAAAATATTAAGTACCTACCTGGTAACCTTACCACCTAGTTATTAAATTGTATAATTATTGATAATAAAATAAAACGATCTTGTGCCAAATATCTGATTAAGTTAAAATATCAAATTTGGCAAACATGACCTCAGTTGTCGATGATCATCCACGTTGTATATTAACGAGGATTATTATTGCATATTAAGACAGAAGAGTGTGACTTTCTATTACTTTTACCAATCAGTGGAGCTTGCACAAGCTTGCAATAGTTTTATTAACTCGTGATAGCTTGTCCAAGGATGTGCTAAAACAATAATAAAATGTTAAACAGCTAAATATTTATTTAACTATAAAATAATATTCGGAGAACACATTAATATGTTCTCCTAATAATAAAGTTGTATCAATGTGTCCAAAATTTAATAAAAATGAATTGATAAATCTGCCGTCTGCTATCAGTTTACTCAAAGGTATTTGAGATTCTGTAAAAATAAGATAGATGGCTCTTTCAAAATAATGGAACGATTAAATTTATTAATATCAAAAAGGTAACATATAGGTTCGAAAATTGTCGCTAAAAATATTGTCGCTGTAGCATAGTTGGATAAAAGAGATTTAGGTTCGAATCCCGGTGGCTCAACAACAATATTTTTCGATAAAATTGATTTTATATGTATATCTTTCTAATTAATATATTTAATTCATATTTAAAATAATATTCAGTGTGTATGTGTATAATATAAGCCGACAACAATAACGACAATCTAATTTAATTTATATTATATAACAGACAGATTCTTATAGAATTATTTTTTTACAGCATAATGTATACAGCAGTGGATAAGCTCATTTCGACATTACATATTACTAAATTATAAAGGTATAAAGCTTATTTATTTCAATTGTAGTTGTTCGAATACCCTCCACCGTGTGTGTAAAGTTCAACGCTTTTAGAGTTTAAGTTATTTGTATTCCTTTGTAATCCTTTAAAAAGGAAGCATCAGTGAAGAATTTAAAATTTTAATGAATCTCAAATATTAGAATGTGGTGTGAACCAGAAGCTTATTATTCCACGCACACAATATTAGGTAGACATATCTCTTATATGTATATATACTGAATTGCATTAATTACTTACGTTGTATTTTGTTTGAAAGCAATATTCTCAAGAGAGCTGCGGGGTTAAATGAAGTGGCATTACCTACACAAGAGATACAATCACCAATACCACAGCGATTTCATAAACCAATGAAAATCCTGGTTTTGAAACCACCAATAACAGGCAACGCGTTTGCAATCATTTTTCCACTACATACAAATTGTTAATTAATAATTTTAGCCTGCCTACAGAGATACAATAGGTGCGTCCCAGTTAAAAACCAATTATGATCCCAATACCGAGATAATGCCCTAAGTGTCATTTTCCTTTCACGCAAAAGGTGTTAAACAAAAATTGCTTGTTGAGTTTTTTTTTCCAGTTAATGAGTTTTTGTACGTTGCTTGTAAACGATAAGCTTTTATTCAAAACTTTTCAAATTCTGCCTATTGGAAAACCAAACAATTGAGAAAAAATCATTACTGTTAGGTATGTTATTTTAATTTTACAATAGATTTTATAAAAAATTATTTTTAATAAAAATCTCACCTTTTTTGACCATTGATTTTGACTAAATGTGAACGATTAAGTATAAGGAAAAAAATAATACGAGAATTTTTAATCTCCATTTTTTATTATTACACTACCTATCTAGACTAATAAACAATAAAATATACTATTTTCTGTAAAAATTAAAATAAAATATTTTTGTAAAGCTTAAGAGAGCCAAACGTATAATTTATTTAAAATATTAATACATTTAATAAATCCACAGTGTACCTAAATTTAAATCTATCAGTCTATAGAAATAAATAATATTATATAATAAAAAAACTGTATATATTAATTACGAGCATGTTATTTTTCTATTACTTTTATATTTACTACAAAAACGGTTATAATAATTGAAGAGTATAGTGGGTGGAGGTAGGTGGATGGGTGAACAAAAAACAATAGAGATATGCACCCTGAAATAAAAAAGATCTTAAATGATGGGGTTGGCTATTAACATTTATGTAAAAAAAAATCAAAATCTATAATAATAAAAACGTGAAATAATAAGAATTTATATTTAAATGTTAAGAAATTGATCAGATTAGAACTTGTGTATAATAAATATGTCGAAGTACATAATTATTTAATTATTTTTAAGATCTTTACACCATTTTAGAATGTTTTGTACACATTTATATTTGCAGCTAATTTAATTGATTTTGGTAGTTGGTTATACAACCTAGGAGCAATGTATAATGCATGTTGCTGTCTTATTCGTATATTTGGCATTTTTATGTAACATGTCCATCTATCTTCTTATTATCACAGAATAAAAAATACAATGTTTGTGACAATTCTTCAGTATACAAGAAGTTATCTTAAGTATATATAATATAGGATAATAGTATAATGTAACAGATCTACTCTACAATATTTTATGGTTTAAAGTCTACGAAATAAATTGAATTAACTGTTTTTAAATGATTTTTTTTAAGTTATTGTGTATTTTTATTAAGTTTTTTCTTAAGATTTTCTAATACTTTCTTATAAACATTATTTTTATAAGTACCTACAGTATATTTTAATGCCATTAAAACTCCACTAAATACAACATAAAGAAATTTCTGTTAGAAAATGATACTTTATAAATCGTGTCATAAAATACGCATACATTTAAAAAGTTTGATTTAATTGTATCATATTACGTAATGAAAATTAAGTTATCGCAGAAAAAATTAATAATTTAAAAAGTTCATTGCCTTATAATATTATCAAAAATGTGAAAAAATTAAGTCTTTATTTTGACACTCACTTTTTTTACTATTATTTATAAAACACGTTTGAATTCATCAATCTTCACCTAAAAGTATTTGTCACGATGTGTTTTCATAAAATATCCTTGAATAAAGAATATCTTTGAATGTTAGATGAGAAACGACCTGAAGGATGTACTTGGATTGATGGATGAACAAAATTATCGGAGCAGTAAGAGTGACACGGTATAGATTGGTGGAGGATCAAAGAGAGTGGTAGAGTCGTGAGTAAATTGACAATGGATGATAAGGTGATCTTTACAACAAAATATTTAACAATTTTATGAATCCAGAAAGCACTTTATGGATATTTTATTATTTTAACATCTGAAATACATTTCAAAGTGTTATAAACTCCATTTTAACGAAACACTATTACTTGCATAAATTATTGATAAATAAAGAAATAACCAATAATACGATAATCAAAATTCCTTTTGTTTCCAGTTTCTAATTTATTTATTTCAATACATTGATATTTTTTGCACGCTTTTTGTAATATATACCAACTAACTTTTTAAGATAGTTATAGCGGGTACCTACCTATCAATGTAGTTTTTAATTAACATTGTAGGTGTAAGGATGATCGGAATAATAACCATAATTGCTCAAGGATTGTTTATGTGTTCCGTTAGGTGGATTTATGATAATGTTTTAATTCAGCTGATGTAAAGTGCTCTTTCCCATTAGGTTTCACTCGGATTTCTTCATCTCCCAGCATATCTGATAAATGTATCATTTCAATGGTTTTACATTAGTTATGCAAATGCGAATATTAATTTCGCCTCTTCCAAGCACTGCTGAAAACCATAACTAATACATCATGAATGGTACATAACTAATTAATTTACCATCACGATATTTCTCTGCGATGGAGCGGATGGAGCGCCACACTCTTCTGACAGGACGCAACTCTCGTCTCATTCGTTACGCCAAGTTTTTTGCGAGCTTTCTCTATTTCTGGTATAATTTTAAAAATGATACAAAATTACCGATAACCATAAAATAAAATAAAAGTGTAATGGAATGGTGATAGTAAATTCTTTAGGGTTGTTCCGCCATTGGTCGACTATGAAAATAACTGACTCACGGAAGATTAATCTAGATATAGAGGAAAAATAAATTATCGACTGATTCCTCGTAAAAAGGCGACATTAATTCCATCATAAACCCTTAAAAAATCATATTTAGTCAAATGGGATTTCAAAACTAAAAAAAAAAATCTAAATAAAATTTTCATTGAAGCTTTATAAATAATTCACAATAATTAATTCATGCATAAAACATCAGAAGACTCGGGTACCAGCATATCCGAAGCCGGGATCCAATGTGTCCAAAGCATGGTCACCCCACTAACCTGATGGATATCTAGAAAGTATGCACATGAGGTGTGATAACTGATAACATGACTCATGACAGAGTACTGCTGGCTGCAGATACTTATTTGGTATCCACTGTATGACAAAAACATTACCAATATTCTGTTAACTTTGAACAAACTAAGAACACTAAGATTTTCACTGCAACACGACTAAATAATCTTTATTCGTCCACTACTTATCAAGATATTATCCTAACGTTTTATATTTCTTCATTACTTCAAACATAACTCTTAAAACTGTTCAAACTTATATTATCCTATCTTTGAAAACGTCTAAGCTCAAAATTATACGAAGAAATTTTCCAGTATAAAACATATAATATAAACATATAAACCTATAAAACATCATTTTATATTTTTCATTTTTTACCAATCTTTTATTGATCGCCAATGAAAAACGTCCAGTGATGCGGATATTAAAATAATTATGTGAACATAACTTATTTTGAATAAACAATTATATTATCATTATTATCACTTCATTTCATTTAAATATAAGATAGTCAGATACGAAAACATAACTCTGTTATAGCAAAATTCCATTAAATAGCACATAAACATAGATGTGTATAATAACTCGCTAGGCAATAAACATACATTTTCACTTTTCCCTGATCATTTTTATTTTTCTGCTGCTTAATCTTCGAGATTCGTCTTTTCGTTGGAAACTCAGCAATAAATAATTTTTCAGCGCTCGCGTCCATCGTCGTGGACTTTTGTATAATTGTTGCTCACGACCTCGGTGGTTTACGTTTCAGTTCCTTTGTGCCTAGACTTGATCGGAAGGTCAGCTCGTTACCAGGAGGTACTCTATCCGATCCTGTGGGCTAAGGATACCAAACCAGTCCTGCGTGGGCTTTGGACTACTTGTAGAGAGATTTATTATGAAAACAAGGGTGGCGCAACAATTTATTTACTCATTATCCAAGTTTTGCTGTTCTTTAATTTCTGATTTGATTTAACGATATTTAAAAACACGCTTTAGTACCATCTGGTGCCCGTAAATATTACGTAGATGGCTGCGTAGATATCTCAATGTGCGTAAAAAGGTCACGACCATGGCTTTTCAAATTGTTTTTAATATCGAAAACTTAATATTTATTAATCTGCAATCTGTTATTATAAAATTGATTTTCGTTCTCAATTAAAATTATTTATTTAGCTTTCAAGGTAAATAAAAAGTGGTCCCACAGACTACCAAATATATAGACATGAACTAATGAAAATTCCTAGTTACGATATTTTCAATTTGATGTCACCCACGTGATCAGTTTAGTACCACTTATGCAATCAAATAACTCCGCGACTTATATAACTCGATTGGAACGAAAATTTAAACGCTGACAATATAATATGCATTATTGTAAATAATACGTATTTTTTTACACAAAGATTTAATTTTCGAAGAGTAAATACTTTTACTGTTGAATAAATGTATCATAATCTATTAGATTAATGTTACCATCAAGAATGTGTGTAGAATGTCCCTTGTTCCGCTACTGTTTCAAACTCCTCTCTTATATATACACTTTATTTCATGTCTATTCATTTACTGGTGTGTGGCTGATCCGAATATGATAGTGGGATTAACGTGATTGTAAAATAATATTTCGTTCTATGTAGTATTGGAAGACATGTACGTCTCTTAATAAATACCAAGGAGTAAATTAGCGATTCATCACGACAATGCTCAATTATACCTTAATTTGAGGTTTTAATGCAGTTGTGATTAAATGACGTTTAATGCAGTCCTTAACCTGGACATAATCGTTCACCTATAAAACCAAAACAAGTAAATCAAAAACCCAGCAAGATGTCTGGTATAAAATATATTTTACTACATTATTTGTTTATTAAAAGTTCAGCAGTACCTACGTACCTTTATGTACGTACTTTATTTTTTATATTTACTTACTACTCTAGGTATGTAGATAAATAATTTCTACATTGTGACTAAAAGAAGATTGATGCTAATCTAGCTGACTACCTACCTACCTACTAAAAAAATCACAAGTCACTGTTAAAGTAAATAAATTTTCACGGACCTGATGATCGTATTTAACGTCAGTTACGACAAAAACAAACCCATGGCGAAATAACCCACTAGCAATTCAATTATCAACTAAAGTTCACTTCAACATTAACACTAGTTAACAATTTAGAACTTAAATAATATATTATATATTTTATTTTTAAAATTAACAAAATCAACTCTGTGGTTAAAATCCATTATTTTAGATTGTTAACACTGTTTTATTAACCACTTAATGAATTAAATACATCTACCGGTTTCAAAAAATATCACTTTCTTCTTTAGGATGTATTTAACTATTTAAAAACATATGTTATATTGTTTCTTTAACAGAATCTATTTTAAAAAAATAATAATTATTTAAAAAATAAATTTAGTACCTAACTTAAATTCTTACTTGATACAAAATTATTTAAATAATTTTTAGGTAACATTTTTAAAATGGAACTTGTGGTTTAATTCAGTTGGTTGTTCATAATATTTTGATTAGTTTTGCACGCTTTATTTATTTCCAGTGATTCCAAATTATTTAACTTAAAACCAACACCGTTTACATGTAAAATAGACAATCCCAAAAATAAAATGCCGGTTTAATGTTTCGTGGTAATTTTTGAAACCGGTAGATGTATTTAATTCATTAAGTGGTTAATAAAACAAAGTTAACAATCTAAAATAATATTATATATTCCGTTTAAAAATAAAGTTAATGTAAGGACTAAATGGACATGGTCACTTAAACACGGTGTTTCCAAATACGATTAATTATTTAACATTCCAATAGTAAATTGCTAACTTTATTGAAGAAAGTGTTCGAATATATAATATTACTTTAAAAGAATTATATTAGGAATTCGGATTAAAACATTAATGTTTCAATAATCAAGCTCTAATGAGATATTACTGATTGACATGGCGGCCACTGTGTGGTTCAACATGGGCATTTAAATTTTTCATTAAACTTTGTAATACACACACATACTGTCACATATTTTTCACTACTATAGTTTACAGAGGTGCAGTGCCTCTCAGTTATCAATTACCTATTCCATATGATAGTAATGACCAAATAACTCATTTTGTGTATTTATTTATTTAAAATGTTATTAGTATGTAAAATTTTACATAGTTATTTAATAATCTACAAATATATACACATATAACATAATTAATTAGTAATTATCAAATATAAATTGTAAATAATAATTTTCAAAAATAAGAAAATTAAGTTATATGTGTATATGTATGAAATATATTATTGTGTTCTTTAAATTGAGTAAGATTAAGAAACGATCACTTAGGTGGTTTGGTCATATAAAATAGATGAACGATGAGAGAATGGTTAGAAAAATACATAACGCAAGTGCAAGACTTAAACAACCAGGTAAAACAGATATTGGAAGCTGGTCCTGTTAGAGGCCACAATAATCAACGATCTTGTATGTGGATGAGGCGATAATTGTGTATCAGGACAGGAGAGCGTGGCGCTCTATCTTCTCTGCTTAATCCCACGGAAAAACGGAGTGATGGAGAGTTAGTTAATTTAATGTCAAAATGTAATTCTTTTATAATTTAAGGCTGGTAATAAATCAGCATTGATATTTTTGAAGAGTTAAGATAATGTATGTTATCAGTTTGTTAGTAAAGTTTAGTTTGATGAAAAACTAAGCCATTCTAATGAACTACGACTAGTTTCGGGAAGAACACACCTTCCCGTCTACAGGTGTAAAGTGAATTGATGGGAAGGACTGCTCTTTCCGAAACTAGTCGTGATACAACTCAAAAAAATGTGATTGTACAAAGTGAAAATAAAAATTATATAATTTGAATTAAAATGTTACACCACGAATTATCTGACAAATAATTCAATAATGTTCGAATAGACCACTATATTTCCGGTTGATGTTAAATTTAATTTAATATATATATCCACTTTCTGTTTCATTCTGACTACCCTAAGCTCCCGACACCCTGGGTGAACTACTTGCAGACGATGTTTATGGCGTAGTACCAGAATGTTCTCTGGCCATAAGAAACCCCGGACCAGTGATTTAGCACAATCGATTATAAATGAACCAGCTTAAATCCTTTGCGGAACGCCTATTCGTTAGTCTTTTGACTTGGCCATTTATTTCTCGCGTTTTGCATGACCATGAGGTACGGCCGCTCTGTGCAGAATAGAAATACTGGTTCAATGGCACACGAGTTCATAACAATGGAGTCTAATTGAATATGGAGTTAATCCGAGTCGAATGTTTAAAGCTAAATTTAATTATAATATTCAGTTATACGGGGTAATGCATAATATTCATTGTTATTATTGAAGATAAAGATCGCGGGTGTGCAAAAATGAGATTTATGTGTGCAGTATCAACATAATATAAAAGTGAATAATATTTTTTCTCACTACAGTTGCTGATGTGGGGGATACCTCCACCAAAATTCATAATAATATCTGAAGTATTTTGACTAAACATTGGCAAAGATTTCATCTGTTTCTTACACCAAAGATATACGACCTAAATGAAACTAAACCTGAAAAGTCATAACTACAGACTTGAATATTTTTCAACAAAAGTTTTTTTCTCCACGAAAAGGGAAGAAAAGAGGATCATATCGAAAATCTTTGGTAACGCTAAATATAAATTGTTGCAAAAATACACAATAAATAATACTACTTATATTTTGCATTTTTTTCCGCCATTACTTTTAATTAGGAATATTTAACTTAATCTTGGTTTTTTTCTTTCTATTTTTGCACATTTTCCTTACATTAAATTCATTGCTTTAATAATAATGTTTGCACTAACTACTACATCGAAAGAGTACGGTGTCTGCTTTAATACAGTAGAAAACTAGTATAACAGGCAGGGCACTATATGAAATTTTTACTTAGCTGCTAAAATCCTCGGCAACAATACTTATGAATCTCTTGCTGAGATATGATACATATTTTAAAATTTTGGAAGTTAAAAAATAAGTTATTAAGGAGAACACATTCTTATTGTAAAGTTGTAATTATTCAGAATATCGGTCTGTGATGTTTAAAATACTAATTAAATATATAAATATTTTTCAATAAAATTGATTATAAATGTATATCTTTATAATTAATACATTTAATTAGTATTTAAAACATCACAGACCTATATTATGAATAATTACAACGTCACAATAAGAATGTGTTCTCCTTAATAATACAAGTTGTATCAATGTGCCCAAAATTTAATAAAAAATGAATTGTTAATTCTGGCGTCAGCTGTCAGTTTACTCAAAGGTATTTGAGATTCCGTAAAAACAATGTAGAACGATATGTGTATTAATTTGAAAAAATGTAACATATAGGTTCGAAAATTTGTCGTCAAAAATACTGACACTGTAGCACAGTTGGTAATGCACCTTCCCTGGGTTGGAAAAAAAAAACCAGGTTCGAATCCCGGTACAACAATATTTTTCGATAAAATTTATTTTTTATGTATATTTTTTATAATTAATAGATTTAATTAGTATTTAAAAAATAAATAATTATTTTTACATTGATATTGTAATAAAGTAAGTCATACATAAAAATGTCTCTTTAGAACTTTATAATCAAACATCTGCTAGTCAAAATATCGCTATCACCGATTTCAGAACTATTCAAAGTATAAAGGCTACAATATTAAAGGACCACAAGCGGTGAACGACGCAGTCTGTTCCTTAACATTTGATGCTTAGTCTAAGGTAAATACGAGAGTACTTATCAACAAATACGATGTAAAAGCTAATTTTAAAATGTACGTAATAGTTAAGCAAGCGATGCCAGTGATGGAAGTTTTTGAACTTAATTTTGTAACACAAATTAACAGCTGAAAACGGTAATTTACATAGATTTTTCAATTCTTTGTTAAATATTTGTGATAATTTTACGCACCATTCCAAGTTGTCGCTTAATTAAATTTTGACTTGGCACAACCTTTACCTGTATATATTATAATATAGGTATATAATACATAAATTTAGCTAGTACCTAGTATATTAAGATAGCAACATTGCTCGTTCCATAAATATTTGTGTAACAACCAGTTTTTACACAATCTACTGTGTAATTTGTCCATGCATGTTCTTCATACGTCAGTCAGAACTGATGAGCATCATGCATCCGTCTTGTAGGATACAGTCCCATGATCTGGAGTTCCTCATGTCTTTTGCCTTCTTTTCTGGCAACATCTCTAAAGTATGCAAGAATCCTTCTTCTCCGTGTTTCCATGTCGAAAGTCTTTCGGTAATCTTTAACTCCTGAAAGACAGAAACATTTTTATGCCTCGCGGTCCGTGGGATACGTAGCATCCGCATCTAATAGCACATCTCAAAGGCAGCCAACATGTTTTTTTCCTCCTTTGTAGAAAAACTTACCAGAAAAAATACGTATTGATAAATATTCTTTAACATTCCTAAAATCAGTTACTCACACAATTTTATTGGGAAGACTTTAATTGTAGTAATAATTGTATTATGAAGGCGATAACTGATAATAATATATAATAATAATAATATTACGAATAATTAAAAACAATGTTATGCTTCTGAATGCGTAAAACAAGGCACTCACCTCAAAGCTGAACATCCACCAGACACATAATTCCAGGTATGCCTCAAGGAATGATTAAGAAATAAAACCAACATCCAGTCGCAGTAAACAACAATATGCAAATCTCCAATCATTATTTCCAAATAAGGCGCTTCGGGTCCATCCGGATTCCGTCCATTGTTCTGCCGAACTGAGAGATGGAGTCTGATTTGTACTCTGTCGTGCTCAGCTCGAGGAAGATCGCGTCTCGACTGAAATCTGGGCTGGACCTAACCGAAAGGAATGCTCACGCGAGATGCTGACATGAACGAAGAGCTGGCCCTTGACATGGTGGTACTTTTGCGTACATTGGCTTAACGAATGAAACAGCATCTGTCGGTGCCGGTTCTGTAGCGATATGTGTGCACTTTGTGTTCAGATTCACATTTATGATTTTGAATCATACACCAGGAGTCGATAATTTAAACCAAATATCGGATAAAGAAATTAACAAACCTGCTACAGATTATTATAGTGATTGACTAAATCAATTAATCATAAATATAAGTATTTACACACCAGTAAAGAATATTGAAAAAATGTTATAAATTGTAAGCTAAAATATAACAGGATCCAGGATCTTGACTTATGTTAACAAATGAGTGTATTAAAAAGAAAACCAAAAAAAAATTATAAATAATAAGAAAAAACACTTTGTTTAAAACCATTATTTATTGATACAACTTGTTTCAAGACCAATAGTTCTTCAGAGACCAATATATACTAAAATTAAAAATGCTAACATAGACAAAAACAAAACTATAAAAATAAAAGTGGTGGCTAAGTAATTAAGAACTACTGTGAAAACAAATTTAAAATGTGACATTTAATACAAATAAATTGCATCAATTTGAAAGATATACAGATAAATTGAGTTATTTAGTAATTTGTACTAAAATATCACAGAACTATGTTCTGTAAAAATTATAACTTCACAAAAAAGGGGTTCTCTTAAAAAATAAAAGGTGATTATTTGCAAAAACGATTTGATTATTTGTAATATTTCATTAGATATTGTCTTTTTCTAAAATATCAGATTTATATTTCTGTAAACTCTTAGTATTTATATGTATAATTTCTAAACCCAAAAATTTTTAAATGTTAAAAAAATAGTTTGTTTCCAAAAGATCTATCAAGTTTTTAAATGGGTGCCGAAAACATTGTTAAAAGCGTTGTTGCTTCATTGTATGCAATGTTTAAAAGAGAAGCAGTCGAATTTAAACTAAATAAAATTTTAATAAAAATTTTAATCAAAAATATGTTTAAGACCACCCTCGCAGTGAGTAGCCATGAATTAGGTTTTGTAGGCCGATCAAATTGCTATTAAAGATAGCAGAGATTCTAAATTCATGTTGACTTCTGAATTGCACTAGTAGAAACTTTGTGCTCAGTGGATTCCAAGTATTTGACAAGAGATTATGTAGAAAAATAAAAATATTTCAAACCAGTTTTCAGCCTACCGTAGTATTTATCTAAAAAATGCAAATAAATTAATGCATTTTGGAACGACTTGTCAATTTACCAGCCTACGGACATTATTGGTATTTCTCAAACAATAAATTCATTAAGTAAGGATAACAAAATGGCTGGTGATATGTTTGTTTTTAATCATTTTTTTCACATCAAAGGCAGTTATCAGTGATCGACCTTGGATGTAGTAGATTTATTTCAACCTAAAATGCCAAAATAAGATAAATGTAGGTAAATATAACCTCAGATTTGACATTTGTTGTTATTCCAACAAGGATCGAAGTTGTTCTAAACAGTGGCGTAACCATACAAAATCAAAATGGGAAACAGGCCTCTATTTGTGTATTGTATACAGGATGTAACAGACCTAGTCCATAATATTTTATACTGACTGAGTTACAAGTCGAAAACGTTCAAGGGACGTTCCTAATCTCAACCATGTCAGAGATTTAAGCATTATAAAAAAAATCGTAATTATGCAATTATTTCGATTAATTTAAATATTTTATTGACGCCAAATTTATATTGAATCCAAAAAATTAAAGGTCATCGATTCGTCTGAAGCAAAGATATAGATTAATAATGGAACATTTTTGCAAATATTTATTTCAGAGTACATAAATTTCAAGCTTAACACGATTTTGTAAAAATATCATACAATAATATTTTACGTAAACAGTGCAGAATTTGCACATATTCCTTGAACATTTTCGACTCGTAATTTAGTCAGGTATCCATCCACAAAATATTGTGGACTAGGTCTGTTACACCCTGCATAAGAACTAAGTTGTACGTGGTAACAGTAGTGAAATAAAATTTGACTCTTGTGTTCTTTAATATTCACCCTCTCTTGAAGTGTTTTAAGTATGGATATAAGCGCACTTGAGGTGATTTTTTTTTATGAAAATGGCGCTATAAAAATTATCCAATATTAATATTATATGCACTTTACGGTTGAAAAATAATTGCTTTCCTTTATGCTGATTTTCTTTCACTGGCGATGGTTTGGTCCCTAATCCGACATATACGGTCTTCTGTATACATCAATAATGTTTTTTCATAATACGTGTGAGAAATGATTTTTTTAATTTTTTAGTTACATTTATTACTGTGGCGGATTTAATAAAATATTAGTCAATATTAGCGCTGAGAAAAGTATCGATACAAAAAGTATTGTAGGGCACGGACAGACGTATGTGCTCATATTTAACATGGGCCCCAATGCACCGTATTGGCTGCATTGGCGTAGTTACTCCACTGGTTCTAACCGACCTGTGACAGATAAAGGAGAAATATTCCGGATCTGTGGGCGACAGAATATTTTATTGTTTGTCGGAAACAAGTAATGTCTTTTTATATCAGTATTCACATTCAAATATTAAAGGACACAAATATATCAAGCTTATTTATATATCTGTATTAAATAAATGATACAAAATTCATTTTTAAAATATAAATGTCCATTGTCAGAGAATAAGCTCAGGAATAGTTTATTATATAATATTTAATATATTGATGTATGTTATCTCAATATTTTATATTAAATAAATAGTTTTGTTAATTTTCGTCACTTAATCCCAAAAAATTAAATACCAAAGTCATGGGAAGGCCTTCATCCAGCAATGTATTGACTTATGATGATTACGAGCGTTCATATTTTAATTATTTATTGACGTCTTAATTACTTTTCACTGTATAATTTAATGTAAAAACCATTTGCAAATATGTAATCCAAACTTCTGAAATATTTATGTACATCGATACGCTCTAAAATTCGACGCACAATAAAAAATCATTCTATATTATTTTATTAAAGTACAACTACACACGCATTGAGTTAAAATGTTATTACGACTATAGTTTCGTGAGGTCACCCTTATCAACGGTTGTTATCGAGATCTGTACCTATTAAAACTATAGTCGTGACAAAAATATAAATCAACTCGTATGTAGTACAAAGTTGAGTTTATTTGAAAAATTTAAATAATCATGTTACGCTACAAGGCACCTATCTGCCATCTCAATTAGTAATAAAATTAGTGATGTGTTTGTTAGAGAAGACGGATGGATTGGCAATTTTTGTGAGCCTTATAAACACGGGCGTTATAGAAGCACAAGTCAATTCCAAAGCTAACGGGGGGTAATTAATAAACGTTTTGGCACATATCATATTTAATCCCAGCGCCTCTCTTTCCACATAATATATAATACCATCATAAATAATATCGTTATCTTGGTCGGAGTTTGATGATAAATAATTGCATTCTATGCAAAATTTAATTAACCAATGGAACACACGTGTGTGACCAATTAAAACGGACGAAAATCGTTAATTATGAACACCTTGTAAAAAAGTTCAATGATCTTCATAATACCAGGAAGTACTAATGGATCGAGTGGCTCGGAGTGGAATCTAATACTTTGGAATTTATTTTATTTTAATATATCAATTTATTATTTATATTTAAATATGGTAGGTACCCATAGTAGCTCATTAGTACAATGGGTTAACTTCCGGAAGAGCAACGTGACGGCGTCATCAACCAGGTGAGTCGAGCTGTCCTATGGTTCCGTGAGTCCATCCTGGTCCGCTATCAATCCTCATCTATCCCCCATTCCCTGATCTCTTCCCAATTCCTATTTCTTATCTAACCCGTCCCTTCCGAACCCACCACTTGGTAACTGGTGACTTGCGTCGGTCACAGAAGATATGTGCATCAAGTGTTGATGGCACCAAAAGTAGAGGATGTTCGCGGAAAACTTGGCGTGACCAGGTAAACCAGATACTATAAGATGGTCTTATTAGAAGCAAATTTAATCAGCGAGCTTGTATGAGAAGATATATGAATGTGGATGAGGCGAGAATTGTGTGAGAACAGAAGAGTGTGGAACGTTTTCCTCTCTGCCTACTGTAAGTTGGTTAGTTACTTACTATAACTTATTGTGCACACATTTGTTTAGGTTAATTCTAAATCCATGTCATGTCTCCTTCTTTCTTATATCATCTGGCATTTTATTAAAAAAAAAATTATCGTACATCCTTGTGCATCCTTGATATCTGATATTCATTCTATCTCTTCCTCTTGTATGATATTCGTGGTCATATTTATTTACACATAAATATTCAATAAACATAAATATTTGTCACATAAATACTGCCGATATTTTGTTAGTGAGGATTTTAAAAATGAACATAAAATATTTCCTGTTTAAAGGTCGTCATATTAAAACATTTTAGCAATCTACTGATCCGAGCAAATCTATTTTTTTTTTAATTATAGAAAATACTTGTTACAGTTACAATCAGCGGTGGCTTAATGGTACCCTCGTGCGCTAAACCACCCATAATATTCAAGCATTATATATATTATTATAAATATAATTCAATAATTATACATACTCATAAAAAGCAGAAAATTTGTCATAAAACATTAATCACAGTGTTGAACATATCTACACGTGCCCTTGATCGCCCATCTCACATATTGCATAACCCGTTCGCTTTGAGAAATGCCTCAACATTTAATCGAAGTTGTTTGAAAAAATGAGCCAGACCATCATAACACGAGACAGACGCGCATGTCAACTTTTGTAAGAGGAAACAGATTATAGCTGTTCTCTGTCTTCTGTATCATAAGCCGACCTCTAATACAAATATTATTATGTCTGGCTTTAAATCTATTTAAATCAATGGTGACCATCCGTGTATGAAGTTATTATTACGTTTCTTGAAATTACTATGTTTAGTGGCAAGATCTAAACAGGTATGTTTTATCCACTTTTCATCCTTATCTTTCCTTATCCTTATCCGTATTCTTCCATTTAGTTTTATCTTTCAAGGCATCCTAATCAATACGGTAGTGTCTCCTGTGTGGGTTAAAATAATTAACCATAGCTATGTATCTAACTAACTTACTTACCATCACACCGTTTCTCCGCGGGGGTAAGCAGCGAGGTTAGAGCGCCACACTCTTCTGTCATTCTGTCCAGTCACACAACTCTCGCCTCATCTACATTCATATATTCTCTCATGCAAGCTCGTCGATTATTGAAGCTTTTAATAAGGCCAACGTCCAGTATCTGGTTTACCTGATCGTGTCAACGTCAGACTTCTTCTATTTCTGGTGCCATCAATACTCGCATCATACACCTTTCTTATCATTTTCTATTCATTCATTCCTTTTAATGACAAAAAAATCATTTTAATCACTTACCTGAGATCAGTTTTACTTCTTACCTTATCTTATATATTCGATATGTCGAATTCTGAGTTGAAAATTCACAAATACAAATTAATAAACCCTGTGTTTAAAAATCCATAAATAAATTTAACCCACTGACCACTGACGTAATATTAAGAACCATGAAACGACTTAATCATGTATAAAAAATTACGTTGTTGATCAGCTAAAACTGATAACACTTTTTATTAACTCTCTAATTTAGTAATTGGAATTTTAGATACTGAGTGAGGCTATTTTCGATTAGTTTTATTGATCAAGTCAGATACGCATGAAGTCTGCTAGTTGCTGGATCAAACGTACGTGATTCCAAAAAAATCATTATTAGCACTCGACGTCTTCAGGCGTGAAGTCATCTGTAGATTATGTGGAGGTACTTACTTATAATAAGCTCAAATTATGAATTATTTATATTCAGACGAGTGCACATCTAAAACATTAATTCGTTCTTTACTAATAAGATTGCAATACGTATTATTAAGGGACCGTTGCCTTTTTCTCACTATGAAAAATAGAATTCGCGTACCACGCCATCCAACACCCAGATACCTAATTTCCAAACCATAGAGCAGATAACACGGAACGATGATCAAAACGTTCAACTTCAAAATGTTACAACGTTTTTAAACACCTCAACGATATTCAAACCGTAATATGGACGTTCCGAAGGGTCGTTTTGGTGTGATGTTTTGCATTTTGTGAACCGGTTTTGAGATGCGTGCAAAAGGGAGATCAGGGGTGAATGGGGAGGCAGGGTAGCGAGACTTGATTTATTATGGAGCAATGCAGCAGAGCAGAGAACGCTTCCTTGCATTTAGTATTGATTTCGACTTGGCCACGCCCACCTCTCCCCTTTCTACGAGATTGTGCCAAAATCCGTGCTTTCTTGAGATTTTTATAAGATATTCAACGTGACGTCACGAGCTGGTTTAAATACGTAAACGAGAGAATTTACAGCGATAAGAAGAGGGTGATAGAATTCTTCAAGCACTATCGATAAAATGATAATACTTAAAGGTATTATCGATCACACCATATCTCATTATTTTTGTATCTTTATCAACCATTTCATTACTAGCAAATACATTGGCTATAATAATTATAATATATTATGTATTATGACTAGATGACAAAAGATCATTTGGATCTTCAGAATAATATTAATATAATTTATTCGTAGGAGTATTTTTTATTATTTCTTCTTCATTACATAAATATTTTTATCAACTCTTCGAATATTATAGCATATGTTACTCTTTTGTCAACTGGTAGTATTTTGCATATTGTAAATAATTTACTATAATCATCTTTATACAAACACTTCGTTCTGTTATCTACTATAAGTTTTAAAAATCTTAATTGTAACTGTGTAATTTTATTAATATATGTTTTATATGTCAGTCCATAGCTACTCACTTCATAACTGATAACCGAGTCGACCATCGCAAAGTACAGTGAGTATTATTATTTTTTTTTTTCAATTTAATGATAACATATTTTTGTTGCGAATACTATGGTATTACTTACACAAAATAAATTATTCAAAGATAGATTATACAGAAAAATAAATAATAATATAAATGTTTTTTTTACGGATAGATTTTTTCTGTATATCTTTCTAATTGATTTATTAAATGTGTTTCATATTTTCATAACTAAATTTGACTCAAATCGATATTTTGTTAAAATTAAGATGAATAAATTTGGGCCCCAGCATCCAGTACAAAGTTGAAATCGTGACACGTCTTAAAATGGTGAATTTTATATAGCTTTTATAAATTCAAAAAATAATGCCTTAGAACTATTATTTTATTTTAAATTGTTCTTGAATAACTTGAACTGATTTGTAAATATTAAATGTGCCTATCTTCTAATATTTTATTTTTATCTTTTTTTGATATCTTAAATAATTTTTTTAAGATCCTAAATAATATTTTTTTAAACGATAATTTTCAATATTTAATATTACTCATCTAATAGCCCGTGATAATGGAAGATAATTTTATGAAATTTTCAACTCGGGACAATCTCTGACGGGGATTATTCTTTGGAGACAACTCTCGGCTTTCGTAGCCCACCGTGTACCACACCAAGTCGCAGAGATTCGCCGTCTCATGTCTCACTTCATACTTGTACGTCAAACGCCAAATGTCAGTCCATTGGCCATTGATTGATGATCCGTTTGTCAGCTGGGCTAACACCTTATGAATGCTAAAAAATGTTATCAAATAACCTTCTCAAGAAAATTTAACAACATTCATTTTAATTACACAATAGACAGCACACAACTAGAAAATAAACGCGACATTAATAATAAGGAATTATTTTCGATTGTAAACTTCTTTTTAAGAATCACATTGACCGTATTACCTCCATAGTCTATAGAATGCTAGGATTCATACTTCGAACTAAACTTCAAACGCTTCAGAATATTATATTATGAATTCGTTCTCAGTCACTTCGAATACGCATCTCAAATCTGGAATCCATGACAGATTACAAACATTGCGAGATTAGAACGAATACTAAATAGGTTTCTTCGACATCTTAATGTTAAATCTAATCTATCATTCAACTCCTATTTAGATGCACCAAATTTCCACAATATGAAAACCCTTGAATATCGAAGAACACGTGCTGACCAAATACTTATCTTTAAACTACTGTAAGGCAATATTGACTGTCCCAGCCAATTAGATCTTATATCCTACATACCATCACGATCGACCCGGCTGTCCGCACTGTTCCATATTCCTAGAAGTAGAACATCTTCCACATAAAACTCATTCATTCATCATTCATGCAAATACTTTAATGAGAAGTTATTGAAGAAAACAGAAATTAACTTTTCAACATCAGCCTTACTACTCTAAATGATTTTATTTTATAAACCACCATATTTTAAATTTGAACTAATCATTCTACCTATAAGCACATCTTACTCTCCCTTTACCACAATAATAGTTTCAACCTCCTCACCCTTTCTTCCACCAGTTTTTATCTTCTTCTACCAATATTATATTACCTTATATTGTAAACTGCTATATTACCTTATACCTATTATATATTTTATTACTACTTTGTCTGAACATATCAGTGAATTTTAATAATTAGTTTCATACGCTATATATTATATTAGTTGTATTATGATTATTTATACTGTTAAAATCCCTTAATTAATTAAATAAAAATTAAAAAATAATCATTTTTATCTCTCCAGTAGCAGTTGAAATGGAATAAATGTTAATAATTTAATGTATTTTATTGATATAATTTATCAGAATAAATAATTCTAGATATCTATAAATATTGGTGACATTTGAGCATACAGGTCGAGACTCACTATCAAATCGAACGTCTTATACATACGCTGTGTATTTCAACACGTGAACGAGTGTTTTTAAAACGTGATATCTCAATGCATGTACTAACATTTTTAGCGTATTTTTTAAGTAAATTTTACTTTATTATTAATTAACTACCTGTTCAAATACCGCTTCATATTTTTTTGCCGGTGATTCCAACCGCGTACGTCATCTCATCCCTCCCGTACCTGTCTCTTCTAATCTTTACACTAAAATCTAGCCACAATGGTGTCAAAATTCTTCACCCCGTAAGTTTAGTCGGAATATAATGTTCGCGTATGTGGTGTAATCATTATATGATGCGATGTACAAGATACGTAAGAAGATATGAACAAGACTGGGAGGAATACTAAAGGGGAAAACCATAAAAAAAATATTTTTAAATAAATTCATAGGTAGTCCCTTTCATCGACATGCTTGAGAAATTAGACATTAAGTATTTGCCCCTTTTATTGACAACTCTCAACCATTTGTCTGATATGAATCCTTCCATTTTTTTGGCACCTTGCGAGCAGGGAACATAGCTTAGAGAAGCTTGTTGTGGTGGGCCACGTCAAAGGACGAAGAGGAAGAGAGAAGAGAACGATCCCCTCCCTGTGAATCCGACCGAGTGGAAAAGATAACAGGCACTTCTCTAGTGACAGCTTTAAGATCTGCAGTATGCCGAAAAAACTGAAGTAGCATAGTCAAGAGGGCGGGAGTTAATGGAGATCGCGATCCTCAGTCACGAGGGACCGACATGGATTGAATATTATATAATTAATTTACCTTCACTTCTTCAATATTAGCGAAATTACTTTATGGCCACATATTATGCAAATAATAAGATATAAAAACACTTTGTTTAAACCACTATCTATTGATAAAAAAATAAATTTTAGAAATAAGAAAAAGTATTAATAGCAAGCTAAATATTATAAATAACCAAATACTTTTTGCAAAGAGTTACCATTTTAATTTGTGTTCATAGTAGTTTTTATTTAGTTACCCATCACTTATATTTTTATAGTTTTGTTTTTATCTATGCTAGTATTTTTAATTTTAGTATGCATTGTTTCCTGAAGAAGATGCCATAGGTATCGAAACATGTTGATTTATTAATAAATATTGCTTTAAACAAAGTGTTTTATTAGCAATATTTTAATATGTCCAAGAACACACAATTACTAGATTTTCGCCTACAAAGACACTGTTACAAAACAAATAATAGATATTTCATAGAGACGAAACCATTTTTTATTATATTTAATGGAAAATTTAATATTTATATTGTAGTATTTTATTTAACGATTTATAATTTATCTTCACGCCGTTTCCCCACAGAGAGTAAGAGCAAGGCAAAGGGATCCTCTTCTATCCTTGAATATGACTATTGCCTAGCAAAAATCTATTTTCAAAAATTATTATGAATATTTACTACCAGTGATATGTTCTAATACAAGTAAGTCTCACATATCATAAGACATTTTGATTTCTTGCCAAATTATCTGTTATTATACAAGACTGAATAAGCAACTCTCCAATGTATGTACAAGATACATAAATGGTACATTATGACGTCACATTATATTTGAATCAGCAAAATACCGTTTTATTGTGAAATGAAGTAGCCAAAATAGATACAATAGCGCTTAAAGAATATAGATTATTTATCAAACTGCAATACTGAAATAATTAAAAAAATAAATTAATACCTATATTCCATCACTGTGGTAAAAAGATGTTGATTTGCAAACTTGTCGCAAAGCGCTTAATTTTAATAGAAAAACATAAAATTCATTGATGATTTCGTTAATGGCACCAGAAGTAGAGGACGTCCACGGAAGACTTGGGACGACCAGGTAAACCAGATACTAGAGGATGATTAGAAACCGCAATACTCGGCGAGCTTATATTAGAAGATGTATGAATGTGGATGAGGCGAGAATTGTGTGTCAGGACAGAATAGTATGGCGCTCTATCCTCTCTGCCTACCCCGACGGGGAAACGGCGTGATGGTAAACTAGTTAGTAAGTTAGTCACAAAGAGAAAAATAAACTCACAAAATGACATTGACAAGTTTTTTAAATTGACAAAATTAAGCAGCTAAAATACCTATATAACGGTACCTAATATTATATTATATGTTGTTTTAATATATATGATAATAATTCCTGTACCTATATGTGATGTTCTTAGGATTGAATAGTTGTATGTGTGAGTGCGAAGCTATAAATGGCGGCGCGCGGCAGGGCGCGGCCTCTTTCTCTGCGTGTTCATCGGATTAATCGTTTGACCTATACTAATGATATACCTTGTACTAAATTGTATCATATTATTATAAATGTATAATTGTTACAAAGTTTATTTACATTACGAGGTATACACTGAATACAAGACACTGTATATTATAATTATGTAGTATCAACGTTCTACGACGTTTTTAAATAACTATTTTTCAAACTAATATTTATTTCTGTAAATCAAACCTGTTCTTGTAATCTCACTATGAGTGTATAGATGTATTAATAGAAGAAAAATTCAATTTTTCATTAACCAATGACTAAATTTATCTAAATTATAATGTTAGCTTAATTTTAAAATTAAAAGTGAGAATTTAATCAATATCCCTGGTTAAATATCGCATTATTGCTGTAATTGACGCTTGTATCTTTAGTGCCCCTCCGCTGGGCGGGAACGGGCTGCTCCGAAAGCGGCCATGTTGGTATTTTTTGTTGATGCCGGCCGACCGCCATGCCTCACGCGGTCGGCAATCTCCGCGTACATCTTCGGGAGGGCAACACTTTATAAATAAATTCGGAGAAACGAGACCCGAATTTGGTGGACGGGTACCTACCTGCCCGCCTGCCAGCCTGCCAGCCTGCCAGCCTGCGCGGTACCCACCTACCCGCGGAGTGGCCACCTTGGCCAACCGTCATGCTCGCGCCTCGGCTATCAAAACTAGGCAGATAGCTTCGACATCTCTGCTCCGGTGTGTTTGCACCATATGAAAGTATTTTTTGTGATTGGTCGAAAATGTTGCATGAGCGCAAAATTACAAAATATTTCAAAATGACGAGTCGAATTCCGAATAGCTGACGACATTTAAATTTAGTGAAATGTTTGTTACGAATTCCCTGGATCTGGAGAAATAAATGATGTATGTTCTTGGACATATTCAAATAATACCATTATTGACTGTTAGTCCCGGAAATTAAACATTATATTAATTTATTAACAATTCAGGAATTCTATAAGGACTTAGAAGGATGGAGTACAGAGAGAGGAGAGAGAGAGAGAAATATTAAAACGTACCTTACTTATAAACCTAACTAATTACTAGAAATTTAATTGGTAAGTATGGAAATGAAACTATCGTGTACGCAAAAAATTCCTTCTTCCTGTTTATTATGCTTTCTGAAATGCCAAAGATTTTTCTTAGTTTTCGATATATATTTGTGTTTTGAACTACATCTACACCCTTTTAGATTTGACTTTGCCCTAGACCTCTTTGGATTTTGCTTTGCTTTATGCTCGATACAATATATAATATAATATTATATTGCTTTGCTTATAAGTATATTAATCTATTTAATTATCTAACTTTTGTACAGAAGCGTTACAATCTTATCCAGAATTACTTTAAAGATATTAAATTAAATAAATCTTACTCTACTACCACATAATATCTACTATTGCAACATGCGGTATACAAGTATATTGTTATTGACAAAATAAATTTTATCATTATATGATAAATCGCTAATAAGCACATCGTAACTGGCGAAAAAAATATTTTCCCACGGTAATAAATTTCCAATTTTTCCAATTTATGAAGTACCTACTAATATGCATCAATTCACCAAACACATTTTTAGGTAAAGCAATTTATAAAAAAAATCTTGATACGAAAATACATGACAAAACACAATTAAATAAAAACCTTCCGGTCTTACAATAGAAAATTATTTTTTAAACAGTGAACAGTTTGGTAACGAAACGGTCCACGGATAATTCTATTTATTTAAAATGGTAAGGGTAGTATATGTCAAACAGCAATTAATAGATGACGACCTAGTTAATAGTCATAAAGTCAACAATCTGGTGACAACTTGACGGCCAGTATATTTTTTAGTTCTGGTATGCGAAATTTTTTCACGCCAAACGTTTTTGTTTCATTTTTAAAGTAAATGAGCGCATGAAATCACGTAGTCAGTACTTATTCTGTCGGAACTGAAATAATATTAACGTCAACTGATTTTTTTACGTGAAACGTTTTACGTTTTTTACTGTATTAAAATTAGTTAGATGCCCAGTGTTTGTATAATATTTAATAATAATGTTCGGTATATTTATTTATATTCGCCAAAACTCTCACACAACTTACGTAAAAAACATTTTCAATCAATGTTCGTCTGTCTGCCTACATAATAGTATTATATTAAATGTGGATACTTATGTATGATGAAACGATAGCTGTATAATAAGCATATGAGACGTGTTCACTTCAAACATTTAAAAAAATATGCACAACTAGAATACCTGAGATATATATGAAATAACAATAATAATATTTGCTACGAATATAATTAGATAAATTATTAGATTTTTTTTTAATGTATAGAGACCACGTTCCCGATAAGCCGGTAGGTCAGTAGTCTATTAAAGATTTGTATTAAAATTCATTTTACTTATAATGATGAACAAACGCTTAATGGCGCATTAATGAAGAATATATTATTTTAGAAATCAGATTGTCATCCCTGCCTCTGTGTATTATAATGCAGTTATGTTTGAAAATGCTGCGCTTTGGTCTAAATTATTCTCAAGAGGAATGAACGCTTTTGACCGACTGGGGTAGCGTTTTCGCAGGCTTGATTTTTAAAAATCATTACTTTTTCTGGCTAGGTTGCTCAAATACTATTTTTTAGATACAATGAAGACTTCTTCATTGAATACAAACACTTCTTAGCTTTAAATAGGTATGTTCTCTCAAAAATGCTCCATAGACAAAATTTAATCTCGAGATTAATTGTAATCCTTATCACCTTCACAACAGTCATTAATTTAATATTAGGTATATATTGTATGTCTCGAGGCAGCCCGTCTACTTATAAATGCATTTGTGGTGTCACGTGTGGACTATTGTAACAGCATCTATCTATCAGCAGCGTCTGCCAATGTTTCAACTGGATAGATTACAATCCATTCTAAATGCGGCAGCACGGATAATATACGGAGTTTAAAATTTTTCTCTTATAACATCCCTTTTACATGAGCAACATTGGGTCCGGTTTCCTAAAATAGATGAATTTAAATTGTGCTTGTTGTTATACAAGGCGACACATAATACGATTGTGGATGCGGCGAGAGTCGTTTGTCAGGTCGAAAGAGTACGGTGTGCATCCTCTCTGCCTCGCCTTACGGAGGAGTGGCGTAATGCGTAAGTTAGTATAGTTTTTTTACATGTGCCGAAGATTATATGTATCTACTTAGGTCGCACTCGAGACAAGAATGTCTCCATGGGGGGCTCCCTAAAGATCGATGCTGTGTTGTTCGGCGAGAAATTTCCGGGAAGAGGACTCCGTTACATGACTGCACCGAGAGAGCGAGATAAACCTCTCCAATCTCGGGAGGCAATTTATCTCTCGTTATTTATGTATTTTCGAGCAAAGGTCACGGACCTTCAGACCCGAAAACGAGGCCCGTCCTACGATGCCTCCGAAGGCGAAACCAGTTCCGATGGAGAATCGCAATTGTGAAATCGATATTTTTATCTGGCCCCGATTCTCATTTTCAGCTAACTAGACACAACACTGCTGTAAGTGTGCTGTCGTTTTTGTGTCATTAATGTACGTCATTTTACAGATTACCTCTCGTAATTACATAACGATTACCGCGTAGCTCCGATAATAATTTATTTAAGTAATCCACATTTATTAATAATAAATTAATTACATATTAACAAATTATAGTTACGTTAGACAACGAAGTATTTTATTATAACACGCAACCTGCACAGCGGGTGATTCTTAAACCTTTTACATGAAACAAGCCGTGTGTGCGATGTGAAAGTGTTAAAAATTCAAATCAAACAGGCATCTTTAAAACAAATTAAATTAATCAATTAGAAAGATATTTATAAAAAATATTAGGTTAAATAATAATAATAATGGATAATTTGTATTGCGCTATTTTCATAAAAACTTTCACCTCAAGGACGCTTTACATATAAACTGTTTATAGTTCTACAATTATCTTTGTTTTAAATATTAAAAATAGTTATTTTCACTTATAGTTACTCCCGGGATACAAACCCGAAACCTTTTCTATCCGGGAAATGCATTATCAATTCGCCATTACGGTTTCGACAAATTTGGAAAATGTATTATTGATAGTAAGTTCTATTATACTATTTTTATATATTATTAATTTTTCTTTTCATCTTTCTAATCGATTAATTTAATTTATATAAAAAATATCACAGAACTATGTTCTAAAATTGCAATTTCTCAATAAATATGTGCTTCCATTCAAATAAATAGACATCTCTCTGTTACTGAGCTTGAAATAAATTATGTTTTTGATAAAATCGTTTAATGGATTTAATACAATATGACTTTAGATATATTAAGTAACTAACTAACTTACTATCGTGCCGCTTCAGAGGGGGTTGAGCGCCACACCCTTTTGTCCTGACATACAATTCTCACCTCATCTACATTCATACATCTTCCCATACAAGCTTGTCAATTATTGAGACTTCTAACATGGCCTTCCTCCGGTAAATAAAAATAATCAATAAACCTTTAATAAGATAATAAATATCGGTTTTATGTGTTATTTTATTAATTCGTAAAAAATCAATCTATAGTCTATTATATTATAATGAAAATTGACATCTATAAATCTGCCAAAAACACACGTCACATTTATTTAATAGATTCTTTACAGTACCTACTTATTTATTTAATGAAAAACTATTTTCATAAATATTCTATTTACTGGTAATTTAAACAGTATCACAATAAATATACAAAGAAAGATCATTAAAATAAAATGTATATTGTATATGTTAATACATAATTTATACAAACAAATACCTAAAAAATCTAAAAGTCTACCTTACCGGGTGAACACCTGTTTCAAGGAAGACTTTAATTTATAGAAATAATTCTAATAATAATTGCTTATATAAAATCTCTAATTCTGAGAAAAACTGTATTTACAAAAAAAAATTCACTACTCTGTGATAACGTCATTTCATTCTTAAATTAAAATTTTGTCATACGATTAATCCAAACTCAAATTAGAATTTAACCATAGGATTAAACATTGTTCCATACTCAAATACTAATTTAACAATGTGTTCATATATTGTTTCATGCAAAAATTCTAATTTATTTACATATGTGACTATATCTTGTTCCATAAAATTGTTCACTCAAATTTCATATTAAACAAATGATTAAACGTTGATCCATACTCAAATGTAAATGTAGATTTTCATTGTCAAGTGTAAATCATTCGTCAAGAGTTTTAACAATGTCAAGTTCAGAATTATATAACGGAGTCGCTCACCCAATTACGACGGTCGCAATAACATTCCTTAATCTTGACCAAATTAAATTGGTCAATTAACCTAATTATGATTTCTCTAAACCAGTATTTTGTATTATCAAAATGTATTTACAGAAACTTAATAAAATGTTTAACTAGTTTGAAGTTAATAACGACCTGTTATCTACCTCATTTTACGGGCACTTTTGCTGTCTTGAAGTTCATATTTCATTATGACGAATAAAACTACATATTATAATAATCAACACCAGATTATCTACAAATAAAACAGCAGCCGGAAAATATAATTTTTAATAGTTATAGGTATTCAAGTTTCATTGACTGGATCTATAAAATTAACGTCAACGCGATATAAGACTGTTTGCGTGACAAAATGTAATCGATTTGAGGTACCCACCATAAAATTATTTTGAAATATTGTGTTTCCATTTCACAATAAATTTCTTCTAATTTAAATATTTTAATTGGACTATAGCGGTGTTAATTCTTGAGAGATTTATTACATTAATTAAGACATTCTCTCATTAAAGGGTTGCGTGGGAAGCTCCGCCATGATCCGACGTATCTTTCAACCCTTCTACATGTCTATTCTCCCCCGTATGCAACGGTAAGATATATTCTCCATCCTCATTCGGTAGCGGAGTCCCGCGGGGGTTGAAATACAACATAATACCGGCCTGTATTTATTTATTCATTCATTAAGTGCGTATGCCTTTAGGCGGCAACCCCTAAACTTTAGTCGCTAGTGGTGGAACATTTCTCTTCGCCGACAGAGGGCGAGAGCTATGTAAACATTAAGGGGATGAATCCAAAGGGGAGGAAGAGGTACCCGTTTGTGACCGCTTAAAAGTTTACATTTTTAATATCAAACGTTAATTTTTAAAGTTAATTGTGAAACACATAATAATAAAATATAACTTTTCCTAACTATTAAATAAATGTTTAATGTTTTTACTTTAGATGGAACAATCTTAATAAAATTGAACAATCTTAAAAAATGAGCTATGATTGATTATTAATGCAGAGTCAAAATAGCTCGTTTTCCATACATAACGTACCGAAACAAAGTTTTGTTAATAAAGCAACTATTTTTTTTAACCACTTAAGGAATATGTTTTTTATCATATTTTTTACATATTTATTACATGAAGGTACGACCTTTTTATTATCATTTGTATATTTTACTTAGAACTCCTGAAAATGTGTTCTAATTATTTTTTCGTATTTAATTTTAATCAAAGTTGAGAACTATCACGTTCGAGCTAAGAAATTTATTAACAGTATTACTACTCATTTCAGATAATATTACCAAATTATAATTTAATGTACATTAAAAATATTACTCTCATATAAGGATTTAACTTGAAAATGGAAGTAGAAATATTATATAAATTTTTAATTATTATAATATTTTTTAAAGAAATCACATTTTATTTATGAGGTTACGGTAATGTTAACGATAGTGATAACTAAAATAAATTTAGATAAAAACTGATGGCTAACATATCAAACGTATGTATGTAGATGAAATTTGGTAACTTCTGGAAAGGACATCATAGCTTAATAAGTTCTCTACCTGCAAATAAAAGTTCTGGGTTCGAGTCCCGGCGATGTCCATATTTTTTTCGTTAAATAGATTTTTCTGTATATCTTTCCAAGTGATTTATTTAATTTGTTTTAATGATCGTCTCTTAAAAAGACAAATATTTGAACTGAATAAAAATACAATGTTTTATAATCCTATTTACAGACAAACTAAAATTTAATTAAAATGAATGAATGCTTTAAAAGTTTTGTTACACCTACAATCAGAAGCAAAATATGACTTTGGACTGTTTTTATTTAAATTAATAATCAGAAAAGTACCTACAACTTTATGATGCCTGTAATTTGCATATTCAGCTACGTCCCACGTAAAATTAATCTAAAAACACAGTTAAAAAAAGTAGATTTATGAATAAATCTCTTACAAGTTTTGCCTGTGGAAATCCGATATGCGAGCTTTTGAATACTTATATTGTATCTCGGTTGAATAATTTATTTGCTCACTATGTTTTTAAAATACTACAACGGACTTTGATATTGAGACGTGAATAAAATTTGCCTCATTGAATATTTCTGTAAGCATTTTATTTATTTATTTTACCTTGTATGTATGAATATAATTTACACCGAAACAAAAAAAACTAACTAAAACATTAAGGCGATATATTTTTTTATATTATATTTCTACCTACATAGACGGGCATGTTTACTTCGTGTAGGTGTATATATTGTATACATTAGTAAATTATAGGCGTGTGTATATATGTAGGTATATAGTTAGATTTGATTACATAGTGATGATTTTTTTTATCAGCATCAGACCGGGACGATCTGAAGCAAAATATGTTTTTCCGAAATACTTTAAAGCTATTAGATAAACAAGAAGTTTCCGCAGTGAGCGTACCAACAACCATAATCCCTGTTAATGTATACATTAAATACCAGTTTTCTCATTAAACCGTAGCACATATGTGAGCGTATCTCGAGGCCATTATTGTCGCGCACCCTGTACTATAGGGGATACAAAGTTTCGCAGATTAGATTATTGAGTGGATTTATGACGTCATTATACCCCTGATAATTAGATTGGAACACGCTGTGTAAACAGAAATAACACCCAATCCGGATCTCTCATACGGGATCCGGGCGGCTTCAGGTTCAAGTGGGTACATCCCCGTATTTTCCAGGATTATCTCCGAATTATCCCTTTGTCATTAAATACAAAAAAGATACCCTTCTTGGTAAATTTAAAAAGCCCTTTTGTAAAGTTTAAAATTAATTGTCAACAGTGGGAAACACATTAAAATAATAATACTTTAATACAAATGAAATTAATCAACTAGAAATATAAACACAGGTACTACAGAAAAAATCTATTTATCGAAAATATATTTAGTTGCTACCCGGATTCAAACCTAGACCTCTTCCTATCCAGGGAAACGCGTTCACCATTTTACTAATCGAATGTATTTTCGACAAATTTTGAACTTATATTCTGCAATCTTTTGAATTAATACAATTGATTGAAATTTTTTAGATAAATAGATTTTTTTTATAGGTACCTATATATTTCTAGCTAATTGCACAGAACTATGTTCTGAAAATGCAACATCACAACAAAAATATGTTCTTAAAAATAATATTTTATTTGATAGTTCCTAAACACCATAAAATTTCTGAGAATCATGTTGTAATTTTCTTTTATATAAAAAATCTATTTGATTTTTATTTTTGATTGTAAACTTTGTTTTATTAACCACTATATATTATTAACAACCAACTAAATTTAACCACTAGTCCCGTTGTAAATTTTTTTCCTAAAAATTATTCTAATCATTTTGTATCGTCAAGTAACAATTTAAGTCAGGTACTAAATATATTTTTTAAATGATTATTGTTTTTTAAGATTAATAGATTCTGTTAAAAAAAAAACAATATTACATGTGTTTTTAATTAGTTAATGACATCCTGAAAAAGATAATGATATTTTTCAATACCGATAGATGTATGTAATTCATTAAGTGTTTAATAAAACAAAATTATCAATCTAAAATAATGGATTTTAACCACAAAGTTAATTTTGCTAATCTTAAAATAAATCTATCTGAGTTAACTCTACAATCGCTGAAATATTTGGTGTTGTATTATATTTTCAAAAGATGGTGCGGCGCTATCATATCTGACAATATGAATTATAATAGGTGGGGGATGACTATATTTTCGTTAGAATCCTTAAGATTTAAAAAAATATATATTTCTCACATTATTATCGTTTGGAGCTGGTGTGATGGCCAGGAGGAGATGATGTCTATATTTTGCGCAGTGCTCTAAAGAGAAACTTCCCAAAATTTAGTTTAGATCGGTCAAAGGGTGCAGAGTTGTATAGAAAATACAGTTAGACGTTCAGTTTTATAAACATAGATATGCACCATTAACAAGATAATTAGAGCAATCAGTTGATTATTATTTGATTTACTAATGGTGAAAGGCTTAAAATTTTATATTAGAATAAAACCACCTTTCACTATCCATATAGGTAACTGATAAATAACAATATTTTCAAAAATACTTTTTGTCTTTTCCTCTTTATATTCGCTTTTGATATTTACGTGATAGCTTATTTTAAATTATAACTCATTTTTACTTGCACGAATATAAAGCAAATAATAACACACAAAACAAAAAATCATTTAACTACCCATGAATGTTTTAATGATCGTATATTTCTTTTTTACATGAATACATTTTTCTACGAGATACGTTCTTAAAACAGGTATAAGCTATACTAAAAGGATAATTGCACCCTGTGTAGTACCTGCCACTTATAACGAGTTATGATTTATACAGTTTCTTTCACGAAACTATTAACCATCACGCAGAAGCGGTTCACGGCGTGGGGGTGATGAATTGTTATACTTTACATGTATCGGATACATGTAACATACCACTCCTGCATAGAATATATTTTTCGCTTAAAAAATATTCAAAAATTCAGTTCAACAAATAAAATTAAAACCACAGTGATGGAGAATCAAATCCAATCTCCCACGTGCAAATGAAATAGCAGTTAAGGTCTTTATTAATACTGGCTTGTTACAAAGTTCACCAACGGTAATAAACATTTACAAACATAAACGTACTACTTTTTCGCTATGAAAAATAAACTACCTGACTCACCATCACGCCCTTTCCCCGTAGAAATAGGCTGACACACGATACTCGCCTCATCCACATTCATACATCTTCTCATATAAGCTCGTCGATTGTTCAGGCTTCCGGATTCCATTACCGGCAAAGCTAAAAATGGAAGTATATAAAAATGACACGAATTTTTAGCGCAATTTTATATTCTAGAATGCTCACTGAATATGCCATATTTTATGATAAAAATATGTTTTTAGTAAAAATTAAAGGTGTAAAATTTATCGACTTTGTTAGGTTGGTACCTATATGTTTTAGATATATAATCATATTCTTAATCTTCTTATTTTAGTGCCGTGCCCGAATTCAGACACAAGCATCAGTTTTTTTCCACCCAACCAACAACACTTTTCCTTTTATTTTTCTTGACTTACTGATTAATTATACACATATTTACAATATTCAATTTTGCTGCCCTTAACGATATACCTACATTATTTCATGTTTTTTGTCGAAGATTTTTAGAACTATGTTACCGGTATTTGACTGGTAATGTAGTCTGTCTTATGATATTGTAAGAAGTCTGACCTTATCAACTCGAAGGTCTCCCAACTTGTTCGTATCTGCGACAGATAGAGTTCGCATTTACAACCGTACATAGGAGCATGGACCAAACATTACATCATAGAGTACGCAGATATGCGGTAAGGACAGTAATCGGTAGCTAAAAATATTCCGCATTTTTTTAAAGGCATTTATTGCCTTATAAATATTTACTATTATATTACTCCAAAAAAATGCGTGTGATATTTACGCTATATTTTTTTTTAAATCAGAGATGAATATACGGAATACGAATCACATCAATATCAATATTATTTTTACAAAATTTTTCGTCAATAATTTGCTGGTCTCCTGGAACGAGACTTGAACCCCGTTAACGCTAGATCATAAGGCTAGTGTCTTACCATTTGAACATGAACAATGTCATATTGTTAATCCGTGGTTTATGGAAGGTACGTATGTAGCGTTATCGCCGGAATAGTACATTATGTATTTATTTGCGTTAATTGGTTTATCGTTAGTTAGTTGGTTGTACTGCAGTAGACAACTTAAAACAGTAAATAATGTAATAGATAATTTATATAATAAAAATATACGTTTAGTATTAAAATAAATATCTACCATATTTAAAATTTGTCTGGATTCATTGTGCGTGATTTAAATATTTCTTTTATATTCATACGTCTCGCTAGAATTTATCAAATTTACAAGCATTTATTGGAATTAATTTATACAAATTTAATTTATAGGCTTGTATGTAACTGAATATAAATTTATATAAATAACTGCAGGCAACCCTACACGATTTCCTCGGTCGGCCGCTCAAGCATACATCAATTCGGAATAGGTATATTGAATATAATGTTAAGTGTTCATAATGTGTCAGATATGAAACAATCTTATCATAATATATCTAGGATTAACGTCATAATACACCCGCCTGATCCCTATTAACATAGATTGGATGGACCATTTCGCAGCTAAACCTGATCTCAATCTATGCTGTACAATACAGGTCCACAATATATGTACATACGTAGGTACACATGTATGTACTTTTGTATCTATGTACATGGGAAGATGTGCGATCCTATAATATCGATATACGCAGTTTAGCTATCCGTGATGTATCGAAGTATTTATTGTCTCATTCAAGCATGTTATGTCGAAAATCATGCGGAAGAATATTAAATTATGAACGTAAATTGTAAAATTTTAAATAATTATTTAGATCTAAATAGATTTATTTAAAAAAGATCTCGTTAACTGAGTATATGCTTGCGTAAATGTTTAGTAGACTTAATTGGTATTTCAATGGTAAGTTCATTCTTTGAGCCACAAAAAATTTTATTGCAGAGAAACATGACTAGCGCTTACTCAGCATCCGTACAAATTCCCTATACGACAGTCGCAGACTCATTTAATACATCATAAATTACAACGGATATTCAACGAGCATACATAAAAATGGATGAGGGTTGTGTGTCAGAGCAGAAGAGTGTGGCGTATTGGTGAAACAAGTCGTACCAACTCAACACCTGCAATTTCAGACAATCGACAGAAATCAACACCCAGGGTACTGCTCCGTATGTCAATAATACTAATAAAAATAAGAAGAATTTTTTTTATATATTACCTAATTTTATAACTATTACATGTTTTAATCACAAAAGTAGTCAATTACAATATTTCTGTCTCCGTCTTAATACTTTAATATATCTTTGTAGGACAATAATTAGGCTCATTAGACTATTAGATAAACTGTCTCAATAAAATAATATTATAATCAAATTATCTATCAGTATAATATAACTGTAAATGAATGACTTTGTTCACGATCGACAATTTTCAGAAATGAATGTATTTATGTTAGCTCCTTTTTACACCTGGTTATTTTAAGAACTCGTATTAAATACTTATTTTCTCCCACAACAACTCTTTCCTGTTGTTCTTATAAATTAATGCAGAAATAGAAGTGTGACGGGACTGGGGTAAAGTTTAGGGGAGAAATGTTGAAAAGGGGAAATGGTATTCTTCAATTGAATTGCAGAAAGATTAGTTGAAGGTTAAATTGTTGGCTGAATTTTCCAGTGCATCGTCGAGTATAGGTATGGGAGTATAAATAAAATGTTTGCAGCTTTAGCAGATATCTTCATACAAAAATCGTGCTGATAATCATCTATGCTCGCGCGTGTGTGCATATTTCCATTATAATATTCGTATGCAAAATTAATTTAATTTATATGGTCGATAGCATCTTGTGTTTTATTCTTGCATTTTTATAACATGGCAGGAAGACACACACACTAACTTCTTGCATGCAAAACAACAAGGTGTTATTTATTATTCGAAACGTGTTTTTAATAGTTTTCTTTTACAGTTTATTAAAATTTAATGCATCACTTGCGAGCAACATTGCCCTTTAGCTGTTCCAAGTTTTGTTTTATAAATTTTCATCTTTTAAAATAATTATTAATTATCAAAATATTTCATAAACAATGCTCATTTTTTCTGCCCATGCATAATATCATTATACATCACTTTCATGGTGTGAGGTAACAAAGCACAACTATTTACACCTATAACCGATATGTACACTACCGTAGTGAATGACCTTTTCTTTTCTGTATTTTTTTACGTCGTATATCTTCTATGCAGAACTATTACGACTAGTGCCTACGGAATGAGATAAATCTCTGAGATTTATTTTGTAATAAATGTCAGCAGGTACTATGTACACGTCAAGACAAAAACTCGAAACTGCGTACATGACGTATGTACAATTTCACTGCGAGGTTCAACACGTGCGCATAAACGTCATTGCAATCATCAATATCTAAAACTATTTGTTTTAAAATTTAAACAAACCGAAGGTATTATATTACAGATATTTATTCAGTTTTAACTGCTGCTGGAAATTCACATTCAGCCAATAGACGAACGGAACAGCAATGGTATATCAGACTTTTCACGTTTATACTCTTAAGCGATTAAAAATAGTTAGTAATGTTACTTAAAATACATAAACAAATATATTTTAATGGAGAAAAAATAGTTTTATAATTTGGATTTTATTTCCCATCAAAAACCCTACCTTCATACTTTCCCTCATCACCAGTTACGAGAGTGTCACTTCTAATACGGAAAGGGTATTCAGGATGAATAAATATTTATCTAATACAAAAAACAATGTAACAAAATGCCACTGAAATTATTTCAACTTAAAATGAAAAATATTGAATATAAATCCAACATAACTTAAAAATAAAAAACATCAAAAATGATTGCAATGTAATGACTAAAAAATAAGAAACGTAACTTAATTTGTAACTCCGAGCGTTTTAGCATTCAACGTTTAAATTGTATCAAGTATGCAAATGAATATGACTTTATCTCGTGTATCTAAAATTCTGTCTGTTAAGTATGGACCGCAAAGGGCCCAGCTTACCGTTTTTTTCAAAAAAGATCATCACTGGTAGGTACATATCTACACGGCGAGCAGACGGATAAGGGAGATGAATTTACCATATTACCTACCTATACTTTTCCCCTGAGATCTATCAGTCCTTACGGCGTCCATTTCGTGTAATTGCGCAGCCATTTTGTAAATGGGTATCAAGTTAGTTATGAACGTTAACGATCATTGCCCGGGGCTCAAACATGGATGAAATCCACCCCAATCATCAAAAGCCAAACAAGAATTAAAAGATAGAAATTTTGATAATAATACTCCAAGCACAATGGTAAAAACAATAATTCCCACTCTACTTGCCATGATATTTATGCGGTATTAAAAATTTAGTTTGTGTTTGTTCCGTCTGACCTTTCGCACCTTTTGTTCTTTGACATCTGTTTTTGTTGAACAAATAATAAATTTACAATTTTAGTAAAAATCTCTAAATATTTTTCAATATATGATATCGTGTTTATATGTTTTTATAATCCTAATAAAAAATTTATAACAATAAAACTATAATTCTTTTAAAATTAGCAATATTAACTTTGTGGTTAAAATTCATATTTTTATTTATTATCTTTGAAAACAAAGATAATAAATAAAAATAAAACTATAGCACGACCGTAGATAAGCTATACCTAGAACCACTTTAAAATTACATATATTATAGGTATTACGATTAAAAGTCTTTCTTTTAAATTTTTCTACTTTACCTTAGATATATACAATATTATTATGATAAAAAATTAACATTCGCTTGATGTTAAACTAATTTTGAATGAAAAAAAAGGTTCACTGTATTTATCAAAAAATTATACATAGGTATTGTACTTACCTAAAATATTCCTGAAATATTATATACATCACGTGTAAAGAACTTTGGACGCCGCCCTAGTGATCTAGTGGTCGGGGCTTCACGCCTCGTTCCAGGATACCAGTAATTTGATATTTCGTAAACGCATCTGTATTTTTAAAAAATTATATTGGATTGAGGTATCAATTTCCTATGAATTACGAATTAGGTGGATAAGTTCGCTTGTGAATAAGCAAAGCAAACGAATCCACTTTAATTGTCAGAAATTTAAAATTTTAAAAACTGCTAGTGCCTACAACATGACGGATTTTAAACACTAGTAATTTCAAAAATTTTCGTGATTAACTATTAACTTCAATTAAATATTAATTTTTAGAAAAATTTATTAATTATTAAAATAAAATACATCGTTGCTTACTTCACACTATACTTTAATTAAAATTAAAATGTTTTCGATTCTCACTGCATCATCTTCAGTAATAAACTTATTACTGAAGTTTAATATATTTTTTATTTAGATATATATTTTTGTGATATAATATAAAATACTTTTTAATCACGGCTGGAGCTCGACCAATAAGCCGCCGAAGAATGAGATGGACAGATACAGTGAAGAAAGGTAAAGATAAATTGGGCATTGCACTGAAGAAATCTGACTCTAGACGAGAACGACCTTCGACCTGGATAGTTCTAACAAAATCATCTTAAAGCAAGCGCGGGCAACTTACAAACTAAATAGGTAAGAACCACATACTTTGTTAGTTATGAACAATCTATCAATAGTGACATAATTTTCGAGCAATTTACCTAGATTGATTTAACAGCTCGATTCGTAAATTCCTAGTGAGCCTTACAAAATACAATTTGCATTGGTAATGTTTTCAGTGCTCGCGTCTGCAGTAATTTATTTACAAAACGGGTTGTAATAACTCTTTAATCGTATCTAGAAGAAAGAGGTTTGCTAATTGGTATGTAAAATAATACTAAGAATTATTAACTTAAACTAGTTACTTTGTACTTTTAACATGTCGACCGATTTCAACCATATCTTCCTCGGGCCATATGTAAGCTAATCTATAAAATAAATCATATCGGTAAAGACAATAAATTTATTATTAAACAGAGGCGCGATGAGAAGAAGGGGATGAAGCCATTGAAACGAGGAATATAATATTTAACTTAATAACTCAATATCTTACAAGAAAGTAAATATTTTTAAATAAAAATAAAATGTTAGGAATGCTAGTTGTTTTTTAATATTAACCAGAATGGTAGTAGTTATTATCAATAACTGTTATTAAACTGTGATCAAGGTCTACCTAGACTTGCGATTTTCTTTGTAAATAGCAGATAACAATTATTAAGAACACTTTTTTTAGTGCATAGTTCTGTGGTATTTTAATACAATTTAAATTAATCATGAATTAGTGAATCAATCAATGAATTAGATAGATATACAGAAAAAATCCATCTATCGAAAAAAAATTTTCTTCATATCTCTCTAATTGATTAATTTACTTTGTATTGGTAAGAATTATTATTGAATCGATGTCGCCCGCGTGCCCCTCCTTTGCGCGGTTCTCGCGCAGAAGCGATTTACAAAGTGCAAAAACTTATGACCCAACCTATTTATATGATTCTACAAACCCAGATTGGTTAAATAAATTAGAGTAGATGTCTCGAAGTAACTCAACTCTCTTCTCCTCAGATCTCCACAGTCGGTTTTAATGTTTTACTGTGTACGGGAGCTGAATTCACTTTTATTTTGTATAACCTCTTCGGTATAAGTTCAAGTATTTTATAATCACATTTTTAATCGTAATAATACTTCGCGAAGGAAAACATGCACTGAAATGCGATCCGCTGTTAAGCTTTATAAACGATAACTCTGAATGGTTTCCGTTTAATAAAAATTACGGTTTATAAATAACTGTTAATATATGAAAAAATTCTTAACTAATAAATATACATTTCTAACAGCTTACAGAAAGGTACATACCTATGTATATATATATATATATGTAGCACCACTGCGAAATTATACATTTGGTATTAGATTTGGGACGCTACTCGTGCTAAATTCTCGAAGGATTTATTTTAATTAAAATATGCAACCCAAAGTGTTAGGGTGACCATTATTCAGCCCGTTTGGCTCCAACCGCGTGCTGTCCCAGAGTGTCCGTATTCTCCACGCGCATTTTGGAACACAATCTCTCTTGTCCACGCGTAGGGTGGCTTTGATAAAAAAAATACATACTAATTATATTTTATAAATTTGATATATTTATTTCAAACTTTAAATTACATACAAGACATATTTATTTTACTTTTCACTGTCGAATAACTTATTTATGTTAAAAAAATATATTTTACAAATTAATTTTAAAATATTTATATCATAGATATATAATAGTTATTCTTATTGTATCAATTAAATAGCTTTAATTTTTTTTGATTATTTAAGTGTTATTTTATTTTTTCTCATCTTATGAAATGATGATAAATAAATAAAATAATGATTGATTATAAAAATAATAAAAATTAATATGAACACTCACAATAAATTGTATCCATTTTATTACAAATAAGTCGTAAACTATTCATTATATTTTTCTACGAATTTAAATAAATAAATATGTGAAAAAGCCACATCGTGACTTTGGAATAACAACGTATCAGAAATCAATATTACAATAATAATTATCTCTTTATAACTGTATTAACAAATAAGTCAAATTTTCTATAGTTTATGATAACAAGAAAATAAAGTTACATTGTTGAATCATATTTAATAAAAAATAAAAATAAATGTATACATTATAACTTAACGTGCCCGAAATCAGGAATCAATTTATTTTATTAACTTTAAATTAAATAATATTTAACTTATAATAACTTTGACGCTCAATACCTCAGTTTGATGTAAATTTCAAGTTGCTGTTCAAAGGGCACGATCCTCAAAAATAAGGAACCGACTGACAAAAAAACATAAGTACTTACTTACTTACCAACACGCCGTTTTCCCGCTGGGGTAGGTAGAGAGGATAGAGCGCCATACTCTTCTGTCCTGACACAATTCTCGCCTCATCCACATTTATACATCTTCTCATACAAGCTCGCCTATTGTTGAGACTTCTAACAGAACCATCCTCCATTATCTGGTTTACCTGATCGTGGACATCTTCTATTTCCGGTGCCATCAACACTTGCGTCATATATATGACCAAACCACCTAAGTGATCATTTATTAATCTTACTCACTATACTAACATCAGCTTTACATTATGTCCTTGTTTCTTCATTCTTTACTCTGTCATAAATGATATACGCCTAAGTGATCTCATTTCCATTGCATTCAATCTACTTTTGTTCCTCTTCTGCCAGCTCCAGGCCTCACTTCCATACATCACCGTCAGTACCAGGACTCCATTGTGCACCGCTAGTCTTGCCTCGCTTGTTAAATACCCGTTAGATATGATTCCATTCAAAGCGCCGTTCACTTTATTTTCTGTAGTCACCCTACTTTCGATATCATTCTCAGCCTTTCCGTTTCTATCAAACATACTCGTACTTCCCAAATACACAAATTCATCTACTTGTTCCAAACATTCATTACCTACAAGTATTCCTTCTCGAATACCATCACTTTCGACTTGTTAACATTCATCATGAGGTCGCTTTCCTTTCATACATCGTACATTCTACTCACTAGCCTCTGTAGTTCTTGTTCATTATTCGCCATTAGTACTGCACCATCGGCGTACAATAAACAGCATACAATAAAATCGACAGTTTTTGTTCCTATATTCATACATTTCAGTTCTTTCACAAAATTTTACTAATCTTTTATTATATCTTATATCTTTTGTGGGATTTTAAATCTCACGCTTTAATTTGTACGCTGAGTGAAAAATTAAGAAAACATTACTTTACCAGTGTAAAGATATATATTTGAGTATGTATATTTATAAAGTATTAATACGAAGGTTGGTAACTGATATTTGTACCTACATGTTATTAAATTAAACTAATATTTCTGATGAACTTTATAAGCAGTTAATTTTATTATTTTTGATGTGAAACTGTTTTACTCACGGTGAAGTAATTCCAATCGGCTTTCAAGGTTTTTATCATACAATTAAGAAATAAATATTAGTTAAATGTATTAATTAGGAAGACATACACATTAAATCAATTTTATCGAAAAATATTGTTGTTGCTCGCTCTTTCCAAACCGGAAAAGGTGCATTATCCAACTATGCTATAGCGACATTATTTTTGACAAGTTTTCGAACCTATATGTTACCTTTTTCAAATTAATATATTTATTGTTCCATTATTTGAAAGAGCCATCTACTTTGTTTTTACGGAATCTCAAATACCTTTGAGTAATCCGAATGCAGACACCAGCATTATCAATTATACATACAACTTATATATTATTAGGAGAACATATTCTTATTGTGAAGTTGTAATTATTCAAAACATAGGTCTGTGATATTTGAAATATGAATTAAATATATTATTTAGAAAGATATACATATAAAATCAATTTTATCGAAAAATATTGTTGTTGCGCCACCGGGATTCGAATCTGGATCTCTTTCCAAATAGGGGAAAGTGCATCATCCATGATTATCCATTAGATGGTTCTTTCAAATAATGGAACGATAAATGTATGTGTCAATAATAATAATTATTATATTACTAACTATTTTATTATATACACGTTTGTCGAATAAATAACAAAACAACAACAGTCCATATAACGTAAAATAGTGGTCGCCATATTCAAAGCCCGCCAGTGACTGCGGTACTGAGTAGGTGCGCAGATACCTACCCGATAGATAATTATGATTAACGTTCGGTCCAATTGTCAACCCATTACGGAGCTTTATCCGAGCTCCCGCCCTTCGGAGCCGGCGCAGCCTCGCGGTGCAGCCCGAGCTCGGCGCGTACGGCCGCCGCACATAGAGCGCACGATACAACGCGGATAATCAAGATCTACGGACAGTCAGCCGCCCGTATATCTCAGTCCGGCCGAGGAATAAAGTTCACTAATTTATTGCCGTCCGGTAAATTGAATTTATGCAAATAAATTTATTATATACGTTGAGCGGAATGAAAAAGTTGTTTTTGAAAAGTGTCACCGGGCGTGAGAGGTGTCACGTGAGCTGACTTATTTATTATATTTTCAAATGGATGCTTAAATTTAGCACATAGCATACAGCGCTTCTAATAAAACCGCATGTTTTACTAATTCACCTGATCTATGAAAAATGTTCATCATTTTTCTATACTATTATGACGTGCTTATTGGTCTAGCAGCTAAAACACTCGTCTAGTGATCCATTGATTGGGGGTTCGAGCCTCATTCTAGGAAACCAGCAAATTAGTTTAGCTTAATTTAAAGGTAGTAAAAAATATCGATGTGATACGTATTCCGTAAATTCGTCTCTTTTATTTATAATTTGAAAAAAAAATGGTATTATACTTTTAAAATCAGCAATGTTATCTTTGTGGTTAAGATTCATATTTTTATTTTTTATCTTTGTTTTATTAACCACTAAAATGAGTTTAAATACATCTACCGGTTTCGAAAAATACCATTTTCTTCTTCATGATGTCATAACTAACTAAAACATATATTGTTTCTTTGACAGAATCTATTTTTAAAAAATCTATTTTAAAAAAAAAAAAATTGTAATATAAAATATATTTTGTAATAAAGTTTAAAGCTAATCAAAAAATTATAAACAACCAACTAAATTTAACTACGAGTCCCATTCTAAAAATTTTTCCTAAAAATTATTCGAGTAAATTTGTATTAAGTAATGATTTGAGTTAGGTACTAAAAAAAAAAAAAAGATTTTTTAAAAATAGATTCTGTCAAAGAAACAATATATGTTTTAGTTAGTTATGACATCCTGAAGAAGAAAATGGTATTTTTCGAAACCGGTAGATGTATTTAAACTCATTTTAGTGGTTAATAAAACAAAGATAATAAATAAAAAAATATAAATAAAAATTATATTAACTAACTATTTTATCATCACGTCCTTTTCCAGTTGCGATTGTCAAAATGATAGTGCGTCACACTCTTCTATTATGACATGTATTTTCTCATGCAAGCTTGCCGATTGTTGAATACTATCTTCCAATAGCTGGTTTACTTGGTTATGTGAAATTATCTGCGGAGGTGCTGGTGGCATCAACACTCACTAATTTGTTTATTCTTTGCTTTATAGGATTTTACACATATACGCATTAAGTAATTCTATTTACATTGCATTCAGTCTACTTTCATTCCTTTTCTACCAGCTCTAAGCATCATTTGAATGCATTAGTGTTGTTAATACATTATATATGATAAAACCACAATAATGTTTAGGAGAATGTCTCCTAAATAATAAAGTTGTATCAATGTGTCCAAAATTTAATAAAAATGAATTGATAATTCTGGCATCTGCTATCAGTTTACTCAAAGGTATTTAAAATTCTGTAAAAATAAAGTAGATGGCTCTTTCAAATAATGGAACGATTAAATATATTAATATCAGAAAGGTAACATATAGGTTCGAAAATTGTCGCTAAAAATATTGTCGCTGTAGCATAGTTGGATAATGCACCTTTCCCGGTTAGGAAAGCGATCCAGGTTCGAATCCCGGTGGCGCAACAACAATATTTTTCGATAAAATTGATTTTATATGTACATCTTTCTAATTAATATATTTAATTCATATTTACAATAATGTTATCAAATATGTACACTATCGAAGAATTAAAGCAAGTTAATATGAAGATTTAATTTTCTTATCAAATATTCGTATTAATTTGCTTTAATTCTACGATTGTGTACATATTTTATATAATTATTGTAGTTTTATCATATAAAAAGTACGTGACTTTTGATATGGCGGTAAAGGTATGTGTGTATCAATTGGTCAGTCTACTATAATATAACGAATAACAGCTCGCTCCGCCCTCTACTCTAGATTATCCTTTACGTGACTTTCGAGACGAGTTTTGAGACAAATCTAAGTAAACCCACCATACAAGTGAAGAGAGGATAGTTCAAAAAAGTATAATACGAGTGTCGGAGGAAATACAAACACTGCGTACCGCGACTGGTACTGTAGAATCTTCAAAAATCAACGAGTATTAGAGGATAAAAGCATTATACCCTCTATCTACTGCATGATAACTAATAAGATTAATTACTTATTTATTAAGGAAAACACATTCTTATTGTGAAGTTGTAATTGTTCAGAACATATGTCTGTGATGTTTTAAATACTAATTGAATGTTTTAATTATAAATATTATATACCTTAAATTAGTATTATTATTTTAACTCGCATTCCTGAAACTGCAAATGTATTTCATGTCAATATAAGTTACTTGCCATACACATATAAAACCTTTTAAATTATTTAAAAATTAATTACCTATCTACAGTACAACAACATGTAAATCAACGTAGGACTGTACTACTTTGTTTTCTATTTGGTAAATGTACCTTCAGAACAAAAAAATCACGTATCAGCCTAATATGTATAATTCAAAGGAATTTGACATTTCACTCTAATTTCCTTTCATATTTTCCTACACATGACATACAGAAGGACATTTGTGTAAGATTAATCAAACTCGGAATTAAAACTAGCAGAACAAATATTCAATTAATAAAAAATATAATGTGCTAAAATTGTAGTCCACCGAGAAGCGAATTAAATTAACATTACAGTAGTAAAGATAGTGTTCGTTCACACCCTACATTACGTAAACATGTTTTAATATAACGGTATTAATATACGTGATCTTCAAAACAAAATATATTATTTACCATAATTTTTTTATCACTTAATCACCGACTTGTTAAGCACTGAATATGTTTTATGTCATTCACCAATACAAATACGTAATATGTTATAGGTACTTAATATTTAATCTGTTTTATCACTTCTTACTCACTATTTTAAATAATTACACTTAAATCATTTGAATTATTTATGAACTAAAACGATAGAATAACATTAATATCCTAAAACACTTGCACATCTGCAAAGTCATGTTATCCAACTGTATTTTTAGTACCTAAGGGACCGTCCATATTTAAAAAGCCATTGCACCCCTAATTCATTCCGGCGTGTTTGCGGAAAAAGGTTTTTGTCAAAACACTTTTATGACCCTCACTATTATATAAATACGTAACAGTACTTTTTTACAGAATCTTAAATCTGTTCGAGATCTTAAAAAAATGTAAAAAAACTCAGGAGACAGGAATTGAAGGTCGTTTTATTGTTTAGTCTGCAGTGAATTGTCCAAGAAATGCTTTTGTTTCATATTGTCTGCGTCAACCCATTCTTTTTGTTGAAAAAGAATTTCGGTCCATTTCTTTGTTATGATCTTCTCGGGAATTCTGTTTCCATCTAACCTTCAAGCCTTTTCCTCTGTCCGGGACTTTTTTAAGGTCCTAAGGTAAAAAAACAATCGTTTTACTTTGTAAAAGTTTGGTAACGAACCTATACGTGCAAATGGATGAGAGAGAATAGTAAGAAAGATATATGGCACAAGTGTTGATGACACTAGAATTAGAGGACGTCCGCGGAAGACTTGGCATGACAAGGTAAACCAAACTGGAAAATGATCCTGTTAGAATTCTCAATAATCGACGGGCTAGCATGAGAAGATGTATGAATGTGGATGAGGTGAGAATTGCGTGTTAGGACAGAAGAGTGTGACGATTTATCCTCTCTGCCTACCCCCGCGGTGAAACGTTGTGACGGTAAGTTAGTTAATAAGAAATAAACTGTAAATGTGTGCCAGTATTGAAATGTAGTGAATGATAGATAGTGTGTAGAAATGTTAATATGGATGAATTTATAAGATTGATAGGTAAGTAAGTATCTATATGCATATTTAATATTTTCAATTTTGTAACTTCAAAATAACTTATTAGTAGACCGAATTTATACCAGTGACATAACTACACCGATGCAGTGCATTGGGGCCCACGTTATAAAGAGGCCCAAAATGTTCGCGCGATACATCTGTTACCATTAATATTTTTGCAAGTATCGGATACTTTTCTCAGTGTTAATAGTAATACAATCTTATATACAATACTTATTTAGGGGACCTTTGTACCATTATGCATTGGGGCCCACGTTATAAAGAGGCCCAAAATGTTCGCGCGATACATCTGTTACCATTAATATTTTTGCAAGTATCGGATACTTTTCTCAGTGTTAATAGTAATACAATCTTATATACAATACTTATTTAGGGGACCTTTTTACCATTATGCATTGGGTTCCAATTTTTTTAGTTACGCCACTGTACAATATATACAAAGATATATGTATATATGTTCATCTACCGACATTTTCAATTTGTGGTCAATTTTCTATGATTGTGTGTAATAGTTTTATCTTATTTTCTATTCGATTAGCTCATATCTGAGCTTATATCTCTAATCGTTTACTACCGCGTGAACTAACTGTTCATATCTTCATCGATCTTGGGCTTTTTTAAAGGCAACATATAGAAAGGTTCCGGTAACTTCTTGATTTTAGTCGGTCGTCGAGTTGATGATCGATATCTCACTCCTCTTTCTTTCACATTGCCGGCAACCGAATCTGCTTCTTCTTGTGCCATATCCGTTTAACAGACGCTGGCTCTCATGTTGGCTATCATGACTTTATTTCTTAAAAGCTCTACAGTAGACTGGCAAAACCATTGTCTCAGGTTCTTCACCCATGATGTTCTCTTTCTTCCAGGACCCCGACTTCCAGCAATCTTTCCCTGCATTATGAGGTACAAGACCTCATACTTTTTCGGATGCCTCATTATATGTCTGAGATGATAAGTTTTCGGATTTTTATTGTTTTAAGTAATTACCTATTTTTCCATATTCATCCTAACCATAACATCTTCATTCGTAACTCTATCCATCCAGTTAATTTTAAGCATTCTTCTATAGATCCACATCTCAAATGTTTCTTCGTCCATGCTTACATTTTACAAAATAAAATCGAGAACACATAGCATCTGACCATTCTCATTCGAAATCTAAGGTTGATATCCAAGGTTGGTAACCGCTAACTTCTTGCAATGTAACCAAAAAGATGCAATAATTTTTCTCCTTATATTATGGATACAGTCTCTTATAAATATATACATTGTTCGTTTTGCAATCCAAGGTGTTTTTAAAATCATGATCTGGACTATTGTTTTACTTTGCTTACTTACCATTACGCCGTTTCTCCGTAGATAGGCAAAGAAAATAGAATGCCACAATCTTCTGTCCTGGCATGCGACTCTTACCTCGTCCACTTGTATAATTTTTCACATGAATCTTCTTCAATTGTTGAAGATTTTGTCAGGACCGTTTTCCAATGTTGGTTTATATGATCGTGCCAGGTCTTTTACAGACGCCCTCTATTCCTGTTGCCTTCACACTCACCAACTCACATCATATATTTTCTTTACCGTTCTCTTCTCGCTCATTCGTTCCACCTGACCAAACCATCTCGCTACAGATACACCCACATTCGCTCCTAATTTGTTTACTCTTAATTGATTTGCATGAACAGTAAAATTTATACAGAATAATCAAACTTATCTTATGAACGAATTATTTTATTTGCCTACGTCTTTCTAAGAATGTGCAGTACGATCCATTATGGTGACATGGCTAATATTTTATATATATCAATATAAAAAAAGTATACCATGGATTGATGATCGAGTGACACGCGCATGCGCGTTCAAGTCAAACGTGTGTGTGTGTGTGTGTGTATAGTGAGCATGAAAATGTCTGTCAGGGGAATATGTATAAGGAGCGGAAACCGAGCTCGGTCTCCTTTCGGTCCGCGTCACTCTCTGAACATATATCTAAAATAATTAGTAATATTGTCAATCGTGAGTATATACTATAAATTTTCACATTGCACAAATAGCGGATTATTCCGGTCACCACATCCAACCCCAACAAAGAACGAATCTGGTAGATCATCATCAGAGCCTACAGCCGACAAGTCGTAACAAATTGGAGCAGGCAGTATAGGGTTTTATCAGGAGATAAAAATACAACATATGGTGTTACACAATTTTCTCGGTAAGATTCGATACGCCTGTAACCAGATTACTCGCAAAACGAGTCTGTCTAGAATTTCACCTTCAATTAAATCAAAATTATAAACTGAACGCTTGAAATTATGCGTAAATTGATGGCTTCACATTTTAGGTACACGTGAGATACTTCCTAAATTACTCACCGACTGCATCTATAATCAATGTCAAATAAATTATTCTCTTGTACAGAATGTTAAACCTAGCATTTACTAAAAACTTGAAAAACATTAATTGCTCGTGGTAGTTACACAAGTTCTTCTGATAATTTATTTAGGAAATATCTACTCAAGTTTAATTATACTCATCTAACTTACATTTTTTTATTCATTAAACTAATCTCATTATTTTATTGATTTTATTCATTTTTCAACTCAGCCAGTGGTGTGATTTCACTTTAGACCCCTGGGGCAGATTTCATTCAACAATTGTATTATTTTATGATAAGTAAACATTATCACTAGCTTGTGATAATGGTGGCTTTTAATAAATACAACATTTACGAATTAGAAATTCAGCTTCTAAATTTTAATAGTCAATTATAATAAGGAATGACTGTTGTTAAATGACCAGAACATTTACTGAGTAAATGTTTAAAATGTTTTTACTACCGATTACATGTGCAAACTAGAAAAGATTTATGATGCTTACGAATATGTATAACATTTTGAAAAAATATGGAAAAATTCAATCAACATTGACGAAGTAATTTTAAGTGCATATTAATACACAATCGACACAAATATAATTCTGTTAGATGTAATATTATGTTGAGATATTTATATTTTCAACAAAACAATGTTCTGATTAATTGTTTATTGCCATTAGAACGAGGACAATTAAAAAATAGGGAGTGGGTTAGTTTCTACTATCGCAAACTTTTACGTTGGGTTGACGAATTTATAGTTACGCCACTGAGCTTAGTAGGACGAAAGGATATTCGCAAAAGGAAGACGCCCACATGATATGTTAAAAAATATTCGTAGGTAGGTAGACCGCATACCTATTATATAGACTTTTCAAAATAATTTCAAACAATAGTGAATGTTAAAATATCACGTTTAAGTCTTTACACAACTCTAAAATAACCTGTTCACGTCGCGCCTGTATGGGTAATAACGGTAATTTACTGCACTTAAGTTAGGGTTAGATAGTTTTCTATGGGGAATGTGAGTCGGGCCGACAATTTGGCCTCCACTCCACGGGTTGGGGGCGATTATCCCGAAACATCCCACAATGGCCGCGAAAAAAACAATATTTTGTTTTTTCCACTAACCTTGGCGGGAACGACTTTTTTTAGATCCTTTTTAGCCTGCATTAGGAAGTCGCTATTGTGTTCAGTGAGAACATTCGAATGCCTTCGAGAATTTCAGTTAAGATATTCTTATCGAACCGTGCGGTTAGTTGGGACGCTATGCCATGATTGTTTTATTGAATTTGTTCATTTAATTATTATTAATGAGACCTGTGTGAAAGACTGTTAAAAAAAAATTAATTCGTTGTGTCAAGTGTCTGTCAATGATTCTACAACGTTAAATTTGACTGTATTTCGTTCCTGCAAGCGAGCAACGAAGCTGTAAGTACTATAATTTGATTTTCCACTTTTTGGCTAATGCTTGTACCACGTAACAAAACTGAAATTATTTTCTGACAATTAACTACGATACGTAGTTTAAATAATTTATTTATATTATACAGAAAATAGTATTTTTCACGCCATTGGCGAAGTTGTATATACTTTTTATACAGGAGCCACTTACATACTTGAATATTAATTTATTGCCAATTAATGCCCGATTGGTACTCAATGAATGTGCAGGGAAACTTGTTCATCTCATGATACATGTCATTCTTCCAATAACTACACGAGACATAAATGAATACGTTTTAAATATGAGTATTATTAAATTTAATAACTGTTATTTGACATCAGTTCACAATTATATGTATGTTCTTTAAAAAATAAAGGACATCTTATTTGAATGTTGAAATAAATCGATTACAATGACATAATCATTAAATGTAGAACATAATATTTAGTAATTTAATCTTTCTCGCATTCATGGTATTACAATTTATAATATATACACCGATAGCTCATATATCAATCATACAAAATTACTTGTATCAATCAGAGATCAAGCCCATGTTTCCTTTGTCACGCGGCTTAAAATTTAAATCACGGAACTTATCTGCGCGTCGGTTCACGGACAAACGTCAAATAATTCTTCCCAAATTCAAAATTTGTTCGTTCGCATTCAAAGTTTTTAAAACGTACAGCCTGTAATAAATATACGGCGTCGCGGGACGAAGCCTGGTTGGTCACGGCATACCACGCTTTTTGAAACACGCCCATAAATTAATACCAACATGCAGATTAAAAAAGGTAAAAAAATTCACCAGCTAGCAATGGTGGCGGCCGTGGTGGTGGCATGTATAAATTTGATGCACACAAGGATGTGAAAACGTCGCGATAAATTCTGCTCGTTATTTATTTTCCGGCAAAAGACTGTTGCTCCAGAATTCGGTCAAGCCGTGTGCCGCGGAACTATATTTGAAACGGTGGCGTAAATTTTCTTTCATCATTTTTTTACTCTCTCGAGAGATGGCGTTGATTGAATCTTTTGAACTCGAATTTTTTATTTATTTTCCGCCGACTCATCCGAATAATTGGTCCGAGTAGATCAAAGAATTTAAAGACGTTAAAATAATGGCAAATCATGTAAAAAAAATAATTTTATATTATAATATGAAAATAGCCTTAGGAGCTGTCATGCCATCTTCTTTGGGGATAGGTAGAGCAGAAAAAATCATACTCATTCTGCATATTTATTAAAAATTTTGAATTTGTAATTTTACCTTATTCCGATTCTAAAAAATAGACGTTGTTAAACTATATAATACTATAGTACTAGTATACTACTATATAGACGTTGTTAAACTATATAATATTATAGTACTAGTATACTAATATATAGACGTTGTTAAACTAAATATATTTACAATTATGATATTTTTTTATAACTACACAACATTTATAAAATAAATACGTGGCTTGTGACAGTGAACATAAACATTGAAAGCAATATAGTATATAAGTAATGATTTGGAATAAGTGAAAGCGATATATACAATGTATTACAAATAATGCACAGCATCTATGACTAATTTCAATATTTTTAATACTTGTTTGAGCATTCATCATCTTCCGATACCTCTGATTAGAGATTGTATGATGATGGTAAGACAGTCAGTTAATAAACTATCTTACCATCACGACATTTCCTGCAAAGATAGGCAGAGGATAGAATACCATAGTCTTCTGTCCTGATATATCACTTTTGCCCAGTTCACTTTCATACATTTTCTCACTCGTGTTCGGCAATTTTCATTATATCTTATTTCTATTTTTCAATTAGTAGATACTTATATTTATTTGTCATATATTTTATTTAATACTTCGTATAAAAAAATATTTTAAAATAAAGAGAACAAAAATATATTAAATGTCGAAAGGGACAAATTTGTCTTAAATTATTAGTACATATCTTATTGGTGCAAGTTAATCATTATATTTTATATTTTCACTGTGATCGAAATAATCACACTTTTTTAACGCAACGAAAATTTTTTATTGTCAAAAAAACCTTAGCATAGAAAGAAAAAGAAAACGAAACAAAAATACAACCTCTTTATGCAAATAAAATATCTATCTATCTATAGTACATAATATTTCTTGATTTTTTTTCACAACATAATATTAATTTAATATAATCAGAGTTAATATCATCCCCTTTTCCTTACAAACAGTACCTTACTTATAAATGCACTAAGATATTAATCTTCGCCAAATTAATTCAAATACCTAGGTAGTATTATAAAAGAACGTATATTAATGATTAAAAATTTATTCTCGCTTGAATTTATAATTTAAGGGTCTACCTGGTTGGCGGGCAGGCCGCTTAATGCCTCTTACTTATTTATACTTAAGTAAATGCATTACATGCAGCCAATTTAAATTGCATCACGATGCAGCCACACATTTATCTCGCTCGGGGCGTGGAAACTGCACGCGAATCGCCGAATACATCCCTGGTGTTGATTTCAAATTGCAATTACAAGTTTTTTTTAAATTAGGTAACTAATATTATTTTAAACAAACGAATGTAGATTACATTTTGTTTTAACAGGCCAACAGATCCTGAAGATTTTTTTGACTAGAAATGGCTTAGGGTTGGGAAGAATTAACCTTTTTTTTTAATGAAATGTTCAAAATCATATTATCAGTTACTGATAATTTGTATAAAATATATGAGGGGTTATTATTAATCAATTTCTTGTAACATATTTAATTCAGTAAATCGACATACTTAAAATATCAATTGCACGCTAGCTAAAGGGCATTCTAAGTTAAGCTTACTAGAGCGTAGTGGTACTTAGATAGATGCTCACACGTGCATATTTGTATTACACTACTGAAATTATTTTTTCTATACTATTTTTCGGACCTAACTCAATAAGTGACTTTCAGAAAAATATAATTTTGGGCAAGAAAAATACATCAAATATGCATCATATATATCAATGTATTACAAGTAGGTATCGTAGACATTAGTAATTGAAATACAACTGCTGCTGATCGCAACTGGAAGAGATGGAGAAGGGGTATCCAAATAACTGCCAAAATGGCTGGGATAAAAACGAGGAGGAAGCAATATAAGAAGTTGATATCGTAAATGATACGACATTAAATAATAACTTGATGTATTTGAGATGTGGATCTATAAAAAAATGCTTAAAATAAGCTGAATGCATAGAGTTACGAATGAATATGTTATGGTTCGGATGAATAAAGAAAAATAAGTATTGAAATAAAAAAAAATCCAAAAGCTTCAATAACTCGAACACGTCATGAGATATCCAGAGAAGTATTAGATCTTGTACCTTATAATGCAGAGAAAAATTGCTGCCAGTCGAGGAAGAATGCAATAATTACATTTTAAATGTTGGTTTATTATATGGTAACCCTAAACAATAATGTGCATAACTTGAGAGCAACCATGTTCACGATGCATCAAGAGGCATTCTTCCCACTGCATTTTGGGGTGCCGTTTTGAATTTAAGATTAAATTAGTTTAATAGAGCCAATTATGTTAAGCTTCAAAGCGAGCAGAGGAACAGAGGTGTTGTGGAAAAGAACAGGTTACTGACCAATTATATATCAAAATATGCATTTTATGCTATGGAGTTCATGGGTCTGGCAGTGAATTTTATCAAGCTCTGAAAAGGGTCGAAAAGGTATTGTTACTAAGAGATGTAAGTGCATTTATGTATACATCTATGAAAATGCCAAGGAAATCTGAATAATTATGTTTTTTATTACCGATTTTTGAACAATTAGTAGAATTATATTTTGGTTTTCGCTTAAATAACTGATAAATTAACATTTTTTTTTATGACTGAATTAATTTTTTTTCGATGAATTTAACCATATACATAGGTACAAACGCACACAACTTAACAGTTAACTTAATAAAAGTTGAGTTAGATTAAACACTTAATTTTTATTTGCATTGCTGGTTAATTTTTATTTTATGTAGATCAGGGATGATTAATTAAAATGTTCCATAATAAGATTTTAATTTTAATATTTAGTTCCATACGTTCATTCTAATCATAATATGAAAATAGATTTTAACGTTTAAAATAATAGTCATGAATTAAATTTCCATTTTTCCATTTCACGCTCTCATCTGTCACTACGTACAAACGGCTCATGTAAATGCTGGAATTTGCACTACATTTTCCACGAGAAATTTTCTTTATTTAATGGGAATTTTGCAATCTCGATTTAATAATACAATAATAGTACAATTTGACAATGTGTGCCATCCTTAGTTAATCCAAGTATCATATAAAATAATAAAAATTAAAGTTACCAATAATATATGGTAGGAAATGATTTTTTTTCTTAATATTTTTTAGGAATGGCTTATATATTTTGTTTGTAGGTAATAATTTTTCTATTTTTTATTCATTGCATTCATTCACATATCACATCAATTATATATGTACAAATAAAAGTACTATTATTATTATTTTTTAGGAGAACACATTCTTATTGTGAAGTTGTAATTATTCAGAACATAGGTCTGTGATTCTATGTGTTCTCCTAAAAAAAAATAATAAAGTTGTATCAATGTGTCCAAAATTTAATAAAAATGAATTGATAATTCTGGCGTCTACTATCAGATTTACTTAAAGGTATTTTGAGATTCTGTAAAAATAAGGTAGATAGCTCTGTCAAATGATGGAACGATTAAATGTATTGATTTCAAAAAAGGTAACATATAGGGTCGAAAAATTGTCGCTAAAAATAATGCCGCTGTAGCTTAGTTGGATAAAGCACCTCCCCCGGTTAGGAGAGAGATCCAGGTTCGAATCCCGGTAGCGCAACAACAATATTTTTCGATCAAATTGATTTTATATGTGTATCTTTATAATTAATATATTGAATTTATATTTATTATTATTTATTCCAACACAATATCACAATCACTTCTACCAAATTTTTAGTATTTATAAATAAAATACACAAATTCGATTGGATAATTTTGCAGAAAAGTTTATTTATTAGCCTAGTAGTAGGTAGGTACTTATATTATTTAAATTTTGTAGAATTTCTCTTTAATATGCATAGATTACATATAAAATATTTATAATACAGTTAACATACAATTTATGCAACCGAATTCCAGCTAATCCTCATATCCGCTATACTAAGTTATCACTTGTCTTAAGGCAGTCTTGGTAAATAAATATTCATTTGCAAGATTAATACCCCAGCCCATTAGATATTATTTACAAGAATACTTTATTGTAATACTTTTTTTAAAATTTTTAATGGTTAAAGTGAATAATGATTACAGATAAAACCATACGTACCTACATGAGTATGAGGATAGTAAACAAACGAAATTAAAACATATTTCGTATATTTATTATAATGTAAGATTCCCCTTCCCTCCCTATATAGTCAGTATCCTTATCTTCTTAGTTTTCACTCTCTTCTACGTCCCTCTATTTCTCGCTTTTTCCCTATATGACGTGTTACATTCAGTTTTAATTTAAGAACCAACTCTAGATATAATAATGTTGGACCAACGGCAAATTTAAAATTATCTGTTTAATAATTATTACGAACTGCAGTTATGATATTACACGATCGATATTATTAAAAGACAAAGACTTCAGATAACACTAGAAAAATTAAAAAAAAAAAAGTTAACTTAGGTACTTAATATATTTATCTTCCTTCACTTGTAAAAACGAATAGTCCATAATGATAAAATCTATAGAAAAATTAGCTTCATTTTCGATTGTTCGCATTATCTTTAGCACTTTTTCATATCAACCGCAATAAATCTACCGTCAAGGATAAGCCAACACCTCTCTCGTGCTTTTAGTGAAGTGAACACAAAAATGTGAACACGACACAACGAGTGCCCAGAGCGCTATCGCCACATACATTATGTACTTGTGTCCGTACCCTCGTACACGTGGACACATGCACGAACCGCAGGGCCGGCACGAGCACTTCGGCCGCCCGGACAAAGTCAAAACTGGCTACATATGGCGAAACCAAATACACAATATATTGCTAGGAGATAATGTAGATGGCTTTCAAATAATGGAACGACAGATGTATTAATTTGAAAAAGTGAAACATGTAGGTTCGAAAATTTGTCATGAAAAATACTGGCGCTATAATACAATTGGTAGTGTACTTTTCCGGATTGGAAATAGAGATCCAGGTTCGAATCCCGGTAGCGCACAAACAATATTTTTCGACAAAATTGATTTTATATGTGTATATTCATAATTAATACATTAAATTAGTATTTAAAACATAATATAATTGACCACCGGAATAAAAATGTAATATCACTCTTTCACGAAAATTGATTAATAATTATAATCTCGTAATAAATTTTTATTTCCATCAACGCCCTTGTGAGCTTTTACATAAGAATAAATTTTTTAATATAACAGTACATTTTTAATTAACATTTCAACATAACAGTTAAAATAAACCTAATATAATTTACGTACAAATATTTGTTGACTTGTTGAAAATAGCATTTAATAATAGATATTAAGGTAGTAGTACTGAATATTAGATTGACTTAATCGATGACAAAGTTGATCATAATTATTTTTTAACATTTAGTAATTTAAAAGATATATATTCGAATGCATCGGCGCCTTTCGTGGTAAGGCGCCCCGGGCAGCTACCCATTTGAGACGCAGGTTACACCTTCACTGATGAACCAAACTGGTATATGTACAAGTATATACATGCACAGGTTTATGTACCTGTATACAATGCAAACATGTAGGATAATATGTAAATCACGAGCGGAGATATCAAGTTTAACATGAGTTATAGAGCGATGAGAAGATTAGTGCAAGTTAGGTTTAAATATGGTTCAGAAATACTTGCGAAGAATTTTTTATAATTTTGTTTCTTAGCTATCTATAATTTATAAATTTTAATATATAACAACATAAAAATAACTATTCTTTTGAACCTACCCAAAGTACACTATTATTATAAAATACTATATGTTTTCTTTTAATATTTATCCCTATTGCAATGTAACATAAAAACACAAACAGTTTATTTTTTAATTTCTTTAATTCGGAACTAGACTTAAATTCCCGATTAATTGCTTACAATGCGAGTATCATACCGCTAGACGAGACAAGAATGCCGATTTATTTGCAGCAATAATAAAATTATGAATTATTTTTATTTATTTTGAGAATTTTAAAATAATTAATAAACATTATGTAGTATTATTGAAAATGCTAAGATCCCCAAAAATATTGCCTAATAGAATATATTATATATGTATTATATATATTAGAATAATTGCCTAGAATAGATTAATACGACTCAGTTTACTCATCATCCATCCATTCATATATTTTTTATAACTTTACATCTTCAATATGGATCTACTTAAGTACTAAAAATATTTTTCTATGTACGTAGTATATATTAATGTTAATTTAACTTTATTTTAACTGTTAACTAAGGAATTACTACGTAACAAATAACATTAATTAAAAACTCTGTGGTTTTACGTGAGAAATAAAACCAGTGTTTGATACAGTTAGTTACAAACATACTATGGGAGAGTTAATTATTCATTTTATTTAGTTTTCAAATCATGTGCTTAAATTCAAAATTAATTTAATAAAATATTCCTCTTTTACAACCTTACACAATGCATTGTCTGAAATATGAACGACTATCTCGTGCAAAATTTACACAATAAATTTTTCTGATTAAGCAACTAAGTAATGTTACAAACCATTGCTAATTATTCTTCTTGTGGAGACCATAAACACCGAGCTGCAGTTCTACCAAATTAAAGCATGTAGAAAATTCACAAAAATGGTATTTTAAAAACTCGCTCAGAAAACAAGGATCGTCAGAGGTTTAGATGGTTTTGATCAAGTTGCCTGTTTTACTGGTAGGGATTTTAAAGTGGGTGTGAAAGAGTCTCGGGTTGGTATTCCGTGGAGAAGTTCCCTTAGTCCTTAGTGCGTGTTCGAACCCGATATATCACCTGTAGAAAGTGAAGCGTGCAACTTGCAATACTAACTCAGCTGTGTGGAAAAACTCGACTAATATAGGAACTCACCTACCAATGTTAATATATCAGGATTGTATGATACGTGTCCCTTCACATACTGCATATTACATATCAAGTAATATAAGTACAGGACAAATCGTGAGTTCCTATATTTATTTTAATAGAAAGTGACAAGAGCCATAAAGTATTTAGTAACTAAAATATACATATAGTCGATTCAATACATGAAAAAATAGGGTTTTTTTTCGTCTTCTTCTTCTTCATTAAGATTTTTTTTGTAAATGCTCGAGTGCTAAATGACACGTTTAGATCTCGTTAATTATAAAGTTTAAAATTTATTAAAAATAATTTTAATGTATTTTGCTGTATAATTTCAGAACATAGATCAAACCAAATATTTTTCGATAGATACATTTTTTCTGTACCTATATTTTTCTAATTAATTAATTAAATTTGTATTCAAAATATTCTTGAAGTATGTCCTGAAATTGCAACTTCACAACAAAAATGTATTTTCATTCAAAATATACCTAAGTTTTATCAAAATTTAATAAAATGGCAACTCTGGCATCTCTTGATATATACATTTTTTCTGCATACCTTTATAATAGATTGATTTAATTTGTACTTTAATTCTTATGTTTTAAAGAACTATTACGAAGATTTAACATCGTAAAATATTAATTCGCAGACTTAAGATTAAATTTGAGCAGATCTCGCATTTCTATTCTAACGATCTCTTAAAAGCAAAGCATCGTAGTGAACTCAATATTTTTGGTTCCTATTGTTAATAATGTATACTAATTATTTTTGTGGTCTTTTACACTAAGTAAGTTGAATAAATGGAAAACTACAGCTATATTAAAACTTATATATTAGCAATGGCAAAAAAGCTATAATGCAAAAAAAAAAAAAAGACAAATGAACGCGTAGACGACAAAAACAAATCATTATTAAAATCAAATTGACAATAACACGACACGAAAGTGAAAAAAGTTCTTAAATATAAAAAAAATAATACATATTTTTTTGCCAGTAGTTAACTGTTGGCAAATATATTACACACCAAGTACATTATTATTTTTTTTGAAGATGTTATTTAAAGGAAAACATTTTTTTATTTCTGTAAAAACTATGTCACGTGCCATGTAAATTGTGTACGTATCTACTATTTGAGTTACGCAAAATGTATTCACGTATGGGAAACCTGTTTATTAAAAATAGGCAATTTAATAAGCATAAGAATGCTGGAAGATTTGTTATCAACCTCTCTACCACATTCCGACAAATACAATAAATAAATATTTTTTAAATTATATATAAATCATTATTGTTAAGAAAACGGTTTTGAACACACCTACATATTATGTAAATGTATTAAATTTCTAGTAGGTATATTCATTCAATAGTTGACGGTTATCTGTATAATTTATGTTACTCTTATTATATTTATCATGATAAAAATACGCACATCACTTAATAGAAATGCGAAGGTTCTCGTCATATACTAATTGTTTTAATATCGCATACGTGATATGTTTATGGCTTACAACTGTTTTCTAAGTAGAGAGTTAATTTTTTTTAAATCTAATGAGTGACGAATAATAATTATTTGTTGATTTTTCTGTGACCATGGCCATTATAAAATATAGCTGACTATGATATTTTGTATGGTTTGCAATCAATCATCATCTATGGATAAAACCATAGGCTCGTTTTTACATTATTTTTTTATGTTTGACATTAAATTAAGTAATAATAAATTAATACAAAAAAATTCGTTGTCTAGCAAATTTTATTTTTTATAACTAATCACACAACGTGAACGTAGTAATAAATTATTATTATATATGATTAATAGTCTAGTGAGTATAATGCATGATGTTTGCAAGGAAAGCGACCTTATTATGAATATCAAGAAAATGAAAGTGATGGTATTCTAGAAGCTGGAAAGCAAGACACCGTGCAAAATACTTGTATATAATGAATGTTTGAAACAAGTAGATGAATTTGTGTATTTAGGAAGTATGTTTGATAGAAACGAAAAGGCTAAAAAAGATATCGAAAGGAGGGTAACTGCAGGGTATAGAGTGAAGGGCCCTTTGAATGGAATAATAGGAGCTGGCAGAAGAGGAACGAAAATAGACTGAATGAAATGAATCGAATGAATCAGGGATCGCATAGCGTTGCGGCAGATCAATTTATGACAGAGTAAAGAATGAAGAAATAAGAAAAGAATGTAAAGCTGATTTTAGTATAGTGAGTAAGATTAAAAAAGGATTACTTAGGTGGTTTGGTCATATGGAACGGGTGAATGGGAAGATAGTGGTAAGAAAGATATATAACGCAAGTGTTACCAGAAATAGAGGACGCCCACGGAAGACTTGGCACGACCAGGTAGACTAGATACTGGAAGATGGTCCTGTTAAAAGCCAGAGTAATCGGCGACAGAAAAGTGTGATCCTCTATCCTATCTGTCTACCCCCGCGAGGATATACTACAATTTTCAAAAATTCGAAATCCATAATTAATTTGTTTTACGCACTATTTTAGAAGGCATCTTATTTCTTTCACTACACGTATAATTACAAAGGAATAACAGAAAAGGAGCAGTGTGCAATATTCGTCTTTAAGATATTAATCTTTAATAACTGGAGACCACCCGCCCGCAACTACCCAACGTACAAAAAAATATTTTAATTGTCTTTGTTCATTTACATTTGCTTGATATCAAGGCCACCAACCAACTCGCTGAAAATTTTGATTTATAATAAGTATCGTTAATTATGAAAGAAATTGAATTCCATATCAGATTGAATTAAGCACGTCGGTTATGCAAATGAAATTAATAATTAGGTGCTTTTATATGCCTTCCATATAATTTTCACCTTGTATAACTTTTAATGGTTTAGTTACTTCCCGCAGGTGAATAAATTTATATCGGTAGGCACGCTGCACTTGCCATTATACATAATGTATACATAATATCATACACCACATTCGATTATTTGCCTCTTTCAATGCATCTAGATAAATGTAGCTCTTAATTTCAAAACTCCATAAAACGGATTTGGGATAATTAGAGTTAATTATGCAGTTTTGTAGAAATTTTTGTGAACTTGTATATATTGCATGTTCAAAATCAGCCTCAAAGCAGACAGGGTATAAGTTGCTATTCCGCCTAAAATGAAATCACGCATGTGATCGGCTGATTATGTGATCATATGATGACATGATCACGTGATCTAAAATCCAGTATGGCTGCCAGAAAGTTATATACAGAAAAAAAATTACATTACAGTATTGTATCTTTAAAAAATGCTGATGTAAAAACAAACATTTTGTACATTTATTTTCAAAATAAACGTTTTCATCCATAACTCGAAAACATATAGTCGTTTTAGGGAGTTTTGGTATCAGGCGCTACAAATCCAGTGTACCTGCCTACTTATCAATAAATGTCATTTTAGGTTATGGTAAGTACTTTTTTCAATTAGTGTTGAAATGTTAGGGGCTAGAACGCCATACTATTTAATATTGACTCATATTCTCGCTCACGCACATTATTTATTGTGGTTCCCAGATCCTCTGTTTACAGTATATATAAATTAGATTAATAAGGTTATTAAAGACAATGTAATGATTCAGATTCGAAAGTAAATGATATTTAAAAAAAAATAGCTATATTGATTTGTCATGGCACTGTACTGTCGGCCACTGACGAATCTGTTGCTAGTGTATATTTTTTATTATTTAAATATAATAGTACATAGATTTGTTTAATATTGAAATATTTTATGGATAGGAAATGAAATAATATTAATTACATCTAAATATCACCAAAAATTTACGGGTAGTTTTAAAAATGGTTTAATATTAATTATTATCGATCTGTTTGTAGATTATTTAACTGTGTTTATTAAAACTACTTAATGAGTAGTATAAAATATCAACCAATTTCGGAAAACATAATTTTCTTCTTCAGGATGTCAGATTAACTAACCATAAAACATATACGTCACATTATTCTAATGTTTAAAAAATAAAACTAATTTTAAAATTTTCATTTAAAATAATAATTATTTCAAAAATTAACCTAGGACTCAACTTAAATTGCTATGATGATATAAGATGTGCAAATTGACACAAAATTACTAGAAACGACTATACAAAATTATTAGAGTAGGACATTTAGTTTAATTTAGTTGGTTATTTTTAATATTTTGGTTAATTTTACATGCTTTATTTATTTCTAATGATTCTAAATTATTTAATTTTTGACCAACATTATTTATTATGTATGTAAAGGAGACAGACAATCATGAATTTTTATCAAAAGTTTGATCATTTTCAAATAAATGATAGGAAAATTCAGAAAAACCATTACTATTTAAACACCTCAAATGCTATTTGACACTTATGTTAAAATTTCGACAATTAAATAATAAACGAAGTTAAATAATTTATAAAAAATTAACGTAATAAAATACAAAGTACAATTATTATTCGTCAACTGACGTCAAGTGCATTGTTGCATTACTCTCTAGCGTGAAGCGGTAACTATAACTTTGTATATAGCTTTGCAGCATATAACTTTGTCATTTCTCACTTAGATAGCGCTCACGCATACATTGACGTGTATGGGTACACATCGCATTATTGAAGTGCCTTGACCAAAACATCGACTTGTAATATCTTGAGACATCAAGAAATGTATCAGATCTCATCATTAAGGCAAAATTAAGCAGAATTAGCAAAAGAGGCCCTGGAAGATGGAGAACATCTTTGCTGAAGAATTCGGGAAATTTCAGGCTGTTGCAAATGACATAATAATCGCCAAGATGATCGCTAACATTCATTAACCAATGAAAAACATTGAAAAAATATATAAAAAGTAGCGTTAATAATTAGAGGTTGACAATATCCAAAATTACAATTGGGCTGTAAATTATTTTTAAATTAAGTGGTTTTTACAGGTGACTTTTTGAACTCCAGGAATTATTTATAAACTAATCTAGTGTGTCATTGATCATACTAATATTTATTAAAAAATAATATAATAATATTATAGGTAATATGGATTCGGAAAAATTTAATATTTTTTTATTTATTTTTAACATGCAGATTATCCACAAATCGTTATTGATCCTGATAGATACTTTCTGCATGACACTAAGGTACAATGTAAAAATATTTTTAAATGATTAGGGGAATGACATGTTACATAATACGCTTTTTTGTGGTTAAAATAATAAAAATAAAAAATATGTTGGAAATTAGCAATTGACGAGAGTAAACAATATATTAAAAACTACCAGAATATGTTAGTACACAAGCACGCGAGATCCAAGATCGACGATGTCTGATCACGTGACATGCGACAGTTCTTAGCGTCTTTAGATGTACTTATATTAAAATATGAATTAAATATATTAATTAGAAAGATATGCATATAAAATCAATTTTATCCAAAAATATTGTTGTTGCGCCAATATGTTGCACATCTATTATATTACACGTTCGAGTGACAAATAACCATAATTTCACTTTTAAACTAAGCCTGTAATGTAAAATATATCCAAGTAAGAATTAATGGGTAAAATCTCACTGTAGTAATTTAAGTAAATAAATAATATTTTAACATCTTCATCTCTAATTTACAACTAAGTAGGTATTTATTTAATTATATATAAGAACTATAATTAAAATATTTTCTCGATTTAAAAAATGTAAAACATGTCCAGTTTTGGATACGTATCCCTATTCCCAGTACTTCTGATACAAAAAAATTGTTAAAATATTCCATCATATTTCTTATTATGTTTGTTAATGTAACAGATAATAAGCATAATTATTCATTAGATTAATTTTTAATATTTGTATAAATGTTATGTTATTTAGATAGTCTACGCGCATTAGAAACATCCTCATTAAAAAAAAACTTATTCAAGTATCTAATTTCTAGTCACCCCCTATTCTCTTTGAAATTAACTCTGATCACCCTCGCCTGCCAGTTGGACCGATGAACCGGCGACAAAATATGGCCGCAATCAACCAACTCACGTGAAATGTTTATGGCGCGCGCTCTCTAAAGGGATTTGTTGTTTCTACCGTCATCATCATCAGGTACAATTCCGGACTGATCACGCCCGGGTCTATTCTGAAGCCGAGACGAATTATTTACTCTAGTAAATATAGATCGTCTGTCGTCTATCGTCTGTGCCCGCCAGCGATGAAATACGTAAAATAATTTTCAACCATTTTCAATTGCTAGGAATTCGAAACATTAAAAAAAAAATTTAAACAACCTTTCTCTTTTGAATTTCGTTAAAGTTTTGCACAATTTAATGCACCATAAATAATAATATAAATTCACGTCAATTCTTTTTTTAATGATACATCCGCTTCACATAATTTGTTTTTATATTAAAAAAATAAACCTAGCAATGATGCTAAGTTAACGAAAGATCGTAGCAGAAATTTTTGTGTAGTATTATAAGAAGACAGGTACCTACGTAATGTACCTACTAAATCATAAGAAATGTAAAATAATATAAACTGTACTATGGTTAAAAAGCGTAACCGCAAATGTTCCATGAAAGGCAAAATTCGATTGTCATGCAATATTTGATATATTTACAATTTTTATATAAAATTTATTTTGCAGTGAGAAATCGTGATTTGCAGGTAGAACCTTTTTAAAAGAACTATCCTATAATATACATACTATATAACAAATATACAATATAACTATTTAAAAAATATATTATTATATAATATTAATATACACTATGACATAGTGTAAAGGTCAGCGTACTTCCCCGGATAGAAAGGGTTTGAATCCTGGTAGCAACAAAATATTTTTTCAATAAATTAATTTTATTAGTATATCTTCCTGATTGACACATTTAATCCGTATTAAAAATAATCTTTCGCGTAGGGATTTGTTCGCGGGAAAAATATATATAACAGTGAAAAGCAATTAAAAATGTTTGAACCTTAATCCGAATGTATCGAGAGATAGCCGCAATATCTATTAATGTTTTTCACCGAACGCGTTATTAAAGATTAAACCCGATAGTGGACGGCCTCCGTTTAACACGTTCGTACCTCGAGCAATTAAAATGCAAATTTGGTCAGCGCGGTTACGCCGGTCGCTTAAAAATTGAAATTATCAAATTACCCACCGGTGAAATGATTTCTCCGCCGACAAATGGGCCTTTTCGGAAAATGTCTCGGAGCATGTAACAAATTTATGTAAATTCTGGTCAAAATTACGACCTCCGAAAACCAGGGGCCTCTGGCCTTTGTGCCGGAGTTTTGAAAACACGAGGCGACATCGTCGGCGAGGAAAGTAAAGCGATAATTTACCAAAAAACTTAGTCCGGATTTGGCTCACGCAAACGGGCTTTATTTAAATCCCCCACACACGCCTCAGTGCTTAAGAATTACGAGGGAGAAACTTTTCAGTAGTAGCGGAAAATGAATTTTGAATCAGCCCGATGAGACCACGTTGGAAAAATCCCGAACCAGATAGCGGCCGATTGCGAAGGAATTTTTCTGTGTGCCTACAAAAATGTCCCCTTATGAATATTTTCCGTATGGCCTAGAAATATTGCGCGATAAAGATTTAGAAAATATTTTCAGGGCCGTGATTACGAGAGGGGTTTTCATTATTTTCCGTTTGAAATGTTAAGACCGTAAAAATTTATTGACGAATTTTGATTGTGCGGAATGTATTTATCAAATATTATTTTGAAAGCGAACGTAATTCAACTTCGTATTAGAATGTAGTCGATTGAACAAATAAAGGTAATAAGGTAATATTGGTAGATGTCCACATGAGATTGTGTTAAGAAAGCTTTTTTTTAGTGAACTAACCTAATGTTAAAAAGGGTTGGGTTAGGTAATACAATTTAAAAATAAAATTCTACTACGTAAATAATCATATTAGTGCTTTTTGGAAGTAATGGTAGTAATTGTAAATACCTACAATATAGTACTACAGTATTACCTATATTCAGATCACATAACAAATAAATACTAAATACAGGGTGAATATTGTGTTCCAGGCCGATGTTGTATTTGAATAACTAGAAAATGAAACACAATTGTTAAATTTGTTTTTGATTTTAATTATTACAATTATGTATGGAATACGACATTGGGCGCGTGACCGCCTCTGGCAGCGGCACACATGCCTGCTCCTTTAACCATATTTTTCATATCGCACACTTCGCGTATTATTTCAACAATTTTACTCCGAATACTATCTTGTAGCATCGGAATTGTTGTTAGCTTATTGGCGTAGACCTTTCCTTTCAAGTACCCTTACAGGAAATAGTCAGGAGGTCAGTCGATATTACCACTTTTTGACATTATGCGGCCGGGAAAAATTTCTGGCAAAAATTCAAGCGTGGCTCGGGTTATGTGTAAGGTGGCACCGTCCTATGTTGCAAGATTAATCGACCCAATTCGGTTGCCAATAAGTTTTCCAACATGTGACGATAGCGATCACTGTTAATGGTTACAGCATTGCCATTATTATTTAGATAAAATATTAGAATAACTTCAACACGTTGTTGAGGCGTTAGACTCCATTATAACTTGTAATCAACTATTCCCTACGACTACTAAATGCAAATTGACAAATATAAACCAAACCAAAATGGCGCTCGAACAAAATCGGCCTGGAACATATTATTCACCCTGTAGAAGCGCCATATTCCGTTTTCATACAATACTCGCGATGCACCTAAGGTAGGAATTTAGAACAAATAAATAGAATCAGTCACAAATTTAAACAAGTATATTCTTAAATGATAATTAGGTATATGCAATTGATAGATTGAAATTGTTTCAACCGCTAGATTTTAATATGACAGCAGGGGTATAAAAGATTAATCAATGGTGTGTTTGTATTTTTTAAATGTTTATTTTTGTATTCCTGATAACTATAACAAATAACCTTAGATAGTTTTGTATATCCTAAATCAACTCTACCTGCTAATCTCTAATGTTTTACATGCTGAAATCACGAGATTGCTCGAAAAAATTCATTTTCACTGAATTCAGTATTACTTCCTAAAATATTTTTTTGATAAAATAATACTTGTGTTTATAATATACCATCCCACCATTATGATGTACTAATGTAAGAATTGATTAAGAAACGGCCGACAACCCAAAACGGCTTGGCACGATCTAGAATAATGAAACTATATTAAAAAAAAAATCTCTACAGGGTCGGGCGGCGGAGAGGACAAAACTTCACTTTCTTCTATTCTAATATACCAATCTTGTCCTCGTTTACTTTCATAAATATTCTCACAAACGCTTGAAGACTATTAAAATGTCAATATCTGATAATATTAAATCTTTCACAAACGTCATCTTACCTTGAACACGCCTCATGTATTTTTTCTACTATCGATCCTAACCTTTTATTCATTCTATATATACAGGGTGTAACGAACCTAGTCCACAATATTTTATGGGCGGATACCTAACTAAATTACGAGTCGAAAATGTTCAACGGATATGTGCCTAATTTCACCATGTCGGAGATATAAGCATTTAAAAAAAAAAGTTATTTTGTGATTATTTCGATTAATTGTAAATTTTTGATGATGGCTATTATATATTGAAAGTCATCGAATTTCGAGCGACTAGACTTTTTTTTGTTAGATGATTTAGGGCCTGAAGCAAGTATATATATTAATAATTTTACAATTTCGATAACATTTATTTCAAACTACGTAGACTTCAAGCTTAACACGATTTTGTAAAAATTTCATAAAATAGAATTTCCCGTAACAGTGCAGAATTTGCACATATTTCTTGAACATTTTCACCGCATAACATAGTCAGGTATACATCCACCCATAAAATATTGTGTATTAAGTCTGTTTTACCCTGTATATACCTATATAGGTAATAATATATATATTATTATTTAATTAAATTAATCAAATAAAAACACGAAAATACTTAAAAATGCGTAATATTACTTTCAAAATACTTTGCAATTTATTTAAGATGTCGCTTGTTGTCGAGTAAATCTAACAAATCTAGTAAAGTGGTCTAAAACACATAATCGCTGACATTTTGTGTCATCATTATTCGTGTTGGTTGTGTTCTGGGATTATGGCAGGGTCATTGAGTCGTTTGGGTCATTGCGGCGTCGTAGAGAAGGTTATTAGAAACTAGAGTGCGGACCTCCCACTCGTCGGATCATCACAAAGAACTGAGGGCAATGATTTGCAATCAACGTCATCGCTGCAGTGCTAGAATAAGAATAGTTATTTGTTAAAACAAAAACTTTTGCAGACATTTGTAAATGACTAAAAATCAATAAATTACAATTAAAATAATATAATTGACTCAAGGATCACAGATTTCATTTTTAATATAAATATTTTTTCTTATAACTTCGGTTAGTCTAGTCAAATTGTAAAATATTCATTATTTTAGCATGAGTGTGTGAATTTCATATAAAATAAATAGTATTTTTACTGTTCATTGACATTTTTATAATAACCTTAATATAATCATTAACCTTAGCAGTGTTAGGTCAATTAACATATCAATTACATTTATTTATAATTAGAATATATTTTTATATGGCATGCAAAAGGTGTCGCAAGACTTTCAACGCAAGTTTTTTTTTATTTATTTGAAATTTTTACAATTTTTTTATAATATGAGTTATTAATTAAGTATTGTACATTATTAAAATTACATGTTTTTTATTCGCTTACCTCTTGTGCTTGGAGAGGAAGATTCACTCTAATAATTTTATATAGATGGTTATTATTATTTGTAGTCTATAATTATTTATTATCTATTTGTGTGCTTCTGAAGTGTTTTATAATATTATTTATTTTCTAATTATGTGCTTTTGAAGTGTTTATTTATTTTATTTCTAAGCTCTTTTATATTTTTTATTTCTTTAATTTGTGTAGGGAGGCTATTGAAGTTTTTTTTATCCCTAAATATATAAAATTTTGCTTGTATGGTGTTAATATTAATAGTAATTAGCTAATAGTACAGCACACAAGAAATGCAAAATAAATGGATAGGTACATTCAAAAGTAATCTATGTATCTAAAAAACATTTTTCGAATTGGATAGCTTTACATAAATTTTGGTGTCAGCCAGAATCCCACATTAGGAAACATTAATATCCATTTTCACCACTGTTGAAAAAATTACGAACCAAAAAACATGAATGCCAGAACGCGTGGGATGGGATGTCGCGGCCGTAAGTCATGCACTTACATGGGCGAGCAAGAACTGAGCTCTAATTTGAATTTATTCGATTCATGTGCACTCAATTTTTTTTTCTCTTCATCTGCATATTAAACGAGATCACTTTTTCTAAACAAAATGTAGTCACTCAGTCAAAAGTAACTTAATATCTGATGCCACAAGTCATTTTACCCGCATCAAAAGACAACTTTTTGACAACTTGCCGCATTACTAGCATATAGATTGTTAAATATTTATCTTTTTTCAACGTCCGTTATAGGATTGTCCTAAGAGTGAGAATCTCAACGAATTTGGTCACATGATTTGCACGCTCGCCAAACACAATATCAAGCATCGTTGTATGAAGAAAGTGAAGTGGTGGTCAAATATTATTGCGTTATTCAAGTATTACTATTACCTATAAGGTTTATTTTAACATTAATTTAACCTATAAAAGTATACATTAATTGCTATAAGATAATATGATACTAGATAAACTTGATCCGACTCTAAACTCTGTTTTAACTAACTAATTAACTTACTTTCACAATATTTGGTTGCAGACCACCATACCCTTCTGTCCTGATACAATTCTCGCCTCATCCACATTTATACATCTCATACATGTTCGTTCATTATTGAGACTTCCAAGCCAAGTCTTCCGCAGACATCCTCGATTTCTGTTACCATCATATATCTTTCTTACTTTTCTCTCCCTATCTGTTCCGTCAATTAATGTCCAAACCACTTAAACGATTATTTTTTAATTCTATTCACTATGCTAAGATCAGTTTTCTCTTCAATTTTGTTAAATTTTATTTATCTCTCATTTGTTTAATAGAATTTTTAATAATAATAAACAATGATATGTCAAAAAGTGAAACATTTAACAAAATCCTTTTTTAAATTATAATGTCCCAAACTTGAGTGAGGTTACTTGTAGGTGCGCACTAATTTCTCTACTGAGCTTCCATGTCATTTAATATATAAAATTGAACGCATAAGATTGTGTCTCCTTTCGTGTGTCATGGCGTTATCTATATATCACCTTGACTATAGTCATCAATTAACTAAGCCATCTGAAAAATCTGGACCAAGTCTTTTAGCCACAAATTTTTCTTCTCACAGTACATCAATTTCTTTCAATCTTGCCGTGCGTGATTAGACGTTAGATGTGACATTTTTTGTAAATGTTAAAGATATTGTAATATTCGGTAAATTTTATGTATGCATCCGAAACCTGACATCTTAATTTAAATTTGCAATTCTACGTCTATATGTCGCCTTAAGTCATTTCCCGTGTTGTTTATTAAAAAACTCAACACTTTTATTTACAGATCACAAAAATTCTAGCATCTCGATGTACCTACATAAACCTTAATTAAACGAGCGCGATTTAATAATAAAAATATACATATACCTTTTGATACATATTTATTAGGTACCTACGCACGTACTTGAACACACCATGAGGTAACTGCAAACCTGTTTAATTTTAAACGACTATTGTATATTTTAATTTTCACAACTAAACTTTGTACTCCACACGCGTTGAGTTATTTTCATTACTATAGCTCCGAGATAGACTACAATACCGTATTTAGTTTTGTTGTCATCTGTTGATGAGATGGACTACACCTCTTGAAACTACAGTAGTGACAATAACTCAACGTGTGTGTAGTACCAACAATATTTAGTTTTGAAAATAATCATGTTACACCACGAAGTAACCACCATATCAATTAATGACTATTATATATATATATATATATTTATTATTATTATACACGCCCTATTCAGGCATTAACATAATTTGTACAATATTAAAAAATTTCATCAGAAGTGCAATACACAAAAAAAATAATTATATAATATCAGGATGTTTTTTCATAATCAAAATAATAAATAAAAAAATGTGAAGTAAAGCAATATATATTATGTGATCTATCTTATTTATTCATAATATTATTATAAATTCAAAAGGCAAAAATTTTATTTTGTAAAATTTAACAATTGTGATGTTTATAAACTTAGTTACAATGATTGTACTGCTTTTTATGTTGAAAACATAGGTCATAGTATTATATTTGAGATATTTAAATAATCATGGTTTCTCAACATTTTCTAATAATCTATTGGAAAATGACGATAATTCAGATATTCAAATTATATATTTTCCTTGTAAACAATGTAATTAAAATAACTAAATTTAGCCTTTTAACTGGCAATTCTATTTGAAATGAATGGGAGACACCACATAGGGTAAGACTAGACTTTAAAAGACTAGACTTATCTATCAAAAGCAGGGACTTGTCGTCCACAGATGGCAAAATGATTTTAAAATATGACTTTAATCCCTGCAAGTATGCAAGGTCCAAAAGTGTGTGTTAACACGTCTATAGCTTGATGGAATATACAATGTTTAACGTTTCAACGCGTTCATGGCATTTAAAAGGTTAACCACCAATCTAATCCTTAAAATGTTTCCAATAAATTTCCACATCTCTCATCATCATACTATTTTTTAATATTTTAAGTAGTCGGGTACCTACTTGTTATTTTTAAATATTAAAAAAAATAATATCGAATCTTTTAAAGAAAATACAATAATTTGATATTTAGGTTTAGTTTATGATCTCCCGGATAATGGGGATGAAATTTTCCCAAAACGGTTGGTTTTTAAAAAAAAACTCTCGTGGTGAAATACAATTCTACTGTATAAATGTATTATTTTAGTACATATTAAATATATATAGACTTGAGTGATGAAATTTAATTTTTTCCCCCGTTACCTACTTCACGTCGTCTTATCAGATGAAATAGATCATTAAAGAAATCATGCAAGTTCACGAAATTTCAGCTCAATTTACACGAACGTTAATTCCAGCGTGGTCCAACAAAAAAACCGTTCTCAAATAAGTCCCAAGTCGCGCCCAGCATGTGTTTCGAGTAAAAGCTCTTGGCCCGTGCTACTTTTGATCCCCTCCCGAACTTTCTGTTACTTGTTTTGGTCGGAAGGGCAATGACCTCGCTGAGGTGGAGATGTGTGAGTGCAGAGGTATACTCAGGAGTCTTGGAGTTAAAATACTCACTCAAAATATAACTAGTGAGCCAGGGTGAGTAAGTAGTAGACGAGGAGTGTAAATCTCGTGGATTGGAATTTTTTTTTTTAATATATTTTCGAAATCCATGAATTGTTAAGAATGCTTGTGATAAGTACCTATGTAGGTTTATCATATTTAAATGGTTCGATTTTTTCAAATCATTCGTTATAAGCCAAGCATCATCGACTCATATAACTTGTGTTCAGAAAATAACCCAGTTTTAAACCTAATAGTAGAAAATATTGATAAATATTTGCGGTTAATTTACGCCTGCGTTGCTGTCACTTACTTAAAGTTTTTTAACTATTTAGTATCTTACTTACCATTTTTACATATTACAATGTGAGAAGGTTTAGCTCAATATATTTTTTAATATTCAAATAAAGTATGTCTGTTTCTAAAACAGAATACACATATTATAGGATACTTTTACGTTCGTTGTCTTTAATGCATCATTAGCTAAGCAGTTATTTTTTTCGCTCGAAAAAAATTAATGTGATGGTTTGGCGTTCTATCTGTTACGATCTATTTTCAGGAGAAGGTGACGCCATACTAAATAAATAATTATATAAAAATTAACAAAGAATAAATTATTAAATTAAAATTCGACCACACGATCGTTGTAGGTATTAATAAAACTTACTCTTTTATTGATATTAAAAAATAATCACTCACAAGAGAGTTATTTTAAAAGAATGCTGAAATCATTATTTTTAATCATACAATAAAAATAGCCAGCCATTACTTTGCCGAGAATTTGTCACGTTGAATAATTATAATATTTTTTGTGTCACTGAATTTGAGTAAATATCCACTTGAGGGAATGTGTGGGTATGTGTTTATAATGTCAACATTTCTTTGTTGTTAAGTAGTGGCTGTACCTACCATATATTGTACCAACATGTGTGCGTGCATTGAAGCTTCCTAAAATAAATGTTTTTTACTTGACGATAAATTTCTTACCATTAGCTACTTATTTATTTCCAACAAATAATTCTTAGGACATTTTGTGAATTATTTTTACTTTCTAAGTGGATAAGGAGGCAGACATCACGTGGGTTGCATTAATTTTAAAATGTATATAAGAACACACCGAAGATATATTTATTTAAATAGCGAAAAGTGTGATGTTTGTCATTTAATAAGTTATACCTTAAAAAACATGATACGTTTATTTTTCTCACATTATCGATTATATATAGGTATCAAAATTTATTTACAAAAAATATCTTAATCAGCCAAAAATATACGAATTTAGGTGCGATAAATTTTTCCCCGTACTGAGTAGGTAACTTATATAGTAATAAATAAATTACAATTTTATCACAAACTATTATTGGCAATGTTAAAGTTTACATGCGCACATAGAATAATCACTATCAGTTTTTCACTATCGTAATCAGTGTTTAATTATTTTTTTCAAATTTCTAAATATTATCATAAATGTAGTTTTTTTTATTTTCTATGATTTTCTATTGTATTATTAGTAATACTTAAGATTGATTGAAAATGCTTTGTATAAGTATATTGTATAACATATTCCAGTATACCTAATAGTTTAGAGCTACTATCACTAGACACTAGACCAACAAGCTTCGAGTAGTAGTGGTTTAGACGCTGTCCTAGTGATTTAGTGGTCGGGGGCTCGCGCCTCATTCTAGGAGACCAGCAAGTTAGTTCTACTTTAATAGTACAAGCGTTTAGCTTAGTTTAAAAATAGTAAAAATATTGATGTGACATATATACGTGTACGCATCTTTATTTTTTATTTAAAAATAAAAAATAAAGATGCGTACACGAAGTATTATCTTAATTTGTGAACTTTTTTTATTAACCACTTATTAAATTAAAATACATCAACCGGTTTCAGACAATTTAATTTCCTTCTTCAGAATATACTATGATCTAACCAAAACCATATATATCATGTTATTCTAATGTTTTTAAAAAATTATTTAATCACCATCGTTACAATTTGAGGTAGGTACTAGATTTATTTTTAAATAATTATTATTTTATTTCAATTTGTTAACTTTGTTTTATTAACCACTTATTGAATTTAAATACATATACCGGTTTTGAATAATATCTTTCTCTTCTTCAGGGTGTCAATAACTAATCAAAAACATATGTTAATGTTTCTTTAACGGAATCTATTTTAAAAAAACAATAATTAATATAAAAATAAATTTAGTATCTTAAATTGTTACTTGATACAAAATTACTACAATAATTTTTAGAAAAAAATTTTAGAATGGGATTTGTGATTAAATTTAGTTAGTTGTTTATAAATTTTTGATTAGTTTTACACGCTTTATTTATCCCCAACGATTCCAAATTATTTAATTTATGACCAATACCGTTTACATGCAAAATTGATAATCCCAATTTTTTATCAAAACCGAGACCATTTTTTATCAAATGATTAGAAATTCTGAAAACCCATAATTGTTCAAACATGTCAAATGATCCTTTACTCTTATATTACTTGTATTTTAATTCAATAAGTAGTTAATAAAACAAAGTTAACAAATTAAAATAATGGATCTTAACCATAAAGTTAATTTTGCCAATCTTAAAAAAAATATTAATTTATAAAAAAATGTAAATTCTTTGTACATTAAGTATTTGTTTAAAGATATTATATAAATTATTATAAAGAAAATTAGTACTAATTTTTCATCAGAAATCGAACACATGAATCACGGATCACTTAGTTGGTAAATGATTTTCCCCTAGACCACGAGTCTTTTCTAAAATTAAAATTTAAATATAAAGTTACGGATTATTTTTCATAAAAGAATATCAAATTCCCGATTTCTGCGCAGCTCCGCGATAGGTAGGTATTAAAAAAAAACACATTGTTAAAAGTTTGTCAAATGAAAAATTGTACCAACGTCCTCAAAAAAAAAACACAAATATAAAATCTATTCAAGATTGATGGGGAGCCAAAGACCAGATGATAAATTATTATTGTAATGGCCGCCGCGTTCTATTTTTGAATGAGCCAATAAGCGCGCCGCTATGGCCGTCGGCAACTGCGCGCTGGTTGGTCGAATGCCGCCGCCATTTCACGGGAATTTTTGGCCTAACCTCGAATATTTACAATGTGGAACGTTACAATTGTCGTATTATTTGTATATTTGGCGAGTTGCGTGTTGTAACGGGTCGTGACATAGATGGACATTGAGAAGTTTAAATTTTGCTTTTAATAAAGAGTGGAAATGTAAATACCTATCGGCAGGTACTTAAATATTTTTTAGTTTTATTTTACGAATTTCATAACTTTTTAATGTGTTTAAAAGTAATACAAAAAAGGTTTTTTTTTTGGTATGGAAATAAATAATGGTTGAAATTTTTTTTTAACAATTTGGTATGTTTAGGTAGTTTTTTTACACATATCTGCCTGTATAAAAAAATATAGCACACATAATACTGTATTTGCTTTGTCTATGTGTTTAAATAGGTCATTTAGTTATAGGTGGCTCTTATCTTCTTTTTATTTGATGATAATTATTTTTATTTATGTACTAATTATCATTTTTTACAAGTGCTTAAGTACCTTCATTATTGGCGGCATTTAATATATTTACAAATAATAATTCAAATCTTTGTTATTATTTTATCTCAAAAATACATTATTTTATTGATTGACTTGTTTGAAGTATTTTTCATATTCATAACAGTAATAGAATATATGGATATTTCAATAAACTTATCATGAAAATTTAGGGTAGATATCTATTAACACAACCTACTTACTTAATAAATCGAAAAATAATCTGTAACTTAATTACAAATCAAACATATTTTATAAAACTGAAAATTAACATTCCTCATTCTTCTAAATATGTAGGTACGAATCAATACTGGTAAGTATGTAGAAAAAAAAACCATTCAATTAGGTAATACTAAAATATTATACTGTAAGTTTTCTGTTAAAAAACATTAATTTTCTTAACCGTCAAAGATAGTTTAAACATTATCTTCTGGGGATACACCACCTCCAAATTAAATGTCAAATAACTAAGTTTTCAGCCATCGTTCGATAGATCTATTTTAATTTTTTCTATAGATTTTTTAATTTATACCTACTCCTTATCATAAGTTTATTCGCAGAATAGCTCCAACGATCATTTTTTTAAATTTATTCAATGAGTATCGTAAGATTAACTTAAATTTAACCAGACATACTGAAACAACGCCATATTTTACCGATAGATATCTAGGTTTCAATATACTCAAATAGTTTTTTTTTATTAAAGGCTCTAACGATGCACTGTGATAAGTATAAGATACGTGTATTCTTTAGATCCAAATGAGCTGTCCACAATATAAAATTCTGGGAGATAAATGATAATTAATCGAGAGAATTTTAGATTAAGGCGCGATAATAATTGTGCTACTACCAAATTAGATATCTATCTAATTTATTTTATTTTTTATAATTTACAGCTACGCTTACAGCTTATCTTGTATGTATGTATGCACGTATGTATGATTTTTCACGGTAAGCAAATGTAGAGTGCCTAAATGCAGTTTATAAGTTTGCACCGGTTCGGGCGAACCTGTTGTCAATGTTTAATTCGTCTCGCCAAACCGTTTGTTGCCGTTTGTAGTAAATCGAGGGTTGTCCAAACATGTTATATCTTGTGCTATTCTTTTGAAATCTTTCTTAATGTATTTAAAACAGAATAAATGATATAGGTAGGTACTTATCGCGGTCAACATAGGTATCTAATAACTAAAAATGTATTTATTTTTTTATGCGGGAGGGTATATGAGTGACGTCACCAATAAAATATAATAAACATTAACATTAACATACTGAATCTAATAATTTGGCCAGATCCAGGGGCGTGTAGGTACTCTATACTTTATTTTTATTTTATTGAGGGACAGTGTAAACGTATTATAACAAACACAATAACTATTTAACATATGATACTAATAATGAAAATCCACAAAAATATTTAGATACATAGGTATGTTTAAATGCAGAAAATAAATAAAAAGAGAAAAAGAGGGAGAAAGGGTGGGGAGGTTGCAACTATTGTTGCGGTAAAAGAAGAGTAGGATGTGTTTATAGGTAGAATGATTGGCCAAAATTGAGATTGTGGTGCTTCATAAAAAGAACCCTTTGAGCGTAGTAAGGCTATGTTGAAAAAGTAAATTTCTTTAAATTTCTATGTTATTTGCATGACCGATGAATGATATAAAAACAGTTGTACATAACTATATTTTTTGCAAAAAAATGTAAATTAAATATTTATTAGATATAATATATATTGAGTACGTTAATCTACACGAAAATAATTTAGTTCTCATGTTAACGTGTTAATTAAAACCGTATAACTATCGGAAGAATTTAAAATTGACAAATAAAGCTGCGCATGTGTTTTTTCGCAAAATCTGTCCCTAAAATACTAACTAAACGCAAGTCTCGCACAACGCGGTGGTCTGAATACACGTCTTCGCTTTAACAGACGTGTTGCAAGACGCCGCAAGTGTGCCATTGAATTGGACTTGACTGTATGCATTCCAATACACTTTAAAAGAGGTATTTTATATTATGAAAATTTTAGTTCCTTTAATTAATAATTTTAAAAACTTTCCGAGAATAATAGTATATATATATATCCTCTATACACGAGTCTTACTCTCATAAATAAGAAATAAATGTTAAAAGGAATATATATATATCCTATTGATTATTGTAAAAATGTATTATATTTTCAAATATTAAAATAAAAACACTCACACAGATATATTTACACAAAAACATTCATCTGAAAGAGCGAATGATGAATGCAACGCCATCGATATTAGCAGCATAACCTAAGTCCATGCCTAGCGCACGCCGCTGGCCAGCTCCTACATACTACTTCACAACTACCTATACACGCGTACGTCTCCCTGTCACCGTAATAATAACGCAATAAATCGTAATTCGTGTTCCTACTGCCGATACCGTACAAAAACAAGACAATTCCCAATTGAGAGGAGCAAGCCGACCAGCATGACCTTAATTCGGCCGAGAGCCACGCTATTTATATTTATCGGCGGAATTGAGGACGAGATAACATACGTCATTAAAACTAGGGGTGCAAGCGATGACACCGACCGAGATAGTACGAGTAGGTACCTAGCTACTCGGAGCAGTAATTGACAAAGAGACCATAAATTATTCTCGTTGGAAATCCGTTGTTGTTTTGTATAATTTCTCATATCTCATTAGAGTCATCATCGCTTGCCATAAATAATGTTAATTATTATTTTTTCAATACAAGTAGGTGAGTACCTACCTACGTACGTACTGTATAATTATTTTTATGAATAGATAATAGATGTCCCGGTAGCAGGGGCGTAAGCTACACACATTCAAAGGGGCTGCGCATATTTCTAATTAAAACAAATTATGTTAAATACTAATTAAATTGTATTAATTAGAAAGACATACATATAAAATATTTTTCGATAAAATTGATTTTACTTCACAATAGGAATGTGTTCTTAATGAAAAATGTATATTAATCATTTATAACGCTAATTATTTTGTGAAAAAACCTCGAATAATATTATTCAACACTATTTTAATTAGCTATACAAATACAATAATTAAGCACCCTCCTCCTTATTAATAACACTACCAATCCTTCCAAAACTCACTTAGAAAGATACCAACACATAAAAAAAAATTCTATGAGAAAAAAATATAAAAGGCTGTAGAATATTCAGGGCACGTGTCCCGGTGTATTTTTTTTTATATATCTACATATATTTTCAAGCGGTTTATCTAAATTTGTTTTAGTTATCACGGAACCATGTTTTGAATAATCGTGAATCGCAAATAAAATGTGACTTCATTAAAAATATTTTTTAAATAACTGTAGTAATAAGTAAAAATTGATTTAAATTTTCTCTCAGAATTTCTAGTCATGCACAACTTTTAATATATCGGTAAGTTCGTACCTACAAATAACCAACAAAAACTGAATCCCTGTAAATTATACCTGTAATATAAATATGTGTCATTATTTTGGTAAATATGTACCTTGAACGAGTCGGTAAATAATTCATACTAGAAAAACATTTAAATTTATTTCCCAGACATTCAGGTTACGCACAGCTATTTTTCATGTAAAGAGTGCACGCCTATGTTAAGTACCGATACTAAATAATTATTTAAAATTACCATCCAGAGAATAAGCTGTAAATCTACTCGATTGCATGATAAATACAATGTCAGCCATCAGCCAATATGTGTGACAGAGTTATTTAACATTGTGTAAGAAATAAAATAATTATAAGTGTACCAAAAAATAACTACATGTACAGTAGTCTTATTGGATTGATCAACAAAATTTTGATAGGTACGTCACTGATCTGTGGTAAATATCGTATTAAAAATAAAATATTGTAACCAGTATGTATAACTTATATAAATAGTTATATTTTGATGTAATGTTGATAAGTGAAAGGATTAAAAATGGAAAAATATTTATTTATTAAACGTCCAAGTGGTTTCCAAGTAGCTTTGGTTATCTAATAGGTATTTTAGTTTTTTATTAATATTTACTAAAATTTAAAAAATCACATGTATGATAAGGTTTAGACATTATGTATATTACAGTGGCGTGCACTAAACATGGACTTAGGGTATACTGCTAATAACTAATAACGGTGCTGTATAAATACGATGGTCCATATTGCCACTAGAAGTTGTATAGTGGAGCATTATCTGGGAAGTAATACAAACTTTCAGAAGTATTTTGTTGTAAAAAGTAGGTATGCCTGTGGGATTTATTTTGTGTTGTAAATAGAGGTGAAGTGAATGAATATTAAATATAATGTAAGATCTAAGGTTTATATGTAAGGGGAGTTATCACACAAGTCAAACATATTTATATGCATATTTTTCTCTATTTCTGTAGCAATTTATTTTGTGTGATGCAAAACAACTGGAGTATCTTCCATAGTAATGTTATTTGACTAGCGTATTTTGGTATACGTAAAAATATTTTATTTTTTTTAAATCTCCCTCTTATATTACCATACCAAATTCTGTAAATATAATGTGGATAACATATTCAAATTTACTTTAAATAGATTCTTCACTGTATCGTATGGCATTAAGGCGGCTACTTTCGTTTTTTTCCAATTCGAGCTTCGCTTTCATACATTAGTGTTGGCACAAGAACTCCATTACGCGCCGCTAGTTGCTCGCTAGCAGGACTATATTTTAGTTTACTTAAGGGACGTTCCACTCGGCATGATCGTTTTCCTGAGCCGTCTTCTTCATCATTCCCTCTATCAATGTGGTTACAAAATTGTTGGGCTCGAGCATATAACCCAAATATTTTCAATCTAATTCTTACAAAGTGTCGTGATTTGTTATTCTTTTGTAAATCGTTGTATTTATATATTATTTATTTATGTACAAATAGTTATACCTATTCATACTCAAAATATTTATAAAGCCAGCCTCACTGGGATCTGCCCATGCTGAGGCAAACATTTTACATTTTTTTATAAGTACCTAGATACTAGTTTACAAATGAATAATTACGTTTGCACAATTTAAATTATATAACAAATTAATTAAAACGATAATAAAATCAATGTAAAAATATTCAAATTTGTTTGAATAAGTTCACTAAAGTTTTAGGAAGTAAAGTAATTTTACACCAATATTATTCTAAAATGCAAAAGACAAAAAATGACTTAATAAATAATTTATTAAATTTTGCTGCCCGCTGTTTATACCTATATTAAATGTATCCACCCGACATTTATAAAATTTAGCCGCCCCCATGCATGTATAATATTAATTTACCCACCCCTAATTCGCCTAATTTTGCCATTCTCTATTTATACAATCTATTCGTCCACTATATTGTAAATTTAGCCGCTCGCGATATATAAAATACTAAACCTAGTCGCCAGCTATTTTATAAAATGTAGCCGTTCGCTCTATACTAAATATAGCAACCCGCGATAGGTGTATTAAATATAGCAACCCGCGATAGGTGTATTAAATTTAGCCGCCGCTATTTTGGATTGCAGTTCCCAATACGCAGGCGGCCGCCGCAATAAACTCGACGAACACAATAATCAAAAGCTCAATAAAATGTTAAGTGCATTATTTGTTTACATAATGCCCCGCGGCGGGCGCGCATTGTTAAACCGGCGGTGAAATTATTTAACAACTTTACGGCCAATTTATCGGCAAATAAAACCCGCTTTATCCGAATATAAGAATGCAAAACTGTCGCAAGTGGCTCGCGGCAAGCGCCGGCGGTAAAGGACTGTACTAACTACATAGTAAAAGCAAACAGGCTATAACTTTGATTTTTACTGCCACTAAAATAATCGTAAAATGATTGTGATGATTGTTGAGGTAGGCGGCGGGCTCCCGCCGAAAAAGTATCCGCGTCTCGCTCGCGCGCGCCTCGCTCGCGCCGCCCGCCAAGGAGACGCCCGATATTTGTCGCTTTCAATTTTTCGTGTTCCTCTCGTCCTCGTGTTCTATGACCTTTATCGAGTCTCACTGCCGACCGACTCGATAGTTTACAAGTCGGGATGTTCTGTTTTTTTTAGAGGTGTATAATATATACGCGATCAGCTGATTGTGAGTGTGTATAGTATAGTAAGAGAATTCGATGCATTCGGTTTCTGTCTCGCGCGTGCTGGGGCCACGTGGCCGGTGTGCGAAAAGGACACGGCTCGTCTGAGATACTCGCCGTGTTATTTTTATGCCTCTATTACGGCGAGTTCCAACGTGCATTTATTGAATCTTTATTATTCATTATTTGTTATTCAGCTGAGTGGTGTGGGCAATCAATGAAACACCATTACTGTTTTGTAAAAAGGTGTTTCTGTATATCGAAAATCACGGTCGATAATGATTGCACCTGTTTACATAATGCTTTGTGTGTACCTACGTCGGTAGATGCGTACCACACGGAAGTAAATTAGTTGCGTTTTTACATATTTACACAGACACCTACCTAAATTGTAATTATTTTTTTAATTTTCATAATTCAAACTCCACAGATAAGAAGGAGGTCACGCGTAAACGGATTCGCGTTTTGAAATTTATTATCTTTAGAATTTAAAAGATAAAAGATAGCTAGGTGATAGTTAGGCTTTATGAGGCACATTAAATATACCTACCGTAATTTTTTGAGAATCGGCTGCCTGAATTGTATTACAATTTTAAATAGGTAGGTAACATTATATTATAGGTACATAATGAGAAAAGCCCAATAATGTAAATAGTCTATACGACTTATAAACAATATTTTTTATGAACACATTTTTTTATTGTGAAGTTGCATTTTTCAGAACACAGTCCTGTGGTATTTTATAATGTAAATTAAATAAATGTATTAACTAGAAATATATAGGTACAGAAAAAATATTTAGTTGCTACCGAGATTCAAAACTGCAACTCTTTTTTTCCAGGGAAGCGCGTTTATCAATTGGAAATCAGAATATAAGTTCAAAATTTGTCGAAAACGTATTCGATTGCTATAGCGAAAATGGTAAACGCGCTTCCCCGGATAGGACGAGGTCCAGGTTTGAATCCTAGTAGCAAATTTTTTTCGATAAATATTTTTTTTCTGTATATCTTTCTAGTTGATTCATTTAATTTGTATTATAAGCAATAATCTGAGTTGAGTATGTTAATTAATATATAGGGAAATATAGAATTTTTGGTACATTATTACAAGGATGTTATGTAATGCAAACGCAATAGATATCTAGGTATCTACATGTAACTCAATTAATTTAAATATGCATGTACTGTAATTCATCAATATAATACATTATATGAATGATTCCTGTTCGTACGTAGATATATCTGTATATTTTAGTAATTCAATGAAATTCACTAGATAGGTACTATTTTAAAATTATTCAATACTAATCATTGGCTATACCTAAATATTTTCATTTAGTAGGTTATCCGTAATTATTTTATTAAGTATGAGGAAAGATACCTTTAAAAACATTAAAAAATTCTTAATGAACAAGAAAAAAAAACTTGTTTTTTTCTAATATCATATAAATACTAGTTATAGATAAAAAATATTTATATTTTTAGTAAAAAATAAAATGCAGCTTACATAATCGCCAAGTATCCGGTTAAAAAATCCCGATGTGATGCTGAAAGCTATTAAGTCAGCAAATGGAGAGATGTTAATTAATGAGGATGAAATAAAAGATAGATGGATGAAATATGTCCAGGAAACATATGAGAGTGTATAGAATGTAAATAAGGAATCCCCCGAGTATGAGTAAAGAGTGCAATAAAACATCTGAAGAATGGTAAGACTGTGGAGTATAATAACATTGCTGCTGAGTATATTAAGGCTGGTGACCTAATAGTTGTCTCGTGGCTTCATACGCTCTTCCAATAAGTGTTTGGAAGAGAGCCACATCCCTTTATATTAGAGGAGAGCTGTCATTAAACTTCTCTATAAAGGCAAAGGGTCGCGAATAGAATATGGTAACTATAAAGCAGTTAAATATGAATTAAATATATTAATTATAAAGATATACTTATAAAATCAATTTTATCGAAAAATATTGTTGTTGCGCCACCGGAATTCGAACCTGGATCTCTTTCTTAACCGGGGAAGGTGCTTTATCCAACTAAGCTACAGCGACATTATTTTTAGCGACAATTTTCGACCCTATATGTTACCTTTTTGATATTAATACATTTAATCGTTCCATCATTCGACAGAGCCATCTACCTTATTTTTACAGAATCTCAAATACCTTTGAGTAAACTGATAGCAGAGAATATAAATCATTCCTAAATAATAATAAAACAGTTAATCTGCTGAGCTCGGTTGGTAAACTGTATTGAAGAATTTTAATAGAAAAAACAAGAACGGTGACGATATAAAAAGTATGGGAAGTGCAAGAGGCCTTTGTGGATGGAAAAGGATGCATGGATTAGATTTTTTCTCTACGAGTGATGACGGAAAAGCTTTTAGCGAAAAACCAAAAACTTGTTTGTGTCTTTGTAGATCTACAAAGGCACAAACAATCATATGTAACAGATGAATGAGGAGATAGTGGTAAGAAAAATATATGACGCGAGTGTTGATGGCACCAGAAGTAGAAGACGTCCGCAGAAGACTTGGCACGACCGGGTATACCAAATACTGGAGATTCTGTTAGATACCTTAATAATCGGCGGGCTTGTATAAGAAGATATATGAATGTGGACGAAGCGAGAATTGTGTATCAAGACAGAAGAGTGTAGCGTTCTATCCTCTCTGCCTACCACAGTGGGGAAACGGTGTGATGGTAAGTTAGTTAGTTAATTAATATATAATAATTAAAATTAATAATATCTACGCAGTATAACAAGAATTACCTTTACCTACTTATAACCTTTTTTTTTTTTTTCTGATATGAGAATATTTGTTTCATATTTGTATTATTAAATATGATAGATGAACCAGTCTCATTTAGCACAGACTTTGGTCTAGTTAAAAAGACAATAAATATCTCTTAAATTATGAATAGAATAAGTATATTTAAATGTTTGCATTATATATATAATGTTATTTACAATGTATAATTTATATGTATAATTATCTATTGAATAATATATATATATATATGTACTTAGTAATGTATAATGGTGCAAGACCTCAATACAACCTCAAAACATAGCTTGTGATATCTACCTGACCACGTTTTTCTCCTTCCACAGTTACGTAAGCAATAGACGGGTTGCGTTCCCATCAAATCAGCCAATAAAAAGCACACCGACGATGATTCCAGGTAAAAATAATAGACCAGCTGATGAAAAAAATGCCATCGGTAAGAAATATTCAAGACGGGAAATGTGCGAGTTTTTACAATGAATCCCTTTTACCTTTTCACTCTGTTTCATCACGTTTGGAGCTATGAAAATTCCTCCACATCTTCGAGAACTTGCGCTCGGAAACACTTTATTTCCGAACAGTGGCGTAGCAATAAATTACCGGGGCCCCGCGCAAACATGCACATATACCCCTATATCCTGCCCCCACCATTCCATGAACTCATAATACAATTAGAAAATAAATTTTATATGTTAAATTACATTTTGTTATTCAAAGTGGTCATATGGAACGGATGAATAAGAAAATAATAGAAAGAAAGATGTATCATGTAGTGTTGATGGCATCAGAAATATAGGATGTTCGTGCACGACCAGGTAAACCAGTTATTGGAAGATGGTCTTCTAAGAAGTCTTATTACCAAACGATAGCTACGTCACTGTTTCCGATTATCTTCTCAATTTTGTATGGAGGTAGCAGCTACCTGCACCCAGTCCACTGAGCTCTTGTCTGAGGGCTCGGCAGTAGGGGTGTAATGAAACGCATCGATCTTTGGTATGAAAATAAAATAAAATATAAATTGCCCATAATTCTCCCTGGTTAAGAGGGCGATCGATCTAAATGTCGGTGCTTTTTCTCCAGCACTAAGTAGGTGGCTACCTATCTATACAGGTATTTACGTACCCAGCGCAACGAATTGATCCAAGGCCAGACTATTTTTCTGGTTGGGTAGGTAGGTACCTATTTTACGCGTCACGCATAATTTAATTTGAACTTTATCTCGCATTCTTTCAAGCTTATATGAAATAAAATATCATTTACACGTAGATAAAACGTAGACATTTTCGTTTACGTGGGCTATCGAGCGTGAATTCTCTTCTCTCTATATTCTTAATTTTTCTGGAAACTCAATAGGTACATACAAGTTTAATACTGGAAATCAGTACTTCATATAATAAGTACGTATAACTAGATAAACAAACACCTAGTTATATTATTCGTAATTTGTAACATTTGTAAACAAAATATAAAATCTGCTTGATTCAATTAGGTTAACATTTTTTGTTTTTAAATGAGATAATTCGCGAATTTTTTAATGAAATAAGATAATATTTAAAATTGTATTTATATTTAACTCTGTTTAAACCACTGTGTTTTTTTTACGTCAACCGGTTTCGATACTAACGTATCTTCGTCAGGACTGGCGTACAACTGAACCACAAAGTTAACGCTACAAACATTAACAATATCAAAAAATATGGAAAGAACCTTGTAATGCGTACTTTTTAACCTAATGTTCGAAGTGACTCCGATATAAGGTGGTTCGATTCACGTCACTGGAGAAAACCATGTTATTATTATTTTTTTAAATATTAATATTAATGACTCAGTTCGCGCTGTATTTTGAGAATACTACGTTAACATCGCGCGCATTGTAGATACAAACATACCAAATTGTTCTAATTACTCAGTCCACGTGGTGTTCTGAGAAATACGCGCGGTAAAGTACATAGTAAATCCGAATTAGATATCTATTTGAGAATTTACTATGAATGAGGCTGCGCGCGGTGTAAGTATTGCGTTATAGGCACATAGTTTATCTGAATTTGATATATGAGAATTCGAAAATTCTCGAATAACTTATTTTCATACATTCGTAACATGAAAAAATATTTTGGTTTCCATGTTAAATGATTTTCACTGTATTTGACCGTTTTTTTCCCGATACACCCCGCATCGGAGATACCACCAACGTAAATTACATGCGATGCTTTACGAGCTATGAAATAAACTGTAATGTTTTCATTATGTTACTTTTCAGGCGGCTCGACTCGGCGGCGAGTCGTTTTCGCCGTCGTATTTCAAAGACTTTATGCTTATTAAACTGGCACAGTGTACATCACGCTTCTATATCCGTCCGTCAGGGGTACCGCGCTGACGAGTCGCCGGCGTGGTCCGTGAACGTGGCCATTTCGATTGAACTTTTGCCCGGATCGATTATAACTTCGGCCCTCTGGTGATGAGGACTTTTATTGCTGTTTTGTTTTTTTATTGTCTGTCGCTGTTGTTAAGTTTAACGCTACACGTTTCAAACAAGAGTAGCGTACCATCCCTGCATATAATAAGTTTTTTCCTACATAATATATATGTCTTACTCGTTAACAGGGGCATGCACTGCATACAAGCATGAATTACTCAAAATTCTGAGAAATAAAAATAAATTAAATGTTACGTCTCAGTTGTATACTTCGTAAAGGTCCATGAGAAATACTTTGTGGCTATTCTATATTTATTACAATTAATATACAAGATATATAACTAGTAACAAGTCAAACGATAACGCAGAAGAGAACCCACGCCTTACACACACACACGTATATACATCCCACTCCGGCGGTGCGGCGCTCTAACACACGCACACTTATATACGATCACAAAGGACACTTATATGTTATTGAGAAAAATTTAGAATCATTTATAACAACTTCATGTACATGCTCGTCGGTTATTTGCTAGCACTCAGGTATTATATGAACCTAACTTGTTTTTTTCTATAATCATACTAAACTAAATATTTTCTTACTGAATCTACGTTGGTATCTTTACATCTGCGAATTTTCTGCATTTTTCGAACAATTTTTGCTCAATTCTGTTGTCTTCGAAAAGGAATAATCCTTTCCGAAAACTAGGTGCAATTACACTTTTACATATTAGTTTTGCTTGATAGACTAAACCATTTTTGTTTTCATAGTGTATTCTAACCTATAATTTCAATGTCATTCCCAGTCATTTAATATTTAGGTGTTTGCGTAGATAAAATTTATAAGTTACAATTCATTAACTGTCGAGCGAACAAGTTTGCATTTTTCGTGATATTATTACTAATATTAAATTAAATGTTAAAATAAAATAATTTCTGTTATGAGTTTCGGCTGTGCTAATTTGCAAAGCTAGTTATTTAAATAAATATTTTTGAACACTGTTAATAAAACATTCAAATCAATTTTTCAAAGAAGAAATTGCAGCAAATATTTTAAGCGAAATTGAAAGCAGAGTACGGTACCGAGCAATAAAAAAATTTGCCTTTTTTAAAGTGATAAATTTACAATTATATTCTAAATTTAAATTGACTGAATTGTTCTCAAAATTAGAAAAAAATCTAATATTTTTTTGATACCTAGTACCTATATCTTTGTATAGTTAGCATTGTCGGTAACAGAATATCCTAAGTTTGTGTCTACTGCTCGCTACAGCGATTAGTGTCTACAAAAAGTCCTACCCGTAACAATGTTCTTAAATATTACAGTTTAACCGCAAATTATAGTTTGTACATAATACTTCTATCATTCTATTTTTTTCTGTTTGGAGGAACCTCCAATATTACAAAATTTATATTAAATGAGAATTACATTTTATTTTCATATTTTTTAAAAATGATTAAAAAATGTGTTTATTAATTCATGTGTCATTAACATTACATTCTTATAAAATCAGCACTATATTCTTGTACGACAATTTGACATAGTAGCTAACTGGGGGAGTACCTAACTGTGGAGAGCTCACTCAAGCTGAACGAACACATGCTATGTTAAAAAAAAATTAATTGATAATCGAGTACCTATTTAATATTTTGTTACTGTTATTTAAGGCTGCCATCATAGGAGATAGGTAAGAAGCGATCATCAAGCTAAACGATATTCCATCTCACGTATTTAGTTTTCAAAACTTAACTAGTTTAACCAAGGGAGATTATTCAAGACCCTTGTCAAAGTTTTGAACCTACATAGCGAAGGTATCATAATATTGTTAAATCTCGATTTATTGGATAATTAATAACTCTTTTAATGACTTTGTTAGACGTTTATTCAGAGGGCCGTGTCGCCAGCTTGAGCACACAAGAAGTGTTGTAAACCTTCATAGACCGAGACATTGAAGTGTACCTATGAATAGATAATGGGCAATTATTCATAGACAACGCTCATGTTGCCGAAGTACCTACCTACACAACAATTAATAAATATCAAATTTCATCAGTGTTAAAATTTGATGCATTTCTGAAGACATATTATATTGTCTGATTGCAAAAATACTGAAACCAACTCGCTTATTTATTATATTTAAAAAAAATCTACCAACCTAAAGATAATAAAGCATTCAATTTAATATATAATAAATAGGTACCTATGTACAATAGGCACTATACATGGCAATGACTACTTAAGCAGATTCATTATTCTCAAGTTAATTAGCTTTCTTTTAGATGCACGTTTTATTCATTCAGTGGCGTAGCTACCGCCTGGCCGCCCCGCCCGGAGGGGCCCGAATACCTGAAGAAGTTCAGCAATTATTTACATTACAAATTTAAATACATTAGTGATTAGTGAATAAGTATGTGTATCTTAAATTTAAATATAAAATAATTTCGTGGAACCATCGAGTAGTTTTAACAAAATATTATCATTTAAACATCTAACCAGATAATTTCGTTTTAGTATGTCCAATAGTAGTTACAAAGTAGCTATTTTCACCTTAAATTCAATATTTAAGGGTAAATATTCAGTACGTATTAGTAAATTTTTATAAATATTATAAAATAAATAAACATACGAAATATTTTTTTATTGAAATTTTTTTTAATTATGGGGGTTCTCGAGGAGGAGGGTTGTGTATTTGCCCGGGGCCCGTACATTTTTTACTACGCCACTGCCTTCATCAACATATTTTTTGGACATCACGAACATAACATACTCGCACTTCTGTCGGACACCTTAAGTGAAGCTGTGGTATGAAGACGGTTCACCGTTGATTCTTACACAAGCGATACGTCCTACATTGTATGAAGAAGTAACCGCTCGTATACACACGTGTGTGTGCTTTCACTCCACAGATGGATTTCTATCCACTTCTCATTTCAATGCCAATATATACGAATCATACTGCCATATTGTTACAAAATATGCATAAATAATATAGTTTACCTTGAAATCGATTTATGACTACAGATTTTTTAAACTGTTTTCGAGAAGTGGTACATTAAAATGTATGACTTCACATACAACGAATAACTACAAATAGCAAAAAATATCTCCTAGGTAAAAAAAAAATACTTTAACTATATAAATTTTTAATACATCTCTCACCCTACTTCGTAAGCATCTCTATAATTATGTATCTACTATAATTCTATAATAAAAAAAAACTTTACTATCAAGGCGTATAGTACACGTACACCTATTCATTAGAATATATTTTTTCTTTTCATATTCCTTACATAGAACTTTCCCGAACAGAGCTGAAACCTGTTATCGCTGGGTAGGTACCAATCTACAGGGGTGTTCTCCCGGCAGAGACTTGGCTCAGCGGGCGCCGTCGGGCGATGCGGGGTGCGGGAGCGGAACGAAGGGATGGGGAGCATCCCGCCAGTAGGGGTGGACTTGGTGTATCTTTTTCTATTTAAACAAAATATCGATGATTACATAATTTAATAATACCTTTCTAATTATCGTGTTGAGTATGTTAGATCCATTTATTTTTAATTTCAGGTAAGTAGTTAACTATCTACCTTGCGTTATTATGTTATTGGTATAACCTTATACCGAAGTACCCCTTATACACTGGACCATTTTAACATGATAAAAAGGAAATAATTCTGACACGGTTCGAAAAGTCTTAAATTGAAAATAGGGGTTTCTTATGCATCGAAAACATTTTTTTTTTTTAAATCGTGTGTGTACTATTTAATACCTACTTCTAGCGATTGCATTTCATATACCTGTGTTGTTTATACTCAAATAAACTATTAACATTTTGATACTTACCCTAGTAATTAATATTTTTTATTTGCACATTAATCCTATATTACACATTAAAAAAATTTAAAACCCGACACTTTTTAAATTATTTTGGAACCAGAACTTATTTGATTCGTTTATATGGCTCGTCACTTTTCTTTTTAATTTAATATTATATATTTTGCATTATTCTATTTTGTTTTCAAATAATGCAGATAGATTAATAATATAGATATATGCATGTATTTTATTTACGTATACCATCAAAAACTAAAAATATACCCTTTGATTCATTACTTTACATTCATATAAATTTAACAAATATAATTTAATTTCTATGGGCGTCTTTAAAAAACAAACGATGTTTCAAATGTCAGAATTTAACTGCTAAGTGTCCGAGATAACAATGGTTGAGATGAGCATCCCAGTTACTTTTAACCGGTTACTATTAAACCGCCAGGATACCCAGTTACTCGATATTGTTGCAACCAGCTCCACAGAATAGATTACTTATCATGGGATGCAAGATATATTGATGTCAATTAAAAATTGATTGATTGATTGTGAAGTAAGAACTGGTGAACGTTATATATATATAAAGTGATCACTTAAGCCAGCCGAAGATAGGTTGTAAGCTCTATAATTACCCCATACATCCATATATTTTCCATTAAATATAATAATAAATAGCTTTGTCTCTATGAAATATCTGATATTTGTTTAAAAATAACTAGTTCTTGGTGACGACGACGGACATTTAATTGGTTCCAACGGAGACCCTCATCAAGAAATGTGAACAAGAATACCATTTTTTTTGGAACCGGTTCCAAAAAGTAACCGAAAAACTAATATATTCCAGTTCCCTGTATTCATTGGGAACTAAAACTGGAACTCATGTTCCAGCAAATCAACGATATCTACTATCGCTAGCCAGAGACGGAGTTACCGTGGATTGGATACAAAACATGATTGGTAAAATGATTTTGTGCAACTTGGCCGGCATGTTGTATTTATCGAATTTAAAAATAGACTGACCTCTTAATTTTAATTTTGTCATGTTACACAGGAAACATTCTAATGTATCACCAGTCACTTGGCTTGTGCCGAAATGGTTGCGATCGTTTATAGAGATAGAGTTTTTAATCGCTTACCCAAGAAATTCCTAAGTTAAACAATATTCAGACTGTTATCATCGCGATTACCCAATATCTTACACCAGTGGCGTTCAGTCTATACTATACATATAGTAATATATACCTAAGTATACATTTTTAATTCATGCTGATTTAATCCTTGCGTCACTTAGCGTGTATTATTAAAAGGTATTCTGAATTAATTTCAATATAAAGTTGAAGTTTTACAAATGGAATAATAGATATATCAATTTTAAAAAAAGACTACAGAATGCAAGTTCAGAATTTGGTTGATGTAGCGAAAAGGTCCGGACTCGAATCCCGATAGCAATCAAAATATTTTTTCAATAAATAGATTTTTTCTGTAAATCTTTCGAATTGAATCATTAAATGTATATGAATAAATATTTATTCGTGTCTGGCAACAATATTTATTTTATTTTACATCACTCTCGTATTTAAATGAATTTTGAATCACCAAATCATGCTGTTATCAACAAATATACTGATTATTTGTGTTTTCTTGAATCTCGAAATCATACAAGTGCCTTTTCACAAGTAAATGAGACGTCTTATGGTCATTTCTATACGGTATTAAAAGTCAATATATTATATTAAATAATTTGCGTACTTTGCGCCACTGATATATACAGCGTGTTTTATTTATGAAACGTGACTTGGTGTACTTTAAGACACACCTGTCAGACGGTCTGACTCACAGAAAATGATCAATAAATTATTCATTTGAATACACCAAGCCCAGACATGCCCAATTTAGTTATTTACTTAAAAGATCGTGATGTGTTTGCTTATTCCATTTCAATATTTTGGATGGTGTGCTGAAAACGAATAAATTTCAACAAGACAAATTTGTGAAATATTAAAGCGTTTTCTTTTAAATATTTCTGCCGACCAATTTGATTTATAACGATAAAGTAGGTATTAAATATGAAAAAATATATATATATTTAGTCGCGTCTGTGCCACGGGAATAATCATACAAATTCCCTGATGTATGATGTCGATAGTAGAAATAATTGTATCACATCTTGATATAGTTAACAATTTATTACTAATTTTACAACCGTACAACAATATTATATATTTAGGAGAACACATTCTTATTGTGAAGTTATAATTATTCAGAACAGATGGTCTGTGATATTTTAAATATGAATTAAATATATTAATTAGAAAGATATACATATAAAATCAATTTTATCGAAAAATATTGTTGTTGCGCCACCGGGATTCGAATAAAGTTGTATCAATGTGTCCAAAATTTAATAAAAATGAATTGATATTCTGGCGTCTGCTATCAGTTTACTCAAAGATATTTGAGATTCTGTAAAAATAAGGTAGATGGCTCTGTCAAATGATGGAACGATTAAATGTATTAATATCAAAAAGGTAACATATAGGGTCGAAAATTGTCGCTAAAAGTATTGTCGCTGTAGCTTAGTTGGATAAAGCACTTTCCCCGCTTAGGAAAGAGATCCAGGTTCGAATCTCGGTGGCGCAACAACAATATTTTTCGATAAAATTGATTTTATATGTATATCTTTATAATTAATATATTTAATTCATATTTAAAATATAATATACGCAATCTGATATCTTATCTGGAGAACCAAAGAGTATTGAAAGAGAGCGCAACTGTGCTTCTAGCATCTTTTAACGCCACCCCTTCCCCCCTCCCCACCAACTTCACGTATCACTTGGTACCGGTCAGCATTCTTACATTTATCACAAAGCGGCCACACACACACACATATACTCTGACAGATGTCAAATATCTCACAATTATGATGACAACTATACCTACTGCCCATTTAAAACGCATCTGTGCTCTATACATTAAAATTATTCCTCCGTAATTTAGGTCTTAAGGGATAAGATAGGTACTCCAGGGAATATTTCTTCATTCTACAGCTTGAATATTATGTTCCAGGCCAATTTTGTTTGACCGCTATTTTAGTTTGTCAAACTTTTATCAGTTTACATTTGGCAGTCGTAAAGAATATTTAATTACAATTATTTATTATGAAGTATCTAATGCCTCAACAACGTGTTGAAGTTATTAAAACATGGTGATAATGGTGATCGCTGGTCGATTGGGCCTGCAAAACATGTGGTTTAAACAGGACGGTGCCACCTCACACACAGCCCAAACTACGCTCTCGACTATTTTCTGTAAGGATGCTTGAAAGGAAAATTCTACGCCAATATGCCAACAATAATTTCGATGCTACAGGATAATATTAGAAATGAAATTGCTGAAATAAATACGCGAAGTGTGCGAAAATGTTACGAAAAATATTGTTAAAAGAGCACGCATTTGTATCACTGCCAGAGGCGGCCAAAGTCATATTTTGTACATAATTTTAATAATATATATAACCGATAAATGAAAATCAAATTAATGAAATATGTTGTATTTCATAGTTATTCAAAAACAACATCGACCTGGAACATAATATTTTCCCTGTACATAATAGGTGGTTAAATATCGTTCTATTATTTTTTATTTTTCAGGATTATGTCAGGTTAGGTTAGCATTTATATAACACATACCTCACTTTAATGTTAATTTTATCTCCAAAAATTTGAATTACGCGTACTGTTTTAATTAATTTATATACTGCATGACCTTGATGGATACATATAATAAGTACCTATAAAATAGTAATGACTTGAGTATCTCTATTTTCTACTCGATCACTCTAATCTTCTTATCGAATGAGTTCCCACTCCATAAAACATTGCAAGTACTTAAAAAAATCATTATGGCGCTTTCCAATTTAGACGCTTAATAATAACCAAATCAATCAAACAAGTACTAGAGAATTTATTTTCTATTATTAGTAGTTATATAACATTAATTTATAATGTAAATAATATATGTTTATTTTCCTTACTTATTCCTCAAGTTCCAAGAAAATATTTTTAATATATACGTAATAACGATTTAATCATAAAACTTATATGAGCTATTTACTCGAACCATTTATACATTACTTACACTACAAGTAAGCACATGTTGAGAAAATCTATGTACAATATAATGAAGAATAAATAAATCAGAAGCGAATGTAGAGTTGTTTGTAGCGCAGTAGAAGAATATAGAAAGGATCACTGAAGTTTGGTCATATGAAACGTACGAGTGAGAAGAGAATGGTAAAGAAAATATGAGGCGAATGTTGAAGGTAACAGAAACACAGAACGAACTAGCACGATTGGATAAACCAAATATTATTGAAGGACAGTTTCATCAATCGAAGGGCGTGCATGAGAAGATGTATGAATATGGACGTGGCAATAGTGTGCTAGGATAGAATAGTATGGCATTCTATCCTCTCTGAGTACCCCTACTGTGATATAGCATAACGGTAAGTTAGATAGGTATTTTAATAGCTTATTGGTTTAGAACAAGGGTCGGCAAACAGCGGCTCGCGAGCCTTGTGCGGCTCTTTTCAAAGGCATTTGCGACTCTTCAACTCCAGCTCGTATTTTCATATATAATCATATTTGATACATGGAATAGTTTGCCTGTAACATATGACACAATAAAAAAACTAGCATTTGCCATTCTCACAATCTTTATCTCTACCTATTTATGCAAACAAACATTCTCGTCCATGAATCAAATAAAAAACAAGTTAGAAGCAAATTAAACAACGATAATTTACAATCTTGCCTAAAATTGAGTAAGTAGTTACTTACTTAAAAGTATTTAATTATTTAAGTTTTCTTGTTCTATATGTGCAGCACTTGTTCTATAAGTGCAAAGCTTATAAATCCCATATATAATATTCTTCTAAGTAGCCTACGACTGTACTGTGGATTTGAGTTTAAAATAAAAATCTAAGTTTTTACGTAACTAAAATATTTTATGAAAATTTTGAGATTCTGTTTACTTAATATTGGATTCTTCTCACTAGAAAGTCTGCCGACCCCTGGTCTAGTAGTCGGGGGTTCGTTTAACTCAGTTTGAAAATAGTGAAAAATATTGAATATTTATGGGCCAAAAAAAAATGTAAGCGCTCCATGACAATAGAAAAGAAATAGAAAAAAACATAGCGTTAACAAAAAAATACACGTGTATAAGATTTTTTGGAGTCTAAATCCGACACTGTCACCGCGCCAAGTATTCCAATCCTTTCCGCCAGGGTTATTCCTACGGGGGCGGTTTGGGCGATTCTTGGGGGATGGCGCCGCTGCCGTGGGGTGTGCGCCCCCACGGAGACTGGGGGCATATACGGGCTGTTTATGTGTCCTGAATAGCCAGTTTATACACTGGCTGCCGTGCCGTTTTCATTCGCTTCATTATTATTGGGCGATTCTGGCGCTCCGGGGTATACCATCGGATTACCTCGATTGCTCTTTGAGGTAACTTATGAAATGGCGACGGTGATTCGGGGAGAATTCCCGCCTCTTTGTCAACCCTCTTCGCCTGCGAGACGGGGCGATTATGATAAGTTCTGCCGATCGCAACGGATTGACGGATCGGAGACATCGCGATGACGAGTTAATACAATACTTTAAGTTATGTAGAATCAATTATTTATCTATCAACACCTGTGGAGTATCATTTTATCATACAGCGTTTTGACTGAAGAGCTACTTCTCTTAATTGTAATTGATCTGGCTCAATTAAAAAAAATTAAGGAAAAAAAAATGGGATAAAATATTAATAAAATTAAATATTGTCCCATATTTTATTGTTGTCTATTCTTATAAATATCTCATATACACTGATTTTTTTTAGTAATTTTTTAATTTTTCTAATGTTATTGGAAGATTATTTCATACCTACACAAAACTCAAAGTCTTTTCCTTGCCAGAATATAGCTTTAATTCAACTAATAGATGATAAACTTACATAAAAATTATGTAACTGACAATAATAAAAATGCATAAAATTATATAATATATATCTATATCACGTACCTTAATTAAAATATGCATAACATAACAACGAATCAAATATTTAAAATAAAATTACAATATTGAAAGTAGATAGATGTTTTACATACCATTATAATGCTAGCCTAAATTTAGCATCTCGACGTTAGTACCCTGGTATATTATATAGGCATTTAAAAAAAATATTCTTCTTAAATATTATCATAATATAAGAGTCAGGTATGCCCCGTTTATAGCAAAAATACATTTTACCCAAAGCGTTAAATAAATTGCTTAAATTAGCGATTACATTAAATTTAATTGCCTTATCTACACTTTACAATTTAGGATTTAAAAATCTGCATTGTAAACTAAAATATGGTTGAGATAAAGGTATTATAAAGTTTAAAACTCAATTTGTTTAATATGAGAGCAGTCCGCATATGGGAATAATAAAAACAATTTATTTTTACTGTAGACAAATAATGCAAATCGGTTCAATTTGAAATAATTAATTTAGCATGATATAATGTTTTAATTAGAACAAAGATTATTTCAAATGAAGTAGAATCTATTATATTATATTATGTGGAACGTAGCTTCCGATTAGAAATTAGTAGTTTAGGTCTCTCGTATGTCTTAAAGTGTTTTTTTATTTTGTCATGTTGTTTAAAATACATGATGTATCAAAAATTATAATTATACATACATATATCAAATAATTCATGATATTTAGTTTGTCATTTGATAGTTAGTTAAATAAAAGTACACATAGCTGATTATTTTTATTTACAATATTAAAAATAATCCAATACGTAGATATTTAGTTACATTACAAGGAAACTTATTCCACGCTTTTATTATAATTATGAGAATGCCAGTGGCAGCTGAATATAATACATATAAATACTAAATTTAATGATAAGAAAAATTAAATCAGAAATGCTCTTGTAAAGAATGTAAATGTAACTAACTTAGAAAATGAAATCATTATTTAAGTTTTTTTTTTCGCAGCTTTCTTATCTCAAGCTTCATCGGACTGATCAAATACATCCTGATGAAGCTTGAGATAAGCGAAACCGGTTGACGTAAAATAAATTTCGTGGTTTCATACAAAGTGATTGTTATTTTATTTAATACATTATTTAAGTGTTTGATATATACATATTTTTATCAGAAGTCTATTACTACCTCACATGCTTGGTTGCATTTAAATACGTCGTGCATAATATAATTACTGGAAAATTTATCAAAATTGTATTTAAAATTTATTATTTATGTAAAAATAATACAAGAACGATTATTTTTATAAACCAGAAAAAACTTTGTATTGGCTTATTTTTTATTTTCAGCCATAATCAAATATTGAAATTGGTTCATTCTTAGCACCGTACGATGAATAAGAGAAGGCGGTTACCTTGAGACTGGTTGACAATAAAAAATAAAACAGTAATTTAATTTTAAAAACTTCTAATTTATTATTTGGGGTACATTCTATGGTCATCTGTAAATATCATTCAGCGTAGAAAACATTAGTGAAGATCAATGAATTTTTAATAAATAAAATTATTGAAAACTGTATTTTTATCATACGAGCAGAGGGTACAAATAGCCGCTATTTTAAATCCATTTTTATTTTGAAAACATATTTTTAACGGACCTAGCACCTCATAAAATATTATTCCTATTTTTTTTTAAACATCTAAAAATTTTACTACCCGAGATAAAAAACTGTGTATCTGAATAATAATGAAACACTTTGTATATACCACTATTTATTGATAAATCAACATGTTTCAAGACCAACGGTCCCTTCTTCAGGATACAATATATTTTAAAATAGCAAGCATAGATAAAAGCAAAAATATAAATATGGGTAGTTGGTAACTAATTCGTAACTAATATGAAAACAAATTCAAAAAGTTACGATTTGCAAAAAGGATTTGGTTATTTATAATAAACAAAGTGTTTTCTTATTATTAACATTATTTATTAGACTTTTTTGAAATACATGTTTTTGAACATAATAATATAACATGATACACATAAGATACTCTATACATCATCGATTTCTAACATTTGGCCTTCTTCCTGAATGGCAGTCTCAGTCTATCCCTTCCTCTTGTACGATGCTCGTGGAAATGCATTATTTTTTCGTGCAAATTCCGCGGATAGGATAGATAGCCTTTTTGAGGATTTTGTAAATAAATACCATTATGTGAAAATATATTTTCTGCTTAAAGGTCATCAAATTCAAATCTTTCAGTATTGCACTGGATCCGAGTATATGTATTTTTCTGAGTATTATTCTCAAAGCTTTATTTTGCAACACTGACAATTGTTGCATTTCTTCTTCGTTAGCTAAAAACAAAATGCCGCTGCACTTGTTGATGCAAGGTATAATTACACAGTTGTATACTATTTTACAAGACTCAGTTCAAATAAGTCTTCTGATCCTTCTCAGAAGTGAGATATTCTTAGCTGTCTTTTTAGTCACGTATCTTGTATTTTATGATAAATTCAGTTTTGAATTATTTTTTTATTATGTGGAATGGAGTAGACTCCGCCTCTGATATCTACACACATCAATCTTTGCTAGACTGCTGTCTGTATTTTAACAAAGTAACATTGTAATTATTGAACAAAAACTATGTATCTACCTACGTCAATGTGGCCGTGTTACTTTGCTTGTACTGAAGTTTGTAACGAGTCCACGATTTAAATATCGTCCTGTAATTCTGGCCGTCTATTACAGAGAACTGGGTAAGAACTCGTTTTGTAAAACGGTCGCGTTCGCTAGTAGGCTATCAAGGGCCCAATGTTGATAAAGGATGTATTTTTAACATTTTCAATTTACAAGGCAAAACGGATCCGCTTAGAGGCATTCCCTTCCTTACGCGCTGCTAAGCGAGTTCAGCCACGATTCAACCCGATCGAATTGCAAATAGGACCTGGTCATGGAATACTAAGTACGTACTCTTGGCTCCTGCGCAGTGGTGGTCAGCCTTTCAACCTTGGCTGAAGAAGAACCTTTTATTTTCATTTCATTCCTGAATTTACAAAAAAAAATTTCAACTATATAATAGGTATGTAAAAATATTTTTACACTATCGGTTTTTTATCCACGGTTACTTACTTACCATCACGCCGTTTCCCCACGGGGGTCCCATCAACACTTGCGTCATATATCTTTCTTACCATTCTCTCCTCATTCATCCATTCCATATAACCAAACCACCTAAGTCGTCCTTTCTTAACCTTACTCACTATACTAAGATCAGCTTTACATTCTTTTCTTATTTCTTCATTTTTTACTTTATTATAAATGGATCTGCCACATATACGTTCCATTTCCATCGAACATACTTCGCAAGTACACAGACTCATCTACTTGTTCCAAACATTCATTACCTACAAGTATTTTGCACGTTGTCTTGCATTCCACCTCGAATACTGTCGACTTGTTGACATTCATAAAAATTATTTTGTTTAATGTTTTATAAATGTTTTGTTATGTTTGTTATGTTTTGTTAAATAATAAAGAAAATTTTGACACTTTTTTAATAACACCCGTTTCTAGCTTGGCGTTATTAGAGACACCTAATGATGATATTTCAATGTTTAAAGAGAACACATTAACATTGTTCTGTGATATTTTATTACAAATTTAATGCATCAATTAGTAAGATATACAAACATATAAATTGATTTTTTTAGAACACATTCTTATTGTGAAGTTCTGTAAAAATAAGGTAGATGGCTCTTTCAAATGATGGAACGATTAAATGTATTAATATCAAAAAGGTTACATATAGGGTCGAAAATTGTCGCTAAAAATAATGTCGCTGTAGCTTAGTTGGATAAAGCACCTTCCTCGGTTAGGAAAGAGATCCAGGTTCGAATCCTGGAGGCGCAACAACAATATTTTTCGATAAAATTGATTTTATATGTATATCTTTATAATTAATATATTTAATTCATATTTAAAATATAAATTGATGTTTCAATTACTTACAATCATATAAAAACTACTAGTACATAGGTATCTAATAATTTAGTTAACATTGTTTAATGATTATAAATTGTAGCGATGTGATTGTGATTGTAACGATGATTGGTAACTAATATTTAACTGTTAGAAGTTTACTTTCTTTCCATATCCCGATGTATGACAGACTTAATATGGTAAAAAAACGTACGAATTCTATCTGGTCTGCACAATGGATGGATCCAAACAATCACAAGGGTAATCGGCTTAAAATAATCCAAAGATATATTGCTCGTACTCCTTGGTTCTCCAACAGGAAAGTCTTTAAAAGAACAATATCAAATATCTCTAGAATGAGAATTAGGCATTGCCAGGTAACCTCACATTTATTCAGATTGAACATAATAGACTCCCCAATGTGTGAGTGTGGTGCCGAGGAGAAAACCTTTGACAATGTCTTTTTTGCCTGTCTATTGCGGTTCACAGGTTTTTTTTTCACAATAATGTTGTCAATGGTAATTTTCAACTCCCGGTTAACTTGTGTCATTTTTTTTCCCTTAACTCGCCACATTTAATCTATATAATATCAAATTTCTTGAACGACAATGATATTAACTTATAACGTAATGTTCCCTATTCTATAATATTATTGTACTACTTTCTATGAAATAATGTTTTACCTTGATTAATGGCACTCTTGAATCACTCTTGAAGGGTAGATTGCCTGTTTAAAAGAAAAAGAAGAAGAAATTTACTTTCTAGTTTATCAGTCATTGCTCGAAGTATTACGAATACCAATCACCATTACAATCGAACACAATGACAATCACAAAAACGGTTTAAATAACGATTTCACTATCACTAATAAATTTTCTATATACGTTAATGAATAAATAAAATAAAAAGTATGCCAAGAGTACATTTTCTCTATATAAATTTTAATACTTATAGTTGATTTAATTACATATCTGAATTATTTATTCCCTTGAAAGTCAGAAGGTTCTGCTAGCCCCTAGTAGGTATATACTACAATTATATTAGCTTAATATTTACCCTTAGTATGGCAGTCGAGCTATCATAGCTTTTTAAGATGCCTGACAAGCTGTATCAAGATAATAAAATAAAAAATGTAGGTAGATGCTAATTAATTAATTAATAATAAGTTTAGCACAGCCTCCAAAATAAACATTTGAAAACCACTGATTTAAGGGACTGGGAGGTATAAGTGCTAGTTTCCTAATGATTATTGAGACTTTTCTCAGTATTTGGGCATAATTTTGGATACGGATTTTCTATTGGATCATCATAAAAAGACATTAACGGTATTTTGTAGTTTAATGATTACAATATTATTAAAGCTCTAATGTATAGTGATGCAGATTTCATAAACTAAACAATGTTATAAAATACAATTTTGGGATTAAAAATTTACAAATAGTGCCAAGTTTACGAGAATGTAGTTATGTTTATTTCCGATTTCATTTTATTTTTTAACATTTAGTAGCTTACAAGTTAATTTAATTTTCGAAAACACCAAAATTATATTTATTAACAGAAAATAATTATGAATCTTTTATTAAAAGCTGTGCTTAAAATCAATATATACCTACACTTCTTAGTTATAACATCCATGATCGACTTTTTTTGAGGTTTCTTGTGCCTTTTTCCATACAAACTAATCTAGAAAACACCAAGTAATTAAATTAGTATCTGGATTATAAAGTTATTAGGGTTATAAAGTAATAATACTATAGAATGGGTTAAATACAAATGCTATGCACCTTTTATTCTTACGGTCCATTTTATCGATTTCTGATTTTAATTTCAAGATAGGCCTACAGCGATGATTGCAAAAGAAAATGAAGTTGAATGGGTTTCACGCGATAAAAAATTTATTAAATTTAACAAGCTTTGGTAGAAAGGTACGCATACTCGTTTGTATTTTAATTTTAATGGAATACAGATGTTTTGATATTTTTGTATACGGTATGGTTTAGTAATTTAGGTACTCATTCTTAATACGTTAGTTATTACGGACCACCGAGTAGACGTGAATTTAAAATAGGCATGCATTATGGAGGCGACAGATAAAGTCATTTTCATTGCTAGAATGGTGATTGACACGATCTTCGGATACCTTGCAATTTAGTATGGTATTTAGATGTGTGGAAAAACATGGGTTATATTTAAATTGAAGATATAAACGTATATTTGAACAGAAAACGTGCAGGTATTAATTTTTAAAAATTACACTAGAATATGGATTGTTCCGTTATTAATTACATATGCACTAGTGAATTCCTTCGACAACTTGTTATTTCCGGGATTTGTATTGATAATATGAAAGTAAATTTAGGTAGAAAAATTACCACTAACCTGGAATTACGGACGCTGTTTCTCTGCTCGTCGTGAGTTGTAGGTTCTGTTTTTATGCTCCGATTTTGGATCTGGATGCGCCAGCTCGATCTCCACGAATCATTTTGACTGACCGAAGCTCTTAAATTGCCGATTAATAAGTCCTTATCTGGCGGAGTACCGACTGCAATTGTCAACCTCTCCAATCGTGGATTGACAGCAACTTTACCGGTTGCAGAAAGCGGCGGCTTTCATACTACATAAACCAACAAAAAAAAACAGGGGTGCCAATCGAAGCATAAAAAAGTGCGTAAACAACATACATACACCCTGATAAGGTCGGATTTACCATTGAAGGGGGCGAATAATACTTAAACGAATTATTAAATCGTAATTTAAAAAATATTCATAATAATACCGAGACAAGGTAGACCCTCGACAGAAACTCCTATTTCTGCAAATACAAAGATCTTAATTGACGTGGCATGGAAAGTCTTGCGAATGCCAAAGGAACGATTACCAAGATGTATCTTTTTGACAACTTAACATAGAAGGCATCTAATTACATTATCAAAATATAAAATATTAACAATTCAGGTACTTGACTCTAGAGCCTAGGTTTTGTACCGATTTGGAGAAGCTGGACTCTAACGCTCTTTTCACATATTTTCTACGCAACGGCTTGATAAGAGGCATTGAAATCAATTAATAGAATTTTTAACTATTGCACAACATTCAAATATGTTGAGAAAATCAAACAATAATTTTTCAGCAATTATTAATTTCAACGTTAAGAGGTTCGATTTACCCTGACTGATGTGACACACCGCTGCAGACCACTCTACGCCTGACCTTCAAACCACACACAAAGTTGTACACGAATGTTCACAAATAATCTCACGTATGAACTGGATGGTCCAAGCACAAATCCCATCGCGAATACGACACAAATATGCTCAGATACTTGGACTACGTCTCAGCTTGTTCGAAAAATGACCAAGTTAGAAAAATTGCGAACCCACAAAATGTCAGCAACGGTTCAGTACGACATGCAACTTTATTTGGTAATAACCAAAAATTACTTCCCGACAACGTAATTATTTTGTCTTTTGACGTTTGTAACTGACAGGTAATTAGCAGAGCGCGGGGTGGGACAAAATTTTCGGGAACAATACTTAAAATGCGACGTTCATGTTGGCGTAAAAAAACTACTTCAAATATTAAACAAGTATAAATCAATATTTCTCATCCTCATTTGTCTTCAAGTGCGTGCAATACTCGTAATGTGCAAGCGCATGCAATATTTTTAAGGAAAATGCATTTTTATTTTCAGAACATGGTTTTGTGGTATTTTAATACACATTATATTAATCAACTAGAAAGATATAAGTACAAAGAAAATGTAACAATTGTAAAAACATACAGATATGAGTTCTAAATTTCTTAAAATCGTAATCAGTTGCTGTAGTGGAATGGTTTCCCCGGATAAGAAGAGGTCCAGGTTCGAATCCCAGTAGCATTAAATATTTTTTCAAAAAATATTTTTCTATGTATCTTTCTAGTTGATTAACTTAATTTAAGTTAATAAATATTTATTAATTTTTCATTTTATATGACTAGCTTTCTATAGCACTCACAAGGCAGAGAAGTCACATTCTTCTAACTAGGAAAACCACTTTGCACTCTTGCCTCGATTACTACTCTAACATTTTTTAGCTCATACTTAATGTATAATTATTTATATTAATTTCAAAGCCACTCCCATAATTAAAGATCCACCTTATTTAGGGGGGTATAATTTTTTTATTTTTTTTTTACTTACACGGAATACATGTGACATCAATATTATTACTATTTTCAAACTGGGCTTAATGCTTGTGCTATAAAAATAGGACTAACTTGCTGGTGTCCTGGAACGTGGCGCGAACCCACGACCACTAGATCACTAGACCAACGTCTTGACATAATTTAAGATTTTTGTATTAAATAGAATCTTAATAATTGTAGGTACATTAAAATATGTTGAGTCCCATTCCCATTGATAATCCCAAGTCAAGAATTTTAATTAAAAAGATTCTGACTCAATATTATCTTTTAATTACTTACTACATACGAAAATTTGGCTAGTTTTTTATTTTATAAAAAATCCCAAGGTGTGTATGTAAGCACCAAAATTATAACAAAGGCCCGCGATCTGATCAAAGTATTAAGATTTTTTTCGTGTTCGTAAAAATATAATGAGATCGTTGCTCGGATTGACGTTTTGTATAAAATTGTTGGCAACATTATCAAATTTTCCAATCTTCCAGTCTATTAATAGTAGTTCAAATTACTTTTCTCACAGGTTTAGATATATACGTGGGTAGATGTAACTTATTTAACTCATGAAGACATTTATCGCCACGATGACGAGAGCTCCACAAAAGGCGTTATTGGAATTGTAAAAGTTAAGTTAGTATATGATAAAGACACTTTACTACTTAGTTTTTGATTGTATCCAACGTGTAAATTGTTGATTTATATTTTTTTCAATGTGATAGAGATTCTCAATTTACAAATTTAAATGAAAGATGGCGCGTTCTACTATAGTATTATAAATGAGAAATCGATTAGAGGGTAGAATGCCTTTTGTAATTATATATTTTCATGCATAATCATCGATTGTTAAAGCTTCTGACAGTGCCATCTCGTAATCGTAATCATACCATTACCAATCTTCATACCATTTTTTTGTCGACACCCTTGTTATATCTAAAACTATTCACACAAAGTAGACAGGTACATCTAATAAACATCGAATAGCTTGTTCTTAATAATATTTTTTATTATACCATCAAACCTCAAAACGGACACAATTATGTGAAGTAAATTAATTAAATAACCTTATCTCGAGTTTTATAGATGCATACAGGGTTAATATTTTATTTTAACGCCTATTTTTTTGGCCGCAATTTGACTTGGTAGGTATTAGTCGATTTTTATTTGGTAGTCATAGAGAATAGTTGATTAAAATTTACTATGGAGCGTCTAACGCCTTAACAACGTGTTGAAATCATTAGAAAATTTTATCTAAATAAAAACAAAACAGCCATTATTGGGACACTGAAAATCTTTAACTGATACACCAACGACCTTTACACCCACGCAGAGTTACTATGGTATCATTGGGCTCTATTTCTTTCATTACCATTAATTGTGAACGCTATCGTCACATGTTGAAAAATTTATTGGTAGCCGAGTTGGGTCGATTGGGTCAGCAACACATGTGGTTTTAACAAAATGGTGGCACCTCATACACAGCCCGAGCTACGCTTCAAATTTTGCGAAAAAAAATTCCCGACCGCATAATGTCAAAAAGAGGTGATATCGACTAGCCTCCTTGATTTGACGGCTGTCGACTATTTTCTGTAAGAGTAGGTACTTGAAAGGAAAGATTTACGGCAATAAGCAAATTTGAATTCCAATGTTTTTTATTTCTCTTTTTATTCCTGTTGATGATTTAAATAACACCACAACAAACGAAAAAAAAACTGGCTTCAGACTTCAGTCTAGCAAAGTAGCCAGGACAACGCTGTATATATCAGAGGTGAAGTCTACTCCATCCCACACAATAAACTATGAGTATAATTATGTCTTATGTTTATTATGTTTAATATATTCACCTCTGTTAGAACAAAAATATGTGTCATTTAATAAATAAATAAATAAATGCTACAAGACAATATTCTAAATGAAATTACTGAAATAACACGCGGTTAAAATACCACGCTTTTGTGCCCCTGCCACCGATAAATAAAAACTTAATGTGTTTAATTTTCTAGTCATTCAAAAACAACATCGGCCCGGAACATAATATTCACCTTGTTCAAGCAATTTATAATTGCGAACTCTAATATGATATAAGACTATCTGCGAAACCCTTTAAAAATAATGCATTCAATTTAATAAAAATATATTTTATTAAATGGGTTGCATGTCTGAGATACGCGTATCATCATACCACCCCTGCATATAACATATTTATTTCATATATATTTCTTCCGCGTTGGTGTTTACAAATACCCGTAACTACATTTATATATATTTCAACCCACCCGCTAACCTCCTATAAAATGTTATCAAAGTTTCTAACGCACTATTTCTAACATTTTAATTTATCGCAGTTTCGCGTCAAATTAACGCTGTTTCACGAAAATGTATCGCGACACATTTCACATTACTCCGATAAAACATAGGTACCCTATATTAAAACTATTTACTCAAATTACGTACGTGTATTATTTTCACTCGTTGATTTTGAAAATGTCGATTTAAATTTATCATTAGGCGTGCATCGTGCAGGAACATATAATGGAGCCTGCCAGATCCTAAACTGGGAGCTTCGATTGTAATTGCAGTGTTTAATTCACCCAAACAAGTACTCGGCCTAAATAATAACATCGTGGAGGATTTTTAAACGGTTATTTAAATTCAAGCGTACAGAATTGTACACCAATGTAAGATTGCGTCAAAGTGTGTAATTAGTTTAATTAGAGGAGGTACACTTTTGATTGGTGGTTCGGGCAGGAAATCTGATTATTTTTCATTTCCTCGGTGTTTATATGTTACGTAGCCATACGAAGATGATTACTTGGCGTTGATAATTGGATCGGCGAGAAAACTAGTTCTGTTCGAGATCACCAAATAAATGCGGTTAAATAATATGAGGTTTCAAAATGGTAGACCAGTGGCAACAGACAGGAGAATAATCAAATTGTTTTTAAGGTCTGGTACTTTTAATGATATATATATATATACATATACGCATACGTAAGAGCAGTGGCGTAACTTTATATTGCCCCTAGTAGATTTCACTGTGTACCCTACACTCATCTTGCCTGTACCACTACTCCTCCTTGTAGTGGTATTTTGTACTTTGTTTAAAATATTTAAATATATATATGTATCAAAATACAACTTAACCTAACCTTATGCGCAGAGGCGTGCATTAGACATGGACTTAGGTTACGCTGCTAATATCGTTGGTGTAAAAGCAATGGGTATTATCGAATAGGGGTTTTGTTCATCATTCACTCTTTCAGGAGCATGTTTTTGTGTCAGTATATCTATGTGAGTATGTACTATTACTATTATTCTAGGGAAATTTTTCAAGTTATTAACTAAAGAAGCTAAAATATTTTATATTACGAAATAATACTACGTTTAAAGTGTATTGGAATGCATACAGTCAAGTCCGCTTCAAAGACACGCTTGCGTCGTTTTGCAACACGTCTTTTAAAGCGAAGACGTGTATTCAGAACACCGCGCGGTGCGAGACTTGCGTTTAGTTGGTATACGTCAGGGACAAATTTTGTGAAAAAACACATGCGCATCATTATTTATCAATTTTAAATTCCTCCGCTAGTTCTATACTCTCTATAGTTTTAATCAACACGCTAACATGAGAACTGAATTATTTTCACGTAGATCTACATACTTGATATATATCAAACAAATATATATTTTGCAAAGATTATAGTTATGCACAGCTTTTTAATTGTATAGAGTGCACGCACCTGCATACACGTAATATTATTGTACAATAAAAATGACCTAACATAACCTAATGCGCAATAATACATAAAAACTCGCCTAGTGATCAAGTGACTTAATGCATGCCTCAGAATATCATGAAGTTAGTTCTATTTTTCATAGCTAAGATTTAACAAATATAGTTTTTCATAGTACAATTTCTAGGTCAATACAATTTTTTCACTCAACAGTTAACATAGTATACTCATAATATGAGGGTACATATGCTGCAGGCAACTGAAATTCGACTTATTGTTGTTCATTTATAAAACAAGATCAACATCTAAATGGATAAAAAATTATAAACCGAACACAATATTCAATGTGATTTTACTAATCATGCAAACTGTGAAAACTTTTAAATATATATGCTACTTTAAGTACAATAAAGGAATATCGTATATTCTAAACGTTGGATAAATTGGAATAGCGAAATAATTTCTTATAAACCAAAACTTTCTTTGAATTTTTCTCTCTTTTATGTTTATGCAGATGTTTACGCCACTGAATATGAATGTTTGTTTGACTTCTAAGCACTTTTAAGTGCTATAGATAATTATTTTATCAATGTACATATCTCAAATAATAGGAAAAAAAATTCCCAAAGATAGTTAAAATTCTACAGAAACAAATACTAAATCCGGATGGATGATTTGAATTATTTTAAATACTAATTAAATGTATTAATTATAAATATATACAAATATAACCAATTTTATCGAAAAATATTTTGTGGTTGCTATCGGAATTCGAACCTGAATCTCTTTTCAATCCGAGAAAGGTGTTCTGAATAATTACAACTTCACAATAAGAATGTGTTCTCCTTAATGATTTGAATTATATTCTTTGTCTTCTTTTTCAATGTTCCACTTCCCTATAGAGATTGTAAATCATCACTGCTATTGATTATTAAAGAAGTAGCTACTCTGGACATTATTGTAAGTTCTTCAACCAGGAGTTGCATCCAGTTCCTGCACCGCATCTCATATAACTCTTACCATGTATTAATATGACTTGAAATAAATTCTTTATATTTCAAAGTATTGAAGTATTCTCTTCTTGATAGAGACCAGTAATTTTTTATCTTATTTGCATATTTCAAGAGGTCATTATTTTGCACTTTGTCCACTGATGATATTTCGAATATTCTGATGTAGCAACCATATTTCAAAAGCCTCTATCCATTTAGTGTTCAGTGATTATTTTCTACGTTTTGATGTATTTAGAAGATGTTAGTCTCATTACAAAATTAATTTAATATTTTAAAAGAAGAATTTCACTACATATGTAATATTTTTTAATTCCTCAATATTCTTGTTTCACGAAATATTTTTGCTTGCAAATACAACTGACAGCTAATCTACGTATAAATCATACATAATATTATATTTTGAAAATTCATCAAAAATATCAAACCATATTTTAATTTTTTGTTACCATTAATTTACTTTTTATGGCTCATTTATGTTATGAAGCATAACATAACTTTAATCATAAATTAATATATTTTTTTATTGTTTATTTTTAAGTCTCCAAATATGTAACATCATACTAGGCTGTAGATACCTTCTTATATCCACACAACCTAAAGGCTTCGAGGGCTCTGATGTGACAACGTAGGTAGCTAAGCTTCCCCTCGAGTTCGTAATAAATCTCAAACTGTCCACAAAATTGCTTGACCTAAAAACCCAAACTTCCCCTATCCCACGTTGGGAGATATATAGATACCTTCGTAATAATGTTACCTACATAGGGTCTACCTACATACATATATTGATATAAACTATGTCGGTTAAATATAGGTACCTAAAGAAATCCCATTATTTCTTTTTGGAACAAAAAAAATCAATAATATGTCTTTATACAAAATCCTTATATTATAAAGAACGATCTTGTAATATGTAGATGAAATTCATTTTTAAAAACCTGATTATTCTCTTCTAGGATCTTTTATAATCGCGAATGTAGAATAGATATATGAATTGTGGACTTGCGCGTGTACTTTTTACATTGGTTGGTGGATTAGTTAGGGCAACAACATACTCTAGCGCATGTCTGCATATCCATGTGTTGACTTCATAACTTGAAGTAAATATTTATACCACCATCAATATATGTAATTATGAATAACGGGAAAGAATATTATACATCAGCAACCTTTTAAATAAAATAAATTTTAAAATATCAAATTCCATTTGACCTGAGTTTTACATTTATTACAACATGATGCATTTACATTAAACTCTTGAGTCGCAGATAACTCATTATACCATTTTTGTATTTATGGTACTATTGCAAAACACTATTTTTTATTTTATTTTATTAATCATCATTTAGAGACAGGCTACGGTATTGAAATTTTACACGTATTTGATGCCTTATAATTATAAATCAAATATTAAATTAATAATATTTGATGTACTTATTGAATTTGTGGTTAAGCAAATTAGTTCTATTTTCATTGGCTTAAAAATAGTAAGAATATTGACGTGATACATATTCTACATGTACGCATTTATATTTAAAAAAAAGAAAAATCATTGAAGAGAACACATTATTATTGTGAAGTTATATTTATTCAGAACATAGGTCTGTAATTTAATTTGTATTCAAAATATCATGTGTTCTCTTTAATAATATATAAGTTGTATCGATGTGTCCAAAATGTAAAAAAAAAACAATTGTTAATTCTGGTGTCTCCTATCGGTTTAGTCAAAGGTATTAAAGATTCCGTAAAAAAAAAGTAGATGGCTTTCAAATAATGGAACGATAGATGTGTTGATTTGAAAAGTGTAACATATAGATTCAAAAATTTGTCGTCTGTATTGGTATAGCATAATCAGATAACGCACGTTCCCCGGATTGGAAGAGATCCAGGTTTGAATCCCTGTAGCAATAACATTTTTTTTCGTTAAAATTTATTTTATATGTATAACTTTCAAATGAATACATTTAATTTGTATTTAGAAAAAAAATCTATTAAACGTAACAAATAACGCTTTATTTAATATGATATATTCTCTATATTCATGTATTTATTTCTGTTCTCCTCCCACCACCATTGCGACCACGCCCCCGTTCTATAACTAACGTATTTTGTGGATTAGTTAGTGCGCGTCAGTTCTGGCAAAGATTTGACGTTAAAATAATCAACATGATTAACACAAAATTTGTTGTTTGTTACAAAAGTTGTTTGAGCGAAATAATTCGATTTTTAAAATGAGTGATGTGTTAAGTAGAATTTTTTTCTCCTAGTCGGTTTTTAAAAATGATTAGTTCTGTTGTCAGAGCCACGCACGAAGCCAGGAGAGGAGGAGATCCGAGAGTAGCAACATCCGCCGGCCGACAATGACCGCAAACGACCTTCCGTGCTATAATACCCACAGCCGAATATAATTCCTCTCCCCTCCGGCGAGTTATTGATCGCACGGAACGCAGGCACTGGGTTAGCACCAGTGTGTTGGTCCACTCTATAAATAATATGGAAATTATTTGGGAAATCAATTTAGCCGGCCTGCGTAGTAAACGTGCCTACTGGGTGGTGCGTACATAGAAGCCCGTGTAATATAAAGGCAGTACAAGAGTACATATGTATATCATCAATGGTAGAATTTCTGTTTAGAACGAAAGTCACGTTAACAGGAGTTTAAATCCATTGGTGAAAGGCCAATTACATTTATCACGAAAATTGCTTTAGGAAAATTCGTACAATTTTATCGATGCCAGGTGTCTACGAAACCTTTCTGAAATCAAAAAGATTTTAAAGGCGTCGAATATCAATCCAGCTGCATCTACCATCTTAGCTATTCCTTTATTAGAACATGGTGTAAAATTGTCATATAAATGTTATTAAGCTGATTTTTTTGTGTTATAATTCAAAGCACTGTTTTATATTTTATATATAGGTAGCTATATTATTATATATGAATTCTTATCATCAAATTTTAATACTAATATTTAAATAAATAGTATTGCCATTTTGAACTTTGTATTTAAATTGCTATTTTTATATTTCATTGATTTCTCTAAGATGTAACAGTCAGTATCCTCTGTCATCAGATCAGAGGAAACTGACCACGGTCCGATTCTAATAATCGAATTAAATTTAGAAAATTACCATTGTAATAGTTCAGCTTTCAGGCTTATTCCACGAAATACAATAGTAGAAATTTGAAACAAAATACATACTTACCTAGATACTTATATCGGAGATAAATAAAGGTGTGCAAGTAGATACCTACGTAACATCGTTTACTGCCGTGCTTCTCAAGTGTAGGCTGCACGTGACCATTTACGTGCAGGCTACACGCATTTTACTCTTCTTCAGATCAAATAATGTTGAGTGTATTATTATTTTAAATGATTGCGAAGTACTTCGCAAGGAAATAAAATAAAAGGTGTGTGTTTTTTTTTCATATGTGGGATTCGGAGGTGCTTGAGAAATTGCGTGTTTACAATATAGTTCGTAGGTAGCTATTTTATTCCAATAACTTCCCATGTATTTAAAAAACAATCTCAATTCACCAAAAAAGGAAATAAAAAGGAAACCAGTCGCTGAATTGATGAAATCATCATCAAATTATGTATAAATACGTGGTAGCGAATAACAATCTACAGAGAAAAGTTTGAGGTACCCGGGGAAGCCGTCATCCAACAACGGATAAAAAACATCTGACAACACTTAATTTTCTTTCATTAATCTTAATTTTCTATCTACAATAGCTTCGTTACGTTAAACATATTTTGATACGACCAGAAATCCTGTGTTATTCTGATGTTTGAAGATATTCTTGATTCGATCAGTTTGTTTAATAAAATGTACCAAAAAGATCATGACTGCGTCCTCAATTTTGAAGACAGCGATTGATAGAGGAAAATAAATGTTATATTTTAACTTCTTCAAAATTTGCAAAATCACTTTGTGACAACATATTAGGTATATAAATAATAAGAAAAAATACTTTGTTTAAAACCATTATTTAATGATACATCAACATTGATATTTGCCAATTATATATGGAAACAAACCATTCTTTTGACATTATCTAGAAGTTTACAGTTAGATAAATTTTAAATTTTAGAATTTACATTACATATTATAAATAATCACTTTTTAAATTTGTTTTCATAGTAGTTTCTAATTAGTTACCCACCACTTTTATGTTTATAGTTTTGTACTGTCTCTGCTTTTAATATTTTTAATATTAGTATATGTACATTGTTTCTTGAAGAAGAGACCATAGTTGAAACATGTTGATGTATAAATAAATGATGTTTCTTTTCTTATCATTTATATGTTATATTGTTAGATTAATCTCAATTTAAAGATTAGTTATGTACATAAGTACGGAGTCCTTAACATGACCGACAAATATAAAATAAAAATTGTCAAAAAACTGACCGAGATCCGTTATCGCAGAGCAGTGTACCGAGAATGGAGGCAAAAAAAACGCACTTCTCTCGCTCGTGTCTTTCCCTTATTCCTCAGTGCGATAAATCACGGGTCTCGTGTTGACTGAACTCAGCTGCTGCGTCCCTCCCGCGCGAGAGGAGCCATAAATAACGGAGAAGAGATAGGAGCCATTTTGTATCCGATGTGTATTTTCGTTCTGGTGCTGGTATCATGACTACATTCTGCGTGATATCGTCTAAAAATCGTCCTGAAGAAACACACTAAGCAGGATGCATGACTCATGAAAGACCAGCAATGCTTAATTACATTATGCTACAAACGCCAGTGCCAGTAGTAATGTACACTGTATTGCCGGCAAAAAATTACAAGAGCAATACAAAGCATATACTGAGAAACGCAGTACGGTAGTCGCCCTTTTGTAGGTGACGGCTGAAACGGCACATTAAATATTTAAAGAATATGTACGTCTGTTTGAGTGTGTGTTAAGTTAAGTTGTATTTTGATCAATGGCGTAGCTACAAATCGCCAAGTTCCCGTGCAAGCACGTATACCATACATTATTATTATTGCATACCGGGAATGTTTCGTATAAAGCATAGGTGCCGGAAGAATTTCAAGACAGGAAGGAGTTTGGAACTCACCACAGTCCGGTTTCTGCTGGCATCTCCAAGGATGTGGACTGTATATTTTAACTCACTATTTCGTCAAGGGTTTCGACACAGTATAGACGCGAAGTCTCAAATTAGTATAATTATCTTAATTCATATAATAACTATTCTTACTCGTTAGAATGATTTTTATTAAAGTGTTTAATATATCCATGTATGAAGGTAACAGTTATATATTTTGTCATTTTTTCAAAGATAACTTTTTTAGCACAATTAATTGCCGTGCCATCATTTGTTTCACACTGTTAACAAAAATAAGTCAAATTTATTTTACACCTCTGCTAAAAATTCAAATTAAATTTTTCCGGATACTGAGGACAAAATAATAACATAGTAATATGTCGGCATTTGACAAAGTTATCTGAATATCACATTTTTGTATCTACATAATCAAGAATAATCAAATGTACAAAAATACTAAAATAACTTAAAACTACGAAAGTTGAATATTTTTGGTTTTGCTTAGTAATCTTGTTCAGCGATAGTGGACCGTCATGGAGCCCGGACCCCCGGGCGGCTACCCAGCGGATAGGATAGAGCGGGGGGTGACAGCTACGCCACTGATTGTGATAGACAATTTCCTTTTCTGTTACTTACTTACTTACCATCACGCCATTTCGAGAATTGTATGTCAGGATAAAAGAATGTGGCGCTCTATCCTCTCTGATTACCCCCGCAAGGAAACGGCGTGACAGTAGGTAAGTAAGTAAGTAACACGGTACAGAGGTCTCCAAACGGCAGCTTCTACGCTGCTATTTCCGCCACAAGTACGAACGTCTCGGCATCTTCACCTTGCAGACTCTTGTTAAACTGACCGACCGTAACATCAGGATCAAAAAGGAAAAATAATAATTGGGCACCCATTTGCGCAACGTTATACGCATCAGCAAACACGCCGAATGGGCGCACTGTTTTGTGGACTGTTTGTCAATTTTATGGATTTTGTAAATTTCCGGTAGATTTCATTTTATAAATTTCTTTCTATTTTGTACTTTTTCATAATGTCGTGCATGCGCGGAGCGGGCCGTTGTCACTAGATATCGATAGAATTAAGAAAAAGTCTGTAGGTGAAACGTACAATAATATAACTAATAAATGGAATAATTATTCTGCAGATAAATTACACATCAGCCTTACTGTCTTAAAAAAGAAAAATAATACTTCATAAATTAATTAAAATACCAATTAATTTAAAAAAGATATCACATTTATTTGTGAAGTTAAGATTATTCTATTCTACTTATCAATTTCTCAAAAAATACTTTTTTTTTCTTACGTCTATGAATTTTGATAATTTAATATGTATGCAAGTATCTACCCACTTACCTAATGTAATATCGATCAACAATGTCACTTTTATAATGTTTGTGACAGTTATGAAGCTTACTTTTATTTAAAATTATTTATTGGACTAATGCTGCAGAATAATTTAATCACAACACGTGAATGACCGCGAGGGAATTATAATATATAATAATTGTAAGTGCCGTTAACAAATACAAATTTTAATTCTAATACCTATATATAAAAAAAATTAGTTCGGTGTATTATTTATTGACGTATTATGCGCACTAAAAATTTTTTTTTGTCTTAATCTTCAGCGAGGTCAGAGAGAATTATTGTGGTACAAAGATCAACTCAATATATGACGTAATCTCCAATAAAGTCAGCTGTCATTACTTCATACATTTTTTCCGATATTTTTTAATGTGTACACAAATAGGTGGGTCCTATGAACCTAGTACCTGTCTACAACAAATGAAAATAAACTTATTTAAGCTTGGTTGTACATCTTGATATATTTTCTTTTTTTTCTCTTTTTGTAATATTTTTAAAAATCATCGGGAATGTCCCCTCACTAGGATAATCCTGTATCAAGGTGGGCTATTGTTTGTGTGGGCTATTATTTTAAGTTTTTTGACATCCCGATGAAAAAAAAGGTATTTTCCGAAACCGGTTGGTGTATAATTAACTCATAAAAGTGGCTTAAAACAAAAGTTCATTAATAATTCAATTAAGTACCTACCTGGTTATTTAAGTGTGTATTTATATCAGTAAGAAAATTTAATGTCTTAATTTATTTTCTGTTTTTTTTGGTCATCGTTAGTTTAAATTTTATCGTCTTAACGTTATTTTTATTACTAAGTTTACATAAACATTTATTAAATTTTCATTAACTCGCATAGGTTTTACAAAATATCTCTAAATAATGACTTATTTTAAATATAAAACGTACTTACGCCAAATTTTTAATAGATAAATGTATCTTCCAGGCCAAAGTCAGTGATGAACAGTTCGATACTTACCTAATTGTTACGTGTAATGTAGGTACACTTTCATGAAATAACATCAATAAATAAACGTAATATTAACTAGCAATAAGCATGACGTCCTGAGATCCTGCGGATTACTATATTGTTGCAGCCATATAACAATATAGTAGCCACTACGCGGCCACAAACTGGGTCTTTGAAATTGCTAAAGAGGGCAATCTCTGTTGTGTCCTTTATCTCTTGTGCAGGGTCTTATGATAAAGCGAACAAATAGGTTATACCAAACAGATATTGCACATAAAATAATATTCGTTAAATTTTAAATTACAGTCTAGAAAAAAAACAAGAATTATTAAGGAGAACACATTCTTATTATAAGGTTGTAATTATTCAGAATATAAGTCTATGATATATAGCATAGGTTCGAAAATTTGTCGTCAATGCACTGTGTAGCATAAATGTAATAACACCAAATTGGAAGATCCTGGTAGCAACAATAATATTTTTCGATAAAAATTGATTTTATACGTATATCTTCCTAATTAATAAATTTAATTTGTATTTAAGAATCACAGAGATTAATGAGTAGAATGTTCAATCTATGCAAGGAAAGCGACCTTATTATGAATGTCAACAAGTCGAAAATGATGGTATTCAAAAGAAGGAAAGCAAAACAACGTGCAAAATACTGTTTGGAATAAGTAGATGAGTTTGTGTATTTGGGAAACATGTTTGATAGAAACAGAAAGACTGAGAAAGATATCGATAGGAGGGTGACTGTAGGGAATAAAGTGAACAACGCTTTGAATGGAATTATAGCTTATGGGAACTTGTCAACCCAGGCAAGACTAGCGGTTTACAATGGAGTCCGAGCACCGACACTGATATGAACTGTATGTAAATGAGGCCTGAAGCTGGCTAAAGAAGAAAGTAGACTGAATGCAGTGGAAATGAGATTACCTTGTCGTAAATAGATCTGCCACAAATACGTCTAAGTAAAGAATGAAGAAATAAGGAAAGAATGTAAAGCTGATCTTAGTATAGTGAGTAAGATTAAAAAATGATCACTTAAGTGGTTTGATCATATAGAACGGATGAATGAGAAGCTAAGAAAGATACATAATCCAAGTGTTGATGGCACCAGAAGTAGAGGACGTCCGCGGAATACTCGGCACGACCAATTACACCAGATACTGGAGATCCTGTTAGAAGCCTCAATCATCGGCGAGCTTGTATGATAAAATGTATGAATGTGTATGAAGCGAGAATTGTGTATCAAGACAGAAAAGTTTGGCGTTCTATCATCTCTGCCTACCCCCGCGGGGAAACGGCATGATGGTAAAGTAAGTAAGTAAATTTTAAATGTGCCTACAATGAATCATATTGTACATTGCATCATACTCACTATATTCAGTTGCCATCAACACACGCACTTCCGTACCATCATTACTATCATTGTTTTAGGAGAACACATTCTTATTGTGAAGTTGTAATTATTCAGAACAGACACTCTGTGATATTTTAAATATGAATTAAATATATTTATTAGAAAAATATACATATAAAATCAATTTTATCGAAAAATATTATTGTTGCGCCACCGGGATTCGAACCTGGATCTCTTTCCTAACCGGGGAAGGTGGTTTATCCAACTAAGCTACAGCGACAATATTTTTAGCGACAATTTTCGACCCTATATGTTACCTTTTTGTCAAATGATGGAACGATTAAATGTATTAATATCAAAAAGGTAACATATAGGGTCGAAAATTGTCGCTAAAAATATTGTCGCTGTAGCTTAGTTGGATAAAGCACCTTCCCCGGTTAGGAAAGAGATCCAGGTTCGAATCCCGGTGGCGCAACAATAATATTTTTCGATTAAATTGATTTAATATGTATATCTTTCTAATTAATATATTTAATTCATATTTAAACTATCATTGTTGATTATATCGATTATAACTTGATTCACACTGGTTTATTTTTTTTTATTAATATTAAAAATATAATACAATTTCAATAATCAGTGGATATATATATTTTAACATTTGTTTCCTCTCTATGAGAGTAAGACTCGTGTATAGAGAAGCAGTATATTCGAGTTAATTTATGTTTCAGTTAGTCTGTGTACATATTTTTTTAACTTCAGTTACAAATTTATGATAGTCCGTATTTTTTCTAATTGTGATGGGGAGATTGTTAAAAAATTTGATACCTTGATAAATATATTGATTTTGAATTGCAGTATATTTTAGTTTTGGGATATCAATTTGATCTCTATATCTTGTAGATCGGAATTCGCTTCTAAAATTTCATTGATTTTTTATTTTGAAAATTTGAATTATTGAATTTTTTTTGTATATGTCTACTATTTTTGGTACTTTAAAATCTGTGAAAAGTTGTATACTTGGATAGTCTTTGTTTTTTTAGAATAAATTAATAATAATTAAAAAGTAAGTACAATAATATTATGTCTACCTTAATATAAACTAATAAAATGGTCGCATGTCGCATCTTTAAGCATGTTAGTTATTTACTGAGATTATGATGGTAGCTGCCTCGTCCGCACACGTCCTTGTCTGATGATTTTGAATTGAGGCACGCATGGCGAGCTTCGATTCGAAATTGTCGATCAACATCAAAAATATAACATTGATGTATTCAACATCATATCATGAATTTCAGATTTAAACACAGATTATAGATATTTACGTATTTTTTTATTCCGGTGTATTATTGTGGTACATTTTTTTTTTATTAAACCTCAATAAGAAGTTTTTCTACAATTAAGATGAGTCCACATTTTCCAGCGGCCGGATACTGCACGATAAAAGTAATTAAATGAAAATAAGTCAATTTAAAAGTCAGCAAGTTTCACAATTTGTCGCACATACATGTACCTAATACGTATGTATAGGCGGTATATAACAAACACAGGGAATACAGTGTTTGTTTTGTACAGCCTATTCTGTATTTTCAGATGCTGATTCTGTTAATCTTCAGATAATTTGTGAGATGCGCTCATTTCGTAGGGTTTAATTATAAAAAAATGCAGTACATAAATGCGTATATATATATATATGTGATAATTCAGAATGTACGTGGATAATAATATAATAAAACAACTAATGTTATTGCTGTACGGCCGATTTAATATACAGTGAATAATAAATATACAATGTGCCCTTTTATCGGCAAATTTATAATCATTTTATAATTATTTTTCACATGTTGTTTAAAATAGTAATTAATCATACTGTTGTATTCCGATATAACTTCATAATTCATTATAAATATAATTAAAAACAATTAACTTTTTTATTTTTAAACAGAACAACACATTATTTGTAAAGTCGTAATTTTTTCAGAATATAGTTCTGTTATATTTTAATACAAATAAAATGCATCAATTAGAAAGATATACATACAAATAAACTCAATTTTACGAAAAATTATTTAAACTGTCACTGGGATTTGAACCAGGATCTCTTCCTTTTCGGGGAAGTGCGATAGCCAATCACACTACGTCAGCCTTACGACAAATTTTCGAACTTATAAAATTGAAAAATCTCTCGCGTCTTCCAGCGATTATTAAATGAATGAAATGTAATCAATTTGAAATAGCTGCAACATATAAGTTCGAAAATTTATCGTCTATTTACATGGCTGACGTAGTGTTATTGGTTATCGCACTTCCCCGGGTAGGAAGAGATCCTGGTTCAAATCCCGGTGGCAGTTTAAATATTTTTTCTATAATATATACACTCTATCTATATCTATAAATATATACACTCATCCTTCAATTTACACGATATCCTTTTTACGTATTTTCACTTTTACGCGGCTAAGAAAAAACTTTTTTTTTAAATCAAACATGTGTGTCACTGAATTTCAAAATCCGCTGTAACACTCTTTTAAACAAATTTTAGTTAAATGCATATATCACTGGATGATGAATTATTATTTTTATTTATATATGTATATTTCATTTTTAAAATATACTTTGTTAGATAGAAATATTAAGTATAATGTTAGGGTGAGCATAACCCGATTTAATGCGGTAGAACCTGTTACTGGATATGAATCTGATGATATTGATGATTTCGAGCCAAACCGAAAGAAAAAAATGGTTTTATTAGAATATAGCAGCGAGGAGGAGGAATAATAAAATTACAATTCTGTTCAATTATGTACGTGTAATAAATTTATTTTGAATTAATAAAGCTACGTATTTTATAAATATTTTTTTTTCTCTTTCTTATGTTACGTCTATGGTATGTACTCGTTTTTTAAAATATATCTTTCTATTTTATATGAACTTTCTGGAACCTTTTTTCCATTTTTGTATGCGTTGTATGGCTCGATTTACGTGGTTTCGCTTTACGCGGAAATTCCTGAAACGTATCTGCCGCGTAAATCGAGGGATGAGTGTATTTCTATTAGTAATTAGTAATTAATCACCTCATGTGGTGACCAGTGTATGTAGTAAAAATAAAATGCTATGCATACATACGCAAAAAGAATAAATATATATATTCCAAAAAACGAATCGAAATATTGATTGACTGTTTTACTTTCAAAGAACCACTATTTTGGGATGCTGGTAAACTTTGTTTCGAAATCAAAGGCTGAATTATTTCTGGAAATAATAAATGAATGACGAGTGTGCACTGTGCAGCCTGAGTGAAGATGCGAGACTCGTGCGATCTCTCCCAGACGCCCAGCATCCCGAAGATTGAAATACTGTACCACGGCGATGACGAAAAAATTTGGAATGTTTGCAACAAATCAATTACCCGCCGAGGAAACGATAAATTATAGCAAATAAATATTTTCCTACAACGTGGACGGAAAAGTTATTTCTCGTCGCTTGTAAGACTTTATCCTCACTACGTCATAGCGATAAATTAGCATTAATTTACGTATTTGGCCCATGATTTTTGTTTTAATTTAAAAGTTTTTTTTTATGAAATTAAATTAACCCCCAAAACACTTTTAATGAGATTGTGCATGTACTTAGTAAAGTGGGGGGAAATTTTCTTAGTCGTTTTTGACAGCAGTTTAGTTAATTATTTTTCTAAATCTTATTAAAGATTTTCGGCATTACCGAAAACGCCAGACAAATACAACGCGAAACCTTTGAAAGACGTAAGCTTACATGGAACTACAGTAACCCAGTACAGAGACCCAAAACTGGAGAGAAACTCCACATCACAAAGATCACTGTAGGAAAACTCTTATGATGCTAAGATTCACCAAAAGCAGGAGTTATAGATTCGGTAGCGATAATGATGAGTGTATTAAAGTTTTTCTACGTGGGGCATGCAGTCAGTACGTTAAAAAAGCATAATAAAAATATATGGAAATAAATAAAAAATTAATATTTATCCGAGTATCAAGATAGACCTAGAAGAGCAGATTATTAATGGTAAGCCGTTATATGACTGTGACAATGATTGTTAACTAAGTTTTAACTGTTAAAAGTTTGCTTTTGCCAGAAGAATTGCGCATAATCGGTTACCAATCACAATTACAATCGAAAACAATAACAGCTTAAATAATTATTTAACTATGACAACAGTAAACTGGAACACAAAGGCGCGTGAGAAACGGAATTTGATAATAGTAATAATTATTATTTTGATTCAAATTCTCTCTCTGCATAATAGTAAATATAAGCAAAATATAGAAGACAATGCCAACAGAATATCTCGTCCAAGTTTCTTCATTTTTTTAACTTAATTTTTAGTTATTAGAATTAAAAATGTTTTTTTTTACTTTAACATTAGACAATATAATACATTTTTAGAATAATCAGTAGGATTTTATATACATATTTCTTTTAAAATTTATTTCTTCTATATGAGAGTAAGACTCATGTGTAGAGGAGTATATACAAGAGTTTATGTTTTAGGTAGTCTGTGTACATATTTTTTTTTACTTCAGATAATTATTCAGTAATTTTTATAATTGTGATGAAAAGATTGTTAAAAAATTTTATGCCTTGATAAGTATAGTGATTTTGGGTTGCGGTATATTTTGGTTTTGGAATATCAATTTGGTCTTGTAGATCGGAATTCGCTTCTGAAATTTATATTTGAAAATTTGGATTATTGATTTTTTTTGTATGTCTATTATTTTTAGTACTTTGAAATCTGTAAGGAGTTGTATACTTGGATAGTCTTTTTTTTATGGAATAATTTTTTGAGTGACTTCTAATTGTGACATTAAAGTTTTATATGACTTTACAAGCGCGTAATATATTATTTTCTGATTTGTAAATGATAAAATGGTTCTGTGTTAATGTGTTGAAAATATGTAGGCATTTTTCTTTATTATATGTTATTTCCATTTTAAAAATCCATTGTCTAAAACTTTGTTGTTTGTTTAATGTATTTTTTTATATAATGTAAGGTTGGGATCATTCCAAAATTGTATATTTTAATTTCTAAATAATTTATCGAATCTCTCCGGTAAAAATATCACGTCGTGTATATTAAAATAAAATATTTTATATAAATAATTATAAAATATTTTATATAAACAATTCAATTATAACCATAAAACTTTAAATATGAATAAAGAAAACGCATCGATGTTACACAAAGTTGTATTTGTTTTAAATAAAAATAACTTAACATTCTGTAGAGCGCGTGATCACGTAACAAGTGTCGTGTTTTTTTCGTAACATTTAGCTTAATATTCTCGATCCATCTGAATATTTAAAAGCATTAATACGAATGCAGTATTTCACAAAGCGTCACAAAGGTTATTTTGCCGAAAACAGTAGTCGCGGACGACAACAGTGAATAGTGGGCCCTCGATTCTTTCGCCGACGGAAGCGCGCTGCGTTTTCTGCATACCAAAAATATTTTTCAGCATTTTTAAACGACAATTTACACCAACAGTTTATTATTCTACGATTTTCACCTTGCTCTCGTGCGCTCTCGCCGCAGATGTGCGATAATCATAGAGGAATTAACATACAATAGATTCGGTACACGGAGCTTTCGGCCTCCCTATCTGCGCAGCATCCACTTCTCTAGAGTTATGGGAACAAGCGGTCGGCTAGAGCGGGACCTTATGCCACTCGCGTAGGGGCGCCTGTACACGGATTAGACTTTTCTCTCGTGTCTCGGAGATTTGCTGCTTGTACGAATTTCCTAATAAGGTCTGCTATTTATTATTCTATTTTATAAATAATAGATCTTATTTGGTAAAATCATCACCCTGTTTTTTCTGTTAGACTAAGCAGAGAGCATAGAACGCCACACCCTTATTTGATTGCAAATTACTATTCTCTCGTAAGCTTTCGTATATATTCTCATGCACGCTCATCGATTGTTAAATTTCTAATAGAGCAGTGTGAGGCTGATACTTTTGTGTCAGCCTCACGAAACGAATTTATGATTTAATTAATTAATGCCAGTATTCGTATTGTTCTTTTAGAAACGTTTTAAAATAAAATCCTACCATCCTAATACAAGTGTGATTCAAGAAATAGCACATTTCCGATTGCACTATCGCACCGTATTAAAATAGCTCGAGTGTCGTTATATCGAGGTACACGCTCACTCGCACTATCTACAGGAGGTTAAATCTTCCGTAAAACGAGTTACCGAAATGAATTTGAATAATTTATTCCACTCACAATATCGCCCGTAGTGTTCGCCGCGGAGCTCTGCAACGGGACGTCCAATGTTCGTGTTCACGCGACGTTCGCACGAATAAATCATTATTTCATTGTGAACGATATTTATTGAGTATTGAACAATTTTCGTGAAAATAATATCGTATTGAGTAACTACCTCCAGGGGCGAACTTAATACAACTCACCCGATAAAACCGAGCACACGTAGGACACGAATTCACAAACACCTGACGGCTGCCGAGCATAATCGGATCTGCCAGTATCTGCCTATCTCTAAAATACTATATTATTTTAAGATTAAAATTTTCTTATTATTATTCTTCTAGGCCTCATCATCTTAATGTAATCAGTCAAGCGCACCTGTGGTCGGCTGCCACATTTCTTGCCCAATCATGTGAATGCCTCGTGTCCGGCATAGCTTCAGTTTAGTTTCGCGATAGTTTGCAACAATGTCGACAATCTTAAGATTGAAAAAAACTAGACCGTCTAGTTACATGCAATCAAGCATTTTGAGCAAATAAAACTGAAATATAATATAAACACAGTTAACACTTGATAAACCGGGCTGCGAGTTAACTGGGAAAGTAAAAAAAAAAAACTGTTATTCGACTAGGTACAGAAATATTAAACGGCAAAATTGATCGGTACATACCTAATACATAACATAAAATAAAACTTATGAAATTGCTAACATATCATCGACCGGAAATCACAGTTGATAGCGTGTAGGTACTTACATAAGTTTTTATTTGGCCACGCTTAGATTCAATGTTTACGTTTGATGCAAGAGCGCGGTATTTTAAGTGAAATTATTTTTAATCCAAATTATTTTTTTAGATACTGATATCTTGATTTTCATTCATAGTTCCGACCTGCCTAGGTGGCGCGTAAGATAAAACAGATTTCTACTACTGATAATTAGGTTGTCTTTATCCCCCAACATTGGTTCGTATGATGAAGAGTCAACACCAGATTCTTCCTAGAGAAGCGAGTCACGATCAATTACAATCATCACCCACGTCAAATATTCAAGATATCTATCTACCTATTTAGGTACTAACCTAGGTACCCGCTAACAGATTTTATTTAAATAAATGTTATTTTTCAGTAATAAGTCAACTAGGTATATAGTTGTAAATATGCATAAATCAAATTAAATAAAAATATGTATAAAAAAAAAAATTATCTACGAGTATATTTAGTTAAGAAAGTTTAATATAAAGTACAATACTTAAGCTTTAATATTTATTTAACTGAATTATATTAAGTTTTTATGATTTTTAGTACCAACATTTAGGTACCTACCAATAACTTTAAAACACATTCATTATTTAATTTCAAAATATTACTATTTAACCAGTCTTGGGGTGTGTAGGTACCTAAGTGTCAAACAAAAATGAAAAATTGTATTAATTATATTAAAACACATAGCTAGAGAATTTTTTTAGTAATTTGGTCTACCGAATTAAAATTACTGCACTTCTAGAGATTCTTCTTCTGAAAAGCTAATAATAATTAATAAGCTAATAATACTTTTCAAACTCATCAACTCCCGTCTACTGACCCGGTCCCAATATATTCATTACTCATACATAAATCTAACATCTAAAACACAATAATAAATAAATAAATCAATAAAATAACGCTATGATGATAATTAAAAAAATATATATTTTAACACCCAACCGAAATATTTTTGACGCACCTAACACGAAATACCACCAGCCCTCGCCTAGAGCTACATATTATATCTCTGTCGTTCGAGCAACACTCGAATGTGAGAGAAGAGTTCACAGCATTGCTCGCGTACGTCTCGCATAGGAGAAGCCCATCTGACTATACAGTTATGGCCGCTCTTATAGGGGTGTATTATGGGCTGTAAAATGAATCGTTATAGATTTGGGAATGTTTTCAGAGGAAAGTGAATCTGAAACATTTTCAGCGAAATCAGCGAAACGCTGAATTTCAGTTTCACAAGAAGAATAAAATTTCGCGAGTTACAATGAAATTAATTAAGTATTAATTTTGATAATTTAAATTAAACCATACGTAAAAATAATTACATTCTTGAAAGTTGTATTATTATTTTTTTTAAATGTGTAAATTTATTGTGTTTATATTACGTAGGTAATATAAAAACTAATTAACCTATTTATAAATAAATATAAAATCACCTGTTTTTTTGAAATTCATTTTTAGATTATTTTGCATTTTGTATGACTTTAAGTATATTCTGATAAGATAATTAAGGTAACAATTTTCAATTTCTTGTAAAAAAATTAGTTTATTTGAAAGAAATTAATGCTAATTTAAATTAAGTTTTATCACGTCCCAAAAATTTTCCCTTTCATTCTGAACTTTTGCATATCGCATAAACTGAAATTAAATAACAAACTAACTTACTATCACACCGTTTCTCCGCGGAGGTAGGCAGAGAGCCTCTTCTATCCTGACATAAATCTCTCGCCTCTTCCACATTCATACATCTTCTCATTCAAGCTCGTCAATTATTGTGTCGTCGAAATTAAATTATAGACTTACAAATTGAAAATGATTTATGATTATGAATAATTTTTACATAAAATACGTTTAATCTGAGGCTCCTGAATAATAAGTATCACAAAACTGCGGTAAAAATTGAACGCTAGAAATAAAACGTTATAAAAATTCGGAACATTTTATGAGAACTTTTTGGATAAATATGTAAAATATTGTAATTTGTTTTAGTATTTAATAATCACGCGTATTCTAATCAGTGGTGGTACGGCACATGTATTTGAAACATGTAACATTTATATATTTGTTAATAAAAATATTTTTCTTTCGTCTGCTTTTTTAAACATCAATTCATAAATTTCCTTTATATTTAGTTGTCATAATAATAATAATATGAATTAAAATCCGGTTCTAATTTAATCAGCTACTTTCCAATATTTAATACTGACAGTATTTGATTTATTCGGACTTGCTCCTTTTCATAGTCACAAAGTACTTTTTAGTTTCACTAAAAGTCATTGAAGTTCTGCACACTATTTTAAAAATGTAACTATTTTTATTTAATTATATAAATAAATATTGTAAACCAGAGACAGAAACATTACGTTTAGCGTGTTAATTTTTTGTGATATTCATATTATTTTTAAAGTTATTATATTAATTATAAAAATCATATTTTCACTTGTATACAATTCAAAATAAAATGTTATTGGATACAGGCTTTTTTAAAACCGTATATCTAATAAATAATGATAAACAAAATTAAATATTATATTTTGTGTTTGAAACATTAATAATCAATTTATGACACAATCAATTGTGTTTCTCTCTCTCTCTCTCTCTTCTCAGAGTTCTAATCGCTTATATACCTCTATATAGAATTAATATCTATTCTGTGTTAGATCACGTTTGTCACTTATATCCCATACCAATACGGTTATACCTTAACTTTTGAGGCAAAGCCTTATAAATGGTATGTGAAATTATACCAAAACTTTGGCCTATATGTTCTTTAGAAAGCCAACTACAAACATTATATAACTCAGAAAAGATGACAATCTAATATATCTACTACATCTCTCGGAAACCTCAAACCAAATAAAAAATATATGTTTGAATATCATCAGTCTGCACCTCTCTAATGTTGAATATAGATATCTCCCAAAGATTGACAATCATCTCTGGTTTTAGCCTTTCTTATTCATTTGTTAACCACTACTCTTCTGCTGTCGTCATTACGTGACCATGCCATCTCAACCTGACTTTTCAAATTTTCTCTGTGATCGGTGCAATGATTTACTCTTTCCCAACTATATCTAGTCGTGTCACTCCTCCAGCCCATCTGAGCATTTTGAGTTAGTTGTTGCTCATTTTTTTTGTGTACCTTCTTCATTATCCGGTACTCGGCACCATATAGCGTCGAGGGTCGACGGCCATCTTGTATACTCGACTTTTAGTCTCGATCAGTATTTATGGGTCCCAAAAAACCCTGGTAAGTGAACACTACTAATCAATTTTATCGAAAAATATTGTTGTTGCACTACCAGGATTCGAACTTGGATCTCTTTCCAAACTGGGGAAGATGCATTATCCAACTGTTTTACAGCGACAGTACTTTTAACGACAAATTTTCGAACCTATGTTACACTTTTCAAATTAATAGATCTATCGTTCCATTATTTGAAAGCCACTTACTTTGTTTTTACGGAATCTCAAATATCTTTAAGTAAACTGATAGCAGACGCCAGAATTAACAATTCATTTTTATTACATTTTGAACACATTGAAACAAAACATATATATTATTAAGGAGAACACATTCTTATTGTGAAGTTGTAATTATTCAGAACATAAGTTTGTGATATTTTAAATACTAAATTTAGATATCACAGACCTATATAATAATAAAAAATAAAATATTTCATTAAATTTCACCAAATTCTAAACAATCTACTAGATTATGAACTTAAAAATTCTGCTATTGAAGTGATGTTAAATATATCAATTTGCTCAGATTAGGTTTTTGTTTAAATTTTCCCCGTCATTTTTGACGGGCCAATGCTGGGCTTGCGATGAAAAGTAATAATGTGGTCTTCGCTCCACCACTGCTGACCCCGCCCACATTCATCCTTGAACATGCTCTGTTGAGCGGTTGACAAAAGGCCCGTTCTGGCAGCCATATTTGCGCCCCGCAGCGAAAGCGGGACGGCAACACTAACAAATGCCCGTTTGCGGGTCGTTAGTGCGAGCGGGAAGACCGCATTTTTAATGGGCACTTCACGTGGACATTAAAAAGAGATACAATTATATAACGTCCGAATAAATAAAAGAGACGAAGCATGCATCAAAATATTCGGCATTTTTTATTTCAGTTTAATGAATAATAATTATTTTGATTAGTGAAAAAAAACTCTAGAATTAAGTCTTCGCGATTTCAGATTTTATCTACGAGAAAAATGTAAAACAATAATCTTTCTTATTTACATACGATGTGCCGTGTCTCGAAGGGGTAGACAGAGAAATTATAACAATTCACTCTCTGTAAAGCGAAAGGAGGGCGACTGCAAGGAACGGAGTGAATGGCGCTTTGAATGAAATTATATATAATAAGCATTTGTCATCCGAGGCAAGACTAGCGATGCACAATGACGTCCTGGTACCGATACTGATGTATGGAAATGAGGTCTGAAGCTGGCAGAAGAGGAATGAAAATATACTGAATGCAATAGAAATGAGATCGCTTAGGCATATATGCGGCAGATACATTTATGACAAAGTAATGAAGAAATAAGGAAATAATGTAAAGATGATCTTAGTATAGTGAGTACGATTAAGAGAGGATCACTTAGGTGGTTTGGTCATATAAAGAGCGAATGGTAAGAAAGATATATGATACAAGTGTTAATGGCACCAGAAATAGAGGACGTCAGCGGAAGACCAGGTAAACCAGATACTGGAAGATGGTCCTGTTAGAAGCCTCGATAATCGGCGAGCTTGTATGAGAAGATGTATGAATGTGGACGAGACGTAAAATTATATGTCGGGACAGAAGAGTATACTCTCTGCCTACCCCCGCGGAGAAACGGCGTGATGGTAAGTTAAATTAGGTTTGACATATTTAAAAAAAAAATGACAAAAATATATTTTTAAACTTCTTAACTACACCGTAATCTGTATCAAAAGAGGAGTGTTTAATATTTCAAACAAGACCATCTTCCAATATTTGAGTAGCTTGTTGGTCTAGTGGTTAAGACGCTGTTCGGGTGTTCGCGCTTCGTTCCAAGTTAGTCCCATTTTCATAGCATAAGCGTTTAGCTTAGTTTGATAATAGTAAGAATATTAAGAGTAAGAGTATTCCGTGTACGTTTTTAAAAAATATATATTTACCTAATTGTTCTAGAATGAAAATAATAAACGAAAGCTGTTTATTGTTTATCCCTTATTCTATCTCGCGTCATCAGCATAATGTATTTCGCTCTTTTCTCACACGTTCCATATGTACAAACCGCGCGACCGCAACCATTTTTAAAAATAGGAAGCTTCTTTGCTACGATCGCTTTGCTACCAGCTTCTAACCTGTATGAGATAATCTGTTCTAAACGGCGACACATTCATTTATTTAAATACATACTATAAATACTTAGTCACTATTAGTCATGGTCAGTGTTATTGTTAGTGTAGCTGTCCTTATCTACCTTCCTACCTACTTGTTTTTCTCCGCAACTGACTACCGTCAACATGTTAAGATTAATGACCCCTTCTACAAGAGAACCATTTTGGTTCGCGTTCCATAGCAAAGAAGTGGAATGCTTCCATTGTGCGAAAAATCGCCGCTCATCGCTAGTAGTTAGGTAGGTATCTATCAGGAGTGTATAGACAGTACATTTAAATAAGCTTTACATGTATAACTATATTTTAAATTTATGTATGTCGAAAATAACATTTTTCTGATTTAGAATTACTTTATTTTACTTTTTATTTTTTTATTTAGAACAACTTTTGTATGAGTTATAATACAACAATAGAGTTATGCACACCCAAATAAGAAGGATCTTGAATTATGGGGGTGGCTATCGACATTTATATAAAACAAGATCGAGTTCTATAATAATACGATGTAAAATTTAATACTTACCGAAATAATATTTTATAAAAAATATTGAAAAATTGATCAGATTAGAATAAGAAAGGCGTTAAATACATACATGGTAATTTAATTATTTTGAAGACCTTCAATCCATTTTAGAATCTATTTTTTTTTGTACACATTTATAATTTGCTGCTAGTTTAATTGATTTTGACAGTTTGTTATACAATCAATAAAGGAGATGATCGGCACCTCACCAAGTGCAGTACTCAACATGGGCCAGGACCGAGGGACGAATATTCCATACATTTCCACAGAACCACAGCTCTATATCATGAGCCAAACAATCAGGAAGAAGAAGACGATAACAGTTGCGCTAGGAATATTCGATTTGTTTCCCAGAAATTCTAGTCTAGAACAGCTTATTAGAATTTACGAACTGCACGTATTATACCTACAGTGGATTTTGAAGTCTGCTCAATCAGCTGCGTATGTCTGGTTGAACTGACGTGAGTCAGTAAGGTGATATATTACAAACGAGCATTCTAAGTATCTGGACTTTTGAAGTGGAATAGATTTACTCCCACTAAGAATCAGGTATATATATATAATATTATGCATAATTTTGCCCAATTTAGATGATCTTAACAAATGGGTTATCGAATAAATCTTACCCTAATCTTGTATCGTAATAGAATGTCACTAAATAGTTAAGTGTTATAAAAAAATAATAAAGTAAAAATATCACCTAAATATTTGTGTATTCAACTCAATAAATTTAATAAAAATCAAATTTTTTATTTTTAAGATGAGTACTTTCAGTGGCGTACCTACCCTAGGTTTGAGAAGTGGTAGATAGATAGCAAATTAAGTACTTTGGCTATAATTCTAGTTAAATTTTTTTTTCCTATTATTTATACCTATATTACATTATATATTTTAGTGGATAAAAATAAAGTATGAATAACCGGTCTAAAGTAGTGGCTATATCCACCGCTAAATTTCAATTAGTTGTTTTCTAATATCGATATTATTTATTTCATTATTTTCTCCTCATTATTTTTGTATTTGGTATTTGGAAGAAAAATTGGGTCCAAAAAAGAAATGTACCTAATATAATAAATAATACTGTAATTTTTTTAACCTCATTTAAGAACAAATATTCAGTAATCGAGACTTTGATAACTTACATATTAAGTATTTTTCAAACAAAATTCATTACGAATAATTTATTATTATGTTCTAATTCATAAATAATTATAACTGAGAATTTACAATCGTATTCTTAATGCCAGCATCACTGGGCTACTTTTTATTAATATTTATCTAATTATTAATTTCATCTCAGCGCCCTACTGCCACCTTTTGGCAGAAATGCGAAGTAATTCGAATAGCATTTTCCTTTATATTATTTCAACTATGGAGTTCGATTTGTGACCATATTGCTTTGGAATATGCAGTATTCAATAAATGTCTGATTGTGCTGTAAATATTTAATAACAAATTTTAAAATAGTTTTTTTTTCACTTTAAGACAGTCTTTCAACTGGTATAAGTACGTACCTACTTCTATATTTTCAAATGTTGTTGATCTTATTAAATCTTACATCTGTTAATATATTTTTTATGTTTAGTTCTTCAATGAAGTTATCGTTTTAATATGTTTTGAATCTACTTATTAATTTATAATAGTTTATAGGTAATGTATAGTTGATAGTTGTTCTTTATTCGTTCATTTACAAATGTTTTCAGATTTTGCCTTCATTAACATCGTAATTTTCACTATATATATTATGATTAGTTATTTTGTAATATCTGCGTAGTGCTCTCAATGTACGCCACTGGAGTTTAAATGGAATAATTTAGTAATTCTGCGTCGAGATAGTTTATTATTTAAGGCCAACGTCAGTTTTCTCACAAAGAAGATGTAATATTTCAAGACTCAAGATGCGAGCTAACCATTTCATCAGTTAAGATATTTTGTGTGGGAGAGTAGGAGTGGAGATGGATGTAGCAATATCAAGATAACTCGTAGTAATTACGCAGTCACGCGTTTAGTTTCAAATAACATGCAAAAATTATTCATCGAAATTAAATGGTAATTTAACAATTATTATATACATTAATCAAAGAAAACTAAGTTAAACTCTCCCCGTCAATACCATGGACGACAGAACACATACAATAACTGAGCTCCTTCAGCTATTGAGATCAGCATTGTCGGTGCAGTATGGGACGACCGATTACAACAGGATGGAATTATTTTTTGTGAATTTTATTATTAATTGAACCATTATTAAATGGTACTCCGCGAGCAGCAGTTGCAAAATATAATTCTGTATTAAGCTAATTCTTCAAATAGAGATGTTCAATAAAAATTCATTGAAGAGTTAAAAATTTAATAATAAAGTTATTTATTTTTTGTAAATTCTAGTTCTGCATATCTTTTCTTTATATATGAACTACGCGCCTCTTAATCTATACACACAAACCTTCTAACTAGTCTGACTATATTTATAACATAAATCACCAGAATACAAGATTTTTTTTAAGAGAAAACTAGTAACAGCTAAAAAGAAATCTCCATTTATACTTACATTTGAAAGTGAATGGAACTCTTTATGCCAACAGCTGTTATCTTCAAAATTCAATCCGGACCTTCCATAAAACGGATGATAAAGATTTGTACCCACTAAAAATAAATAACGGATTATTTCCATGATGTTATTATGTATTTGGTCTTACAACCAGATATCTTTTACAATGTGCCATCCTTTTACGATGATAGTAGTAGATTAAAATGGTTCCATGAAGACAGAGTTCATTGGAACTTGCTGTACGATATATATTTGTTATTAAGGAGAACACATTCTTATTGTGAAGTTTTAATTATTCAAAACATGGGTCTGTGATATTTTAAATACTAATTAAATGTATTAATTAGTATTTAAGATATATATTTGTGTATACATAAATGATTGTACATACTTCGGTATGATGTGATAATATATACTAGTATATACATGTAATTATTTTATATTCATTGTCTCATGTTGTTTATACTTAACGTAGGTTATTCCTGGGTCGTCCATAACCGCAGGTAAGAAGGAGCCTTAGGGTAGCATTTTCTAGTTTTCTTAAGTATGGCACAAAGTCTAGGGACATAGTCTAGGTTATCTGTATCTGGTTATCAACGACATACACGTCTCTATGTATATCAATGTTAACCACGTTCGCGCTTTCAGAAACTTATTTAGTATTCCACTTGATATTTACAAGATGTTTCCTGAAATGTGCGAAAGTAGAGTCATGTAAAAAAAACACCAAAATGGGATGTATTTTTAGTTATATATTTATTTATCAATCACACATAATAAAATAACAATGCGTATTAGGACTCAGGAATCTTCTTTATGAAATTGTCAAGAGATTATTTAATGCCACCCTATTTTTTTTTCTTTTCCTGATAGAGTTCTATAACATGCCGTATCTCTACCGATTGCCCTACATACTTGAGATATACGCTCTATATTGGGATCACATTCATCAATGATAATCAAAAAATTATCAAGACGCATGAAGGCTTCATTCATATTTTTGATTGTCAAAGTCTTGACGATGTCAGCCTCTTCTTCGCCTTCATTTTCTATTTCATTTGTTTATTGTTGTTCAATTAAGTATTGATTCGACTAAGGCTTTGAATGAGATTCGATTAATTTAACAACATCTTCGTTGTTGACGTCTATATTTAGTTCATTCATGATTGAAACCATTTCAGTTGTGATAGTTTCCAGAGATTCTTCAGGGTTTAGATGATCGCCCATCATTTGTGGGCATAATTTTTTCTAAGATCCTTTCATTGTGGATTCTTTTATTTCGGCCCACGAGTATCTTATATTGTTCACTGCGTTCCGCATGTTGTAGTTTCTCCAAAAGTACCGCCCACCTTCCCTGTCAGATGCCTTGATGGCTTCTTTCTAATGCCTTGATTGCAGTAAAACTGCCATGCGGTTTGGCAAAAAATATAAATGAATATGAATATTTATGACATAAAGAAGAAATAAAAATATATAAAAAATTACCGCCCTTGTATAATAATGTTTTAACGTAGCAATTACTGTTTGGTCCATAGGCTGTATGAGTGAGGTGGTATTGGGAGGAAGGAATATAACTTTCATTTTCGGATATAGATCCTGCAGATATTGTGAATGTCCAGGAGCATACTGTTGGCAAGAAATGAAGAATGAACCATTATTTGAAAATAGGTGCAGTGACCCAGGATTTTTTATTTGATTTCCAAATGACCGAAAGCAAATTTTTATCTTACCCTTTCAATGCTCTGGGGTTTTCAGATTGATAAATTAGCATTGACTTTAATTTTAAATCGCTAGCTAAGTTCCCCTCAAGAAGCAATGTCAATCGATTTTTAGAAGATTTATGTCCAGGAGCAACTGACGGAGAGAAAGAGACAGGAAGCGAAGGAGAGCAGAGCGACAGCATCGACGAAAAAAATCGACGGTAGAAAAATGTGCGAAATAGCGAATTGTGCGAAAGTCAAGGGCCGCCTATTATTACTTTATGAATTGTTCAGATCTACGAGTACGTAAATCTAATTTCCAGAAGCACGTTATACTTACTTAATTACTTACCATCGCGCAGTTTCTCCGCGGGGGTAGGCAGAGAGAATAGAGCGTCACACTCTTCTGTCCAGACACACAATTCTCGCCTCGTCCACATTCATATATCTTCTCATACAAGCTCGACGAATATTGAGGCTTCTAACAGGACATCCTCCAGTATTAACACTTGCGTCATATATCTTTCTTATCATTATCACCTCATTCATCACGTTATAATTCAAAGATAAAATAAAAGAGTTCAATAAAGGAAACTAAAATAAAATTCATGAATAATTGGTAATAATACCTGCACAGTTACTTATAATAGTACCTAGTTATTATAGATTAAAAAAAAAAATTACCACATATTCCGAAATGCAATAACCGCACAGCATCATAAATTTTACCACCTCTTTTTTTCTGATACAATGTTCGTATAACGGACTATCATGATGCTGTCTATCTAAATCAAGTTCTTTAGCCACGATGTTCTTCAAGTCCTCAATATAATTGATATCTATAAATCTTGCATGATTAGATTTCACCAGTCGGCTGCCAGGAACAAAAGTTTCTGTTCACCCAAAGGCAAAACAAACACTTTGAAATAAAAAAAAAGATCCCGAAAAATAATCTATTATAATACTTAAATACTTAACACGTACAGATTTTTTTATTTTTACATTTATATGGTACGACCCTGGGCGGTCGACCAGTTAACATCTGATACCATTCTGGATGGTTCAAAAAATGTCCAAGGTATTATAATTTTCGGATATTGACGTTTAAAATGCCATATCGAGTTAACATGCCAAATTATGCAAGCACGCCAAGCCACGAGGGGTTGGCAGTTAAAAAGTTTCACATTTTTATTATACAGTACATTATATTATTACTATTACCCATGTTTAAAACCTGCCCTAGAACGGGTGCAAAAGATGTTTATGTGAAAAAATTAATAATTTAAATTATTATAATTTACTTCAGTACCTACAACATTACAATATTCAATTTTTCATATATCTGACAATAAAAATGGACTTGTTTATTATTTATTTGAAAAATTTACCTTCAAGCATGCGGAAGTGGTGTTTAGTAAAAAGTAATATAAAGTATTTACAAAATGTTTTATTTATTTATAATTAAACAATATAAATCGGTGAATAGGTACTGTCTACTCATCATAATTTAGATTCGTCAATTTGTTGAACTAATATTTAGTTACACCAAGCAGATAGGTAGATAGCTAAGCATTTAAAAATATATATTATAGCTGTGAAAATTTTAATTAATTTAAACCAGTAAACAGATTGCTATCGGCATAAATCGTATTAATAATTAACTGGGTTTATAAATTTAGAATGTTAATTAAAAATTCGTAACTTGCTATTTACACTTTATAATTCATCTTATTTTTAAATGTATTTGTTGTATTTTAAATTACTAGCAATGTATCCTCTATTTTATTATCTACGCCGAATGAAATATTTCTGGGCGGCAAATAACCTTTTTTTAAGGCGCTGCAAGTCTAAAATAAACTGATAATTTTGGAGATGGTTAGTTACTTACAAATAAAATAAATAATATACTTTATTCGGTATTTAGAATTTAGAATTTTTTAACAAACTTTCAAACACGTGGACGTAAGTATGAATTATTATAAAATATCATAAAATATTCAGAGAAATTTTGGTAGGTGTTTTAATGTGTATGTAGGTACTTTGTGCACAGATACATTTCAATCACAAAATTAGTCAATTAACCACATTTATTTAAAAAGATTTCCATAAAAAGGAGATCATCAAGATAATATATCGCACACCTTGATCAAAACTAAGACAACTCAAAAAAACAAGAATTTTGAGTTATTATTGTATTCGGGTACTCTAGTCATATACGCAACTAACTTAACCCCAGTTCTTGAATAGTGTAACTTTAGGATACATTTATGACCTAAAATGTTATTTAGTTTCATAATTTTAGTAACAAAAATGGAGAAAAATTATTTTGTTTTTCTGTCTACTGAAAAATGACTTTTTGAGTTGTCTTAATGCTGTTGTAATAACGTGGAGAAATGAAAATTTAGTACGTTGATTATGTTTATCCCTGAACACCTTGTTAGACATAGTGGAGTGTGTGTAAGATCAGCACTATTTCACTCATGCCTTGCTACCATAGAATAAGTTGCATCCATCGATACTTTGAACATACATAATATTTGCCACAAAACTGTTGGTTCGGTGGACCAACAAATAGTGGCAATGTACGCTGTGGAAGGTATTGAAACAGTAAGATTTGTACACTATTCACAATGTCAGGAGGATCACAAACCTTAGTATCTAATCAGATACTTAACAAAAAAAAGTGATGACAAGTAAAACTAACAGATTTATTAAAATCTTTTAAATATAATGAGCGAGTTAACATGCCTAACTTTGCATATCACGTTAAGCCACAACCGTAATAACACGCTCTTTTAGATATTGTAGAGGATTAAACACGATTTTAAACGTCAAAGAAAATGTTTGAATCAACACTTTTAACGACTTACTCTAACTAGTGCATTTAAAAAAAAAAAATTCTTTGTATTTTATAAATATCCATCTTCTTCTTCTTCTCGTGCCTTAACCGTTTAATGGATATTGGCCATTATTCTTGAAAGAGTTGAATTTAATTGTACTGGTTGATGTATAAGGCGACACATAACATGGCGCCACTGTATCTTCAAGAGTTTTGTATCCCAGATAATATGAATAGTAGACTTCAAACCTCAACCTTTAGTCCAGCCGCAGAGTTGTAGAACTGACCAGCCTTTGCCATAAGATTAAGTTTTGCGAACGGGCATTAGTTTATGTGTAAAGCGCCCTTAAGATGAATTTTTTTTTTTAAATGGCGCTATAAAAATTATCAAATATATTATTATTATTATCACTTTGCTTTCTATGGCCTAGAAAAGCTTTACAGTAGATTGGTCAATCCATTGCCTCAGAATCTTCAACTATAATGTTCTCCTTACAGAGTCCCGATCCCGATGTTCAGAAATCTTTTCCCGTATTATATATAACTTAGATATTGGAGTTTTCAAATATTTATTGCTTTAACTACTTATTCTTCTTTATTCATTCAAACCATAACATCTTCATTCGTAACATAAAAAATGCGACTGATTTTGACTATTATTATAAAGATCGACATCTTAAATGCTATAATATACATTTAAATTGATATCAATTTTTCTTCGTCCGGAGTAGCAAATATCGACACCAGGTTAAAGCAATTGTTATTAGTTGTCGGTCATCACACCACAGGTCACAAGTTCAAGTCTTAATTCACAATCTCGTCTGACGGTTTACTTCTCATATCGCTAAATACCTATTATGTCGCTCAAATATATTATAAATAATTGGATAGATAGTAGCCAGGTGTCTGTATACAACTGTATTATAAAATCCCCATCATCTATGCTTCATCTGGCATTTCTAATTAAATACAAATGTAAAAAAAAAAAAAAACAAGAAGCATAGATAAATATGTGTGAATGTCAATATAATATTGATATCACATTCATAAAACTAGTAACGGTTTTTTTATTTAAAACAACTAATGAAAATTTTATGCAAAATAATATAAAAATTGTGTTTTCAGAATAAATCCTTCAGTAAATATTTTATATTCAATCGTCATTATAATTAGGTGTTTTTAACATTGTTAGGTGTAGATAGATGATTAAATTTTATTTTTAGAGTTACCATTAACTATTTACAAAAATGTATCTCTGACACTAAAAAGATTAAGGAATTTTATAAATATTTGACTTGACGCTAATGAGCGGGAAAGTGAAAAGTTTACAAACTTCTTTGACGCGATATGATTACAATATATTATGTACAAACCTGCAAATATTGTATTACTTATACATACCTACCCACTTACACATTTTGCAAATTAAACATTGAGATGGTTATTTCATATTTGTAAATTTAAAAAAAAAATTTGTTAGTATAACTCAATACATGACACAATGTAAAAATCTCAATCTTTTACATTTTTAATTTGAAGCAAATTGGTGGTCGTATAATATATAAAACGAGCATTAATCTATTTTATAATTTGGTAAAAATATTTTAACGCCTCGTATAAAAATGTATTAAATATTATAAAAGTGATTTGCGTTATAAATCTGTGTAAATATATGTCTCTATTATTAATTACTGAATAGAAGGAAAGTGTTAGTATAACATAGACTATGTATAACACAAATAAATTTTAGCGGTTTCAAAAGTACACAAATTTTCTTTGTACTACTTCTTTACTGTGTGGTGGTCTCCTTCTTATGATAATTGAAGATAGACTTTGATCAATATTAAATTCATCTGTAATACAAACATTATTTCTGGGTTGGTAAGGTTATAAAAGTGGCACAAGACGAGCTTCCTTTTTAACGCCACTGGGGTTATTTGTAGACTACGTTTCAGGCGCAAATTGGGCAGGTATTCACGAAATGTACTGGTGTTTGAGGATCTACACCTTCCAACAGGGACCCACTGAAGTAAGTGATGATGGTAAACCATTATTTGGCTGTGATTTTAACGATAATTATCACAGTCAACAATCACAGACACAATGACAGTTTAAATAACGATTTAACCATCACTAGCGGTAAGAAACCTCCCGAAATGGTTAATTAAAACCGGGCTACTTTGTCGTCGGGTCCACAGCGATCTCTTTGCAATTTCGAAGAGAAAAATTTTCGTACCAACTTACTCATTTATTAACAGTTTCTATAATAATATTTTTGTAACATACCTGATATACCTATGATATGCAAATAACCAATTATAAATGAAAGTAGGCGGTATCTACCTAATACTATATATGATAATTACGCAATTACGTCGAGTTTGCAGCGTTATGTGACATTAGATACAATCATTTAAATGGTAAAATATTCATAATTTATCTTGATAAATGTTTGAAAATTTAGAAAACAAAAAATATTAATTCTTTATTTATTATTCGTCATTTGGAGCCGAGTTTGTGGTCAGGCGAAGTTTCTATCTGGTGCAGGAGCACAAATAGCATCCATCATTCATCCTCAAGCTGATGCTGCCCTTGGCAACCTGGCACAGCACTTCGACTCTCTGAAACCTCTCCGAATGTTTCGCAATCGGGAGAGTTTATTTCTACTCATCCAACTTTTATTTTCCCTTGATTTTTTTTTGCAGGAGACGATAATTTGGTGTACGAAATGTATATCCAAAATATTCTATTTCACGGCGTTTAACAATATTTATCCATTCTCGTTCTTTGTGGAAGTTTTTGTAGAAATATATTGTTAGACATGAATACGTTCAGTATGATTCAAAACATGATTATTATGTAAATATTCATTCGGCAGATTGCTTCAAATCGTCGTATAAAGGTTAGATCAGAATTATATTTTTATCAGCATTCTCATCTTAGTATTTTTATTTTCTCTTATCTGCTTTGTGCATTATTTGTAAGAATATAATTTCTCAACTAGGAACTGTATTGGTCCATATTGCGTGAATAACAATGTTATGCAATGCACACGTGTTTCTGTTAACTCCATGAAAATAAATCAAATTAAAATATAATACACTTACATACTCGTAGATACATGAGTTTCTGGTTTTATACTTTAAACCGGTCTAAATTCAATATATTTAAAGGTTTGCGTTTAAATTGTTTGAAAAATATTTTTATATTACACAACACAATGTTTAAAAATTTATTTAGTCTACTAGATTTATAATTTATTTCGATACATAAATTTTGTATATAGCTTATAAGGAAATAACAAAAATTAAGGGTGAAATGGCTGACTCTTTTATGAAAATAAACCATAGCAGAATACCGTTGAACGTCGTAAAAATACACTAAAGATAATGCTTCAAATTTTTCACAATTGTTACAATTTGAATCATATTATATTAATTTAAAAGAATGTGACGCGAAATAATTAATAAACTCATTTTTTTCAATTTCTTGACTCAGACCACTTTCATATCTAATGGGCACATATACGTGCGTATACTACACCTACATTTTGTGTCTTGGACATTTCCATTTTTTAAATTTGTCACAAGTAATTTTTATTGTAAAACTTTTTGTACATCTTTTAAGTTAAAGTGCATCGATTTTACTTTTGGAATTTTTGTATATCACGTTTAATATCTAGTCTGAAGTTTTTTTTAAGTTCAAAGTTTATTTAAGATGAGTAACGGTGAAATCACTAATATTGCGAATATCAAGTGTCTTTCAAAGTACGCATTTTTATTTATATATAATGTATGCGTAGTTCTTATCCAAACACCTATACAGATAACATGTCGAACCGGTCTAACCTCTTCTACTAAGTAACTAGAGATAATAATAAATAATTATTAATCTCTGTAATGAGGTTTTTTCATATTTTGAATGCTCGCCATTTTCTAAACCGAGTACGGATGATATTTCATCCGAGTCGAAGTAACGTATTATTATATGGGGCATTTTCACACGATTATTAAGACAATTATATACGTGTATATATATAAATCACCCACATATTTTTGGTTACAATAATTATAACTTCAAATTGTTATGCACACGTGGCCTCTATCCTGGTTGATCTCCTACCACATATGCCCGTTTCGACACAGAATTTCTCTAGAGAGATTTTTATATTGTATTATATAGTTACAAATAAAATAAATAAATGCTAATGACCAATGTTCCCTTTAATTTTGAATCACGGTGTATGCACAAAAATCTTTTATGCAATTTGAATGACCAATGCTATTATTTGTGTGCTGAGTAAGAAAATAAGAAAAACATTACCAGACCAGTATATGGCTACCGGTAGCGTAGTGTTAGCATGGGCGTGCAGTGCATATAAGCAATAAACTGGGCATTACTAAAAAATCTGGGAAACGAATATAAATTAAATAATTAGATTAACATAAACGGAAACATTTTTTTACAATTAGTGCCATCTGTGTACCAGTAGAGACTTTTATTGCTTAGTTCTAAAAACTCATTGCAACTCACCGCTGTACTCATGGCGCTCTTTTTTTATTTGCCGCATCGTGCGATTTACATTACTCAGTTCTGTCTTTAAGGTAATGAATTAATCAAGTCATATAAATGGCTATTTACTGAATTGAAAATTCCTTTCGGTTGATCCGTTTTGTATGGAGTCGTTACATATGATGATTGAAATGTCAACTTCTTCTTTTATTAATTCGCGAATTTTACTATCGTACTGTTTTAACGTGTTAATTTCATGGCCGTTTTTTGCATTCGAGGTGCATTTGGTGCATGAATTTGTTTTTGATTTGGGAAAAAGCAATTGGCAGAATTATTTCCTACGTTAACCTTTAAAAAATATATTTATTTCGTTTAGTTATTACGTAAAGGATTTTCAAACATTTCAACAATAAAAGAATCATAAAAAGTGTTCTTAAAAAAATGCATACATTTTTTATATTGATTTTTATATGGGTAAGAAGGTATTATTTTACGTTTTAAAATTTAAGCTTTAAAAACACTATTAATAGAACTCTAAAATTACAAATAAATACATTGTAGGGTCGTATAAACGATGGATTCAAAGACCTTGGTTAAACAAAAGTTCATAATCCTATGTAAAACATACATTATAGTACATATATTATATATGATTGTACAATATCATTGGTAACAGCATAATCTATATCTATACCTACTGCACGCTGCTGAGTGTTAGTGTATTGTGACCCTATCGATGTATGCTAAAGATCTCTAAAGTTGACCACATAACTAATTAAAATGTTTTAAAACGCATAAATAAGTCAAGATAACTAATAACAGCTATCAAGGAAAGCTGTAGGTATACTTCGGATACATTCTCTATACTGAGAAAAATGATATTTTACAACTCATTGTGCAGGGGAAGATTAAAGGTAGCAAAGACGTGGGTAGTAAAAGGTTATCTTAGCTATGTAACCTCAGAAAGTGGTTATCTTAGCTAAGTAACCTTGGAAAGTGGAAATTGTGTGTGCGCTATATTTTTTTGTGTGCACTATAATGCCGTAGAGGGAACATTACCAATGACGTACTTGTTTGGTATAATGTGGGATCATATTATAATGCGGAAAGATTGATTCTCGTTTCAAAAATTCAGTTCATAATAACTTAAATGCAAAATCTACTCTAAAGAGTTTATGTAAAACACAAAATTTTTAGTGTTACGTTTTTGGCCATGTACAAAATTAAGCAATACTTTATAATAGGCCAAATTTTTATTTAAACGTAGTCTTCAATTACGCATTTGATCGAACGTTTAACATTTTACGCGGATTCATTATTAATAATATTTTAATTAAAGTAAACATATTTAATTTATGTTTAATACAAATACCATATAATACTTTATTATAATATAATGATGCAATATTATTTTGGGCACAATTCTAAAAATAATTTCAATAATATTATGATAATCTCGCTTAGCAACAGGCGAAGTGGTCTTCCGATGTTACAAAAAAGTGTCTCCCCTCTCCGCTAGATGGCAGTAAATAACACCATTATTTTTTAATACCGAGGAAATTCGTAGTTTTGTATAGCTGCATATTTGGTACGATGACCATTAGTATTTTTTTTAGTCAGCTGTAAAAATATGGACATACAAGTATTTTTAAGATCGATATATTTATAATGGTTTTTTTTTGTACTTTTGAATATCAATTTTATTTTAGAAATACATCGTGTAAAAATGACGCAAATATTAATAGATGGTATTTTAAAATTAATTTACAATATTTTACTATTTATATATCGATTAGTACCCAAGTACTACCCTGGAATATTTTTACTTTTAGGTATATTCAATATGTAAGATAAGTTTAATGATAGCAAGAATTATTGGTAGTATATTATTTTTAATTAAATAAATTCCTATGTTTTCAACAAACTTGTTTTTATGAATATTTTTGTATTTCTATAAGAATTTTTTTTAAATATATAGTTGTTCTGAATATTTTGAACGTGTTTTAGTATTCATAAAGATATCGGAATTTTAAATTTAAACTCTTTTAAAATATTTCATTAATAAATTTATATTGATATTAAAAAATATTTTATCTTTCCCAAAATTAAATTGCAATGTGTAATAATATATTTGTTTCAGATACTGTGCAAGAGATGTCATCCCTCATGACAGAAGTGCACCCTTGTAACGGAATAATGCCCGGCAGGTAAGTGACTTTAGTTAGTTTTTGTTAGAAATGATAGCAATTCTACTTATTAACTTTTTTTAATCTGTAAAAATTTATTCCGTGAACATCAATGAAATATCATTAATTTTATTTTAGTAACCTGCAGTTATAAAATTTAAAATTAGATGAAAACAGCAACTATTACCATTTTGTCGTTAGAATAAGTATGATTGTTTTCGACCTCTTGATTCTTTGCTGGATGACCTCCGAGCGATGTGGTCTGCCCAATGCTATTTCATTTTCTTGGCGTATTCTATTATATCTACTACTCTTGTCTGTTCATCTTTCCATGTCTCTCTCGTGCATCAAAGACTGCACAAACCTGTTGTTTTTGGATATACCGCGATCCTTTCATGCCTCGTCTAGTCCGAGTATGGTCAAACACGCTTACACTCATGCGAAATTTAAATTTGATCCCTGCAGCCTGCGCCGAATTTTTTAATTTTTTTTTTTATTATATACACTTTTTCAGATCACAATTTTTTTCAAATTGTAGGTATGTAAATTAGCGATACGTTAGGAAGTATACAAGATATTGTTGGCAGCCAATAATCATCCCCAAGTAAATAAATTTAACGGTGAAATAAAAATTTATTTTATTGTAATGTTGAGTGGTATATTTTTTTTATAACAAAACATCAAAAACGTATTTTTTTACACACTTAATTTTAAGAAAATGTAACTTCAGTTTCATACCGAAATTATAATAATTGCTAAATAAGAATAATGCCAACAATATGTTATCAAATCATAAAAGTAAAACGACGTAATCACATTTACAAGTAGATATACCAACTTAACTTATACCATCAAAGGATAGCTAAAATGTATCTCATTTTATCATCGAAATTACAATAATTGTTAAAAATAAAAATACTGTCAGATTCTGCCCTGATGTTAATATTATTATTTCATATACTTAAATATTCAAAAAAGTGACAAGTTTATCAAATTATAAAAATAAATAACAGTTTTTTGGAGTCTTGTAAAATTTGTTTTTTTGCACTGTTTTGAGTCTGCAGTAGGTATTGCGTATTTTTTATAGGTATACTTACTGTTTAATTTATAAAATATCAAAAAGTCGTTATTGATTACGGTAGCGGGAGAAGCCGTCGGAACGAAATCGATTAAAAATAAGAAAAATAACATTTTCATTGCATACTACGTAATAACAATTTAAATGCCAAGTAAAGCACGTTCGATTACAAATGGACTGTTCATGTGATTTAGGTGCAATTTTCAATAAATAAAGATGCGCTTACAGCCTTATTACCATGCAAATGTGTCTCGAAGGCACCGTTAAATTTGCGATTCAATAAATGTTTACAAAAAAAACGAGGCTGACTAAATATTATATATAAAAAATTGCATGTAGGTGTGTTTATCGCATAATATCTGCCTGATTGTGACAAAATATATTCCCAAAATAGTACTTGCTAATAAATTAACTGTACTAATTTTATAATGGAATTAATAATTAGCCAAGCGGAAGATCAAGAGACAAGAAATTTATTTTTAAGGTCGGAGTTATCATAAAAAATCGCTAGGTTTTTCTCCTTATATCTATTCATACAAACGAAGAACTATGGAATGTACAAAAATCTATTAAAAATATCTTCGCAATATCCAGAACAATCTGAATTACGTATGTGGTATCTACCTCTGTCAATATTATTTCTTGGTACTTTTAAAAAACGCATTTTATTTAGAGGTTATACATATTTTTTTCTAGTACTTTCAATACTGTTAACCTATCGGTTATCAGTAGGTATCCAGCCGTAACAATAAACAATACAATTCTTTAACGCTACATAAGTTCATTATTTTAATACATATAGTTAAAGTTATTCAACTCAATCAATTATTAATTAAGTAATAATGTAAATTAATACAATTAATTTTATTTCATTTAGAATTCTTCGGGTGTCGTGTACACAGATGAAACTTTTGTCTCGAAAATCACCAAAAGGACAGTACAGAGATGGTGAAGCGCGAGCTGTTGTTGATTTTGAATTCTGTTTTGTATGCTGAATATAAAGATCAATTGATGTATACCGATATAGACGTGAAAACACATTCTTAAAGTATCCTTAGTATCCATTAATGTATACTAATTTAAATATAGCCACGTACATACATGAATAAGCACATTAATGTTAATAAAAAAGATTTTTTAAATATGACGCTGTTACTCTTTTGAAAATAATCTATCGCTGAAATTTTAGTATCTGTTTAGTAATTGACGTAACTCTTTCTATTAAATATATCATATTACTGCGAACGTAAAAAGAATACAAATTATATCGACATAAAATGTGTGTATGTGTATTATATACGGATGGGAGAAATATTATAATAATTATTTGCATGGAAATAAAGCTGCGGGCGAATATATTTTTTATTGGGGACTGTAATTTAATTGTGAGATCGGTCAAATATAATCGAATGCGCATCTTAATGCGGCACTTAAACTGCAATTACACAACTTTATCGAAGGTTAAGTTATGAAAATGTATGATTTTTTTCAGCTAAGTATTGGGTACGAACCATGTGTCTTGCGAAGTTTTTGGGCGATCGATAGGTGCAGGGGTTTGTAGGTATACAAGAGTTTAATCAGTTATTTTTGAGCCCGATTATATACGAGCATATGGATAGGCAGTACAGTACGTCAGACAACTGCAGTCAATAAAATCAGTCAAAGTGTGGAATTGATTATCTACGTATTTGCTTATATATATATACATTTATAAAAATATCCGTATTATTTTTCCCGCTTCAACAAAAATATAAATATTATTGTAACTTTTTCCTACCTGATTGATTGAGGATCATTTATCTTCCCATCCTTTGATGTGCTCACTGCCTACTACAGCTTCGTTAGGTTATCTTACATTCTCATCCAAATAATGGTATGGTGTCTGCTATCAGTTTACTAAAAGGTATTTGAGATTCTGTAAAAATAAGGTAGATGGCTCTTTCAAATAATGGAACGATTAAATGTATTAATATCAAAAAGGTGACATATAGGTTCGAAAATTAGTCGCTAAAAATATTGTCGCTGTAGCATAGTTGGATAATGCACCTTCTCCGGTTAGGACAGAGATCCAGTTTCGAATCTCGGTGGCGCAACAACAATATTTTTTGATGAAATTGATTTTATTTGTATATCTTTCTAATTAATATTTAATATAATGGTTGGTTGAGAATGAAATTTGTACATCTTACTGTCTACTGTATGCGATGAACGTGCCTTTACCACATCTCAAAGGCCCCAATCTACCTTCTTTCCATTAATTAATTACTAGCTACTGTTAATAAAATTCCTCGAACTATTAATAACGGCAGACAAAATTATATTATACATAAACACACTTGCATATGGTTTAATTGAGAATTCCACTTTTCTTTTTCGTTTCTGAAACAAAAATGTTTTGAGTTTTAAAATTTTATTTATGGTACTGCCCTTTTCAAACCTACTACTTTTGAATTTATATTGACAAATAAAAGTTTTATAAGTATACGACAATAAAGTACATATAAAAACAATGTATTACCTATATAAACATTTGATTAAAGTGTTTTATTTATTATTCGGTAACGTGAAGAATTATATTATATGGAGCAAATGCAAAGCTGATTCAGCATAATAAATAGGATTAAGAAAGAAAGTTGTTTTTGATGCATGGATAATTTTTATTTTTTTTATTCCATTATATTTTATTGTATTAAATGTACAACTTTCATCCTTTGGCGCAACTATGTATTTATATTTTATATTGGACAAAGCGAAAGAAGAATAGGAAAAAGATTAAAATAACATAAAAAACTTGTTTAAATTCCAAAATAGCTGAACATGCAAGAATGGAGGACCATTCATTTGACAATAATAATTTAAAATTAAATAAGAAAATAATAAACATCCAAATACCGCCTATTACACCCCCTGTCTTATCCATTTTAATTACACCCCAGCCCCTACCTCCCTTAACTCCAAGCACACCCGTAATTACTGACTGAAAATATTTTTAACTTTATTTTTATTAATATTAAAAATATAATACAATTTCAATAATCAGTGGATATATATATATATATTTTAACATGAGTCACGTACCAATGTGGTATATTATCGTCGTATTTGGGAGTCAACGCCAAATTTTGCTTACCTAAAAATAATTGCTTACCTATACATAATAATATCGTTTGCGTACCTATCTATACATTTTGACTATAGGTACCAATGATTTTTGTTCATCGAGTAAATAACTTTTCTATGTTTATTTTAAACAGGTAAATTACATTGTTATTGTTTTTTTTTTTTTTTTTATATATATCTACATTGATAAACCTGCAACAGGTATTTAAAAATTGTGGGTCTAGCATTTATATACGTGTTTCAAATGTAAATTTAAAATTTAAAAATCGCACTGCATGCCTCGGATACGTGCACAGATTTTTTTTCTATTTCTTCTTTTTTATGTCTGCAAAGACATTTAAAATCCTTTACAATTTTTTATACATTACGTATTACACCCCTAGCTGCAAACCTCGTACAAAATGATACGAAATTTTCTAACACACTTTTTCTATCGAAGTTTCATGGCATATCTAATCTGAAAAAGAAGAGTCGTGTTAAAACACTCGTTCGCAAATTCAGAAACAAAATCGGTGCCAGTATATATTCATGTCAAACTATTCGAATTCATATGCAGCGAATATGTAAACGACATCCAAGAGATGTTTTCAAAAATGGTCCGTTCATCTCGCCGCGTCGAGTGCGCCACCAGTCTCCCGGCGCAATCCAAGCGACGTTTACGATCGCTCAAGTCGCCACTAAACCCGACATTGCTACCCTCTGATGTACTGCCGGCCGCCGAACGGGCCAGCCATTGAGGCGGGTCATCCCCATAGCCGGTGTGATTTCGTGAACGTTAGGTGGCTTTTTTTGTTGTTTTTCTTTTGTGCTGTTGTTTGTAAGCCACGGCACGGTCTCGACAGATTACTCACTATGATTTTATGTTTTGGTTCACAGTCACCTAAAATATTATTTAAGACATACTTAATTTGTAATGTGTAGGAAATATGTTTTCATTTATAACGTTAAATACTTTTTAAATTTCAAAAAAATGGGAATGTAGCTAAATTTGTTAATATACTTTATCGATGGTTAAATCGTTATTTAAACCGATTATTGATAACTAATTATTGATAACTAATTATTCGTACACTAGAAACCAAAGAACAGTTAAATCTTAGTTACCAATCATTGTTATAATCATTTAAAAAATGGTTTACATTTTACTCCTCTGTGTCGTTTCCTAAATGTTACATCGTATTCTTTAACATGATAATATAAATTTATCATGAACAAAATTTATTAGGAAAACACATTCTTATTGTGAAGTTGTAATTATTCAGAACATAGATCTGTGATATTTTAAATACAAATTAAATATATTAATTAGAAAGATATACATATAAAATCAATTTTATCACCAGCAACAACAATATTTTTCGATATCAGTGTCCAAAATTTAATAAAAAATGAATTGATAATTCTGGCGTCTGCTATCAGTTTACTCAAAGGTATTTGAGATTCTGTAAAAATAAGGTAGATGGCTCTTTCAAATAATGGAACGATTAAATGAAGTAATATCAAAAAGGTAACATATGGGTTCGAAAATTGTCGCTAAAAATATTGTCGCTGTAGCATAGTTGGATAATGCACCTTCCCCGGTTAGGAAAGAGATCCAGGTTTGAATCCCGGTGGCGCAACAACAATATTTTTCGATAAAATTGATTTTATATTTATATCTTTCTAATTAATATATTTAATTCATATTTAAAAATGAATGAATTAATAATTTTGATAAATACAAATGTAGTGATTTCTTGCCTACAAACGTCATTAAAAGTGTTACAAATCAATGAACTCTTATTACCAAAATATTCTCAATTAAACCATTATAAATTATTTATAACCTACATAATTTTTGTTTTTCTACATAATCAGTAGTCATGGACAGATGCTATTCTATTACGAAATCACGTATCAGGTTAGGGTTTATATATTTTATTGAAAGAAGATAATATAGAAACCTGTTGGAAGGGTAGCATTGTTTGATGGTTTCAACTAGTTATGAGCTAAACCATTACTGTGACTGTGATCATGTGATTGGTATTCAATTGTACCAACGACTGATAAATTAAATTTAATTGTTGGAGGTTTAGTTTCTAGTGTACCAATGATTGGTCGACGAATTACGAATAATCAGTTACTAATCATCATTATAATCGAACACAAATCTCCCAATCACAGTCACAATCACGGTTAAAATAACCGTTTTAGCTCATCACTAGTTCCAACGGTATCTATCTACTTAATTGTAAGAATAATAAAACAAAAAGTTATGAAGGGGCTTACTTTAGAAGGCTTCTTCTAGAACGATAGGCTCGATACAAAATATCATAAACTTTGTGGAATGATTTCACCATAGACGTGTTGAAAGATTATGTTAAAAAAATTAAAAAAATCTTGACCTCTGTCTCAGAAAGCTAGTATCCAATCGTTATATAATTAAAACTTACAATAAAACAAGGTAATTTTCTAAATACTTACTAACATACTCTTGTGCAATTATTTAGCGAAACAAAATAAACAGGTACATGGGAATGATAGCAACATCATTATTTGTGACCTCACTGTAAAGAAATTTAATCACCTATACCTCGATACATTTAATTGCTTAACTTGAAAACATTATATATAGATAGTAGATATGTACTTATCTACCGAACACATACCATATAATAAGGCTTAAATAAATACTGAAACAATCTTGACTATTTATCTGTCCTTTCTAAAGGAAACAATCTATTGATTGATTTCGTGATTCCGTCCTCACGAAATCAATCGTGAGTTTTTGTGTATTTTAATTAATCGACATATTTTCAAAACTAATGCATATTGAAATAGAGATTTAATTGTTTTTAGTACTTGTTTTGTAGATTGTGTTAAAGGAATTTCAACATCATGTTTTATTATATTTTTTACCCTTGTATCTCGTACTTATATTTAATGATATTAATAACGTTTTTGTTATATTGTAAAAAAAGGCCGCAATGGGAGCAATTAAAATACAGAGGTGCACGCAGAGTATGAAATATGTTAAATTAATATGTATATTTAATAAATGCAATTCGCATAAGCTTTGATCTCAACAGCAGACTATTATTCTGTCAACCATTTATGCCGTTATTCGGGTTTTCTCCGTTCTTCTCGCGGTACCCGTTCAGTTTAACTGATCCATGTGGGTTTCTTGATGTTTTATTTATTCGATTTTTCTTACTAATATTTATTTTTCTGTGCAGTTCACATATATAGGTAACATTTTGAGTCACCTAAAAATACGGTTGTGTGAAATGAGTAGGTACATGCCTCCAGCGACGTGCAGTCAGTATACTTATACCTGTTTTCGATTATAATTTTGTACCTGATTAGCTGCACGAGTATGGTATTCATTGCCTCACCACTGAACACATAACCTAAAGTTTTCGATCTTACTTTGCCAATTATTGTTTGACCTTAGATTTAGCATCAAGTTACTTTAAACTTAAAACAGGAATTCACATTCATTTTATCTGCATACACATCTCCTTGCTCTCCCTTTACCTCAATCCTAATTTCAACTTCCCCACCCATTCTCCCCCTAGTTTTTTCACTTTTGTTTGCTTTTACCTACAAATGTTACGTATGTTAATATGCTTATACTATGAAATATTAAAAAATGTGACAATATTTCCAATACTTTTCGGAATTTTATAATTAGTCTCGTACGCTTTATGTTATGTTATTACGAAACTTTATAATATTACAATAGTTTAATTAATTTAAATTAATTAATATTTTATTTCTTTCTTGCAATTGTCTATTATACGCATTTTACACCAATTCTTTTACATAAAAATTACTACCTATTTGTGTTGTACGTGTCCAGGATTCCCTCGCCATTCATACTCAGTTGTGGATCGTTCCTCTCCGTTCATATCATGAGCATAGGCTTTTCAGCGAGAGAAATTCCAGATTTGTGATCCTCATTTCCTCTCGCAGATGTTCCATGTGACATGTATCTTGTAGAGCCGGCCGGTACCGTTGGCGCACGGATTCGGTACGATGATGTTTCTTTGCGTTTAGCCGCTGCGATATTGTCAGGCTTGAGCATTGATTTAGTGCATGTGCAATATAAGGATATCCACAAGGCTTCATAAAATGGGCAGTTTAAAGTAACAAAATACCTTTGTTTTTAATTTGTCTTCTGATGATAAGTATTGAAATCTGGTTTTTGAACTGATTTAAATGAATTTTAGATACTTAGTTCGAAAATCATTAAATTATAGATTAGGCCGTAGCTAGCCTGACGTCTAAATCGCATGGATTTTGTAGTGCCTATCTAAACTATTTTTATTTATTTATAATAAATAAGAAGACAAATAACTACATTAATTCATATTAATAAATTATGTAACAATAACGGGACAGATTTAAATAAATAAAATATATAGAGAATTCTAAAATATTTTAGCCAGTTTAAGTGTAATCTAGGATAACTACTCAACTCTTTTAAAAATACTTATTCTTCTTCAACCCATGTCTATCCACGTCTTGATAAAGACATTTGTTGGAAATCTTCTCTTCTTTACTCTCTGACCATCGCTTCCAGCTTCTTCCAGCGAACTTTTATGCGTCATCGATCCAGTGAGTTGGGGAGTAACCTAAAAATAATTTATAAAATCTTAAATAAATCCGAATGACTCCATAACACAACTACATACGTATAAGCAAACCTATAATTAAAACAAATATAAATCAATGAAAGTATTAAATATATGTATCTAAGTAGGTGCATTGATAAATATTTTTTGATGTCTGTAGATATCTATATAATAAATTCAGAAGATTCTTAAAGCGTGATGGAAGTGCTCAAACTTGTTAAATACTACCTACATAAATTTAAGTATATTTTGATTATAGCATGTCATAATTTGAGAAATTTACTATCAATATATTTTGCTACGTTTTATAAGAAATATAATACTGAAAGATATATTTTTCTTTAATTGGAGTAACTAATTTAAAGAGTTAACAATAATGCCGCAGTCACTTGTCATTAATTTAATTAATACGAGTGCCATAACATTGATTTAAATTAAATGTGTTAAATTTTTTTTTTTAAATTTGATGATCTCCATTTTACTTAAGGAAACCGGTTATTTGCCGATGATACAGCAAGATGATGCGAATCCATTACAAATGGTAGGCGCACGCTCACATTACCCACATCATTCCGTATTTATTTAGCCCCGCTAGCCTGCCGCACTCGTTTTCTAAGTAATTGTCAACAAATAAACCACCTTTTGATATCTCAATAATGTTTTCATCGCTGCGATCATTATACCCTCATAAATGTACAATTGTATATGACGTAACAAATCCGTGTCTGATTGGACAATTGAACCCCCCACTCCAATCGAGTACTTTACAAAGTGACGCCGAAGAGAGACGGCGATACGAATCGGGCCCGCGACGGCGACGCGCGAAAGCGAGATAGAAATAAATTTATCAGTATTCAACGGCGCTCGCTTTATTACGGCGCTCGTGAGCGAAACAGTTGTAGCGGCATTCTTTTGATACTTTGAAATGGGTCGGCCGTAAAAGAGATGGCTATAGGTAGCGCTAAAAACAGGTTGTAAAGAAATAAAAGTCAGTTTTATTGCTTCTCACTCTATTCTACACTCTGTTATGCTCGGATGTGGCGCTTAGCATGTGACTTTTTGGAGTTGCCCCGTACCGGGGAGTTAGCTACTCAAATGTAGCGTCACAGGAACATTGTTCCATTGATGTATTCATGCCTTTTGAAGTCCCTTTTTTATTGCCTTTGGAGTATTATGTTTTAGGGGTCTCATTATTGAGATGTTTAGCAGAATCGGTGCACTGACAATTATGACGTCATTATCGGTTGCACCGAGTGCCTCAAGGACGTTCGCAGACCGTAAATTTCGTTTATTGTCTTTTAAATGCTTTTTGAGGGCTCCCACGACTAGCGGGTGCATTGCGCGGTTATTACTGTTCGACTATTTACTACTGTTTGTATTATTGTTCGACTATTTACTACTGTTTGTATTATTGCAAGGCAGAACTGTTACACGCTATATTTATTTTTTAAAAATTTATTTTTACACTTTTATTAAAAGTGTGAAAATTATCAAGTGATATTAACCAAGTATATCTCTCGAGAGCAGCTTAATAGAGATCATTTTAAATTAATTATGTTACTCATTTATAGATAAATATTTAAAGGGAAGAATTAAAAAAAAAAATTTTTAGCCAAATTTTAAAAAGAATATTTATTTATTATATTTTTGCCATCATTCGTTAATGTTAAAAGTACGAAATTGACGTCATCCGAACGAACTTGTACGAAATTACAATTGTTTAATTTCCACGTGCGTAAAAGGGAGGAAGTTCACGTGTTCCTCTTATCATCGGAGGGAGCGAGAGGCGCGCCGTCCGCGGGGGTCAGAGGCCTTATCAGCGGGGGGACAGGGACGGCTGCAGGCCGGGCGGGGGGCGCGGGGCCGGCGCGCCAGCATCTGAGTGGCCGCGGCGCGCAGTGTTCCTCGATACACCGGCGGAATACGACGTCGCGCACACACGCTGCCACCGTTCGTCACGACGCCGAAAATACGACACTTTCAACAAAATTCGCGATCAAAAGAAAAATCACAATTTCGATAAAATTAAAAAAAATCCAGCACATTATCCATTGATAATTTTCCTCTCGGTCTGGGAGGTCGCCCGCTGCATCCACGTGTCGCCCGCCGTGTAAATAAACATTGGTAAATCACCAAATCACCGGCACTCGGAAGCTCGTAAAGCGGGCCCGCCTATCGACTTAACTGCCTCGTAAAACAATCGTAAAAATATAACAAAACACGGTCGTAAATAAAAAGTTTAACGGCCGGCGATTATTTAAAGTATATTTTTTATCATTTAGTATTCAATTTGTGTAGACTTGTAGAGACAAATTTGTACTGAGTTTTATTGGTGAATGAAGTATTATTTTATCGCCGGTAGCGGAGGTGTTAGCGCCCAATAAAAACGCGATATTCTTTTACGACCTCCCGAGGTCGGAAGGGAGCGGACACGGACCGGACCGCGTGCTTCACTTCACGGAACCTAATCGGAGTTTTATTCGGTCTTTATCCGCCATCGTCTTCACGGCTGTCCACCGACACTCCGGCGACTGTGACAATCGCGGCGAACGGGATTCTGCCTCTGTGAGTTTTGTGATCTTCGGTACGACTCTGAACCGAGTTGTGATTGTGATAGTGAAGAACATGAAATATCAAGACATGGATCATCGGTCTGTTTAACGCTCCCGGAGACTGCACTCCGCGTCGAGTGCGCTCGTGGCCCGCGTGAACTCACCCTCGCGTGAACGTCTCCTGAACTCAGTGTCTAACCGAAACTCAAGATGAATTCGTACTTCGAGCAGAGCGGGTTCTACGGTTCGCACCATCACCAGGCCAGCGCCGGGGACCAGGCGGCCGCGTACCGCTCCTTTCCCCTGGGCCTGGGCATGGGCCCGTACGGGGCGCAGCACGCGCTGCAGAGGGCCCCCCAGGACTCACCGTACGACGCGTCCGTGGCGGCGGCCTGCAAGCTGTACGCCTCGGAGCCGCAACCCCCCGCCTACAAGCCCGACTGCTCCAAGGACGGCGGCCAGAACGGCTACGCGGAGAAGGGCTGGTCCTCCGCCAGGCCGGCCGCCTGCACCCCTGACGGCAGGTCGGCGTACGGGGCGCCTCTGGACCCCGCGGGATCTCCCACTGCTGCGGCCGGAGCGGCCCGCTCGGCAGCGTCCCTGTCGTCGTGGAACAACCAGTGCTCCCTCGGAGGAGGCGCCCAACCGGTCCCCACACAGCTGCACCAGCAGACGGCCAACCACACCTTCTACCCCTGGATGGCGATAGCAGGTCATAAATCTTTTATATTATTACTACAGATATTTCCGATCATGTCTCCCACGCAGGCTGAGTCTCGCCATTTTTACAAAATATACAAATAATTATTAATGACTATTTTTTTTAAATTATCCTGGATATTTTAAAGCTTCATAAAAAAATGCTTAAACTGGAACCGTTTGCGAGATTCAGAAGCATCGCCGACCTTCCTGGATCGCAGCTAGATGATTTAATGATGACATCACGCCATAAATTTGTTAATTATATTCCACACAATTTTTCAAGCGATAACCAAAATCCCCCAGAAGCGCGAACACAAAAAGTTGACATTACTTATTCAACAAAATAAAAATGATTATTAAAGAATCCATAAAGCAATTTCGGTTGTAGTTATTTTTTTGTGTTGTCAAGCCCCAATTATTTTACCGAGTTCAATGATCTATTCTTCGATTTATGATTTGTTTCTGTTCGGAAGCCACTGGCTACCAAAAAAAAATGTCGATAATATTCTAAGATAATGAACATTAAAATACTTCAACCGAGCGAATCGTATTAATTAATATATACATAACTGCAATACAATATGCAGTAGAAAAATCGTTCGCATGAAGAAGCTAAACGCGGGAACAAAGTATACGAATTAATTTATTAGATAAATAAATAATAGAAATTGATTTAGGTTTATTATTAAATTTTGTTTAGTGGACGTATCTGTGGATCTGAATCGTTAATGTTTAAAGTATAATTAACGCCACGTTTTATTGCCTTATTCACATTAAACTGATCAATAGAATGTCAGATGTGCCTTCAGGCGCGTGCATTGAAGGTGTTGCCTGGAATTTTATTGTTATTTAATTGGATTGTAACAAATGTATCCTTTAGATTGATTCTAATGCCATTAAAACGATATAAATTCAGAAAACTCCGAAACGAATTGAATATTTATTCGTAAGGAGGAGTATTCCTTTCACTAATCATTTCATAAATTAAAAATGTGATAATGTTAAAATATAATGTGATTATATTATATGCGGCTGGCTCGCGTATTCATTATTTAATCACAGCAATATTAATGGTTTTATTAGCCACCAAAACAAGATGTAAGCATTTTATTTCATTTTAAAAATGTATTTATGTAAGAGATTATCTGAGTAATACAATAAAAGATACATCTTACGTATAAACTCACCTCTCACGTCGAATGAATTGACATACTGTACACCCCGTATTTTCGGTTATAACAATTACCTAGACCGTCACAATTCTCATTCTTTCATCCCCTACAGCAGGCACAATGTTTATAAAGGAAGTAGTTACGCGCCCTCTTCCCCATTTACCTGAAATTGTACTCTTCATTTGTTCTCACAAAATTGCAATAAATAAATAATGTACAGACGAACGATATTCACATTTAGCAGAAGACCAAGTATTATGTTGGACGATCTTACCAATGATTTAATTAAATAGGTTGAAAAATCATCTAACAGTAAAGTAACATCTGACAGATGTAACAATTAAAACCATTCATATTTGAAACGGACTGTTTCTTTCAAAAGAAAAATGTACGAAACATATAATGACTAAATATTATAGAACAAATGTATTCTTGAGAGAGATTTAAAAATATTTTTGATAATATTTAATGAATTAATTGACGTGTTTAGAAATAAGACACTCATCCTGGGAGACCGCCAAGTTTATCAAACTATTTCTCATAGAACAAGCGTTTAGCTCAGTTTGGTGGCGTTTATTTCGTGGATTCTATTATAACTTTTTATATAGGTATATATTTTTAGTTTGGAAGTGTGTCGTTCGTCTAAAATAATTCCAATAATTCGCAAGTTACGTAATAAAAAAATAAAGTAAAAACTTTAATAATATATTTTAAAAATAATTTTCGATCTCTCGTGTGCAATGGACCCTCAAAATCAGATTTGTTTTATGTGGTCTGCAGGCTAATTATGTCTACTCCTAGCTCCTAAGTCGGTTTCATTGTTTATCGGTACCGTGTTTCACAGTGGGCTTAAAATACAACAAAAGGCGTGGTCTGACCGTTCAACTAAAACAGATTCAAGAACAAATCTCAGCACTTCGATCGGCCGAACACAAAACACGGTAGAAATATCATAAAGGCGATCGTAAATCATAATTTTGAAATGTTTTGTATACGGCGATTAGCACATGAATGAGGAATGGCGCCGCTCCAACAATGGCCATCAAAATGGACGTTTTTAGGAAAATTTAACAGGTGAAAGAAATGTACAAACATTTTTATCTGTATTTATTATTATTTTTATTATCAATCCAAAAATTAATATATTTTATCCATAATAACATACACGATTTTTAAAATATTTTTTAATGTAATTTGTAGAAACAAAATATTCTTTCAATTTTATAAGATATAAGTTATTAAATTTATTTTAAGAACTTAGTAAACAATGACATCATGATGAATGAAATATATTAAATAGATAGAGAAAATAAATCGATAACTATGTATTTTATGCTATTTTAAACCCTGGTTAAACCCAATTAATTTTATTACTCTTTAATGACAAGTAATAAGTATGCACTTAGATTTAGAGATAAAATCAGTATAATAGTATTGAAAAATTATTAGATTACATTATTTTTTTATAGTTACCCTTGAAACCGTTAAGGCCCTTTATTTACAATATTTGAGGTGCAAGTGCCCGGAATCGAAAGGGGGGCGCCGGCAGTCATTAGTTCTATATTAGCGAAGCCCGCCATATAAAAGTCCCATTAAAATGAGTGACTGTACGTTCATAACAACTTTTCCGACGCCGGGCTTATGCTTACTGTACCAACCTCCGTACAATACTCACATATAAACCCTAGCTTGATATGCATAATATGATAATTATTTTAATGTGTGTGTAAGGTGTAGGTATTGTGAACACTGCGCCAACTTCAAGTGCAATAATAATTGACAATATAAGTTATTCCGATAACAATGATATTTTTCTAAGTAAATTAAATTAAATTTTGCGTGATTGAAAATATAAAAAATACACTCAATAATTTATTTTTATAAGTATATAAATACTTAATTTTTTTAATACACAGCATTTCATACGTTGCAATTAACCAATATTATTTTGTATAATAACTTTCCAGAAAATAAATAAAACAAAATTTTTGTTACAGAAGAAAATTAAGTTACAAAAGTGTTCTAAAATTTTTGTGTTTAAGATTTACCCACACAGACTTTCATAATTTTGTAGTTTTTCTAACAAAAACCTCATCATATTTTTGTTTAATTTTAAAAAAAATGTTGCTAGTTAGTCCAAACTCTAATTATTATTTAATTAAGTATTACATAATATTTAATTAAGATGTTCAGGGTCCTACTCGAGTGATTTTAAAAAAAAATAAGGTCTTAGACAAGCAATTTAAAATTGTTCTGTTATATCTTAATACCAATCAGAGTTTAGTGAAGTTTTCAATGCAACGCTGAGTTTATCTATTAATTCAACTTCACCGTAGCAAATATTACAGAAAAATTAAAAGTCGTTATTTCCTTTCTTTATCTATGTTCTTAAATAATTTTACAAAAAAATATCTAAATCTGAACCTGAATGTAAGCAAATTACAAAATAAATAAATTAATTGTTTTAAATACTAATTAAATGTATTAATTATAAATATATACATATAAAATCAATTTTGTCGAAAAATATTTTGTTTTTGCGCTACAGGGATTTGAACCTGGATCTCTATTTCCAATCCGGGGAATTACACAACCAATTGTGTTATAACGCCAGTATTTTTCATGACAAATTTTCGAACCTATATGTTACACTTTTTCAAATTAATACATCTGTCGTTCCATTATTTATTTTTTTGAAAGCCATCTACATTTTTTTGTTGTATCAATGAATTAATTGTTCATTTTAGACTAAAATTAATTACTTATCAACGCAGAGGTCGTTGCTTTCAGTGCCTCTGTTCATTCTGGAGAGGGACACCTACTTCGCTGAACGAGAATGTTGTTGTTACATATAATTTAGCGCTTTTCGTTACAATCGCTACTCTGCGGCAATATTAATCGCCTTTGTGGCAGTAAAACACCGGACGAGCAATCGCGTCAGGCGTCGACTTATTCAGGAAAAATATTGCTATTTAAGTTAGTGGCGATATTCACCTCGTACAAATAACATTACATGTTAGCTACTTACTTATTAAATGAGTATTTATGAATATTCTACAGGCCAATTAGTTATTGTACCTACCTATAATATTACTATATTTTATTAAAGTGTGAGTAATGTGAAAAAAATCGGATATAAAATGTTAACTGTTAATATCGGTGGGAAATCCGGGTAATGATGTTTTTTTGTAAAGGTAACCCAAAGGTAATCAAAATATATTAAATATTTTGAAAAGAGCTTCAAAAGCACTACAAAAGTGTGTGGTTACCTTAATTATATAAAAATATATATCAAGTCGTATCAAATCGTCTATTTTTGTGGACAATTTTAATTTTGTGTAACCTCATCTCGGCATCAACTTAGAATAGTTTTTAAAAATCAGTTAATCTTTTTTTAAATTTGGAATATAGACGCCATTAACCCCTTATGCCCGTGTCCGCGTATTTATACGTTCTCCACAAGAGCCTGCCCATTAGTGTCTACACCTCGTTCACCGTCTCGGCATTGCCTTATATCAAACTTTTACGCTACCGGATTAAAACTGTGCAGGTTATTTTATTTAAAACATTTCAAATCAAAAATTTGTTAACTAGTCTTTGATCAAAATTTAAATACCGATCTATTATTTAATTATCAATATAACGTAATTTTTATCAAATATTTCTAATTATATTTGCCGATATTTTTGATTTTGGTAGTAAATTATTACAAATTGCGTTTTTTTTATTATGCGTATTCGAAGTAAAAAAATGCATTCAATTGTTATAATTTTGGTGCGTATTTTGAGTTTTATTTGTTGTTTTCTTAATAAACCTTCAAAGATTTGACTTTATATTTTTTTATAAGAAGATAATATTCATTAACATCATTTTCTTTACCTTGTAGATGCTTATATTCTATTTATACATATTGTATTGCACATTAGTATTTTTATTTTCTCATTTTATATATTTTCACGTTTACTTGACTTGTATGTTTCATTTACTATTTAATTGTATTTTGATTCGTATTCAATGAGTTATATTGGTTTGTGAAATATAACTTGCTTGCCAATTTGTCCTAAAACAAGCTTGCCTAGTTGGGCAATGCATTTAAAAACTAATCATAAAGAAATGTTTTGGTAACCTAAAAAGAATTTGCGAATACAAAGTATACGTGTATCGTTTCTTGTAATACATATGTTTATCTAATTAGATTTTTAGTATGATAAAAAATCTTATTAGATTATTTTTTTACCTGCAGTTTACTAAATCGGTAATTTCTTATTTGACTTTGGCATTGTACCAACATTGTTATGGCATATTTTTTCTAACTCAATTAAAAGTAGGAAGTTGACGAACCGATTTCATAGTTGCAATGACATAAAATATCCACATTTCATAATTTTTGCTACTAAGTAAACATCATCGCCGATACCGACACATCACAATATTAGGTAATGACTGCATATTTTGATATCCATACAATAAACTTCAAACGAAATTCAAAGACAATGATTCATTACGCGTTTGCAAAGGATTAATTATTATTAAAAATTAATATTTCAAATTGCAAGTACTTGACTAATATGTACAAAATAATAATAATAGCTTTTGGCCTAGTGAGATAGTGGTCGGGGATTCGCGCCTCGTTCCAGAAGACCAGCAAGTTAGTCCTGTTTTCATAGTACAAGCGTTAAAACTTAGTTTGGAACTAGTAAGAATATTATATTTTTATTTATTATCTTTGTTTTATTAACCACTTAATTGAGTTTAAATACATCTACCGGTTTCGAAAAATACCATTTTCTTCTTCAGGATGTCATAACTAACTAAAACCTGAAACATGAAGAAGAAAATTGTATTTTTCGAAACCGGTAGATGTATTTAAACTCAATTAAGTTGTTAAAAAAACAAATATAATAAATAAAAATATGAATTTTAACCATAAAGTAAATATTGCTAATTTTAAAAGTTGTAAGAATATTGATGTAATGTGTATTTCCTGTACGCATTTCTATTGTGAAAATAAATTATACGCATATTTATTACAAGTAGAAATTTATTTTATTTTAAAAGCTATAATGAAAATAAATTACAAATATTAGTTTACTGCATGTTAAAACCCATAATTTATTAGAGAATTAAATGTGTAGGTACATATTGAAACTATATTTTATTTAATTTTTATAAAAAACAGAGTATATGGTTTTCGTTTACATTTACTGTCAATTTGTGAATTTTAGTTGGGAATAAAAATATTATATTTATAATAGAACCTACATATCTCATATATAATAGTGTACACAAACATAAATAATAAAATATATTTGGGAAAAAGGGAAATAGTGAAAGACAAAAGATTTAATATTGATATTATGTAGTGTTATCATAGGAAATACTTTCCAATAAAGTTAGTAAAATCACGATTTAAAATAGAGTTACGTCAAGTAATTTTTTAATGTTATCAATATTTAAAATTTTACTGCACAAAAATTATAAAAAATATATGTTAGGTTGTGATTGTTTCATAGTCAAACTGTGTATGTCCAATTTTTTTGTTCCACATTTCAATTTAGACAATTTAAAAAAAATAAAAAAAGTTGTTGGTGCATTTTACCCGGAGATCGTAGACTTCGAGTACCCCTTCCCCAAGTCGAACCACAGCTTTGATTGCCTACCCAAATTTGTAGGTAACCCGACCGATGCTAATTTCATAAAAAAATTGTTTCGTTTTCCGAAGACTGCGTATTAATAAGTTGCCCCGCGGGCAAATCAATTCCCTATTCCCCTAAAATTTGCCAACCCGAACGATTTATTACATGCATACCGTGATTTCAGTAAGCTGTAATTGAATCGATAGGTTAAATTGCATTTTACACTATTTTTTTTTGTTGTTTATTACGTCAGTGCGCGTCTTAGTTTGTTCGTCACATTTTTTATAATTTGGTGATTTTCAATTGCTTTGTCTGTTGTTGTAAGTCATTATATAATTTTATTGAAGTTTAAAGTATAAAGTTTTAGGATCGGGAGGGGAGGATAATGTTAGGGTAAAGGAGAAGTGTAAGCAATATGAGAGGCATCATCGTCATCATTACGTACGTATTTCAAATAAACCGTCATTCCATCCGGAACATAATTTGTATCACCCTGGTGAAGGACCACTGTTCAGCATCGAAAGATTTCTTGATAATTATTTTGCTATGTTCAGTGATCAGACCATATATTCAAGTTATATCTGTATCCTTCATCACATTCCTGAATGCTTCCATCTCAAGTTATCTCCTAAAATGTACAAATATGTGAAATAGTTTGCGCCAATCATATATTGTGTCCATTCAAAAAGTCTATTTTTTCCGTTCTTTTCTGAACCGCGTAGAAATTTACTTTAAACAATTAAATATTATATTATATATTGTAATAGTGTTACATAGGAGAATGAAGGTGAATATATCCAAATTAGGTATAGAAGCCGGCAAATTGCAGATATGAAACTTAACTCAAATGATTAGAGCATTTGCAATTGACGTTGATTGTATACATATTCTGGGTACGCGTTAATTTGATGTATTCATGTTCATTCATAAATGTCGAGGTAACCACTGACGTATGAGAAATTTCAAAGCATGTGTTGTGTTCAAAGTTTGTGTTGAAAAATCCTGTAATTAACTTAAAATATATTTATTATGTAATAAAGAAATTTATTTACACATAAGATCTTCAATAAATAATGACTGTGTACCAATGTTTAAAGATATAAAAACGTAAGTAGTCGTGAAATAATGTTGAATTTAATTCGTTTTTTTAATAAAACAGTACAATATCATTTGCATTTGTACGAATAAATGTGATAGTCATGTCTTATACACAAAAATAAATATATCTAATAAATGATATAGTTTCGACGCTGATTTTGTATGTTTGGGAAGTGTGTTTTATAGATACAGAAAGGTTGAGAAAGATATCGATACGAGGGTGGCTACAGGGAATAAAGTGAACGGTGCTTTGAATGTAATTATATCTAACGCGAACTTGTCAACCAAGGTTAGACTAGCGGTACACGATGGAGTCCTGATATCGACACTGATGTGTGGAAGTGAGGCTTGAAGCTGGCAAGAAGTAGACTGAATACGGTGAAAATGACATCACTTGGGTGTATATGCGGCAGATCTATTTATAACGAAGTAAATAATGAAGAAATAAGGAAAAAACGTAAAGTTGATCTTAGTATAGGGAGTAAAATTAAGAAAATATTACTTAAATGGTTTGGTCATATGGAATAGACGAATGAGGAGAGAATGATAAGAAAGATATATGACGCTGTGTTGATATCACCAGTAATAAAGGACATCCGAGGAACACTTGGCACAGCCAGGTAAACCAGATACTGGAGCATGGTCCTGTTAGAAGTCTCAATAATCGACGAGCTTGTATGAGAATATGCATGAATGTGGATGATACAAAAATTGTTAGGACAGAAGAGTGTGGCTTTATATTCTCTATACTTACCCCCTCGGGGAAACGACGTGATGGTAAGTTAGTTAGTCGAGTTTTTTACCTTACGCGAGATTTTTCGCTCTGAAGTAAAATAATTATATAATATGACCATCTTATTTTAACGTTGACTGTGCCAAATGGTTTAAATAAATAATTTATGATATTTTCTTCAAACACGTATTAATATGTTTTTTCTTATGAGATTAAAAAAAAACAGTTTCGACTAATTTTTAATCTCATGAATTGATTCAGATTTGTACACAATTTGACAAGATTGACTGGTGGAATGAAATAACGATTAAATGTATTAATATCAAAAAAGGTAACATATAGGTTCGAAAATTTGTCGCTAAAAATATTATCGCTGTAGCATAGTTAGATAATGCACCTTCCCCGATTAGGAAAGAGATCAAGGTTCGATTCCCGGTTACGCAACAACAATATTTTTCGATCAAATTAATTTTGTATGTATATATTTCTAATTAATATATTTAATTCATATTTAAAATATCACACACCTATGTTCTGAATAATTACAACTTCACAATAATAATATGTTCTCCTAAGAGTAAAAATTGCTTGTGTTTTACCGATAATTTGTATGTATTATACGATTTAAATTCTCGTATTTATCAACACATCAACCTACTCTTATGTGTTATCATAATATGATAAGTGAAGGATTGTCCGAAGCCTTTAAGTGACTACGATTTTATACGCTAGATGGCACTTCACTCGGATTTTTGTCCATGATCCAGTGGCTGATTCACAAGACAATTTTTAAACGGAAGTGTGCTCTAAAATTTTTATGAATTTTTTAAACTTACTAGTATATTTAAAATTAAACTGGTTTTCAAAATTATCATATGATGTCACTCTACTAGCCAGAAGACACGACCCAGATTATTGTAATTAGGTTATCTTATTGTAATATCGCGGTGTATTTGGGTAAAAAATTTAAAATACAAGCATACAGAAATATAATTACAAGATTGATCTCGTATTTTGAAATTATTGTACATTAACTCTTGCTCGTAGCAGTTTGCACTTCAAGATTATACAATTTTATGGATGAGTAAGCTAAATGTCATCTGGCATATACGTCCAAAAGTTTTTCATATTTTATTAAAAATAGTACCTACCTATTCATTGTAAGATCGTGGCGGCTAAATAAACAACCCATAAATTCTTTAAGTACTTTTTTCTCATACCTATTAAAATGTTAATTAATTGTAGATGGAACCTCTGATTTGTATTCGTGGCGGCGTCTAGTACAAAAGAAAAACAAATGCAATTAACATTCCAATCGATGCTCTAATATTTGAATAAAGTGTTATGCAACGAAGTCTTATCTTTTTAATGTCATTTTGTGAAATTTGATAAGCGGAAAATTCACTAAAAAGTTTTCATTATTCCTTTGTCTGGTTTGTTAAACAAGGTAATTTGTTTGTTTCTTTTATGTGTACGGTATAAATTAGTAATATTTATCAGTAGAGAACGTATTAACATGCAGCATATTGATAATTTAAATTTTAAGCGAGAAATAGCATAAATAGTATAAATATTTGCATTATATTACATAGCTTATCTTAAAAGTATTACCTACTTCCAATTGGATTAGTCAAAACTGCCATTTTATTATATTTTTATGCTAATTACAAAGTCTCTGTTTCTTTCTAAGTTTAAGACAAGCTCAGTACTGACATTATAACAGGCATTAAGGTTACTCTCAAACTCTACATTAAACTAAACGGATATGCGTATTCGGGCCTATCATACATACTACCTTATTATTCTTCCTGTATATTGTGTGGTTCATGTTTCATCTACTTATTGCATTGAATATTATTTAATGACTACCATAATATTTCGGAAAACCAGACTTACAATTTATGTAAATTCAGAATATATGTTTTTTTTAATTATGACTAAACTAAAATAATATGATTCATTATATTTTTTTACCAAAACGAGTAAAAATTGGTAAAATATTTTTAAAAATGTACAAATACTCTAGTATAATTAATGTATACTACATTTCTACATCCGAGTGTAAATTTTTATGAGATTAACGAGTTAAGTGTGAGTGAAAACAAATAGGAAAATAAGTGTTTATGAATTGTATTACATTTCTTATTGAGCCTAAGATATGAGTGAAGCACCAAATTTTGAAGACTATTAATTTAATAGAAATAATCTCGTTTTGCGATGGATGGTCGAAAAGCTAGACTTTTAATTAGGTAGTGTTCACCATTAGTCATTTGTAAAAGCAGACGAAATCGTGATGGGCAAGAAGAGATATATATTATTAAATAATTTGTATCAGAAATAGTGTATAGTTTTATTATGAAATTATTTATTTTTTGTATACAGAGGATGTACTGCAATTACACTACAAAGTAATAATATTAAATAATCAAAAAGTCAATCATTATATCTAATGTTAAAAATTTATTTCGATGATTAAATAAATACGCATTCAAAACAGGTACAAGTGAGCCTTTCCAAAAACAACAAATAATAAATAATTTCCCGTATAAAAAAAAATGTTATTTTCAAACACAGTAACTCGTGTTATGTTGTAAACAATACATACTAAAACGAAAACTAAAGAAATTTGGAAAACAACGACCTTCGAATTTGCATGCAGCGGCCTCCAGCAGCGACCATTTTTGGAATTTCAATTGGGATCCCAGTTCCAACCTGTTGGATTCTTACAGGAGACCCCAAAAACAACCACTTGGGGTTCCGATACGAAGTCAGCACCGTACTCGGTTCGAACCCTAACGGCAAATTGAAGCACCACCTGTCGGTCGCATTTTTATGGACCTTTTCCTATTTTTTTGACAGCCGGGACCCTAAGGAGGGTCTTTGTATTGTTATGCCCGCTGTGTCGGTTTTTTTTTGGTTTTGAATGCTTGTTTAAGCTACTTGTCAATAGAGTGCGGTGCTGGTGTGTCTTTTTATATTTGCAACAACAATTTATTAAACAGTTTTAAAATACACGTTCTTTTGATTTTATGTACGTTGACACAATGTTTCGTTTGATTCTGAAATTATTAAAAAGCCTTACTTTAATCTTATTATTTATGATGTAGTGACTAAAACTACTTAGTAATTTTTATATAGATACTTATTACGCCATTATTCTACAGCGGCAGGCAGATTAGACACAATGCAATATTTCTGTGATGTCAAATAATTCTCGCTTTGTTAAAACTAATACATCTCGCTCTCACGCTTGTAAATTACTGAAGCTTCTAACTGGACTATCTTCTTAGATATACCTGGTTACGCGGGCTATGCCGATTCTTGTGTCATAAAGATGCATACCTTTCTTACCACCTTATCCTCATTTATTCGTGCTAGATGACCAAGTTATTACTCATAATGCTAACCATTACTTTAAACAACTAATTTATTAATAATTTAAGACCACAATCTATAAACATTTAAGTCTCTAATTTATATGAGCTGATATACGGAGTCAATATATAAACCTTCACTGATAGTGTCATAAGTGCACAAATTTAAAGTTTCCCTAAGAACAATTTTAAGCAAAAGACCAAAGAACCGACGTAACAGATGTTTCCAAAAAATCTGCAAGCCCAGGTGGTAGTGAGCTGATCAAGATGGAGAAATATATTGTACTGATAGAAAAAGTGTTCCGTCGTCAGGTTCAATAAAACGATGATATCAAAACAGTGGCGAGCAATAAATGGATGAGAAGCGCAAAAGATCGAAGATGATTGGCGATCCTTGGGGGAGACACATCATGATGAAAATTATGATTTTTACAGTAAATGAATTATAAATTCCCGTAAATTATTTAAAAGCGCACCATTAAAATAGTTGAATAATTCCAAACATTCCGAAAACAATCCATCAAAGATTTAATAATTTTAATTATATAATTCACGCGCTTACGTTAAATGCTAGTTAATAAATCATTAACGAATGACTCGTAATTGCATTACGAATTCCTCTTAAGTATGAAATTGTAACCACACGGTTTTAAAACAAATTTGAAATTAATTTGAATAAACATTATTTATCTACATTTGATTCAGACCGCTATTATCCGTATACCGAACCGCTTGCAATTTTTATAAACGATTTATTTCACGGCCTGTACCTATGTTTCCGTGCGCCATATCAAAAGAAAAAATAAGTCGTTTCCATATTAGAGAAGCGAAATAAATAAATTACCTCTAGCGGCGCTTGACCTACAAATGTCAGACAATCTGCTGAAAATGTAAAATGTCATTGGATGCCTGTAGTTACGCCATAAATATCATGTAAAGTAAACGCTGCAATGTAAAAAGAGAATACATATTTTTACTAAAACAAAAACGATGAAATATACTCTACTTACGTATGTTTTTTTACGTGTAACTTTTTATTTAACCGGATTATTTCCCGAATTAGAGTAAATATTTTTATTATTGGGAACTTTGACGAAATGTGTTTTCAATCACAGTGAACCGTCCTCAACATGTTGATTGTAAATGATATTTCTGCTATGTGGGTAAAAACTAAACATACTATTTTATCTCTTCCGGACGCATCTTGGCGGCGGACCTGACATCAGAAAGCGGTCGGCTCTAGACAAAATAAACAAATAAAAAAAAATTAAAAATGTTCTAAATTTTTACATGGATATGGATAAAAACGTCATACTTAAATTCAAAGAAATGCATAGGAATATTACATCAAATGTTATTTTTTTTTAAATAACTTTGTTATAATTTAAAAATATAAGTTTTATAAGTTCCATATATTATCAAAAACATTGCTTAAAGATTCTACGCTACAACAAAATAAGAATTGATGGTAGATTTTTACCCATGTAACTTATATCTTGGAGGATAGCAATTCAATCATATTTCTTGCTATTAAATATAATATGCCTGAAGTGGCGATTATCTTCCTGAAATTGTACCATCGGATAAAGCTAATTATTTTTAAATGAGAACTTTGTACATGAAAGTTGCAATATCCTTTACACCAGATTTAAGCAATACCTAAGTGTACCAACACAGACTTAATATGGACACACTGTACCTAATAATTAGTGATTAGTAGATAAATTGTGCCCCACTCTAGAATATGAAATAAACAAGATGACGTAAAAATCAAACAGATCAGAAGATACACAGGATAAACGATTTGCAATTTAAAAAAAAATTTACTATAATACGGAGACTTCAAATAATATGTAGGCATTTTTATAAAATATTATTGACAAAAAAGATTTTAAAAAAATATTTTGAATTAACTAAATACGAGGGTAAGTTACAATTAAGATTTTTTAAATTTGTAGTACATAAGAAAACGAAGTGTATAAAGATGATTATTTTAAATTATTTACAATATGTAAAATCTTATCAATTGACAAAAATGTAACAGAGGTTTACTATTAGGAATGTGTTGTGCTACAAATATTTAATAAAATCAATAAATACTTGTTTAACATTATGAAAAATAATGAGACCCGATTGGACCACCCTAAAATTTAAGGTGAAGGAACACATTCTCATCCAATTTTTGTATCCTTTGTTATACCTACTAATTTTATTTTTAAATGTTGATAAAAACTCTTTAATTATATGAAAGGCAATCCGTGTCATAAAACTTGTATGCGGTTTGAGAAATAATAGAAATTATAATGTACAGGTATACATGTATGTATATAAAAAAAAATATTATCTACACTATCGCCATAACACCTTCAAGGTGCCTTCTGTGCATGCATGGTTAGAGTTGGTACGACTTCGGTCACGTGTGTGAAATTTGATCCCGATCGCATAATTTTCCTTCTGGCTATTGATCCGATTTCTCTGGTGGGAGGGTGTGAAAGGGGGTGAAATTCATCATGGACTTTAATCATAGTGCGGGGACAGTGTTTTATCACGTGAAAGTTTTTTTTTTTGTGGATCCAGAAGTTTAAAAGTGGCCGGACGAATATGACGCACGAAGAGGGAGCAGGACGCCCATCACGAGCGACAAGATTCAGCAAGCTCGAGAGATAGTTCTAGCGAATAGGCGAGTTAACATCGGTGAATTAGCGTTTTCTTTGAATATCAGTTATGGTTCTGCCCATCAAATCATTTACAAAACAAGCTTGACTTTCGTAAAGTTTTGTGTAAATAAATTGTAGAACGTAAAATGTAGATATTTTTTGACTTGCCCTCGTATATTTAAATATTTTTCTTTGGTCATTTTTAAATTGGTCTAATATTTACATTAATAAGTACTTAATCCCCCGAAAAAAAAAAAGAATTAATATTTTTAGTTATAATGCATTCATTTTTTTCTTAAAAATGTAGACAAAAAATAACTATTATTCCTTAGTTAAAAAAATTGTGAAAAATCAAGTACATGTCCGCATTCATAAAAAAATTCAGGTATACTTCTATGTTAAATTTCAAGATTATCCGAAATTGAGAAACTATATAATTAATAAAATTATTTTTATATCAACTATAATTATGTCATATGTTGCAGGAGTGAAATGTTTGTAAGCTTGTATGACGGCTCCGCATATAAGATATACCCACCTATCTACAATATAGGGTGTTCGTGATTTTTGTTATTATTTAAAAATATATTTAAAATTTTACACGATAACATATATTATTTAACAAACATAACATATAATCAGTCTAAATTTCATAGCACAGTCGCTTACTTTCATCGGATAATTATAAGAATTTTTTACTTTTTCATGTTCACATGTCAAAATTTTGGGAAGGTATATCTAAATTTAATTGAATAGGAGACGAAACTATGTTAACATATTAAAATATATTACAATAGATATCTTACATAAATAAATAACTAAATATTTGTAAACACTTACCCTGTTTACCCATTCTGTAAAAGATGTATGTAAACTCTACCGCAAAGAAAACGATTGTGGAGTAAAAAATATGACTTAATTTAAGTTTTTTATCAAAAAAAAAATGCAATTTGATTTTCTTTTCTATTTGTGCGACAAATTATAAAAATATATTTTTATTTTAAGTAAAATAATGACAAAACATTCTGTCGAAAATACTTCTGCACCGTTGAAAATATTTATGTGCAGCGGAAAAGACTAAACACATTGGATTTCTTACGACAATGTATTTGAATGATTTCCATGAATTGTGTAAAATTTTTGATTCCAGAAACGATGTGAGTTTATGAACACCGTGTAGTGTAAATGACTGCAGGGTAGCTACGTGCCGCAGCCTGTATATGAGATTATTATTACAGCCTGGGGCTAATTCGTCAAGTCGTTTTCGAGTTTATAGAGATTAAAAAGTTTTTTCCTATTACGAACCACTAAATGAATTGGTACCTACGTGCGTTGCCTTACACACGGGTTACCTTATCTTACTTACTGATCTCCTGTAGGTACTTAATTATATTTTTGGTGAAATAATTATTTGTATGAACACCTATCATGAGATTTTTTTTCACTTATTTTGCTGGGTTATTGATGTAATTTATGAACACAAACTATACATGTACTGCAGTAAGTGAGTAGGAACAGTGTACAATTCAATTTTTTTGCAAACTAGGTACTTCTATTATGTTAAAAATATATCTAACAATGCTATTTTTATAGTTTATTCCTTTTAATATTTTATACGGAATGAAGGTGCATGCTGTTAGTCATATCAAAATGGTAGCTGTCAGTTTGGTCAGTTATATATTCTGGAAGATTCGAGACATTTTGTAACAATATGTCAATGCTCATATAACGATTTGATTACGCTGATCCACCTGTATGAAGGGAATTTCATATTGGATTATATAAGTATATCGTTTTACCCAAAATATAATAAAAATTAAAAAAATAGTTTTTGGTGTATTATAAAAAAATTTATGTGACTTGTCCCGAAAATATGCTTTTTTAAATATTTTTTTTTTTTATTATTACATGTTGCTATACTCATAAAATATGTAGAAGGTAGGTACCTAATAATTTTATCATGGGTTGATCCCATGACCACTTGTTCACTAGGCGAGTATCTTACCGCTAGATTTAACGAATCATGTTTTTATTTTTTGCGACAAAGATAGAAATATGTACATAATTTTTGGACAGAGGCAGATTGGTGGCTTAAGACAGGTTCAGGAAATTATAGAGCTAAACGGCAAACGTCTCAACGCTCGAGTGAATTTTACGAGTTAGATTGTTAACAAAATTACGACAAGAGGTACCTAAAATATTAATTTAAAAAATATAAACATGTATAAATCTGCGAGACAGCCGATTTTTTAAAGCGGCCTTAGACATTGATCAGTGGTGTATTATTTGAAAATAATTTTTATGGTGGTTTTTTTATATCTTTATCTAAGTAAACTGCATTATAAATTACAATATTTAGTTAGGTACGGAATGATATTAAATATTGGAAAAAAGGAGTAAACAAGGAAAAAAATATTTCTCATCAGATTCGCTAATAAATAATGGCAATCAATCATTGCTTGTGTCCCACCGGCCCAGTGGTATTTCGTTAACCAATTCACCCCAGCTTCTAAACGTCATATTTTTCACGTTGGTTATTTTTAGTATTTTTAATAACACCTCTTTAATCAAGATTACTTAAGATTATATACATATAGGTATACCTATATATTTTCTGCAGTGCCTAGGTTAATTTAAATAAAAAGATTATATCTCGAAGCGTCCTGAACGATAATTTGAGGTGCAGAGGAACTCGGCAGAACTGCAATTATGAATTTCTTCACGAGTGACGGAAGATCATTGACCTCCGATAGGTTATCCAATTAGAAGCATCAGATTGCGACAGAACATTTTGTGTTTCATTTGAATACAGAACTCGTCACTCGTTGGCCAATTTTTACATCTGCAATTCAAATTGCGAACTTATCTGAGGATGCATTCCTAACCTTTGTGCGGCGGGTGGCGAAATTTTATTAAAGAATTTATTTAAATGTTTATAACCGCTCCACAAAACTAGTTAATATCTTGCGTTCAGCAACGGTATCTGCGAAATCGAGATAACTAATGATTATTTAAATAAACAATGTCAGAAATGGGCGATTTGTATGAGAAGATTTGAAAAATAACGCCGTTCTTTTGTTTTTGATGAAATAACAATAGAAACTTTCGTTTAGATTAAAAAAGTTAATATAACGATATAATTATACAGCGGTCTGAAACGTTTATTTAATTGGGAAATATTTTTTAATAATTGCTAGAGACAGCTATAAATTTAAGTAGTACATCAATGAACGTATATTTCACAAAACGGATTTGAATCGGCGGTTCACGTGACTGCAGCCGGCACGCATTATTAATAATCCGTTATGTAATCTCCGAGCGGAAGATAGGTCTGTATCGCCATGGTGCAAGAGCACCATTTAATATTTGCTAGATTTATTGACAAGACATCCCTTTTGAAATACGTCATGCCGGTAATTAATTTAATCTTTTTTTCGTAGAAAGCAATCACTTTGTGGTTTGACATATTACATTTAATAAAATACAATCATTTTGTATGAAACCACTAATTTTATTACACGCCGACCGGATGTATTTACATATCAGTTTTAAATACGTCCTGACGAAGCTTGAGCTAAGCAAAACGGTTGGCGTGTAATAAAATTCGTGATTTCATACAAAGTGATTGTATTTTATGAAATCTAATATGTTTTTGTTTTGTTTGTTTACTTTTTTATAGGTATGTTGAATCTGCTTGATTTATTTTACAAATATAATTCCATGAACGCCACACAAATAAATAAAGTATTTAAGATTTTAACTGCCCTACACTGTTTGAAATGGAAGACACCACGTATGGTAAGACTAGGCTTTAAGGGTCTCAATTTATCAACAACTGGCACCTCTCGTCCATAGATCGAAAAATGATTTAAAAATATGACTTTAATCCCTACAAGTTTGCAAGGTTCAAAAGTGCATTTTAATATTCTTACAGCTTGGAGTAACATACCAATTTTGACGTGTTGACGCGCTCATGGCAATAAAATATATGTAAGGTATCACAGATCACTAAATAAACTAACGCAAATTCCATGTCTAAAAATTTTCATTTTGGTTGCATCCACATGATTACTTTGGTGCCAATCACGAAATCAAAGAGCTTTACGACTTTTTTTTTAAATATGACTTAATTGCAATGAAAATTTATATATTTTTCGAATAGTAAATACTTTTACTGTTGCATAAATGTGTCATAAGCTATCGGATTTATATTTCGCTTAATAAATGTGTATAGAATGCCCCTCGCTTCTAATACACCAAACCCATGTCTATTCATTTACTAGTCTGTGGCAGGTACCAATACACCTATATATTTTGTGACATATCCACCTATAGGCAGCAGTCTACTTGGCAAGTTACAAAATGTCATGACTAATTTTTTTAAATAAAAGATACTTTGAAAAGGAAGTAGATATAAAGTTAAATGTTATTTTGAGAGCAGTACAAAAAGACTGAAAAAAAACATGGTCAAAATAATTAATTTTTCGCGGACATATTATAATTTTTCAAATGAGTACCATCGAAGGTTATCAAATTATATACGTACATGTATTTTCAATGATATTTTTTTGTTTCTTTCCAATGAGAGCCAAATCTTTACCAAGGTTGCAGTCGGCACGTCGAGCCCGTGCTATTTATTTTACACAGATACATTGGTAGGTATCTAGCTACGTATGTATATAGATTCCTTAATAATATTCAGGGCTTCAGTGAAGACAGTAATATAAAAGAGTGAACGTTTTCGAATCATAACTTCTAATCAATTTGAACTGTAGTGTTCTTATAATTAATGATGAAATAAATAAAAAGTAAAAATATTTTTTTTGTGCTGTTGCTATTTTATCAACTGATTTGATTTAATTTTTAGTACCAACATAGTTTATGCGCCTTTATAAAATATATAGTTTTATGACAGTGTGAAAACAGACCGTCGTGATAAAAAATATATGTAGGTACTACGACATAAAACAAGAGCAAATGCGCAGGTCGTTAGGTAGGTAGGCAGGCAGGCAGGCAGGCAAGCTCATTATATACATAACAAAATGAATATTCAATTGTTCCGAATGCTTTTTGAAAAATGAAAAATGATTACCTTCATATAAGTATAGTACAAATCTAAGAAAGGAGTAGGCAATCAAATAATAGTATACCGGGTGATTCTAAAATCGAGAACCAAATGGAAGTTCTTTTCTGAATGAAGTCTTCTTTAATTTGGAGTCTTTTTGTACACCGAAATTTTTACAATATCTAGTTGTAATTTGAACATTTTTCATAATCATACGCCATCAAGGGAGTTATGTCTAGAACTATATTTTTGCTATTATTTGCAAATACCTGCTAATTTTTTACGTAAAATTACGTAGGTATATATGTGTTCATTATTATGAAAGTGGTCCAAGTCAAGAAATTTAAAAAATGTGTTTATTAATTATTTCGCGTCACATTGTTTTAAATTAATATAATATGATACAAATTGTGCTCCTGCAACGGAAAATGTCAACGAAATTCAACCTGTTACCAAGCCGATGCATCCGTATTGTTGGCGAGTTAATAACATCATTATTTATATGTGCACCTACGAAAAACACTTCGTGTGTGTCTCGTTTGAGACAACGTGAATAACAATAGTACAACAGTCTTATAAGTAACGTGCAATATTAATATGTCGAAATAAATTATAAATCTAGTAAACTAAATAAATTTAGAAACATTGTGTTGTGTAATATAAAAATATGTTTTAATCGCGAATTGAACGCAAACCTTTAAATATCTCGAAACGAAAGAAACATGACTTTCATAATAGTGGGCACATATAACAATTAATTGACGCGAATAAGTATGAAGAAAAAATATTGAATCCTTGTAATAATCAGGGGCGTGCAGTGCATATAAGCGAAAAACCCGTGCATAACTAAAAATTCAGGGAAACAAATATAAATTTAAAAATTGGATCAACATTAACGAAAACCTTATTTTGCAATTAGTGTCATCTGTGTACCGGTAGAGACTTTAATTGCTTAGTTCTAAAAGCTCACCGCAACTCGCCGCTGTACTCATGGCGCTATTTTTTTATTCTGTTCTGTCTTTAAGCTATTGAATTACTCAAGTCATATAAATGGATATTTTCTGAATTGAAAATTCCTTTCGTTTGATCCGTTCTGTATGGAGTCGTCACCTATGCTGTTTAATAACAGAATAACATCTGAAAGGGTTACAACTGCGTGCAAATCATTGAAGTGTCTACTTTCTCTTTTACTAATTCGCGAATTTTACCATCTTACTGTTTTTAACCTGTTGATGTCATGATTGTTCTTTAAATTTGGTGCATGGATTGATTTTTGATTTGAGAAAAACGAAAAGCAATTGGCATAACTATTTTCTACGTCAACCTTTAATAAAAATAATTATTTCCTTTAGTTATTACTTGAAGTGTTTTCAAACGATAAATTAATCATGTTCAATCATAGAAAGTGTTCGTAAAAACGTCCATATATTTTTTATATGGGTAAGGAAGTATTATTTTACGTTAAAACTTACATTTTAAAAGCACTATAACGGTACTCTAAAATTATAAACGGATTTATTTTTTCCAAAGACGTTCGTTAAACAAAAGTACATATATTATATATGATTGTATAATATCATTGGTAACAGCATAACCTAAATTTATACCTACTGCACGCCACTGGGAATGATAATACATACTTGATAGTGATACAAATATCAATATCTTCAAGCAGATAATTAACAATCGTACATATTCGAACACATTCTGTTATCATATTTCTCTCATCCCTGATTAAATTTTGGAGACAGAAATACTGGTGGCTCAAGTTCCACAAATATGCGTTAGAAATGCAAGTATTGTTGATGACGGCCACGATTTCTGTGCATTCGAAATAAATACGATTTTTAATTTTTGAATCACCCTGTGCACAGGCACCTTCGATCCTTTCTTGCATGTATGGCTATAATACATAACTTCTCATTCAGAAATTTCTCCATTCTGATCAAAGCTTGGTTTAGTCAATATCAATTTCGATTTCATAAACGGATTTACATATCTAGTCACGGTAGCATAATAACAATTAAGCCACGGAAATAGCGAACACGAAGCTCGCACTATCTGTCCGATCAGTGAGAACAGACTACACGATAATAATTGTAGGCATTATCCTCAAAAATCTTATTAACATTTTTATTCTCAAAAAAACAAAATATATTTTTTTAAATATTATGTTACTGTAATAATTTTATTTTGGTAAAACCCGAATTATTTGTGTTTTCGCGTTTAACTGGGAAGATCATTCAACCGAAGGAAATATGAAAAACGATCACTTTTTCCGAATCTTTTGTCCGAACGCTCGTAATTCATCGTACACCCCATCTAATAAACATCCTTCACACTTGGATGCACGATGGGTGAACTGTACCGAACGATTTGGGAACAAACTGACATTGGTCCGGTCCGTACGACACAAAGCGACTAAAACAATCGCGCTATTTTATAAAAAGAAATAAATCTAACACAAGCAAAGATGTGTTATTTTAGATTCATTCGCGTCCCGTTCTTTGTAGAGACGATATTATCTTACCTGGACTTGTTTATTCCATCCCGTATTATTTAGGAGCGTCCCACATTTCCGTGCGCTCATCCAGGTGGGTTCAAGGCGGTAATTAAGCAGATGATAATTAATCAAAAATATAGTTTCGTCACATTTTAATAATATTTTAAAACGTTGACGAACGATGGTTTTTTTACTGGGTGTCTTCAATTTGTCAGAGACCGGTCAGGGCCGTTAGATTCCGCGGGGCCCAACCATTTGGGAGTGTTCCTACGTGTTTCTATGGGCCGACCCAATTAACTGTCCCGTTCTTCCGCACCCGATATGATATATTGCCGTCCCGCTCGTCCCGTGCATTCCTCGATGATTATTACAAGGGGGCTACCCCCCCGCTTCCCCCTTCGCCTTGCACGGAAAAGAATTGAAGGCGATTTTTTAATGGCCGCCGAGCTATCAGCTGTTTTGGAATAATAGGGCTAATACTGTAACAGGCAGGGAATTTATTCACTTCGTTTTTATCTAATTTAAAAAATATATATATTGCTATTTTTCCAATAATATATATTTTAAGTTATATTAATTGTAAACCTCTTTTTTCTAATTAAAAATAAATAAAATACTAACCACTTTAAACAATTTTTTTTAATTATTCAAATTCAGATTTCTCATTATAATAGTCTTATTTTAATATTAATTATGAGTAGGTATATAAGTTCCTATTTATGATTTATTTAATCTATTCGTATTTTATTTTTATTTTATTATAAGATCATTTATTATTCCTAGATTTATTTCAATTATTCACCATTTTGTGGATTGTTATTATGTGTATAAATATTATAATCTTCTTGTAAAGTTTTTAATTTATTAATCTCGTCTATTTGTGAATTTTAGATTCGTGTATATTTATTATCTACCTACCCAGAACATTAATAAATTAATAATAAAGTTTATATATTTTTTAATATATGACAAAAATTTGATAGACAATTTAGATTTTTTCTAATTTATTAGGTCTACATAAATAACCTAAGTATTGTTTGCATTTTTACGTTAATATCTTGAAAATTTGTCATTAAAAGTTATTTATTTTCCCTAAGAAATGTATACCCAAATATAATGTGGGTTACATGTATTCTAGCAACACCGTAAATAAAATAAAATAAAGCTGAACTCTTGATAATTTATCTGCATTCCTAATAAAACATATAGGAACCAAAACATCCCAAGATTCAGTCGGATCGACCCACTAACTTTGTTGGCGGTCCAGCGAGAAAACGCTCTGACGACGCAATAAATTCGACTTAATTAATTATCTGCCTTTAATTGATTTACGGTAAGTATTGGAATACCTCCCTCTCATACGCCAACCTTCTCATACTCGGGACTTGCGACGTTTTATTCTTCGTGCGATCGATCGCGCGAGGCGATCAAATTATTTAAAAAAAAATATATTTCTTCACTTTACTGTTTATGTATAAGTCAAACAATTCTGATATTTTTTTTACTGAAATAGATTTAACCAATTTTTTTCTAAAAGTACTCGTAGTAATAGCAGTACAAGTATATTACAAGGTATGTTAACGATATGAGTATGTTCAAGAACACACAATTACTGAATTTTTACCTTGTTACATTGTTATAAAACAAATTATAGATATCTCATAGAGACGAAGCTATTTATATTATATTATATGGGAATATATGGAAGTATGTAAACAGCAAAGTTGTAGTTAAATACTAAATAACATATATACAACTTACAAAAATTTGATAGATATGGAGGTTGATTATGGGTGGAATGGTGAACGTTACGTTGTGTAAAGTGATCACTTAAGCTAGCAGAAGACAATCGTAAGCCCTCTCGTCTCTACGAGATATCTATAATTTGTTTATATAAGTATGTTTTGAAAAACACGTTTACTAGGAGTAATACCAAAATCAAAGTAATAATAATAATAATATTATATTTACCTAAGTATTTTTCACTTTGGCGGACGACGGACAACTTAAGGATTTTTGATGAAAAGGCCGAATTGTTTTTAGTGTGACTCCACACATATACAATTCATGACGTCATTCTACTGCGTTACACCCACAACTAAATCCATAATAATATTGCGCTTTCTCGTCTATTATCTACGACTTTCTGGATGTGTTTGTTGGTGTAGTGTCATTTGTGGTTATAATGTGCTTGGTTAAACGGATAGGTCTAAGATAAATAACTTTACCCATATACATAATTTTAAAAAAAAAGTTGTATTGTTGACATATGTGAAAATAAAACGCATGTTTTCTGATTCAACTCGTATAATTTATAATTCATAAGTAAATTAAACGAGTAGAATAAAAAACAAATGTTTTATTTTCACATTTGTGATTATGGAGTTCTACAAACTTACCTCGGAAACAGTAAATTTGTTTTGTTTACCTAATTATGTTCTACTTCTTTATTATGTTGTAAGTACTTACTGCGCGTATATGTAGATAGTGAACAATAAATACTTCATCATCAACATCACCTATTTGATCGCTGGCGACTGTGAATACCGACCTATTACCCAACAGTACCTTCATTTTGAGGTCGATTAATATTACTTGTTGTCTGCGATAGTTTAGCAAATTTCATTAGCGCCAGCTAGCCATAAATTTGGTACAAAAACAAAATACAGTTCACAAAATACTCCCGTTCGCTCTCATTTGGCCAGGCGGCTTCCGAGCGCAATGAGATTGGACCAAAACTTCGGCGGACCTTGAACCTTGATAGATACACGGGCAGGCCAGATTTTGGACTTGTTCATTTTTTTATTCGTAATATACAAGTTTTTTATCTTGTTGCAAGGGCTGTAGGAAAACGGTCTATTTCTACATTGCGCCATCAAATTGAAGCGACCAAATTGGCCTCGCCGCGCACCAACACTTAGTGTGCTTCAACTCTTCACTTAGAATACTGTGCAGGCCGACCGACATTTGTGTGCCAGAAGGTGGAAGCCGAGATGCTGTAAATTAGGTAGGTATCGAGATGAAGTAACTTTTATTTAACCGGACGATCAAATGGCACAGTGGGTTGTGTTTGTGATTCAAATTTGGTACCACTAGGTAGGTAAATCTTAACTTATTTTATCTTAACATACATTTTGATTTTATTTGCCGTAGAGGAATACTTTTATACTAACTTATAACAGCTACCATTTTAGTAGAATAAAAAATTTATCGTTTTACATTTTATATTTTTTGCTTTTAATTTATCATGCATTCATTTATGGTTCAGTTGATATTTAATATGGAAGTATGTTTAGCAATGTCAATAGCTTACAAGAAATTAAAAATAATAATCGCTTACTATTATTCATTTGAGACCTGTTATTTGAAAGTAATACTTTGTATATTTTTTTGGTGAAGGGTTAGATATGTATTTATCCAATGTGTTTAATTGTAAGTATGTAGATATGTATTTATAAACCAATGTGTTTAATTGTAAGTAAAAAAAATTATATGGCTAAAGATAAATTATTACAAAATGTTTAATAATAACGTGCGTTTTTTTCTATAATATAAGTGTTTTTTTTGTTATAATATAAGTAGAAGCGCTTTTCAAAAACTCCTCCTAAAAGTCAACTCGGTTCTAATGTTTGTTATATCAAAACGAAATTTTATTTATATCTAATGTTAACTGAATCGTATAAAATAAAAATGTGAGTTGGAATAATATTCATAAAAAAACTAAATTGCTTAATTTAATTTTACATTTAAAAATTATATAAATTTAAAAGCAAAATGCGTTCAATGTTGAAAAGATTTTTGTTAACTGTAGAGCGATAAATCAAGAACACAAATATGATTTATCATGTTACTTAAATGATTTTAGTGTATGTTAAATATTTGAATACAAACACTCTTAAATTCATTTAAGAAATCTTAAATAAAAATCAAACTCTTCATGAATAATTTTAAATAAAAAATACTTATGTAAATATTTAACGTATTGGATCTTAAATGATTTGCCGATCAATGTTCCAGTACCTACTCCGTTTGACCATTCAAACATTACCTACATATCCCGTAAACTAGAGATTCAGAGATAGACGTTCAATTGGCTCTGCATCAACTCAAATTCACTGTTCGATATAAAAAAGTAATCTCCATATCGCCCAAAAAATATTGAATGTGAAATGAAAATAACGGCAAGAAAAAACGAATTTAAAAAATTGGTCTTCGTGCATTGGTTGCGGTTTGATCGGTCAGATAGAATAAAACTTGCTGGTCGATTGTACTGAACCGTTTAGTTTGTCGGCCAGTCACGTTAACTAACCGTACTTAACTTAACTTAGTCATATTTGATCGAATATAAGGAATATTAGTACAAACTACATTTATCAGAACAATGTCCATGTATATTTGAACTGGTGTAATATTTTTACTAACAACTTCTTCAACTAAATAATCTTGAATTAAGATTTTTTCCATCGAGATTAGATGGTGAGTAGTACTTTTGTAAAAATTCCTTGTATCTACTAATTTCAGTATTATTTAATAGATTTGTGGTTTAAAGTGTAGTATTTTGTGAGTTAAGTATTTGTTTGTACATATATGATGGCTCAATGGTAGTTTAAAGTATTAGTTTATTATTTATGGAGTAATTGATTCAATTGTTATAAAAAATTATGTTTAAAAATAATAAAATTCTCGGTCTGGGTATGTGTAATTTTTTTTTAAATCGTTTATTTTTTCTTTTCTCTGACGTATTTAAATTTTTGCACACGTATGCCTGAGCGTCCGCAATTTAGTCAACTCGGTACAACAAATCAATGATAGGTGTCTTTAATTAATAAAAATTTTTTTTTTTTTGTGAAAGAATACCTATACTCGTAAATTTAATTAAAGTTCAATTAAAATATATCGGTACTTAAATCAGATTCTTATTTACTATAGAGTAACATGTTAACTATTTAGAACAATCTGGTTTGTCCAACAAGATTCACAATCGGTGAGCACTAAATACAGTCTAGGTAGGTACATAATATTCTGAAATTTTTTGTTATGTAGGTCTACATTTGTATAGAGAGCGTGGTATCTCAACAACAAAAAAATATCATAGAAAGTTTCTGAAAAAATAACGTTATTCCTACTTCGACATAAAGAACAGTTATCATATCGTAGGAAGATTCACTAATACCTATATTTAAAATTATTAATGCATTCAACATTTTATTAAGTGTGTGCTAGTATTTAAATATTAATTATTTAATTAGGTGCACAAGTTATACAGAACACATTATATAAATGTATATTTTTAAATAGCTTATATTAAAAACAATACTTATAAAATTCGAATAACGCCGCGTATGCGACCTGATAAAGAATTATTAATTATACTAGTGAGAATAATAAAGATGTCCCAATTCAATCAACCAACTTATCTTTCATTCTTGATTGTAATTATAAAAAAGTATTGCGCTCAATAAGTGTACGAAACCGCAAAATAAAAATATCCGGACCTAGGTGCGTTGACACATTTAAATAATATATTATTAAACTTTTGTTTTTACTTTTTTGGTTATTATTTACATCAACATTGGTTTAAAAGCGTGACCTCAATATTAGATTTTCATTTATTATTCCTTTACTTTATTATTTATTTTTTATTATTGAACAAACAACATTTTTTTGCATACAATATTTTAGACCCAGTCCAATAAGCAAGCAGTTCGTTTTGCATACTTGGAATCTTAGCTCAACATAAAGAAAAACACACAATGTAATATACTGAGCAATGCAACAAAAAAGTAGACAAAGAAACAAATTGAATACAAAATGCATAAACATATCTCTAAAAATATTTGATTATACTATGTTAATAATAATTTTTAAATAATCTGGTTATTGTAGGTATATCTTAATACTGTGCAGAAAATCTATCACACATCTGAATGTGAAATGATTTTTTCTGACTGCCATGAGTTTTTACATTTATTTCTAGATAAGAGTTCTACAATGTTTTTTTATACAAATAAGTCGATGTCTGCCCTATTAGATTAATGCTCAGTTATTAGATAGATGCCCAATATTATTTATTGGTGTGCGATTCAGTTTTTATTTATTTAAATACAAAATAAATATAATGATTTTTGTTTCATATACGCGAAGGTACATAGATGAGAACATGGAATATTAAATATGAATTAAATCCTTGCATAATTTTTACGATAGCGCAACACTTTCGGCTGATTTTGTAGCTATGTATATAATTATAATTTTTTTTTTTTAAATGAATATAGACAGTACCTACTTTAGTCTATGTGTCTAAACTTATTTTACATGTTTGCAAGTAAAGTTTTTTTTTTCGTTTCAGACGTTTTTGACTATGAAAATAATATTAATTGGATTCATTTTAAGATGAGTGAATGAATTATTTACACAGTACCTATAATTATTATTCTAATGTATATTAAAATTTTACATAATATATGCAACTGTTTTAAATGCGGACTAAATTATTTTATTTCTAAATCAAAAATTTTAACCTTCTTAATGGGTAGAATTAAACTGTAATTCTTTTTTATTTTACGAATGATTATATGGTTTCCGATAAAGGCTTGATGCTGCGGACAACGGATAACCCATATTTAATTCCTCAAAAACATACCTACTTCATAAACGATGAATCGATCGAGTAGGTGGCACCTACATAGTGCAAGATTCAATATTAATTATAATCTTTTTTTAATATTATATGCATCGTACCTTTATAATGCGTCTGGGAATCAAGTAAAATATTTGGTTTTGAATAAGATACAATTAAAAATTAATTATAGCATTTTTTGGGCATTATTTTACTGAATTATTAAAAATCTGTTTTAACCTTTCCTCACCGATGATGTAAACTGAGTTGACATTGCCCCTAATTATGTGAATAGCTCTATAAATATATTAAATACAGAGTTCATGTATTAGTTATTCTTCCGTAATATATTTATGTATTGGACAAAATAATTACAATATATAAGTATTTATTATACGCAACAATAAAAAATGTTTTCTCTAAGAACCTGACGTGAATTTATCAATGCGTGTATACGTACATGTGGAGAGGCGAGGACGGCGCAGTGCGCGGGGTGCCGAATGCCAATCGTCACTTTAGTAGCAGAGCGTGCGCTGGTCGAGTTAGACGTGTCACAATAATTGATGTATATATATATATATTTACTTATATATATGTCAACTATTATTTTAACGATTAACCTATGTAATAAATATAAAATATTCATATTTATCCGACTTAAAAATCACATGTACACTGAGTTTACAGCACCGGAACGCGCGTTATTATTTTAGCACCGTAAGGGAAAGGTTAATTAACTAACATACCATTACGCCGAGGGTGGAACGCCACACTCATTCAGACATCTTTTCATGCAAGCTCGTCGATTGTTAAGGCTTCTTATTGGACCATTTTCCAGTATATGGTTTACGTGATCCTGCAAAGTCTTCCGCGGACGTCCTCTATTTCTGGTACTATTAACACTCGCGTCATATATCTTTCTTACTACTTCTTTAATTCGTTCCACAAGACCACACCACCTAAGCGATTCTTTTTTAATCATATTTACAATACTAAGATCAACTTTGAGTATTAATAGATGATTATTAGTAAAGCTAGTATCCTTCCATTACGAAAAAGTAACAGAAAATATGATTTAAAATAAGGAAATAAATATATTTTTAGTATTTAAGTAATGTTTATTTGTTGTGTTTATAAATGTTTAATTTATATTACACGTAATACAAAAACAATTAGGAATCAGATGTGAAAATATAACAAATTATCAATACCTACTATATAAAATTATTATTATAGCTAGATTATATTTCACATTAAAGTACGTAAATCACAGCAGAACCTATGTATTATTACAAAATACATCGAAGCGTGGACCGATTCCTTGAAAAAAAAACATAATTGCTTTAGTTAGAAAAAATTTGAATACCTTCAGCAAGTGTGTAATACTGTGCACAGAGCGTTAACCTTGGATTTATGTCCGTTGACCGTAAGTGCCAAAATATTACTAACACTGTATACGTCCCTTTCTGCGCTGGTGGCTTAAACTAGGAAAAAATCAAACAATATTACCTGTCGGTAAAAAGAAATGCCACGGTGTTATGGACGCTTGAAAAAACGGACAAAGATGTTCCCTTAATGATAATGTTCACCCGAATTCATGGTTGCTTCGGAAATTATTATTGAAGAAAAAACCGTTAGACGTCTGTCAATTTTTTGTACCCATCGATTGTTCGTCGGCCATATTGTTAAAAAGACCAACACACAGAAAATGAACTCAGCGGGCAATAAAATAATTATAATAGCGAGGGCGAATATAGACCGCTGTTAGTATCATCCCTTAGAATAAACAAGTACTCAGTTCCACCCCGAGTTGTGCAATGAGTAGACGCATCGTTTTCTTTTTCATCCCTCTCGCTATCAGTTTGCCGGTGGTGATTGAAATGTGGATTGTGACGAGGGTGAAATCGCAATCTTCACGCTCTCGAGATTGCAGACCTTCTTCCGTCGAGTCTCAGTGTCGGATCTAATAATACAAATTCAATTTTTGATGTCGCCATGGTTGCACGCGTCAGCGGTGTCGGTTGAATCTGCCGGCAGATGCGCACGGAAGCCGCGGTGATTTTGGAGCTGCGCTATTGGTCGGTTTTTGATTGAACAAGATCAAGTTCACGGAGAAGAAGGTGATTGAATTGTTCTGCGTTCTTGTGCTTCAGTGTTGATTCGAACAAATTATTTATTTTATTTCATTCCATGTATCGATCAGAGTTGATTAATGTTGTGCTTTTTGTGAGATCAATATTATTTGGAATGTGAATTGAATTATAGATTTTTTTCTAGTTACATCAAACTGCATTGTGTATTACACTCTTGAACAATTAATTAGTTATTATACAAACTAAAAATATTAAGATGATTATACAATACACTATTAACGCGTGTACATACAATAATGATACCTACATAAATACTTATTGCCAACGTTCCCTCTAAGACGTACAATTGTGCGCTAAGCAAAATGAGTTGAGCATCGTTAAAATCCTCATGAGCGAATTTATTATGTTATTAAATAATAATAATAATAATTATGTTTGCATAATTTTATTTCACAAACCATATAGCGTAATTTTAAAACTAAAAAACGTATAATTTGTCAATTTTAAGTATTATTTATTATGAAAATAATAATTTGATATTTTTAGACGTAGTCTGTTAAAAAATTCAGGTACGTACTATTAAGACCGCGAAATATTGCTTATTGCTAATATCGATAAGAAAGAAAAAAATATTTTTATTACGTACATAGTACCTATATGTTAAATAGATAAGTATATGTAAGATTTGAAAAACTTATTATAAAGTTAGCATAATGTTGATTGTATATTGACGCTCCAACGTAGATTAAAATATTGTCACATGTTTTTGATACGAAGTGAACAAGTTAATACCTACAGTATTAAACTAGATATTCGCCCTTAATATAGAAGAAAGTTTCTACACAGTAGGAACCTATGTGCCTACCTAGAAGGTTGACTTGCATGCGATATATTACTCAAATGCTCCCATAAATCCTCTTGTTTTGCCCTAAGTGAAAAGGGTGAAGGAACTTTCAGCGCTCTCCCCAAATATCAGATACACTTTTTTTCGTACTCAAACAGCTGTATATTTCGGGATTTTTTTTAAAAATAGCTATAAAATATGAGCAAAGCCTATTGCACAAGCCGACTACGGAAACGATATAATTTATCGTTTGATTTTCCCTTTGTTTAGCTACTTTGTCTTGTGTGCGTATCGACCCCCACCAACCCTGACCATTAAAAAATAAAGTATGTCACGGTTTTTGCACGAGACCAGATTTGAAAACGAATATTACTCATCCCGAGGTATTAGAAATAAAGGATAAAATCATCCACCGAAACTACAAAAAAAATTTTTTTCATGGTAATATTTTCCAATAGTAAAGAATGATCTACATATATGCCCATTATTATGAAAGTGGTCAAGAAATGGAAAAAAATGAGTTTTTCAATTATTATTATTTCATTGTTTTATATATAAATTATTAATATAATGTGATGCAAATCGTGGAAAATATGAAGCGTCATATACAGTGTATTGTTACGACGTTCAACGGTTTGATAATAGAGTAAGTCAATTCATTATAAGCTACACGCAACATTAATATGTCGAAGTAAATTATTAATCTACTAGATTAAATTAATTTTGAAACATTGTGTTGTGTAATATAAAAATATTTTTGAATCAATTCAAACGCAAACCTTTAATTATTTCGAAACGATAGAAACATGACTTGGACCACTTTCATAATAATGGGCACAATATTTAAAATAATAAAACGTTCGACTCCATGATGCCCAATTAAAATATCAAGGGTACGTAAAATCCATCAAAATTCTCCCCATAGTCAATTCATTACTCACACACGTAAACATCCCATCACCACGTAAACTGGGTTAAGGGATCTCTTAGAAGTCTGAATAATCGACGATCACGCATGAAAGATGCATGAATGTGGTTGAGGCATGAGTTGTGCGTCAGGGAAGAAGAGCGTGGGCTTCTGTCCTCTCTGCCTACCCCCGCAGAATCGGTAAGTTAGTTAGTTAGTTCGTTCACATACATATATTTTTTTTTCAATTAATTAATAACATAAATAATAAGAACACATAGTTTAAACCACTATTTATTGATAAACATGTTTTGATACCTGCGGTACCTTCTTCAGGAAACAATGTATACTAAAATTATAAATGCAAGCATAGATAAAAACAAGACTATAAAAGTATTAAGTGGTGGTAGAAACTACTGCGAAAACAATTTTTTTAATTTATCTTACTTTAAGTATTTGTATATATAATTTATTAACCCTTGTTAATGTCAAAATAATGGTTTGTTTTAGAAAGACGATAAGAGAATTCAGAATAATTATTGCTATTAAAACATTTTAAGTGTTCCTTAATTGTAATATAAAAATTTCTGCAAGTTTTACCTACTTATATAAATATGAATGCAATCATCGCAAATTATTTATAGACCCCCAATTTTTTTAAATATCATCTTTATCTTTGTTATTTAATATAGGTATAATTTATTATAAGTGTAAAATTAACAAATACTCAATTTCAGATTTAGTGGTGTTTTAGAATCGAGTCAAAATTTGTCACAAAAAAAAAACTGAACTTAAACTAAACTCAAAACATCAAACTTCACAACGTCATCAATATCGCTTCAACATCCTCTCACAGATGTTTCGTTAGCTTCAACGTTAGCTTCAACGTCACAAAATATGAATAGTTGTGACCGCTCGTATGAAGAATTTAAATGCTATTCTCAATTATTGCTATTATTTTTTTTTCATCGAAACACAATTCTCTTTATCACTTCAAATATGATTTAGTAAATTATACATTATCCACACACGTCCGTGCGATCACAAGCGGTAATTTAATATTATTCAAAGTGTTCAAAAAAAGCACTCATCACTACGTAGGTAGGTACTGAACCGAGCCGAGTTTCCCACCGACCAGCATCAGCCCACGCTAATCGGAGCCACACGAATCAAAATGATTATTATTCCGGAGTTTTCAATTAAGCGCCACTAGTTTTTACGCCGAAACTCACCGGCAGGTGCTCTAACTTTAATATTATAAATAAAAGAAAGCTCGCCGGTAAAGAGTCCATAAAACGCGGATAAACATCCAATAATAACTGCCGTATGACTAGGCACGCCTCTGCTGAGCGTATTCGGCGCAAAGAAGTGCCGGCCGTGCCGAAACGAACGTACTCCGTGAAATAATGCCCTTCCTTTGCTTGCATTCGCGCCCGCAGATTGCGCTACTGGGGTTGAGGTGGTGCATTTCGAGTCACCCTGTGGAAAAATATTGTTTTCGTAATATTTCAGGTGCACCCCGCGGTCCAGTGGAAAAAAAATAGCAAGGTTAGCTGGTTCGACTCCACGAGCAAACTTATAAAATCGATTGATTTCTGAAAGGACAATCGATATTTGTTAACCTTTGCTCTCCCTAGCGGGGTGTGATCTGACTCCAATTGTATTTTATCTTGTTTATGTATTTTAAAATAAAATGAATGTAATACCCGCCTTGATAAGTTAGCAGGTTTAAAAATATTTTAAAACATAGGTCCATATTAATATTCTACAGATTATAAATACATTTATCCTAATATAAACAACTTAATCAGAATTTATACAGCACATCTTTTTATTTGCAGCTTAAATTTATAAAAATAAATTCTTATTTGATTATATCTGGTAGATCACTAAATGTCTTCACTGGCATACATCAAATAATTTTTGAGTTAGTTTTTTTCATAAATGGGACGTTTTGTTTATATTTTACTCATATACAGTGATTAAGCGCATGTTGATAATAATTCTATCATAAATTTTTCAGTATATCTTTCTTCATAAATATTAAAAAGAAATTCAGCAAAACTATGTGAAGTAAGTAAATTTGTGGTGTTTTTCACTAACCCCTTTCGGTACGTCAAAGGTTTCAATTGCCTCACAATAATTTTAATTATTAATTTATATAATTACCGTCTCAAAATATCGGAACGGATAACAAATTTTTCAAAAAAATTCTTACATTAATTATTTAATTTGGTGTACAAAAAATAAAAAGTTGGCAGATTCTGGAGAGCATTGGTGAACATCAGAAGCTTGAATGTGTTTGTATTAGGTAGGAATGTACGGTATGCTATCGTGTTAACGAAGTCTATCCGATTTTTGACGTAAATTTTGGTTAATTAATAAAGCAATATGTTATACTTTAATCTATTTTTTCTTCGTATCTTTTAGAGAAAACTAAAAATGGTATTTGATCTTTACATATTTAAAAAAAATCTGTTTAGATATTCCTTCAATGCTCACCTTGCACTTTAATTTTAATAATCAATTCATGTTTGTTATTTCTAAACATTGTTCACAATAATTGTTATTTTCTTATATAATATATATTAAGCTGTTACAGCTTGTTGAGGTACATAGGGATATACCTGACGATACAGATTCTTCGTTTGCTAGTATATATTTGCTTTGCGTACGTTAGCGATTTTTTTTTAAATTGCGGTCACTCAAAACAGTTGGACTGCGAACTTCCCCAACCATTGCCTTACATTCATCCATATTGGTTTGCTGTCAATTTTGTCTCGGTCGCATCATCACAGTGATGCGATGATATGACAAATGTCTCATAATACTGTAATTTTCGGGTTATTATTATTTTTTTATTACTATTTAAGTATTCTTTCATATCTCATCCGAGTCGTCAGCGATTGTTAACCTACATTATTTTTAGAATCCGTCTGTACATCCATATCTCAGATGATTCAAGGTGCCTAAACATTTTGTCAGTGAGCGCTGACGATTCCATTTTATATAAGAGCACGGGAAACAGAGGGCACCGCATCATTCTCATTCGCAAAATATTATTTTTTATCATGGCTGCATAATACATTAAATACGCCTTAGTACCTACCTGCATTCTATGCTTCAACGCGTTATAATTTACGAGACTCACAACATCTCGGCAAATGAAAAGAATTTTATATAATTAATAATAAAGAAATCTTGTTACGTCGGCACAGTATAAAGCTTGTCAAATCATCATAAAATTAATATAAATCACTTTATTTTTATTGTGCTCTACTCCAGCTAAACAATATAAACTATGCATCATCAATTAAAACATTTCCTTTGTATATTATATCACGGTTAGGCGACAATGCTAAGTACACAATGTTGTTGTAAAGCAACAATACTCGCAATTCATCATAAATTATATATATATATATTGCATATCTCTTAAAACGCTCACGCAAATTTGACTTTTATCAAAATCCTTCTTTCTTTATCTTCGAAAATTCTGTAGTTGACTGGTAAACCTTCTTATATCAGTTTGGTTGAGATAATAGTTAATGAAATATGTACAGTACAATTTTCAAAATGGTGTGATTATAAGTTTATAGACATTTTATATTAGCTGAGTTTGTTTACATTTCACTAATTGTATTGTACAACAGATTTTCAATTGGCTTTTAAATATTTTACGATGTACTAAGGTTTTCATGACTTACGATCTTTTACCCGTTTATAATATGTAATATACTCTAAAAAAGAATATGTTTCACATAAGGTGGTATTGATATCTCATTTTCATCATATCATTACATTAGAAGTTTTACCGGCAACCACAAAATTCTTCCTTGGATATCTTCGAAAATATTATTTATTTCGTGAACCGAGCTATTAGGTAAAAATAGCTTCTTAATTTAAGGTGGGTACTGCGTAACCCAAAATACTCTGGCCGTAAACTTAATACGTATTTCGTGAACACAATGTAGATACCAATTACTTTTTTTTTCAAATTGTTTTTCGGCGGTATCGCCGCGTTTCATGCTTCATGGGAAATTTAATTTAAATTTGATGTCGAATTATTTTGATACACGAATAATAATTCAATTCGAACCAGCGAAAGAGATTCTATCCTCAAGGTTAATGAATCGAACGTGAATCATGCTTCGTGGTTGTTCTTCCTTATAAATAATGTAAATAGAGTGTAAATTCGTCTGTAGCCCGATAAGTCAACGAACATCGACAACGTGACATAATTTTGCACGCCAAATAATAAATCAATATGGAATGCGTTCTGTAAATAATTCAAGGTCACGCCTACGTAATGGTTACCTTCAATAATAGAATGCGGTGTCATTTTTGTAATACTATTCAAGGAGATGAATAACTAAATAGATAGTCTTAATGTCGACAATAAAAAACTAGCATATGTTATGACATTATGTCAAATTGTAGCTACCTATATCAAAAGATGACCTCCTGACAAAACAACACAAAGCCAAAAAATTAAAAAAACACTTGTAAATTAACAAATATACTAAAAAAAATTTGATGTTTATTTGTATTGAAATCTTTTGTGATAATTATACCCGTTTTATCATAGGTCCTGTAAATTAAAATATACCAATGTGGGTATAAGTATAAGTAAATTAAATTTTTCTGGGTCCGTTACAATAATATGTAAAATAAACTCATATCTCTAATATGTTTTTAGTTTTTCACGGCCGTTCAGAATCTTCTGTGTACAGTTTTCTGGGATAATCTGACGTGTATATCTGATTATTCTGACCGACATTTCAGATCCCATTGAAGTGTCCGTCATCAGGGCAGATGTGATGAATGACTGTTGGTGTTGTTATTAAGTACTGGCTTACAGTACCGTGTTCGAAAGCAGGGTATGTCGTTACTGGCTTGGTATCTTAAATTTTAAATCAATTTTTAATCAACAGAGGTTCAAAAGATACGAATGGCACATAACTTCTAAATAGTAGTAAGTAACTTACCCATATTATATGTATAATCTACCTAGGTATTAATTGTAAATCTTAATATTGAATTTTATGAGTTTTGTAATGTTAACCGAGTACTTACATATTTTATTATTTTAGAAAAGAATTACCTATTATATACTTACATTTTTAGTAGACTATCGATTATCTAGAGTCCTATTAACAGAGGAAATTTTCTAAATGTTATTTAAAATAATATATCATTCGACTACATAAAATATATGTATCAAAAAAATAAAACGACACAATTGATAATATTTAACAGAAAAATATTTGGCGCGTTTAAATTCAGATATATATATATATAGATTTTTTTATAAAATAAACTACATTTATCATTTAGAAAGATAAGTACATAAATATTTATCTATTGAAAAAATATTTGAACGTTACAGGGAGGGATATTGTTTTATGTGTACCTATATATTTCTAATTGATTAAATTATTTTGTTTTAAATATCACAGAACTTATATGCTTGCAATATATACTTGCAACTTAAAATTGTTTTATATCTTCAATTTTGTATTTTTCTGTCACCATGCATCCGTTTTTCCCTGTATTTTTTTATATATTTCAAAACATTTTCAAATATCCACATAAATATTGAATTGCAAATCTCTACCGTAGGTCGGTGACCAAAACCAAGCCACTTCTCGAGTAGAAAATGAAAATCCGTACATATTTTGCCGGTAGTTTTACGTTGTCTGCCATCATTCCTCTGACTGAATTTATACTACTAATCGCGAGCACCGACTGCACACACAATGAACGTTAAAATTCAATTAAATATTCTTCAATCCAAAGTTTCATCTGAAGAGCGTCGAGGATTAAAATAACCCTGACTGATTAAATAAAAATCAATACATTATTTCAATGCGTTTCAAATGTCTGCTCTTTCGAGTTTTGTTATTTTTTACTATGTGTCTTTATTTGACTATTTGTGTTGATAAAATTGGACGGTGTGCAGATGGAAATTAACGCCAGGTGTAAAAGCGATGCAAAAATTAATTAAGCCAGTGTGTACATAGAGTAGATAGTGCCGCGCCGTCTGGGACACCCTGTAGCTTCGGTTTGCTAGGTACACTCCCGCAATGAATTATTGTCGGACACATTTTTGTTGAAAATGTTAGCATAGCGACGTGCGATCGAACATTACTTTTGTGTTTATATTTTGTAGTAGTGGATAGTGTTTACGAGTTGGTATAAATGTGTTTACAATATGGCGCTGTAGAGAAAGAATTAAGGATATAGTGCCACAAACTTATTATTCAACAACGCGTGCAGCGTCTTGTAGATTTTGTTTTCAGTGCATCTTAATTTTTTATATATTTTTTTATATTAATAAATAATTATATTATTAAGAAGAACACATTATTATTGTGAATGTGTAATTGTGTAATTATTCATAACATAGGTCTATGATGTTTTAAATACTAATTTAATGTATTAATTATAAATATATACATATAAAGTCAATTTTGTCGAAAAATATTGTTTTTTCGCTACCGGGATATGAACCTGGATCTCTATTTCCAATCCGGGAAAGTATACTAGCAATTATGTTATAGCGCCAGTATTAATATCCCGGTAGTGCAAAAACAATATTTTTCCACAAAATTGATTTTATATGTATATATTTATAATTAATACATTAAATTAGTATTTAATAATTATGTCAGTGTTTTTTATTATGACGTAACAATAATAAATAATTTTGAAAAAACTAGCAATAATTTGTTGATTCTAAAATCAGAATAGTTTTCAGTAGGTACAAATGTTTTAGAAATTATTCAAATTTATGTGATTAAAATTAATTACTTACTATTAGCAGATTTAAATAGTATGAGTTTTATTGTGTCTATTTATGTATATATGTACCTACATATACAATAATAATTTAATGGCTAAACCAATCAAATAATGTGATATATACCTGAGGTATTCCGAAACGACAAAAGTATTACTAAGTCCGCGTACAATGCATTATTGAATAAAGATTTATTAATAGGTACTACGTGCATATGCATGAACTTCTGTACGACATCAGCTGTTCTCCGAACGTTGACCCAAATAATGGGGTAGTTAATCCATTGTTTTGGTTCAACCAACTAGGTTAGGGTTCATGGTCCTACTTCTATCGAGAGGGATGAATAGAGCCAGTCCGAGTTATTTAACAGGAATGATATAACTGTGGAAATGCCCGTTTAACGTTTAATAGGAGAACAAATATATTCTAACTAGGGGTTAACCCGTCCTATGAAGTTATATTTATTTTAGAATTTAATTGATATATTATATAATATATTAGATAATTATATATAGGAATTAGCGCATCGTGAAAATAGGCCAATCAAATAAAAGTATAATTTATGCGTAGTTTCATAATTTTCCCTTGATATTTCGTAATTAATTTAAGTTTACATGTTAAATATCTCCATTCTATTCATGTAAATTGAAATACGTCTCTCCAAAGCTGTTATTGTTATGGGTTTACTGTAATCCGGATTTTGGAAATATCGTATCTATTTGATTTCTCATATTTTAAACCTCCGCGGTTGATTGCAGTAGTTATATAAGTGTCAAAATTAAGCAATAAAGATCATTTTTAAAAACCTTATTTTTAATTAACATCGGAAAGGTGATATGCTTAGTATTATTCATATTTCACACAAAAAATCTGGACTTCTATTTATATTCAATTTTGTTAGACATATTTTAATTTATATTTGACATGTGTCAGTAGGTAGGTAAGTACATACAAGAAATGAACCTAAAAGAATAGAAAATTAAAATAAAAACAAATGACTTGGCCTAACTTTCGATTAAAATTTCTAACGCTGATAGCTTAGGGCTGTAAGCATAGCTTCGGCTGATGGTATCTTCCTACAGCTCGCCGCTTCGGCATTAGATATAAACTCTAAGATATGATACTAGGTATTTCTCAATAGGTTTTATCTTGCGGGTATCAATCCTTGTAAAACCTGCTCTGAGGACAGTGATTGCACCACTATATGGACAATTTTTTTAATAACTTTAATTATTAAACATTACTTTTACACATTTAAAAAAAACTAATATATTGTATCTATCTAATAGCCTGTTTATGTTCCCCGCAGTTATACAAGTTATAAAAATATGAATAATTCAAAATTGGAACAGATTTGCTTTGCTCAATTTTCAATAAATAGACCGTGAAGGGATTTATTCATTATATATGGCTTAAAATAATTCAGTGTTTCTAAAGTTAGAATTGAATTATTAGACATTGTAAATCCACGTTGGATGAAGGTCTTATATAATACTTCCAGTCTCTTCGGTATTCCGTCAATTTTTGCCATGACACTTCCACTGCTCTAATATTTTTTTCTACCTGGGCGTCTTCTGAGTCATTTTTTAATTTTATGTAATATAAAAATAATTTATTTACATACATATAAGTGTCAGGGACGTGCAATCCTTACATTAAAATTAACTTTGCATAACTAGAAATTTAGAGAAATAAATCAAAATGAAATATTCCTGGTTCAACTATTTTATATGCCATATTATTCTATTATGTCACGTTTATTTATATCTAATAATTTAATTTATTTTATATTTTATTATTATAATTTAATTTCAATATATATATATTTATATTTAAGGAGAACACATTATTATTGTGAAGTTGCAGTTTTTTCAAAACATAGTTCTATGGTATTTTAATACAAATTAAATTATTGAACGCATTTCTACAGAAAATAAAAGATCCTGGTTTGAATCCCGGTAGCAACCAAAATATTTATTTCGATAAATTATTTTTTTCTGTAGGTATATCTTCCTTTTACATTAAAGATACATTTAAAGATTTTTTCCGGTATATATTTTTTTTATAATTACCAAAATTTTTCGGTCACATTCGGTATATAGCATTGGGGGAAAAAGTAGAACGCCACATACTCTTATCATGACATGAGCTATTCGCTAGTTATTTTTAGTCATATTTCTGAAAATATGTATATTTTAAAAATATCATTTATTCACGGATCTCGAAGTAGTAACTTCGACCCTGAAAATCAGTTATAATTCAGTCCAGAGCCAGAGCCAGATCCGGCTCCGAGTCTCGCCTTGCAGTGGGGGCCCGCGGGCGCGCCCGGGGGTGGGGCGCCGAACCGACACGCCGTTGATGCATCGTCCCGGCTCTCCCCTCCACCGCCGCCTAATGGATGCCCCACATCTCTCTTTTAGAGACAACCGCGCGATTTATTGCCGTCTCACTTTTAGGTCTATCATTTCCTGTGCGCATTTGAGAAATTCCCGGGTTTGACTTTGCGTGATACGAAATTTTTTTTTAGATGTTTTTCAAGATTTTCAATTTACAATTTCATACTTATATTTAATTGTAACAAATTTGAAAATTATTCTAATGCATCCGTTTTTAAATACACTTTATTGACTGCATGACCGATACAGATTTTTGTATATTTTTTTATAAATTTGCAGATTTATATTTATTTTGAAATTATTAATACTACATATTGCCACTTATTTTTATCATTTCTTCTGCAATGGCACTCCATTTAGAAAATTGTAATAATTCTGCACGTCAAATTTTCTCCTTATCGGATATAAGGAAACTTTCTTCAAGTATATTTAATTTTATCTGAAGCATCTATTTCAATCGTATTCCTCGAGATTTATGGTCATGATCCAATCGGTATATTTTCATTATCAAAACTTTACAGGTTTTACAGTCTTTAACATGGTAATCTACTGCTTTTACTACTTGATCGCTTCACTTTTCTTCTTTCCCGTTCATTCCCTTCCATATTGTGCTTCTTTTGACAATATTTATTTTTCCTTCAATAAGTGCAACAAATGTTGAGCCATATATTGGAAATATTATAAATCTTTTACATATTTGAATTACTTTGAATGTAAGATTTTATACATTCTTTACTACTAAAATAATGCTCCGCTATTTTGTAAACAGTATTGGCTTTGTTAGCTGTGGCATGTATCGGTATTGAGATTATTTTAAGAACATATTTAGGTATTTAAAGATAGGTTGTAGAGTGGTAGCACTGTTTTTTTCAAACAAAAAGTTGTTTTTAACACTGAAAAATAAGTTTTACGAAAACATTGGCCATGGCCGCGCAACGTGATTATCATTTGCCGTGAAGCGACCGACTTAGTAGCTAGCAATAGATATTAGCCGATATTATTTAATCATAACTAACGTAAAATAATTATTCAAATATGACTAAAATATTATCTACCAAATTAACGCCCCGCCAATACTAACGTGCTGCACAAACACGCACAAATGCATGCATACATCATAGATCCCTCCGTTTCAGTTTAGTAGAAAAGAGATAAAAAGTACAAAATCACGCGCGCTAGATAAAGATGGCGAACGTCAGGGAACTTAAATGGACCAAGAAAAATGTAAAAAAATCACATAGAGACAGAAGGGACACGGCTGTGATTAATTTGTTCTGCGGCGGGCATAAATTTTAATTTATTTGAAATTTTTAAAATTAAGACGTCGTCGAAAGGGCCGACCGGTCGGAACAACACTTTTGAAAAAAAAATCAAGCTGGGCTCAAATTGCGAGGAAATGAAATTTGGACCAGGTAATTCAATTTGGCTGATAGATGTTTATGAATATTTTTTTTTTTTTAATTTCTCATCCAATTTTCACAACTTCTATACCCATATACCTACACACATTCTGACATGGTTTTTAACACGGCTGACATTGCCCTCTTTTAGAATATTATGCTATATTTGATGAACCTGTTTTACCCTTCCTGGTCACCCCTGACTTCCTTTCATCAATCATCTGATCCTTTCCTATCTTTTACGCTCACCCTCGGTTTGCATACATTATTTTCTAATATCATAGTTCCTCAGTCGGTCATAAAAAAAAACATTTTTCTTTACCATAAAAGTGTTTAAAAGGTAATACCTACATCCACCAAAATTGAACAATTTGCTATAATTTTTGTAATTTTTCAACGGAATTTTTTTTTAATTAATACATTCCTCCTTCAGGGAATAAAGGTACTTAAACTAAATAAAAACAAAAATAAACACATATAGTATTCCATAGAGAGATGATAAGACAATAATCAGCTAATGAAAAAAGTTGTTAAAGTTTAAAATTAATTTACTTATAAACACTTATCTGTCTAACATGATTATGTTATTTAAACATGTCACTCGATGACATGTACGAAGTGCGATTTAAAAAAAAAATTTTTTTTTTGTAATTAAAGGTAGGTACCGAGTTAGTACTTTTTTGTTAACACAATTGATTTGTGTGAGTGCGCGTATTTTTTTGAAATATTTTTGTTCAATTCTCAAGATATATCGCTTCCGGCGATAACTCGCTTCCAGTCGCTACCGCCCAGGAAAAACATAGACTAGATTATGGATATTTCTGATAACTTCATCTCCATAAATGATAATGATTCTCGTATCAAAAATCTTCTGAAAATATTTTTTTAAATCGGGTAGGTAAGTATTTTAAGTCCGTCGTATAACGCATGCACGAAAGATACATTAGACGGTTTCTGTGAAATGTAATAATTTGATTAATTAACTATTATTGTCTACACGTATTTGTTTTCACTATTTTTAAAAATATACCTTCTCAAGCAAAAAAATTGCAAATTCACATTTCACTTCGCTCAATTTAATTTATCTGTGTGGTATTTGAACTTTACGAGCGTTTCAGAATTACCGTTTTTTGTGAGTTTTTTTTGTAAAGTTTTATCAACAAATATGACGTGTAATGTAAGATTTATTTTGAATTTGTTTGTTTTTTACTATCAATAAATGTATTATAAATATCAGCACTCTCTTTTCACCTGTTGACTTTCTTGAAGCAATATATCGTTGGTAGTTGAATTAATTACTACAATTGAGAAAATAGCGGCTGGCATATCCATGCATTATACAATTATAACGTCATTTTATATACAGGTGCTCGTGTATACTCGGCCGATGTATGTACGCACCGACGCCAACTCCAGCCAGAAAGGAAATTGTAGACACAAAGACGATGTCTGCATTGTTGGTATGGAACATTCATAATGCTGGTGTAATAATTCACAAACACTCTTGACCGTTGCGGAACGTGAATAGAAGCAAACACGTGATTTGTGGACGAAAACAAAACAGACGATGTGTTAGTGCCCGGACATCTACCCTGGCAATACAGCCGCTGAAACACGCCTAAAAATTAACCCGTTATTTATGTGTGTAGAGTGTAGTACATGGAAGGTGGGCTAAACAGTTGTTTTTCAAGATTACTCATAACGATTATCATTTTATTAGGAGAACACATTCTTATTGTGAACATATTGTCTGTGATATTTTTAAATATATTAATTAGAAAGATATACATATAAAATCAATTTTATCGACAAATATTGTTGTTGCGCCACCGGGATTCGAACCTGGATCGCTTTCCTAACCGGGGAAGGTATCAATGTGTCCAAAATTTAATAAAAATGAATTGATAATTTTGGCGTCTGCTATCAGTTTACTCAAAGGTATTTGATATTCTGTAAAAATAAGGTAGATAGCTCTTTCAAATAATGGAACGATTAAATGTATTAATATCAAAAAGGTAACATATGGGTTCGAAAATTGTCGCTGTAGCATAGTTGGATAATGCACCTTCCCCGGTTAGGAAAGCGATCCAGGTTCGAATCCCGGTGGCGCAACAACAATATTTTTCGATAAAATTGATTTTATATGTATACCTTTCTAATTAATATATTTAATTCATATTTAAAATTATCATTTTATATTTAGAAAGAAATTAAAAACGTTTTCAATAACCGTTACTTTCATATTGCCTTCGATTCCAATTTGTTTGTGAACTTTTGTTTTTCACACGTTTTGTTTGGTCGTGAAATTGTTGCATTTTGAAAGAATACGCACTTAAGCCATGTGATTAGTTAATTTAAACTAATAATATAAATATAGTAATGAAAGTATTTCGTCATTTGTGTTAATCCAGCTTCCTACGGACTTCATCTCCAAACATATTATATTACAGATAAGTTTTTTTGTATAACTTATAATTTTACTTAACAATAATTAACTTGAAAAAACTTTACAGATAATTGGTTTGGAACAGACCTGTCTAGTTAGATAATTACCTTTATTTTAAATGTATTATTTTTATGCTAAAAAAATAAATAAATAAGCAAATATTTCAAGTTATAGCACACTTTTAAGTATTGCATCTAATAATCATCAATAAACTGTATGTAATAACTGTTATTAAATAAATAATAGATATCTCATAGAAACCTATTTTTTATTATATTTAATGAAAATATATTTAAGTATGGGTAATTATAAGGCTTACGACGATATGTGTTCTTGGACATATTTAAATATAGCTTGTAATAGCTGTTGTCACATAGTAAATTTAACAGAGATTGTTTATTTATTTATTGGTAACTATAAAATACAAATGTAAAAATATATTTGGACTGTGCCCGTCTCACTAGAGAAATTCTGTGTTGAGACGGGCTTAATTTACAAGCAATTGTACGCACAAATTAGTATTATAAGTAACATACTGAATTAACATTTACTACCTGTGCATAAACCTTATATATATAATACATAATCCGAAAAGTTTTTTCACGCTCGAAAAATATTTGAATTTGAAATATTGAAATAATATATCATTAGATTTCTTTGTAAAATGTATTATAAATAAGTAATTGATATAATTTTAGCACAGATATAATTTGATTAGTTTGTTTTTTAAAACCCCAGGGATTAAAAACAAATGTTACTAAATTAATTGTTATTTTTTTTAGTATTATTATATTGGAACGAATCGTAACATTTCACGACTACGAATGAATTTGTTATTAAGAATATGCAAGAATAAAATCATGTGATTTTTTATGTTTAAAAACAAAGATTTTCTTTCACCTGTCAAAGTCACCCAGCGCTTTTGTTCGAGAGCTTTTAAAAAATGGTGAAATAGTTTGTTTTTCTTGTACAATGCGGAGTGGCTTTAGTATTTATTACCTCGGGAAGACAGGTAACAGATGGTGATGAAACCGACTATTGTAGAATGATGCCGATACAGCATAAATCAATAGGTATAGAATATCAAATGGTACCGGTATACAAGTTTCGTTATCAGATCGGATCGGACTAGTTGTTGAAAGTTGCCTGGATGTTTGAGCGCTACCATTCGGATTCCGATTTGTATTTAAAAACATGAAGAAAGTCGAAGGCTATCACATTCAGAGATAATTATTGATAAAATGTGAAACTTGAATTATAAAAGCCACTCTGGGCCACGGTTAATCGTGTGAATTTTTTATTTTTCCGTTGCCAATCGCCGAACATCGAGTCCGTATCGCTCGAACGCGGGTTCTTCGGATCTAAACGCTTTTGGCTATTTTAAATTGCCCGCTGGAGAGCATCATGTTGATATAAAATTGATGAAGAAATTCGATTCGTAGGTACCAATTTAATACGTACTTCTTGTCAAATTTCATATTGAATTTTTTTGTTGTTGTTGTAAATCAGATTTTTTAATGGATAGGTACGGACTTAACAGTCGTTCTCAAACTACTACGTGAAAATAAACAATATTCGCATTATTTATTAGCATAAGAAATGAGAACTGAAAATATTAATTCATTATTATTCTATTCTAACGTATTTATTCCTACTTGGGTAGGTACTTATTGAGCTTAATTTTACTTGACTTAATCAATAGGTATTTTAAACAAATTTGAATCCCTTACCAATCTTCTGTTACATATCAAGGTATGCAATACGCTATTTTATTTTTATATTTGTAGATGTGGGAATATAATAATAATTTTAAACGTTTAATACAAAATAATACAATACATACTTTTAAAATCAGAAATATTATATTTGTGGTTAAGATTCATATTTTTATTTATTATCTTTGTTTTATTAAGAAAATGGTCATGATTTTGATAAAAACTTGGGATTATCAATTTTGCATATGAACGGAGTTGGTCACAAATTAAATAATTTGGAATCGTTGGAGATAAATAAAGCGTGTAAAACTAATCAAAAAATTATAAACAACCAACTAAATTTAACTACGAGTCCCATTCTAAAATTTTTTCCTAAAAATTATTCGAGTAAATTTGTATTAAGTAATGATTTGAGTTAGGTACTAAAATTTTTCTTTTTTTTTTTAAAATAGATTCTGTCAAAGAAACAATATATGTTTTAGTTAGTTATGACATCCTGAAGAAGAAAATGCTATTTTTCGAAACCGGTAGATGTATTTAAACTCATTTTAGTGGTTAATAAAACAAAGATAATTAATAAGAATACAATACATTTCGAAGGGGATAGAATGTCAGAAGCCTAGAACATTAATGGGCGTATGTGAGCCTATAATGTTTACCAGAATATGAATCTGCGAGTACATGTGACGATCTGTTACATTTACCGATAGCTATTGAAATACGGCATAATGGCGTGAACGGAGGTGTCCATGAAAGTTCTGACATGGCCAGGTAAATCCGAGAGATGAAGAGGGTTCTGCATCGTCACGGAGATGTTTCGTGACATTATTCATCACATGACGGGCAGAAACATTTAGCCCTGTCGATTCAATCGATAATCATCGCTGTCTCCCATGACTGACGTATCAATATTCTTCAGTACCCGAGGGCTTCGGATCCACTACCAGGTTTGAATTCTGTAATTCCTCCATTCGGTTTCACTGGTAGAAGCCGTCTGCATTCCCGACACGTGCGCGCAATTTATTTGCGTCAACGTTTTGTCACCGAGCGGACGAATGCATTAGTGTCTAGTGGTTTAAACGCCGATACAATGTTGTGTTAGCGTACAAAAAAAAACATTTGACAATTTTTGGCGATGGATACATCAACTCGAGTCAGCGCGCCGTAGATCGGAAGCATTTAAATTCAATGAATTTATTTATTTAGTATCTCTAATGAAACACAGTTATTACATTAGTTACACACGTATTTCTGAATCTCTTTTAGACATTTCATTAATGGATTAATATAAGATTTGTACCAACAAATCGATTCAATTAATTATTCACGTAAATGTTTTGTAATAAACTATCAATTCTTGCACGGTTTAAGAGTTTCACTACATTTTATATCAATTTCCCAATATAAAACAGCATAACATACAACAATATTTTAGGAAAACACATTTTTATTGTGAAGTTGTAATTATTCAGAACATAAGTCTGTGATATTTTAAATATGAATTAAATATACTAATTATAAAGATATACATATAAAATCAATTTTATCGAAAAATATTGTTGTTGCATTATTATATCAATGTGTCCAAAATTTAATAAAAATGAATTGATAATTCTGGCGTCTGCTATCAGTTTACTCAAAGGTATTTGAGATTCTGTAAAAATAAGGTAGATGGCTCTGTCAAATGATGGAACGATTAAATGTATTAATATCAGAAAGGTAACATATAGGGTCGAAAATTGTCGCTAAAAATGTTGTCGCTGTAGCTTAGTTGGATAAAGCACCTTCCCCGGTTAGGAAAGAGATCCAGGTTCGTATCCCGGTGGCGCAACAACAATATTTTTCGATAAAATTGATTTTATATGTATATCTTTATAATTAATATATTTAATTCATATTTACAACAATATTGCCTGGACACATCAACTGCTAAAACCATAAAATATTTACTTATACATACTGCTATTATTTATCTAACACCACATCACGACGCACACAGGTAGAGTATATCAGATTGTGCCTCAGTTTGTCTACAGAAATGAAAATAATGCGAGATTGTTCATTATTAGAAATCAGAAATATCAAAGTTATTATCGACAATAATGCGATGCAGACAATGTGTTTTTATATAATATTTTCGATATTTTTCAAAATATGTTTTCAGTTCAGACAAAGTTCATATCATACTGGACAGATATCAGTATGTGAAATAAGTAAAAACGTGTGTCTTGATAGAAAAATGTACGTGTTTTTATACATATTTATTATTTACTATTTACTCTTTCGCGATACACATTTATTTCATAAAAAAAATTAGTTCAATTCTATTTATCATTTGAAAATAAAAAAAATATTTAGAAGATAGTTGTGCTTTAATAAATTCTTTACGTTATTTTATGTAACGTATTTATAAAATGTATCGTATATTGATATTTATGCATGTAAATTTGATACATTTTTTAAATTTATATGATACATAATTTTAATACATTAGGTGTATTTTGGTCAGTAGCTAGGTACGTATGTGTTTATAATTTGAACTTCCACATTTATACATGTATAAATGTACATATATATATATATATATATATATATATATATACGCCTATGTGTACCAAGATTCTTGGATTATACTCTTTTCCTTGGAATCCTTTAAACTTTTAGCTAAATGTCGATATAAATAATTGAATTTCTCACGCTTCTACATAAATCTTCTTCGAGCGTATGGCCTTTATTGTGACGACATCACAACGGGTCGGTCGCACTTGACCGCACACGTTAAGCCTGTAACGCCGCGGTCAGATGCCATCTAATTTTACGTCAAGAATCTCGGCATTTCATCGAAAGGTTTTAAATGTTTCTAAAATAAAATAAAAACGATGATGTTTTCTTCAGTACTTTTTCACGCGGTTATTAGTTTCACCATCTTAAAGTGAATCACATAAATCTATAGCGTTATCGTTAATGCGCTTACGCTTGTGATTCTATTGTATGTGGATAAACTAATACGCAGGACTCGGTTATATCGTTATTTAAGGAATTGAGATATTCTGTCATTGTAAACGGGGTAGACCGCCTTACCGCAATTATACATCAGTGCATTCCTGTCCTCTGAGAAGAGATTTGAGAAAGCCGTGCAATATCCGTCTATCGATGTTACATCAGCTACATTGGCTCCGATTCCCTGAAAGAGTTGAATTTAAATTGTGCTGGTTGATGTACAAGGCGACACACAACATGGCGCCTCTATATCTTCAAGAACCTTGTATCTCAGACAATTTGAATGGTAGACGTTAAACTCTCAGGTCAGCCTCTACTTCAGCTGCAGGAAGGGTTGTAGAACCGATCAGCCGTTGCCAGAAGTCTAAATTTAGTGAACGGGCATTCGCAGTGGCGGGCCCAAAAGCGTGGAACTCTTTGCCCACCGTTATTAGAAATTATTAGAAACAGTACATCAGAGACTTTATTTAAGAAGAAACTAAAAACGCACTTTTTCAAAAAGTCATTTCCATAATTGAAAATAACGATTTTTTAATTTAAAAAACATATTATGTGTAAAGCGCCCTTGAGGTGAAAGATTTTACGAAAATGGCGCTATAAAAATTATCCATTATTATTCTATAATAATTAAATCATTAAAACATAACATTTCCAGAAAGAAATTTTGACTATTCAAAACGACTATAAAAAATATTTTTACACCTCACATTTCGCTAAAATCTACATCATAGCCGAAGCACTAGAACTGAATCCAAAGAAAAATCAAAAAGTTTGTCATGGAATTCATAACACGAAGGTTTGACGCTAATTCCAAGGTCGCTATAACCGCTTTTCGGTGCATTGTGTTGTTCCGTTTTAGAAAAATGCTTTAAAAGAGGCGGTTAATGTGTTTGATATTTCAATTTTAATGTATGATAATGTTCGCGGTATCGCTGAAGACGGATGCACATCGGTTGGCCCCTAAGTGATACGAAGTATAATTAGGTAGATGAATTTCGTTCGCTGCGCCAACAACACGGCAGTTCCTTACTCACGTAAGTGGCGCCAATAATGTTATTGCAATTCATGACGCAAGTATTGCAGTGCACTAACAACTGTCACAGTTTGGAACAACTAAATACGCCGATCATTTTCTCATCTCCCAGTTTAAAAAAAATAAAATATATTAATTCAAACAATTACAAAATTTTGATGACGGAACATAACAGAATTTACGGAATGTGACAATAACAATGCTGTCATCAAAAACATTCTCACCACAGTTTGACAACCTATCATAGCCTATAAATTCTCTTGTATAGGGGGAATAATTTGTAACATTGATATTAATTACTTGTATATTAAAAAAATGCGACGGCGACGATTTGAATAAATCAAAATACAAAATTACAAAATTACAAAAACACAAAACTTTAGAAAAGATTGAACACAGATCTTATACATACATATATGTATATACACAAGATATTAGGTACATAGTACCTACATAGTCATAAAATCTAATAAATTGTTCACCTTAAGCAGTTTTCAGTTAATTTCTCCTAGTCGTATTACCCTGAACAATAACCAAATTTCAGTGCCAGGTTATGTACTCTTTGTTGCATTACTAATTATTTACTTCTACTTTCTCATACAGCAAATGAAATATACAGCATCTAAATATAAGATGACATTCACGTGAAAAAATATTCAAAATATTGATAACTCTAAATTTATCTCACGAAATCTATGGAGATAGCAATGTCAGTCAATCTGTATGAAAAGATTTAATAAATAAAATCTCTAATATAGTGTAATAATTTATTAACTATATCTTTATAAATTATTTAAGATTAGAGTTAATAACAAGTGTAACTAACTATAAGAGTCATTTACGTGTATACATTATAAGAGTAATATTTATTTATTTTCAAGACGAATGATGAAAAAAAAACACCAAAAGACTACAGAAATACTATCTTGTTCATGGACAAGGAACTTTAGTTCGGCTCAATTCAAACAGCTTTATCAAGGTAATAATGCCTTGAAAACGTTTTGCTCATTTTACTTAAGTGGTATGGTCATTGTGGTAATGGTAATAACCCTTTTAATCTAGTGGTTAATAAACCTGAAACGTTCAGTTGTTCAATTAGGTAATTGGCTGTATATCAAAACGCGAATCACGGTCCGCGAATGTGGTGATTAATGAGTTTTTTAAAAGCCTTCCATTTTTTGCAAAATGTTAGAAAAGAGATTTATAATTAAGGTTAATGCTATCTTTCTTACGCGTACGTACTTATACCTTTATAGGTACCACTGAACAGAAGAGCCATTTCCAAATCGCGCTGCCGGTTAATCGCAACATGATAAAATGACGTATCAGAATTATTTCTCTTTAAAACGCCAGCCAGAAAATAATGTGCTCTTTTGTACTCAGTGGTTGAAATTAAGTTGTAGTTTTTCATCCCTCGAAGCTCGAGCTTAATACAGGGTGTCCGAAATCTCGGACTTTTAACGACATGGCCTGCACCGGCCCTGGGGAGGAGTACTCGTACATTTCGGAACGTTAATTATATACGATTTATGTACGATTTTGCGGTAAATTTTGCATGTTGCACAGAATATGGGTTATATTCATACTTTATTCACGTTGAATATTAAATAAAATCATTTATACACAATTTAAGATTGCTAACTACCCATTATTACGCTACCGCTACGACAATGCGAAGTGGTATTTAAGAAATTAGGCACAATAAGTGCTTAATGCCTAACTTATAAACCGAATTTTCTATAAGTAATAATTATTATTCTTATAAGAATAAAGATGACTTTAAGTAAATCACATCAAAAGCAACTTTCAAATAAAATTATATTTTATTTTTGTTATAAACGAGTAAAGATATGATGATTACACAAATAATATGAGATTTAGAATCAAAACGAACATAAGGCCTCCGTAAATCTTTATAACTTTAAATCATATATGTTTTTAAAAACGGCTCTGTTAGAAATTTTAACAATTAATGGTAGTGAGTAGAATACGTACGAAAGTGTCTAAGATAGAAAAATACGTGGCTTTCTATTCTCTCTTGTACTCCTGTAAATTAGTTACATTTTTATTATATTAATTAATGCTGTTGTATTTCCCCGTTATTTATAATCAATTTAAATATATTTAATTCACGGTATTTCATTTATCTTCTACATTCAGAATTTTTTTACTCCATAATTAGACATTTTTTGTGTTACTCGCGGAGAACAGAAACACGAAGATGGTATTAAGAGTTGGTAGAAACGTGTAATACGTGGATAAATACGGGAGGTCTGATTGAGGTGGATAACCTCAAAAAGTGGTTTCGAATCAGTGGACCGTGGTCACAAAAAAAATTATGAATCATTTTATACGGAATGTATTATTTTGTTGATACCAAACGTAATTTTTATGTTCTATAAACTAAATTAATCGATTTATTTATTCAAATCCTTGTAAGCTAAACTAATTATAAAAGATGATAAACACTGCAAAAATAAATCATAATAAATAATCTTTCAAATAATAGCTAACTTAATTATTAATATGGAGACTGAATAACATTATTAAAGTTTTTTATAATATTATTTTACCTGAACAGCTATGATTTACATTTCTTTTCGCGTCTTAACATTTCCTTAAAACTAATATATTCAAATTTTATAGTTATAATTCTGGATATAAAACGAAAACTCAATTAGTAATTCTGTAATATATAAACTCTAATAATTTATTATATTAGGTAGATATATAAGAATTTTCTACAATATTAGTTCAAAATATTTTTACCCAAATCCATCCGTTAATATTAAAATTATGAACGTATTAATTTATTTTGTATATTATATTCGTTTAGGTACATATATTGTTTGTCACGCGCACCGATATTCTAACCTCGACATATTGAAGACTTGTAAAATCTAAATTTTTGGGTTGATATCCAAAACTATATTCGAGTTTGATTAAACACAGATTTCTGTGAAATCTTTTGTTCTTTATAATTATAATCTTGATACCGTTTCCATATTATGAAATATTTTTAATTCTAGAAATCGCATTAGAACCAATAAAAAATATTTACATGGGCTTATTGACACTGCGTAAAATTCTTACAAAAACTCATCATGGAGACAAAAATGAGTCACGGAAGTTATTACAATATACATATTCATTCCTAGGTCTCCCATTCCCACTATTGCAAGAGTCTCCTGCAGACGCCCGTTTCTATCATTTTTAATAAATTTAAGACCATTTAAAAAAAAATCTATATATATCAATTTAACCAATAACCGTAAGTCATTCGTAATGATTATATTATATATCAAAGTTAAACAAATTTATACTATATATTATTTGGACACACAAGTGTTTAGTACTAGTAATTACTCACAGTAATAATAAATTGATTTTTAAATACAGATAGACGAAAAATTATTTAATAGTGTTTAATGAATAGTAATATATTCTAAAATAGTTTCACAATTACTTTTGATGAAAATCATTTTGGTTGTTATTATAGACGAAATTATTTCGGTGCAGCTAATCCGTACGCAGGCATATCATTTGGTATTTTAACGTATAAAAAAATATCAAAATAAATATACGTCGAGCAAGAAAATTGTCTGCGCGTACCTACCAACTACACATATTTTTATATTTAAATTCTCTTCGGAATTAAAACATGTATAATTTAAAAGTAATTTGCATACTATTACATGTCGTGTAATTTCTACTCTTAGGATATTTTTAAAATGCTATACGGACTTTTCAACTCTTAAAGAATCGTATCGCTCCGATTTTGCATCACGCAAGGGTAAGCAGAGAGTCTTCTACTATTTTATTTATTAATTTTTTTAAATTGTATGAGTATTGGTGATATTAATATGGATTAAATATATTAATTAGAAAGATATACAAATAAAATCAATTTTATCGAAAAATATTGTTGTTGCGCCACAGGGATTCGAACCTGGATCTCTTTCCAAACCGGTAAGGTGCCTTATCCAACTATGCTACAGCGACAATATTTTTAGCAACAAATTTTCGAACCTATATGTTACCTTTCTGATATTAATACATTTAATCGTTCCATTATTTGAAAGAGCCATCTACCGTATTTTTTGAATCCCGGTGGCGCAACAACAATATTTTTCGATAAAATTAATTTTATATGTATATCTTTATAATTAGTATATTTAATTAATTCCAAATAATTACAACTTCACAATAAGAATGTGTTCTCTTAATATAAATATAGCATTTGATTATATTTTTTAGGTATTCATTTGTAGTATCTCTTTGATCTTACTTTTAACAACCATGATGCTTTCCAGGGGTATGCAGCAATATTCCTTCTAAGCTGTGCACGTGTGCGCGGGCACACAATTTGGCATTATAGTGCACACAAAAAAATTTAACGATTTTTAATACATCTTTTTTAACTCCCAAGTTGCAGTATGCTGATTTATTCTGTATAGGATCAACGGTATCTTGGACATTTAACCACTTTCTAAGGTTACGCAACCAAGACATCTTCATTCTACCTATGTCATTGCTGCCTTCTATCTTCCTCTGCATAATGAGGTCTAATAAATCGTATTTATTATTACGTAAAATGTGTCAGAAGTATGTCAATTTCCTTCTTTTAGTGGTTAATCTTTAGATAGTTGTTATTAGTTTCATGTGACCTTTGTATCTTTTATTTTGGTAATGTGGTTAATTCGTGCGATTTTTAGCATAGTCAATATAGCTACAAGACACTGAACTCTTATTAATACATTGTATACATACAAACTCAAATATATAGCTTTATATTGTTAAGGTTATGTTTTTGTTAATTCCTCCCCCAGCGCACAAATCATAACACTGAACGTTAAAATAGCGCAAAATATTTTTTATTCTTAATGAGAACACATTCTTATTATGAAGTTGTAATTATTCAGAACATAGGTCTGTGATGTTTTAAATACTAATTTAATGTATTAATTATAAATATATACATATAAAATCAATTCTGTAGAAAAATATTGTTTTTGCGCTACCGGAATTCGAACCTGGATCTCTATTTCCAATCCGGGAAAGTACACTACCAATTGTGGTATAACGCCAGTATTTTTCATGACAAATTTTCAAACCTATATGTTACACTTTTTTTAAATTAATACATCTGTCGTTGCATTATTTTTGAAAGCCATCTAGATCCAGTTCGAATCCACGGATTCGAACCTGGATCTCTTCCCTAACCGGGGAGGTGCTTTATCCAACTAAGTTACAGCGACAATTTATTTTATATTTATATATTTATAATTAATATATTTAATTCATATTTAAAATATCACAGACCTATGTTCTGAATAATTACAACTTCACAATAAGAATGTGTTCTCCTAAAAAATATATAATAAAGTTGTATCAATGTGTCCAAAATTTAATAAAAATGAATTGATAATTCTGGCGTCTGCTATCAGATTTACTCAAAGGTATTTGAGATTCTGTAAAAATAAGGTAGATGGCTCTGTCAAATGATGGAACGATTAAATGTATTAATATCAAAAAGGTAACATATAGGGTCGAAAAATTGTCGCTAAAAATAATGTCGCTGTAGCTTAGTTGGATAAAGCACCTCCCCGGATAGGGAAGAGATCCAGGTTCGAATCCCGGTGGCGCAAAAACAATATTTTTCGACAAAATTGATTTTATATGTATATAATTATAATTAATACATTAAATTAGTATTTGTTTTTTATTCGCGCATAATGGTCTTCACTCAAGTAACCCATTGACAATAATAATTTCAATTTACGAGAAATAAATTTTTACGATATGTTTGAATCTAAATAATACTGTAATAATTACACTACGATTGTTTTCAAATAATTTTGATTTATTTCCGGGAAATTCTCGTTGTCAACAGTTTATCAGCTGATTTCTAGGAGCAATGTTGATTTCTTCTTGTGCGGTGTCTATGGTATATTCGGGCGTAGGCGTCTATCTAGTTGCAGGACCACAGAAGGTACCAACCGTTTGTCCAAGCAACTGATGACTGTCCTTGGCAAATTGGAACAGCTCTTTGGCTGTTGAGACCGGTCCACTTCCAAATGTTTCGAAACCAACATAATTTTCTATTCAACCACCTTTTACCTTATATTTTTCGTTGAATAATTGTTTGTTAGTAAATACGGTGTGATCAATTGAACGATATGCTATGAACTTGATTATATATTTGGACTTTGGTAATAATAAAATAATATTAAAATAACATTAGATTACTTTTGCATCTCCATTTTCGTAAAATTTCTTCTCTGGAACATTTTACACGCAAACTGTTTAATTGTACACTAGTAGGGCTAAACAGTTTGTGTATTTAAATTGTATTTAAAGTGTATTTAAATCGCAATGAGATTGTGTTTAAATTGTATTTAAATTGTATTTATATTGTATTTAAATTGTATCTAATTGTATTTATATTGTAATTAAAGTGTTTTTAAATTGTAATTAAAATGTTTTTAAGTTGCAATAATATTGTATTTAATCGTATTTAAATTGTAATTAAATAATTATTTTTAATTGGTAGGCCAATGATAGATATTCACTAAACTCTGGTTCCAGACCTATTATGAAATTATCGTTACTATTATTATTATTATTAGGCAGTTTATATTTGCATGTTCATGGTAGAAGATTAATATCATACCGGATTTAGTCGACATTATAAATGAAGGATCCAGGAAAAAGAGGTGTTAAGTCACATTGTGCACATTTGTCAGGAAACAAAATGAAAGCTTTACAAACTTAAACATCTGTTTACTTAAGATTCTCTTCGTGTCGCACTTTTTTATAACATATAAAGTTACAAGTAAATTGTTGGAATACATATATTAAAAATATAATTTCAACTATTTAAAAAAAAAAGAATATGTCAATGCATGCTAACACCTAATTGAATAACCATAAAATATGCTAAGTCTAAGTGCTTTTTATCCAGTTTCATAAATTGATAGACAAGTTTTTAGGGTTATTTTAATTTTCAAAACTAAACTGTGTACTACGCACACATTGAATTATTGTCAATTGTAAGTTTTTAAGGTTTTATTTCCAAAAAACATGAAAAGTGAATGTGAAACAGAAATAAAGCGCATTTATTATCTCAGCAAAAGTTTCAAAATAATAATTAAATTTACTCCATTCTAAGCACCAATTGTTGGCGAATATTTTAAACTGCCATTACGTGGGATTCAGCGCGCTTTAATCTTGGACTATTTGACAACTTTGCAGTCTTTAAAATATTACACAACTACATCAAAACTTCACTTTACTCAAAAAAGGGACTTAACACCTTCTTTCCCTGGACTCTTCAAATTGTTGTAATGTGTTGAAGTTTTGTGAAAGCAATGTTTTATTGTAAGATTCGTGTAACATTCTCACTTTTGAATTCATCTGAAATGGTTGTTCAAAAATAAACAACAATTTTCAACCAATTTACAGAAAATTCATCCTAAACCAATCGATCGTGTAACCTAAGAATTTGTTTACTGACCAACCTAAAGTTCCTCACGATTGTGAATCACGAAAACACAATTTATCTTGAGATCTTTGTATAAATTTTCTTTGACTAATTATAATGTGTTTTACATTTCCAGTATGATGATTTATTCTCTTATATTCCGCTAATGTGCTCTTATCTTAATAGTATTGCAATTGAATAAATACTATCTTATTAACTGCTAATTATTTCATTGTCATAGATATTAATTTATACCTGCGAAAACACCTCTATAATTCGTAATGAATTTACTTATTTATAGAATGAACTGGACTGAACCTTTCATAATATGTAATCATAGTTTCGCAATCCGCACAATACTTCTTCTTCCGAGTCTTTAAGATATAAACTTTTATTCTAACACGACGAGCTTACATGAGATATATAAATTTAGAATTTCTCTAGCGAGACGGGCACAATCCAAACAGATTTTACATTGTATTATATAGTTACAAATAAAATAAATAAATAAATTATGAATGTGAATAAGGCGAGAATTATGTGTCAAGGCAGACGAGTGGGACGCTCTATCTGCTCTGCCTGCCCCCGCGGAGAACGATGTGATTGTTAGTTAGTCAGTAAGTGTAATTAGCCGACTATCGATTTATTTTTAATCCTGAGATTGGTGACCCGTGATTGAGGGGGATTTGTATTTTTAAGGGATTGTTATTTTTAGAAGATCTTTTAAGTATTTTGGTGTCTACTCACTATATTTATTGATAATTTATCATTATGTTATATACGTGCTTATTTGTTCTTTAGATCATTTTTATTTTCATTCAAATCACTGGCGATTTGACCTTTGATAAAATTTGATTTTTAACCTCGATACGAATTAACCGCACTTAGATCATACCTGTAAAGTTTTTGAGAAATCTTTGTTTATATTGTAGACAAGTGATGAAAAATGAACCACATTGTTGACTACCTTTGGAGGAGTAAAAACAAAACGCATTTTCACTTTTCGCATTAACGTGCGCACACGCCGGCAGCGGTGCACGCGCATGTGTGAGTAATCCACTACACGAGGAAAGACCTCGCCGTACTGTGGAGGATTTCCAAAGTTCGAAGCACGACATCATCTCTGCGATAGATCCGTGCGCGCGTGCCGCCGGGCCCGCACTCCGGGCGCAGAGTCGCCGCGTGCGTGCAGTTCCCCAGTTCAACCCTTAAAGTAACACACCGACATATTTTTCGTGCAATATATCAAACATTACACGATCCCGCGTGATTTACTGGCTCAACCATCGCAATTTCCTGCCGGTCCGCGTCGTGCACAACACTCGTCAATTCAAAGCCACCGGGTCGAAAATTAAAAGTAAACAGTCTGACTAATATAGCGCGCCGTGCCCGTGATTATGCATTTCTATTAAAACCTTGATGACTCGACGGAAATGTTGGATTTGCGCCGATGAGGCATGCGGCTAAAGGTAAATCCGCGCCGGTATCAATATTTTTTTTATCTGCTTGGCTTTTGAATTTGGCACTTAGTAAAAAAAAAAATTAATAATAGACACTGCTAGATCTTAATTTATTAAGATTTTTTAATTTTACTAAAATTATTTACCAAATTTTTTCGAAATGTTTTCTATTTTTTTATTGTTTTGCGATTAAAATTTGTAAATTTTCATGTACTTAACAAAAGGCGTGCCAAACACGTGCCGGAAGGTACGAAAATAGGTTCAAAATCAAACGCGAATTAACATTAAAATGTCGTAAAATAAGTTATTATTTCCCAACCATTCTGGTTCTTCTGTCGGATAACTTAATTTTGTTTTAGTGGAATTGTATTACTGATAATTACAATATATAACTATATTAGTCTGTAGCATTCAGTACGCACAAATTTAGTTTATGCTGTAACCGACGATGCTAAGTATACTAGGTATCAAAAAATATATTGGATTTTTTATATAATTTTAAGAAGAACTTTCATAAATTTAAATTTAGAATATAATTATAAATTTATTATTTTTAAAAAAGCATGTTCTTTTATTGCTCTGTACCGTACTCTGCATTCGATTTTGCTTTAAATATTTTCTACGACTTCTCCTTCGGACAACGGATTTAAAATGTTTCAACAGTGCTCAAAAACATTTATTTTAATAAGCATAGTCGAAACACAACATAAATATTTTGATTTCAACATTCAATTTAATAGTATAAATAATCTTAATAATATCCCGAAAAATGTAAACTCGCCCGCTTGACACATAATAAATTATAACCTATTACTTTTATCTACGCCAACACCAAAATACAGAATAAATGTGAATGACGTAGGAATCATAGGTTGGTGGAATACACTATGAAAACAAAACATTTAGTCTGTCAAGCAAAACAAATATGTAGATGTGGCAGATTGTTCCCTTTCGAAGACAATAGAATAAAGCACAAATTGTTCGAAAAATGTAGAAAATTTACAGACGCAAAGAAAATATAATTCAATATAAGAATTGAAAAAACAAGTTGGATTCATACAATACCCATGTGCTCGCAATTTGCCGATAAGCATGCACATGAAGTTGTTCAAAGGATTCGCAATTTTTCCAAATAAACCACGGTTAGATACAAGTCGTGGGTTACGTCATAGTCAAGGTTACGCTAATCCCGGTAGTAACAGCTAGAAGTTTATAGTGTATTTTCATAAGATAAAGAAGATTATCACATTTATTTTTATTTCCTAGAATTTTTAGTAAAGCATAGCTTTTTTTCTTATATGCAGTGCACGCCCCTGATATTGTTTGAATGTTCGAAAAAAAAAATTTGCTTAACATATTATTATAAATACTCTGATGGAACGAAGAACTGTATGTTATATAAGTAGTAAACAATACGTACTCAATGTTCAAATATAATAAATTTACACATGCAAAATTCCACAATTAATTATAACTGAAGGCAAACAGATACCCCCTCCGAGAAGTAATATTGTGTAAAAGCTGCGAACGAAAAGGGCACAGATATCACGAAGTCTGTTTTGGGTTGTTGTACCTCACGATAACCCATAGGTTACACGGCTTGGATGCAAATTGGTTTGTTTTATTCAAAAGTATTAGATCACATAAAAATAATTATTTTAATTTGCAATCGATTCCTTCTCTAATTTCTGTACACGCAACAAAACCTAATCTTTGAGAAAGTTAAGTGTCAAAAATTACTGTAATCATAAAATGTGTATCAGAAAAATAACCACATCCCGCGTTCGATAACCCGCTCACAAAATGAAGAATAAAACAAAGCTACATAGACAAAAACATCGATTCATCAACGCGCCCGTATAACATCACCGTAGTGATAAATAATTTTTTTTATTAAGTGTCTGAAATTGGGCCATAAACTCGATTGTTGTGGACCATATTTTCAGTGGCATGCTGATTTCACTGACTCCATCGGACCTCTTCCTCTCTCCCCCGCCTTGCCTCCCTTCTCGTCCTGCCCGCGCCCCGCCACCCCCACTCCCCGGACCGCTACGCACGAGTCGCAGCGTGTATTCCATAGTACGCGCTCAACGCCCCGCGACCTCTTCTACATTGTTCAAATCGTGCTAACGGGTGTGCAGAAATGAAGTTCCACACGAAGTGCATCTCACGATAGTCGAAGTAATCGTCATCTTCATAATAATTATTAAAAAAAAATATTTTTAATGATGGTTTCAGGATGATGGTACAGGTTACAGTACGCTGATGATGCAGTACTAATGACGAGTAATGAACAAGAATACCAGAGCCTAGTGAGTAGAATGTACGATATAAGCGAGGAAAGCGACCTTATTATGAATGTCAACAAGTCGAAAGTGATGATGTTTGAGAAGGAGGAAAGCAAGACACAGCGCTAAATACTTACAGGTGATGAATGTTTGAAACAAGTAGATGAGTTTGTGTATTTGGGAAGTATGTTTGATAAAAACGGAAAGATTGAAAAAGATATCGAAAGGAGGTTGACTGCAGGGAATAAAGTGAACGGCGCTTTGAATGGAATTATATCTAAGGGGAACTTATCAACCGAGGCAAAACTAGCGGAACACACTGAAGTACCGACACTGATGTATAGAAGAAAGGCTAGAATTTGGTAGAAGAGGAACACAAGTAGACTGAATTTATTGAAAATGAGATCGCTTAGGCGTAAATGCGGCAGACCTATTTATGATAGAGTAAAGAATGAAGCAATAAGGAAAGAAGGTAATGCTGATCTTAGTATAGTATGATTAACATATGGAACGGATGAATGAGGAGAGAATGATAAAAAAGAAGTATGATGCAAGTGTTGATGGCACCAGAAATAGAAGACATCCGCGGAAGACTTGGCACGATCAGGTAAATCAGATATAGGAGGATGGTCCTGTTAAAAGCTTCAATAATTGGCCATCTTGTATGAGAAGATGTATGAATGCAGATGAGGCGAGAGTTGTGTGTCAGAAAAGAAGAGTGTTGCGCTCTATCATATCTGCCTACCCCGCGGGAAAACGGCGTGATGATAAGTTAGTTAGTTAGATGGTTACAGAAGGCTACCTGCGTGCAAGCTTTATAGTGAGATATTGTATTTCATCTTTAAATGGTACTGTTAAAGTGTTTAAACCTAGACTATAACGAAAATATTTTAAAAATCAATAAACATAATTTAGCTTTAATTACTTGTAAAGTAAATATGTAGAATGCGTTAACATAATTGTACAAAAATAACCGTAATTTATTTTATTAATTGATTTAATAACACAGAGCTGTCTGTTTTATCAATACGTGCAATAATCATTAGATTATCTAAAATACTCTAATTTTCATTAATATAATGATCATATAGCGTGTGAAAAATTATATCTCTACAAATTTTACTAAAAAACAATTTCATACCTGGGGTCATAAATTAAAGATTGTTAAGTTGTTTCCTGGTCATCCTGTGCATATAACTCTTGGCTTTATTGATTACGGAGAGTCGTCCGTTAGCGCTGAGCAAGTTATATACTGCGTTAGCACCGACCCCACAGAGTTACGCCACTGCTCCACATTTCCACAGCTAATTTTCCCTTTCTGCCGGGTCATAATCACCCCATCGATTTTCCTACCATTCATCTGGAAAACTACTGGACCTACCTACCAACCTACTCACGCCATACTCGCGACATCTTCAAATTAATATATTTAAAAATAAATAAATCGTAAACCTTTATTATATCACGACGTAGATCATACCTATATACGTTCCTAAAAATTACCACTTACGTTAATTACAAATTATCAGCAACGAATGTCTACTTTTGAGTTTAAATCTAATTTCTGTAAAAGTTAGTATACTTAATAATTTGAACTCTTAATACATATAAATAGATATATGTAAATCCAGACCAAAAACTTAAAATAGATTTATTTGGCCTGCAGTCTATTTCTAAGTTAGTCACATATTGGCAACAATCGAGCTTATTATGTGTACTAATGGTAGATGTTTTTATGTATGTTTGTAGCTAAAATGTATAAGCTATAGCGGCTTACTAGAAATTAATATTGGCATACATTTATTTACACTAAGATATTTCTACAGTTTTAATTTTATATTATGATAAATTATTTCTTGTAAGTACCTACGGATAGAATTACGTAAATGAAGTGAAATATAACGTCATGATAAAAACTTATTTATCTATGTTGAAACAATTGTAACATATTTTGAAAAAGATGGTCTACCAAAGTACAATCTAATCTAACCTGACCAATTAATTAAAATAAATATGAAATAATCCTTGAAAATGTATCCTGATAAATCGCGAGCTGCAAAGAGACGCGCAATTAAATTGTAAGTGGCTTCAATCGAATGTTCTGGACGTTTTGAGCAATGGACCAACGCTGTCGAACGTACAAAATGTATGTATCATATAATATTAGACCCTGTGGGCGCCTACAAACCGTTTCACATCCAATAATGGCCGCTGCGCGGCAATTGCCAGTGTTTCCGAAATTAATAAAACAGAAAAATAACAGTTTATGTCGTGCGCATTATCTAATGTGCGATGTAAAGCAAAATAATCTTCAAATTGCACATTTTAAAGTTATTGTCGGGCTATCTCCGCTACCAACAATACCCAGGCTGAGGCCGTTGTAATGCGTTTTATGAATATTATAAGCAATAAATAAAAAAATCAATTATTTAAATACGTAATGTACCGTTCCGGCGGTAAACGATGCCCAAAAGAGTAGAAATCTGCCCTCCATCATAAGGAATAGTGGCCCAGATACTAAAATCGAACCTTTTCAAAAAACCGTATGCTCAAGTTCAAATATTTTTTTAAAATTTTAAATACGATAGTGTAGGACAATTAAAGTATAAAGCATCCTTGAAGTGAAATATTTTACGAAAATAGCGCTATAAAAATTATCCAATGATATTATTATTATTAATATTTTAATGATTCACGACTGTTACCAAAGTTAACAAAAATTATATGAACCTTTGAATATCGTACAGTTTATAATGATAATAATAATATTGAATTATTTGTATAGCGCCATTTTCGTAAAAACTTTCACCTCACGGGCGCTTTACACATGAACTGTTTATAGTTACATTAACTTTTTTTTTTAAATTAAAAATTGTTATTTTCACTTTTGCAAATGATTTTTTGAAAAGGTGCGTTTTTAGTTTCTTCTTAAATAAAATCTCTGATGCACTGTTTCTTGTGACAGAGGGTAGAGTTCCAAGCTTTTGCAAATGCACTAAATGTTGACTTCTAGAAACGGTCAGTATGTTCTGCAACCCTTCTTGTGGCTGTAATAGATGCTGACTTGAGAGTTTGACGTCTACCATTTAAATTATCTGGGATACAAAGTTCTTGATGATACAAAGGCGCTGTATGATGTACCGCCTTATACATCAACCAGTACAATTTACATTCAACTCTTTTAGGGAATCAGAGCCAACAATATAGCTGATGTAAAAGGGATGTTGTATGAGAGAATTTGGAAACTCCATATATTATCCGTGCTGCCGCATTTAGAATGGATTGTAATCTATCCAGCTGAAACATTGGCAGGCCAGCATAGATGCGTTACAATAGTCCACACGTGACACCACAAATGCATTTATAAGTAGACGGGGCTGCCTTAAGAGGAAGATGTCTCCGAATACTTTTAATCTGTCTCAGTTGATACAAACGTGCACTGACAGTTTTGCTGATTTGTGTATTCATTGAAAGATGAGCATTCGCAGACATTGATTCCTGTATTAGTATATGTCTTACTCACTTCGAAACATCAATTAATTCACGATAAAAGTATCCGATCTTTATAGACACTTTCTGACGTACATTATATATAATCTACTGAGTATTCAACTGAATTAGTGTAGGAATATAATAATATGTTAAACTTCAGTACGTGGGCAGGTACCCGTATTTAATTTTGAATCAAAAGGCGATGAAGTAATAAATATCCGCCGAACAAAATGTTTGGTATAGAAAGCTATTCCAAAGGGGACCTAAAAATATTTACGCAATGGAAGATTTAGGTCATTCATGTTCCGCCACTTCCGGTTTTCTATGATTTATTTCCTTGTATTTCTTGTCGCCTAAGTATCCTCAGCATTACGACACATTGTGCGAATAAAAATATGTTAATATTTTAGGTTATAAACTGCGCTAAAAAATCCTCCCGCCCGTATCAAACATTTCACGTCTCGCGCGTAGACGAACCTGTCGTACACGTTTGACCTTTGAAATATTCTCATAGCATCCCACAATTTTATTGTTCAATTTAATGAAAAATATTTCTAACCTAACATTTAGCCTGACGAGCATGCCCGGGTATATATTGTATTATTTTATCAACATTTCCCGCTTGAAGATTGAATTTTAATATTCAGATTGTTAATCTCGATTCCGTGTTTCGTTTTATTATTTGATCATATCTTTCAATACAAAAATTCTCGTGAAATTAATGTGATTTAAAAATACTATTAAAAATGCATGTTTTAAATTATTTCAATCGTCCGATGTGGGAAATAAAATGTGTTGGATTAAAGCAAACATATAATACTTTAGTAGGTATATTATTTATCTTAATATCATTAAAAATTGCATTGTGCTCAAATACCTATCAGGTCTTACTTAAAGGTATTTAAAATTCACTGTAGTAATATAAAAATTGTGCATTTTTTTGGAAAGAATAATTAATTATTGTTCAAACTATGTATATATAAGTAATTTTTTTCGGTTTCTATCTTAATTATTGCTCAATGTATATATATATATAATATATTTATGCGTGTGTCATATTTGAGATATTCACGGGTTGAGTACAGTATTAGAATGGAAGCTTATTGATTATCTCGCGTTTGTTCGTCTCGAGAAGGACCATTGTTTTTCAAATTTCACAATTCATTTTCAGCAAATACCTTATGGTGAAATATCACTCTGAAATGATTGTGAAATACGTATTTTCAAGCCGGCAGTTTAGCGCTAACTACCGGACCGAACTGTATGTTTTTTATATAATCCTGCACCCTTTGACGGATCTAAATTGAATTTTGCAGTTACTCTTTAGAACTCTGCACAAACTAGTCCGTAAAATAATCCGTTACAAATTTTGCAAAGTTATTCTCTAGGATCCTAGGGAAAAAGGTAAGCACCCTACCCTTCGCCCTGGCTACCTCACCCTCTCCCACTGATATTAATGTGTATGGTATATTGTATGCCAATTATTACAAATATTGCATGTTTACCTAGATATTTGCAAGACTTACCGTATTTTTGTTATTACACTAATGCATATAATAATTATTTGAATAAATGTACATTTTTTTAATTACAAATTAGGCGGGACTATTGGTTTAAACGGGAGAATGGATTCTGGTGGATAGTGGGTTTGAGCATTCGGGTGGATTTAAGTGGGAGAGTGGGTTAATCGAACGGTCAAAAAGTGGACAGTGAGTGAATAAAGTGTAACCACGAAACTTAACCATTTAATATTTGCTTTGATGAAAGTTCGCAAATAGTATTAGAAAATAAAATGTTAATATATATTCTTAGTAAGTAATACGAACACATTATTCATAAGTAATAGATCTGCGGTTCAATTATTTCCAAGGCAAACAAAACAAAATCAGATCGTTGCTCCATTTTGTTTTCTTCCAGTACGTTCTCAAGGGTTTTATGATTACAGGTTGTGGCTCGAGTAATATACCTTCTGCGGGGCCTGGTTTCATCAGTTCTGATACATCGTAGCTTTGTGGGTAAATTAGATCGACCGAATGGCAAACACTTTTGATTCCTATGTTCAAAACGTTTCACGAATTGAATGCTGTTGGATACATTTTATTTTATTTCTTACAAATTGTATTTGTTTATTATAGACGTTAAAAATTTCATTCCAATTAAGTTGATTTATATGTTTTAGTTAGAAGTTTTCGGAATACAAGCATTTGACTAATCCATCGGCAGCTAATGTTTTCTTAACAACTGTAATATGTAATAATTTAATATTAATACATATACTATATGCAAATATTGAAAAAAAATTGTAGCCTCTATATTTATTGCATAGTGAATACCGCCTACTCTGAGGAAATTTTTTAAATTGTCGGGGTCCCGAATCCCTATTAGAAATCATTTTAATGTATAATAATAATTATTGTCTTTTATAGCAACTTTGCTATAATTCTCAGTTTCAATGAAAATCTCATTGCAGAATATATAATAAGTATTGTCTGCACAAAGAAGTGGGAAAATAATGGATGAAGGAAGGGTGGAAGGAATTCGGGAATAGGGGTGGCTGAAGGACCACCCAGAATCAGAAAACTCGACCCACCTGTGAAATGCTCTTTTTGGTGTCTGGATCTAAAAGTCTTCTGGCTCCAGGACACGTATTACGTTGTTCCGCGCGAAGTACTCTTGGACATACACTTTCGGTGATTGCGCGAAAGTATCAAACATCAAGCACCATGCACAATAGGAATATGTACAGTTTAAAAGTAAGAAAACTGAACATACACGGTACAGTCTCCGTCATTTTATTATTCCCACACGGCAGGACGATAACTCACAGTTTCACAACCTGTCGTACCACCGGCAAACGATATCTTGACAGTTCAAATGATAAACTTCAACTTATACAAAAACTATAGAGAACACACCATAGAAAAATATCGTGTTTCGGTATAAGAGGAGAATGTAATAGGTATGTAATGAACATTACCATTGTATATGTCGCGTTCATATTGCACAAACGGCAACCCCCGATCGTTGAATAGTTTTAAAGATCGAACAAATATATTTGTATAGTATACTGGTTGCGAGTTCCGAAAGTAATGTTTCAGTTTTGGGAATGATTATTAATACGCTAGTGACATGTCGCGGCCAATTATAATTATTGTAATTAACTAGAATGAACGGCCATTACGACTAAAAACATTTGACAGATTCAAATCAAAATGGCGTGCAAGGTGTTCCATAACAATTCGGTAACCCTTCTGTGACCTATTACCTTTTCCACGTGGATTTCCATGATCGATAACGCAGGCATGAAAATGAAAATGCCTTCTATTTTACGAGCGAAATTGAGCGGAAGGAAAATAAATTGATCAAAGCCTTTCTTACAAATTTGAAGATATTCTGATATTTCTTTAACATTTTGGCTTTCCAACTTTTGAAATTATTTACTTAGGGGATATATTCCTGCGATATTCCTGCTCTACCTACAAATTTCAAATGCGTATTTTACAAGGGACCAAAAAACATTTAAAAGCTAACAAGAAACTAAATTAGACATAAAATAATTTAATTCTTAAAATCACTTTTGAATTTAATGTATTAAATTATAAATAATATTACTAATATGGAACAAAATACGTGTTTTTTTTCTTTTCCTTGGAAAATTAACTTATATGTTATATATTTTAAATTCGTCCTACAAAAAAATCACTATAAATTTATAATGTTCTTATTACGTATTTCGTAAGTTTTCTTTTTTAAATACGCCTTCATGATGCATTAAAATGGAAATAAAACTTTTAGATTGTTATAACAATGTAATACCTACGATATATAATTTTATATTTAAAAAAAGTTTTAAAGAATTTATTAGCTACAAGAATTTGTCTTTTGTTGTATACCAATCAAGCTTTACTTAATTTTATGATCAGATTAATGAGTAGTTTATATACTCCACTGCCTTCATTGTCTGGTGTATCGGTACCTTTATTCTATAACTTCTAAACAATGGGAGAAAGTGAATCCAATGAGAAGGTTTAATTGATTCCCGATGAGAAAAAGAGAAGACATCTGTTTTACACTGCCAAACGAATGCAAGTAGACTGCCGGTAAATATATTTAATGGGCAGTAAATGTATTGAGATATTTATGTAAGTGCGCAATAAATGTTTTGCGAATAATTTTCACATCACGCTTCAGATATTCATTTTGCTGATACTTGCATCAATATTTTTTAATAATATTTTTTTATAATGTCTACAATATCTAAACGTGTCTCATTTTTATATGTCAATTGAAATGGAATTACTAAGAAATTTTAAACTGGGTTCCACTGAAACTAGTGTTAAATATTGAAGGATAAATTTTTCAGATCTTTTAAGTATTTTAATAATACCCAACTGCTGATTATGTACAAATTTCCATCATCTTGGAGACCTTCAGACATGAATGAAATACAGGTATGCTGTATCTTTTCTACCGGTATTTCAATAAGGAACGCTTTGTAGAGATTGTATCACTGGTACGATTATGCACGGACCTAGCAGTTGATACTTTTATCAACATGTTTCATGGTTTGCTGACTTTTTGTTTCCGGTTTCGTGAAGCTGTAATGTCTAATGATCTAATGGTCGGGAGTTCGAGGCTACTTACAGGAGACCATGTTGATCCTATTTTAATAGCACTCATTTGAAAATAGTAAGAATATTAATGTGAAGCGTATTTCGTATATATATGCATCTGTATTTAAAAATAATAATTTAATGTAGTTGTATTAGTTGGTAAGAGACGGGGGGGACAGTCTACCACATATTTAAAAAAATTATACGCTGTTAGAATGTCTGTTAAATAAATCATATATAAATAATCATATGATAATCTTGAGAGTGCAATTATTTTTCACATTTAAATCAGGTAAAAAAATAGTTTAAATTTATTTTATGCGAATTCTAGTTATGCGCTGATAATTTTTATTATTTAAAATCCACATCCTTGATACGTAGCATTTCATTTCATTTCTTAGTGTATATTAATTTGCTTATACTTACATAATTGTACAGCAACTGTAGGCTCGTACAACTTCCGTTTGCCTTCAGCTTTGAATGTATTTTCCCTAACCAATCAACAGCCATCCGTTTTCACCCATCTTTCTGAGACTCTATGGCGAAAGTACCGGATTAATTGTGGCAGGAACATCACACAGCCTTACTCGGAGCCTCGTTTTATGAATGCACTGAGTCAGTACCATATTGGTAAAGTGCAGTCATCACGAAAAGATGCTTGACAACAATGCTTTTCAACAACCAAATAAATTTAACTACAAATCCCATTCTAAAATTTTTCCCTAAAAATTATTCTAATGATGTTGTATCATCAAGTAATAATTTAAGTTAGGTACTAAATTTCTTTTGGAAATAATTTTGTTTTTCTTTAGATATATTCTGTTAAAGAAACAATATAACACATATTTTTGATTAGTTAATGACATCCTGAAGAAGAAAATGATATTTTTCGAAACCGGTAGATATATTTAATTCATCAAGTCGTTAATAAAACAAAGTTAACAATCTAAAATAATATATTTTATATATTAGGTAAACTATTTTCAAGCCATGACGTATTATATAATTGTTTAATTAAGTACGTATATTCCACTTCAAATAAAGATATTTTTACGTGGTACATTTGAAAAATTCAGTTAATAAATAATAAAATTATTTTAATACAAATTACATTAATCAACTAGAAAGATATTCAGAAAAAAAATCAATCTATCGAAAAAATATTTAGTTGCTACTGGGATTCAAACCTGGACCACTTTCTATCCGGGGAGCGCATTCTCCATTTTCGCTATAGCAATCGAAAACATTTTCGACAAATTTTGAACTTATATTCTGTAATATTTCCAATTGATACAACTACTGTTCTATTTAAAATAAAAAAAACAATCAAATTTATATTACGGTGAATCTCAAATATCTTCGAGTAAAACCCGATAGAAGATTTCATAATTTAATTAATTATTACATTTTATTAAATTTGGAAATTTTAATATAACTTATATATTAAGAAGAACACATTTTTTTTGTGAAGTAGCATTTTCAATTATTTGTCTTTTTTTAAAAATATAACTTCACAATAAATATGAGTTCTCAATAACATAAAATTATTATTGTTACAAAGTTGACAGGACTCATACTAAAACTCCCATTCTCTTTTCAATACACTTTCATAGGTATAACAATAAAATCTGTTAAATAGGTAAGTACCTATCTACGTAAATGTTTATTATTTTTTCCACGAACTTGGGAGTTAATAATTTATTTTATCAAACATGTGCTGGGTCGAGTCAGATTTTAGAACGAGACGCCTAAATCGTAACTGTATTAGGCACCTAGGTAGGTAGGAACGTAGTCGCATACATTTACCCTGATATACGTACAGTGCATCGGAGGCGACCGCGGTATAATCAACGGAGTAATTGAATTAAATTTAAATTCAACAAAACAAGACATTAATTGAATTGAATCGCTTCATTCATGCAGCGTACCTGCGTAGCGAGAATTTATTGTTTCGCCACCAGATTGCCTACGCTTGCTACTTTGCCACAAAGACAGTCAGCGATCGCTTCAAAGCGTACGTTATATGTAAAATAAGTTCGTGTTGATGTATAGTCAAAAACATTTCTTAATGCACGGTACGGTACCATTGAGACGCATTACACTGAAAATTCTCCTAGTCGGTATGGCTTGTCAAATAACAACCACCTGCTTGTTGGCCCGACAACCGGTGGGCGACAATTTTGCGCAAATTTAAATAATTATTGCATACTCGAGGGATTCATGAATAAAACCATTGTTAAAAAATAGCGAGCGAAAGTTTGAAAATGATTATCCGGCAATAGTGGCAGTGTTCAGGAGCATTTTATCAAAAGTATAATATTCATTTTAAAATCTTCGCTCTGGATATCAAATCAGTTACAAATACGTTCATCTCAATTCCGTCAATTGGATAATGGCAGTTTTGTTTCGAAACCCTTAATTATTTTATCCACAGGGCGGAAAATATTCAAATTGATTACCTTCATCTTCGTACTCACGTTTTTTTTTGCATTCCTGCACCTGTACAGTTAGGCATAGTTGATTCTCGTAATCTGATTGAAAAAAAAAGAAAAAACAAAAAAGAAAAAAAAATCAAAAATATGTTAGTAAATTAACAAATTCACGTGTTAATTATGCCATATCATCTTGAATTAATTTTTTGCCTATGATCTAGTGAGTGACTATTGATATTACTATGCTTTATTTTTCTAAACTCAGTTAAGATAGATTGAAAGTTTCATTTAAAAAATCTTGCTTATTAGACATGCGTTCTAATATATTTTGATTATTTTAAATAAATAATAATAAAATATATTAATTAATTTATTAATTAAATATATTCATCCAATTATAAATTCATCGCATGATTTGAATTTAATGGAATATTTATTTATCCTCTTTACATATATTATATAATATATCTTCCCTTAACGACATAACAGCACATATATGTATAGGCTGTTCTAAAAGGTAGTCAATTGATCCGTTGGCATCTATTTTAATGTGGTGTTCGAGAAGTATGACTGTTTTTCGTACTGCGTCTGATGGAGATAGTGTTGTCTGCAGCCACACTTTCACGCACAGCTTCAATTTTTTTTATCTAAGCGTCGTTCACGATTGCATATACTTACAAATACCTGTTTGTATATAGCACACAGAGGTTGTTTCTTCCAATTTTGCCATTAAACGCTGGATTGGATAAAAATTGTAAGCGATCTTCTTTCAGCATCAGGTACTTTTATAATATGCTTTCGTGATAAGTAATCATTGCTAAACCGTGTACATGATATTTGTGGAGTATCAATTTCTAAAAAGCAACGCTAGAGAAATAGCAGCAAATTCAAATTGGCTACCTATTATTATAATAAATAGTTTTGAGGATAGTGCGCGCAACGACTCCAATAAAGACATCTATTAGTCACTATGCCGACAACGAGGCAATTGTTTTATATAATTAATGCAGACTGCAAACAAGAATCACGTATTGCGACTCTTTGACGTGAAAATACATAAATCATATAAAAATATTTTTGATTGGTATTGTCATCCTGAAGAAGAAAATTGTATTTTTCGAAACCGGCAGACGTGTTTAAACTCAATAAGTAGTTAATGAAACAAATTTAATAAATAAAATAATAAAAAAGTAATATTTTTTAGTGTATTTTTTTAATGACAATTGAATGTAACACATGACGAGGTGATAAGGGAAGGTGGTGGATTGGAATGGTGTTGGGATGTTATTATGAGAGATGATAGCGAAACAGCGGATTTATATTTCTCGAACAATGCCGGGTACACATAACCAGTTATATGTAATAAATAAAGCGGTTCTGAAGATAAGTCAAAGTTCACGCATTAAGTAATGGAAAATAAATCACATTACGGTTAATTAATGCGTGTAAGAAATATTAATGATTTAATAGTAGAAGGGTGTTCTTTTATCAATTTATATAAACACAATGAGAGGTAAAGTTGAAGATCACAGAAATTACCTGTTGAAAAAGTCAAGGTTTAACGGTATATATCATCCCACAATGTTTTATTTACAGTATTTTTTATAGACAAATCAATTTATTGACAGATTTACTTATATACGTAAATCCATGTAAGTATCTTTACGTTTTAATCAGAAATTATTTTTAGTCCACGCGTATCTATTCCATGGCTCCTGAATTATTGGTATGTATAATACATTACTAAGGGCATGTATATCAAAGTTTTTTTTGTATTGCGAGACTATACAAAAAACCGCTGTTAAGATGCATGTGCACGGATGAAATGTGTCTCAAAATACGCGCAAAGGACGGTACCTCCAAATCTACAAGATGTGATTGAAAAGAACGGTCAATATCACCACTGCAGTAGGTATTGTATGGGGAGAGGGACACTAATAATCTTAATATATAGGTATATTAGGATGGTGTAAACTAGCTCATCATTGTAGGTTATATTGAAATGAATAAAAATACACTTATATATTAATAATTAATAATATTTACATAATAAAATAATTTTACCATCCAATATAAGTAAATATATACAAGGGCAAGTTTATCAATCAATGAATTCCATTTTACTGAATATATAATAATTTATCCTTATAAACCACGCAGACTATTGATATATCAAGGATAAAAGGGCCCAATTTACAATGTAACGAATGTTCCTGATTTTGGTTATATTTATAAAAAATAATGATTTTTCTTTTTAAATAATAAATTGCATCGGTTAAGTAATTATGTAATTGTTCTTGCGATGTACGGAACCGTGAAGAAAAGTAGAAAAACAGATAAGCAGAGCGGTTGATGAACCTGGGCTATAAGCCGAGCACGTGTAAAATGAATGCTTTATGTATTAAACGCAAGTAGAAGAAGTCTCGTGGGGGACAGACTTCATAAATCTGCTCCAGTTCTCGGTTTCACTTCCGGTTGTCTCCAGAGCGACCGGGGGGTGAGGGGTATCTGCGCAAACACAACAAGAAACAGTTAAAATTATTTCTACATTACTGGTATGAATAATTCTACTCTTTATACATTATATATTCAACTCAATCACAAATAATTTATATATTATTTTTTATTAATATAATAAAAAGGAGAAAAATAATATCTAGATCTTTGTGTACGGATACATTTATATCATTCATGATATTCTTGTCGAAACAATGATTACTTATAACAGGTTGATTGCAGAAATCTGAGATGTTATCATTTGACAGACGTAAATGAAATTATTTGTCCACTATCATAGAAGGGGGTTGAGGGTTATGGGGTGGAAGATTGTATGGCAGGGAGGAGGGTATGAGGAGAGGAGGGGTAGTAGGGGGGGGGGGGGGGGGATTGAGAAGGGTGGTATGAAGGATGCAATTGTACTGGGGGGGTGGCAGGAGTAAGGGCTGTGGGGGGGGGGGGGGGCGCTTCGGGAGGAGTGGGGTGGGGGTATAGGGTGGAAGGGGGGGGGGGGGAAGGAGGAGAAGGTTAGGTAGTTTACCAATGATGGGGAGGGGGGGGGGGGGGTGAGGGAGTAATGGGGGTGATAGGGGGGAGTGGGGGTGTTTATGTTTTAGTTTTTGTGGGGGGGAGAGGGATTGGATGTTATATTTTTTTTGTTGTTTTGAAGTTTTTTTGGTATTTGGGGTGGGGGTGTGAATGAATGAGGGGGTTTAATTGGGGGTTATTGGTTGAGGGTGTGATGGTGGTGGGGGGGGTTTAGTTAAGATTGGGTTAAATGATAATGATAGGGTGAAAAGGGGTGAGGGGGGTTGAGTTTGATTTGGTAAATGTTGGTGGTTGGATTAAGTTGGGTTAATGAGTTTAGGGGAAGGGGGGTGGTGGGGCTGTGTTAGAAAGGTGGGGAGTCAGGGGAAATTGTATATATGATGGTATATTAGGTTGGATATTTATTGTTAGGAATGCATGATGATGATATGAACTCGAAATGTTGTCGATTTACCATGCATGCGCGATGGCGCTGCTGTCAGCATCCTTCGGCTCGGCCAGCATTCCACTGTTTGAGGTCATGAATCAGGACAACAACCAAATGGATAATACCCTCGAAGCAAATATCGAACCTGTCCGCCCTTCCTGGGTGAAGATATCACAGGAGCTCCCCGCCACGATCCGCCACGCATCCGGCTCACGCGCAGAACTAGAATGCTCCGCTTCTGGCTCACCAGCACCGATCATCACGTGGCTCAGAGACAGTGCGCCAATCGCAGAGACTGGGGTCTATGAGAGCAATGCACTAGTCGAGGGCAGCGAGCATGGCGTCGTCAAGGCACACTCCAGGCTCATCCTAAATAGCTTTCACCCCACGGACAAAGTCGCCTATACTTGCATGGCCACATCTGGTTCCATGACTGCTTTTTCTACTACCGATGTCTACGTGTATCGTAATGATTCAAAGTCTACAAAACTGTTCTTCAACAACTTTCGTGAAGAGTTAATTGCTCCGGTTCAGCCGAGGGTAGTTTTCTTTTACCAAACAGTGCTAGAAAATCAAGGAACAACCCTAGTACTTCCCTGTAAGGTTGTAGGAAATCCCAGGCCTAAGGTACGCTGGATGAACAGTGATAACATAATGATTAACAATCAGGATCCTAGAATGAAGGTCACGAGATCGGGAGAGTTGATCATCAGAAGCCTTCGCTGGTCAGATATGGGGCCCTACACGTGCATGGCGATGAACCTCTTCGGCAAAGACACAGCTACTTCTTTCGTCTACCCCGCAGCAAATTGAGAAGACTATTTACAAGGGGATGAACTAATGTAATTCATTTCGAAAAAAATAATCACCTCTACTACGATATTTTTTTTACATTTTACCTAATTATTCGTTCGCATTAGAATTATGTACGAACTACATCACCCGTATTATTTAATGCATTGCTGAACAAAAATCAGAATTCCATGCGTATTTTTAATGTGTTCTTTTTAAAATATTAATATTTCACATTATTACTTATTATTTTAATAATAGAATTTAAGAAATTAACAATTTGTATTGTATATCGATCATTCGATTTATTAGGCGAGGGAAAAAAATCAATATAATATTAAATTTATGTAAGTTGTAAAACATAAAAAATACAAAAATATGTTTTAAAATTAATTTGGAACAAGTGCATATTTGAAATAATTGGTAATAAAATATACAATTTTTTTTGAAAATTAAGTGTTACATTTTATTTCAATAAGACCTCAGTGAATAGGTACAATGCAATATGTCAAAACACACACTGTACTTAATATGAAAATATTAAGAATTATCTAATTTAATATTTTATTATGGACACCTTTAACAATTTATTAACCATTTAACAATGTTTCCAAATTAATATTTATATACGTTTGTAGAATTATTATTATTATTTAGGGAAATACACGATGTATGTACCTACAACAGAGAAACTTTAATAAATAGTTACATACAAATATATGTACATCTAAAAAAATTTAAGATCATTTTTCAATTGTTTTCGACATGTAGTTAAAATACTTTTTACTGCATACCAGCCGCAATAATCCGAAGGTAAGCTATTCATTGTTTCGTCAGACATTTATGTATCAAAGAGAGCTTTTTTACAATGTGGTCTTCAAAATCACATTTTTTGTCCTTCAAACAATGATTGTCTTTCACTCTTTATAGCTGTTCTCACCTTGAATTTTTACGACTCAATTGTTTAGCATATTTTTGCGTCATAAATCACGCACATTTCGAACGGTAAGTATACCGCAAAACTGTAGTTATGCCGTAATTTGCGTAACATGAGGTGAAACAAAAAAAAAGTTCTCAAATAATAAGACACAAAATCCTGTTACTTTCGAATAGAATGAACTGTTTGTTATTAAGGCAGTGGGTACTTGCGTATAATAATAAAAATTATTACAGATGTAACATTATTTTTTCTTTGCAATTTGTCTATTTTGTTCGTGCAGGCAACTGCCCAATTTTAATAATACACCCAGATTCACAAAAGGTAAACATTTTAGTTTGTACCCTTCCCTCCCGCAAAATATCGCACAGAAAAAAAAGTGACCATTCTATTACGTCTAACTCGTAACCGCGGTGACCACATATTTTATTCAGTACTTATACGATTTTTAAAAATTCACATGTAAGAAAACTAATAAAAAAGTGTCTTCGTGATACCTAGGTACATTATAATTTTAAATCTTAAATAATCATTTTCTAGCAAATTATATACATTTTCAATCTTTCCTTCCTTTCCAGTGAATTGTACGCATAATACATAAGCGCATGCGATGTTTACCCATTAGCAGGAGAGTTCTAATTATACCTACTCGATTTTTTTAAGATTCGGTTTATAATTCTATATAGGTCAAATCACATTATTTCCAAACTCTCTAATATATTTACAGCAACAAAATACGTACATAAGTTGTGGGTATGTACATTGTAATAACATGTCCAAATCTAATGTACCTGTGTTAATTTCACCCGTTAGCTATTTCACAATTTTTTTTATGGATAGACTTTAAAAATGTATTCGTATTATATATTTTATTGACACACTTATCATTTTATAGATCTTTTTAAACAATTATCTGCAACACTGAATAATTCGATGTTAGTGTGCTAATGTAGAGGTGTTTAACAATACCTACACCAGCGGCGGAGTTGAAACGGTATGAACGAGTTCTGCAAAACGTCTGATCTGGTTGATTCCGTTAAACATCATGTTGTGCCTACGTAGATAGCTCGGCATACCTGCATAGCAATACATAGAAGCAATACGTCTATTCTTTTGAAAAACGAACCAGGTGCCGGCCTGTACACAATTTTATTTTTCAATCACACAACGACTACTTTTTCGTCTTTCTCTTTTCTAATTGACTCACCTTGTACAAGAGCGTCATGATCCCTGACTTATGCCGACATACTGCATTTCCTTGTCGATGTTTGACCACCAGGTTCTCGTTCCTCTGATAGTTTTCCTCTTAACGCGGTTTCGATAACATGATCTTCTGACCTCCTTATTCGTGACCATGTCATCTCAGCGTTCTTCCTTCTTCTCTGTGATCGGTGCAGCCTTCAAACATGTACATTCATACTATTTTAAAATTAAACCACACGCCTGTGTTCTGAGAATAATAAGACTGACATGTTGATCTCCTTGAATGGGGCGTGCTTTTAATAAGTCAAGCCGTTTACGCTAGAATATAAGTACATCAAATAAAAACTCTTTTGTTGTTATTGTTATAACTGAGTATGGGAGTTTCTCCGCGAGGATACGCAGAGATGCTAATACCACACTGCTCTTGCCATATCCACTTTCATAAACGTTCATTCATGCTTTAAACGGGGGCATATCAAATATCTGGGTTACCTGATCGTGCCAGGTATTTCTCAGACGCACATCCAACAATTTCATTCCTGTTCATGCTAAAATCTTTATTAATTATTCATTCGTTCATTGGTTAATACTTACCTACTTACCATCATACTGATCCCATCGAGGGTAAGCAGAGTGGATAGAGCCCCACACTCTTCTGTCCTGACACACAATTCTCGCCTCATCCACATTCATACATATTCTCGTGCTTGGTTATTGTGGCTTCAGATGTATTAAAAAAAATAAAAATGTATTTTTAAAAGTACTACCTGCATATTTTTATTTTACTAAGGCATTCATCTCGACGAAAAACAAATTACAGTAATTGCAGAGACCACACATATTGTACAACTTATTTAAAATCCTACACAATCAAATCAATACACTGAAATCAAATCGCAAAAATAATTAGAATGTAAATAGTTAGACAAAATACTTTGTTTAAATCACTATTTATTGATTATTCAACATGTTTCGATACCTATGGTATCTTCTTTAGAAAAAAATAAATACTGAAATTAAAAATACAAGCATAGATAAAAACAAAACGAAACTATAAAGTGGTGAATAAGTAAGAACTAATATAAAAACAAATGTATCTAACTGTAAACCTCTAGTATGCTTAAATAGCAACAACTATTCAGAATTTTCTAATCACATTTTGGAAACAAACTATTCTTTTGATATTAATAAGGGTTTAAAAATTATACATACAGATACTAAGGGTTCACAGTTAGATAAATTTGAAATTTTAGAAATAAGAAAAAATGTTAATAGCAAGCTAAATATTATAAATAACCAAATCCTCTTTGCAAATAGTCACCATTTAAATTTGTTTTCATAAGTTCTTACTTATTCACCACTTTATAGTTTTGTTTTGTTTTTATCTATGCATGTATTTTTAATTTCAGTATACATTGTTTCCCGAAGAAGATACCATAGGTGTCGAAACATGTTGAATAATCAATAAATAGCGGTTTATACAAAATATTTAGTCTAATTATTTATATAAAATGAGGCCATAAAGTGATTTTGCTAATATTGAAAAAATAATTATAACGTTTAAACGTGTCATCCATCCTCTGAAGTGCTTATCTCTATTAATTAAATTAAATTTTATTATCTTGATAAATGCAAATTTACTATAATAATAAAGATTATATAATATTTAAGATCAATAATTTAAAACGATTTTAACTTGGACCATTTTACCGAGATCACTAGGTGTGTGTGCTAAGGAACGAAGAAAACCATCATTTCAGGTCGGGAGACCTGATATAATGGTTTTCTTCACCGATAGAACCGATTACACCTTCGCCGCGTTTTGAAGGTTACGTACATACGTATGTACAGGCGATACATAACAAAATTTAAGAAGATTTTAAATTATGATGAGTATAATTCCTGCGGTTAAAAATTACAGGTATACTTCGAATGTATAAACTCACGGGAAATATTTAATTTAAAATTTAATTAAAAGTTAAATTTACATTGTAGAGATTTTTTTTCCAGAGGGAGGCTAATCCCTACATCACGTATTTATCTATGTGGTAGGTTTAGTAGTGACTTTATGATTGGGCGTAATTTAATCACATGTTATTTTATTAAGTGTGTAAGAAATTTAATTGTGAATAAAAAAATTTTTTTTTTTAATTTCGACTAAACGTCGGTACAAAAGATACAATTAAATTTACCGTGTTATTTATCAGGTAAATTTAAGATGATGAAGAATCCTGTAATGTATTTTAAATGTGTCGAAAAAATATTACACTCGTATTAATAATAAAATATATTTATAAATAATAAGAAAAACCTCCTTTTTGCACATTTTTAAGTTGTTTTCACAGTGGTTGCTAATTTATTACCCATTACTTATACATTTATAGTTTTTTTTTTATCGATGCTTGTATTTTTAATTTTGGTATACATACATTGTTTCTTGAAGAAGATACCATAGGTATCGACACATGTTGATGTATCAATAAATAGAGGTTAAAACAAAGTGTTTTTCTTATTATTTATATATGTTGTCACAAAGTAATTATTCAAATATTAAAGAAGAAAATATATTTAATATTGTTATGCGTTTAATGAAAATTCATTAATGGATAAAAAATAAACTAAATTCGCCAGCGCTATTACAACAGAGATTTAAAAATAAGTTTGGATTTAACAAATCTAATGATGTATTTATGCTTAACTTTGGTTGTCATGGCAATGTACGCCACAATAAAATGAAAATGCTCTACACACTACGACACACACACACACACACGCACATAAAAAATATTTGAGGGTAAAAAATAAAAGGCAGATGCAAAAGTTCCCATTGTAAAGCATTTACCCCGGTCCGCGAGGTGACAAGCACCCCGAAAAGCAAGTTGAAAAAGTTGATAAATGTACTATTTTGTCATACTGCTGTTAATGTGACTACGGATAAACGCTAGATGCTTTTTTACAAATTTGAATTAAAAACCCGTCATTTTTTTTATACGTTATTTGTCGTGTAGTTGGCACGGTATTATCGTGTCGTATATAATTTTGCGACACGTAAACACAGTAATACGAGGATTTTCTATTAGAAATACGACACTGAGAGTTTTATAATAACAACTTTATAATTATAATATGTATAAATAATATAAATAAAAATACTACTCCTTAAAAAAAACATTTAACATGTTCATTATGATTAAATATTACGAAGCAATATTTTAATTACCTATAGATAGGTACATTTAAAAAATAGCTCACAAGGTTATTAAACACCGCTATTTTTTGTACTCTTTTCTGGCAATCTTGAACAAAGACTAAAAAATAATTACTCTTGCACGTAGTAGTTAATAATTATTTTTATGTTTAATGAAAAAGATCGTGCTCGCGGGTAGGTAGGTAGGTAGGTAGGTACCAGTGGCGGTCGGTGACTTTTTGTAGAAGGGATACTGAGGGCTGCTCCAGAATGTGTTTTTTTCTTCCGCAAATGGTCGAGACACAAAACTTTTACGCATAGTGATTCAATTATGCACTCACAGATATCACACAGTTCACACGTTCGCAGCATTGGAACACCTCAGTGTTATTATTCATCTTATTTTATGTATTAATTTTATATTTAAATGATGAATAAAATAGATATTCAAACTGTCAAAAATCCGTCACATAAACAAATTTCTCAAAACAATCCGCTTGTTTCGTTATAAGTATTCTATTTTGTGCATTATACCCATAAGTATTAAAATCGTTTTTTGTACGTTGGATGCTGTTAACGAATCCGTGTACAGTATTCGAAGACCTTGATAGGCGAAACTGAATGCGCATGCGCCAAAGTCAAATACTTTCAAACTTTGTGGATACGCAACGAATGACAGAATCCCCTGTTGTTGGTATATGTATGTTTACGCTCCGTACGCGCATTGTGTAGTAGTATGTGTTATGACTGGTATCTAAGGGACAAGACAAATTTATTTGCAGAAGTGCTGTTTTCGGCTAGAAACAAAAAGTCCAAAGGTTTTTGACACGAGAACACAAGGGATGCGGAACATCCAAAGCATGTATGAAGCGACCGCGCCTGGTAGGTACCCCTGAATAACATACAAACGTATCATTATAATATATTTATTCGCATTGTTTTAAGGTGTCATTTTTACTTATTACAGCCGCGAAACATACATTATTCATTAGTAACAAAATTATTCCACATTTGCCTGTGGGTAGGTACTTGCTTAGTTTATGCTGAAGACGGTAGGTACCATAGAAGAAAGCTTCGGAAGTGTTCCAAAAATCGCCCACTGAGTCAACCCCGATAACCATTGTTGCCCGTGTAGTGAAATAAATCCAAAAGAAAAGATATTATAGGTGGGATAGGATCCCGTTAACTGTATCGATTAAAATTATGGTTTAGTTGACGCAATTCGAATTGGATTCAGAAAGGAAATAATGGCAGATGGATCAGGCCTAGCTTGGTCTAAGTACTGGGTTGGACGACAATTTTCTCCTCCACTTGACTCGCACTTTTGTTGTGAACAACGGAGATACCACCGCACTTCCTGATGGTGTAGAACACCGCTTCTTTGTGGGGTCCGGATTTTTATACACGGCGACAATTTTGATCCACAAAAAAAACCTCTTGACAGTTCCGCGTCGAAATGCAATCTATTCCCACGTCGGCGAAATAATTAAGTGATCAGTTGGCCAGAGCAGGAAAGGTATATTAAGGTGTATGGGAATGACGGAATGCACATGCAGTATTCGACTTGCGTTAACAAGTATGTAGTTTCAAAATACTGAGTGTAATACATTTTTTCAAAGATGGTAAATAAGTAACTTAAATTGTAGTATATGTTTAAAATTCAATCAATAATAATTATAATTTTGATTATTCGATAAGGATTTTTATTCTGTTTTATCTGACTATTATTATATGAATGTTCTGAAACTGATCATGGTTTAATACTAAAACCCATGTGGTAATTTGCTCAGTTGTTTAATATTAGTTATTATAAAAATATCTAACAGCAGCGTTATTTGTAAAAGTATTTCAGGCGTTTTTTTTTATTCGGCATTCAAAGTAGGTACTAAATGAAACTCTTTGTGAATTATAATATTAATATTAATAAAAAAAATAGTTAACGAACTTATTAATTTACCAATAAGCAGTTTTCTTCCGATAGTATAGAGAGCCACACTATCTATTATCGTGACAACAATCTTCGCCTCATCCGCATTGATATATCGCACACCTGGATCAAAACTAAGACAACTCAAAAAGTCATTTTTCAGTAGACAAAAAAATAAAAACATTTTTCTCCATTTTTGTTACTATAGTTATGAAACTAAATAACATTTAAGGTCATAAATGTATCTTATAATGACGCTATTCGAGAACTGGGGTTGAGTTAGTTGCGTATATGACAGAGTATCCGAATGCAATAATTACTCAAAATTCTTGTTTTTTTTTAGAGTTGTTTTAGTTTCGATCTAGGTGTGCGATATCTTCACATGTAAGCTCATTGATTGCTGTGGCTTCTAACATGATCATATTCTAAGGCAAGTCTTTCACAGACATCCTATATTTCTGGTGACATCAACATTCGCGTCTTATCTTTTTCTAACTATTCTATCCTCATTCATTTGTTCTTCATGACCGAACTATCTAAGTACCGCTTTTTAATCCCATTCTCTTTGCTTTGATCAACTTTACATATTCATCTAATTTATATGCCATTTACACGCCTACGTGATCTCATTGCTACTGCGTTCAGTCTGCTTTCGTACCTTTTCTGCCAGCTCCAGGCTTCACTTCCTCACATACATACATACCTGCATTGTGTACATCTGGTCTTGCTTCAGCTAAGATGTTTTCATAGAAATTATTAATTAATTTATTTGATGATATTCATAAAAGCCATATTAACGCGAAGCTTTATTGATAGAGAAAATAAGACTCAAAAGACTTAATTAAGTATTTTAAACGGGGGAATTATTAAAAAAATACAACACTTATCAAATATTCATACATAAACGTAACAATTAACATTTAAAAAAAGGGTGTCCAGCGGAAAAATTTCAAGATTAAGCGGAGAGGGAAGTATTGTTCAACGCGTGTGATTTGCGGATTTATCAGTCGCAATGAGTTACTGGTCGGGAGCGCACCGCGCGTTCGCGGTTGAGCAATATTTAAAGTGCGGTGATTCATTGGTTCGTGCGCGTCGCGCTTTTGTACTCAGTTTAATATTCGACGAATAAGTGATGGGCCGAGCACGCAATTTATCTGGTGTTGAGTTCAAAAATTCAGACAAGAAGAGACAATGGTTAACCAAACTCCTCCGGGACCATCAACGTCAGCAGCGACGCCACAACATGTGGCTCAAGTTCGACGTGAAATTATGCGCAATCCGCGTAAATCGATAAGGAAGATTGCAACCTGTACTGGAATAAAAAATCAACAGTGCACGTTATTTTAAAAAAGAAACTACAGTTTCTCCTATACAAACTGTAAATCGTGCAGTTTCTCAACGAAAATGACTATTCTTTAACTGAAACCTTAGCTAAAACGATTCTGGAACGTTTTGGAACAGTAAGAACGCTTGGAAACATATTGTTTACTGACAAAGCACATTTTCATATTGATATCTATGTTAATAAATAGAACATGAAATACTAGTGCCCCAACAATTCAAGGGAATGTCATAAAAAACGTTTGCATTGTCTAAAAACGACAGTATGTTGTGCAATTTTTACCCGAGAGATAATTGGCCCTTACTTTTTTAACCACCGAAAGACAGTCACTGCTGACGTGTATTGCCGAATGATCAACAAGTTTTTGGTACCGCAACTACAGCTGTTTCCCGGGTTCAATAACAGAACACAATTTCAGCAACACGGGACCACTCTACACACAGCTAGAGTTTTAATAAAGAAGCTGTGGGGAATTTTTCCCAATAAATTAATCAGCAAGTACGTAGACATACCCTGGGCCCCTCGGTCAGCGGTCCTTACACCGTGCGACTTTTTTTGTGGAGATACCTTAAGTCGAGAGTTTACAGCAACAATCCTGGAACAATTCAGGCCCTACAAGAACATATCCGCCGTGAAGTTGCTGCCATTGAACCAATGCTTTGCTCTCGCATGTTCGAAAATTTAAAAGTCCGATTGCAAGAGTGTTTAGAGAGAAATGGACGTCATTTAGACGATATTGCTTATAAAACGTGAAATTCGCATCGTTAAACTCCATTTCGTATAAATAAAATATGAGAATAACATTGTAGTTTTTTTTTAATTTAATAATAAACTTAAAAATTTTCGGCTAGACATCCTTTATATATAAATACAAATTAATACACTTAATTTCTTTTTAATTCATATGTTTAAATCGTTGATTAAAATGACCAGATATTTCATGATTAGTTGTACACAAAAGTGGACGATATAAGAGTACTGTGCTAGGATATCTTCTTTGTCTGCACCTTCGGGTAAACGGCATGTTGATAAGTTCGCTAAAACCATTATTTTTGATACGTGGAATGTTTTTGTTCAAATCCCCCTAAATATTCATATTAAATCAATGAAAATACCATTGCCTGTTTGGTCAACCTCTCGCATCCGTAAGCCAGTTTTCAAACACTAAGCCACCAACCCAATACAGCTTGATTTTTTCTGAGAGCTGGCTGAATTCCGGAATTCAGGCGTTTATTCACCATAGCGAAAAGATGACAAGGTAAGATTTGCTTATAATTTACGGTGGTATTAACGCCTTCGCCACTTTTTATTACGAACTGCATGCAAAAAGCTCGCAATTGCTTGTTTTAGGTGTTTTATTGCTGTTTTTCCAAACACTGCATTAAATAACATTTTTTGAGTTCTAAATAGATTTTTTTTGAACAACTACTATAAACGAAAATAGAAAATATTTTTTGTGAAATATTTTATTAAATAACTTCATCATTAAACATATATATATAATAATTAATTTAGGTAACTTTTTATATCACGAGTACAAATTCATGTACCTTGGTAAGTACATGTTTATTCTACACTGATAAAAATAATGGTCGTTGTGAAACTGGTTGCCTTTAAAAAGTAAAATATTATAATTATAATTAACAATAAATAATTGTACTTTACTATAAAGTATTACGTTTTTAATAATATATAGTTTTTGTTTAAATTGAGATGCGCACTTTGTACACGTGTGACATCAAAATATTAACATTTTTTAAACGCTTGTGCTATGAAAGTAGGATCAAATTGCTAACCTCCTGGAATGAGGCTGGAACCTCCGACTACTGAATCGCTAAGCAAGCACGTTATATAGTTATACAAAACATATTTTTTAAATATTAATTCATTATACAAAATATTGACTAATATACATAAATTATATAATGTTACAGTAATATATGGTTATAAAATCTTTTCACCACGTGAAAAAAATAAAAAATTGACAACCTACCAATACTTTCTTACCATGGAATCAAACTATATATTTATGTTAATTATTTTATTTAACACATAAAAATGTTACATGCTAAGTTATAATACTAAGGTTATATAAGTATGAACTAATTTACATACCAAGATGAATAATATGTAGCATATGAAACGTTTCGGAAGAGATGAAGAGATCTACAAAATGCATTGAAATAATTACAAACTAACACGCACCGGCAAAATTAATTTGACAGTTTACAGATATAGCCATTCATAAAATAATATCATATATATATATTTCTTAACGCTAAAAATTCAAAGTGTCAGTAGTCAAATGTGTACTCGTATGTCTCACACTAATATTTATAATTACGCATGCCTAAAATACCATTATTCTCTATAGACTAACGGCTTAATAGAAAGGTCGTACAACTAAAATATACGTAGATGCTTCATGTACCGTATTTATTATGAAATAAGCGACATTTGTTAATTATATACATTCAAGTATAATATTTCAGTCCAGGCGACTAGCATCAACTACTTCAGAAACAGTCACGGTGACAAAAGCTGCACACTTTACAGATCGCGCTTTCAAATTTTAAAACTGCAAATTTTACTCGGATATAAATCGACAGCATCGTCATCGAAATACTTGATTGAAGAAAATAACAAGTAATTTCATAAGAAAGTGACCTTGCCCCATAAAGTCAGTAGGTAGAGGTAGTATCTCATACTTCATGAAATTTTGCTCACCAAATCCCAAATAAATACAAAACATTGTAACCCTTCATAAAACAGTGTATTTTTAACGCTGTTGTCATAGAAATGTATACACGTGAACTTTCCCCTTTCCGAAGGTGTACCAAATAACCTCCCTCTATAATACTCCTCGATCCAGAATTGGAGAATGCTCCTCGGCATTAGGGCAAGTGCGTGTCAAGCAACCATGAGCGTTTCGTGTAGAAATGAGATAATCTTCTTATATTGGGGTACCGTTCCATAACCGGTGCCACTTATTACCGGGGATGTAGCTATATATAATTTTTATTGGGAATCACAGACAGCTCTGTGTTACTGGGTCATTTTTAATATGACATAAAAGATACACGCGTTTTTTAGTATAACCATAATAGAAAGGATATTAAGGGGACAATTCAAGAGGAAATAACAACTTTTTTTACACTCACTTTACGTTTTTTTTGGCTGTCAAATAATGATAATACTTTTTGAAATGTTGCCGTTGCCATTGCCGTTGCCGTACACATTATGATAAAATAGCTTAATCTTAATATATCTCTAAATTTCTTCGATACTTTTCAAAAAATAAACGAATTGCTTCCACGAATGAGTAGATCTTAGGTAGGTAGGTACATTCGTGTGTTTAAATTCGTTTATTAATAATTTAGGCGTTCTATAATTGATAAAGTCTCGTATTTATTATTTGTAAGCAAAAAAACCACCCCCAAAGTGTTCAGTTCATTTTAGACTTTTTTTTTTTAAATATACAGTTTTGGTCAAAGCGTCATGAGCGAAATCAAAACGAATTAAAATTATAGTTACTTTTGTTTTGCATTAGTTGACAATAAAATATTCACTGCATTACAAATAACTTTTGTTACTTGGATTGCTGTTTTTTTTAACGTGATTTATAGAAATAGATTTAGAAAAATATGTGGGAAGTATTTCTTTCGCCGAGTTAGAAACATTGCTACGAAGAAATAATGATAGGATGATGCAGGGGTCACTAAAGCTGTTCGGACAGATGGTATACGAAGCGGATGACTAATGATAGGATAGTTTGAAAGATGTAAGGCGAGTTCGGATGCTGCAAGTTCATGTACCCAGCATGACTAAAATATAACAAATTTTGAAGGTGGTCATTGTCACGATCCATAAAACCCGACGATCTTCTTGTGAGAATGTGTTTGGAAGTGAAAAAATCTTTTTTTTTTACCAGGCTTAGAATTGTAACCACTGAGGCTAATAAATAAACAAATTAATAATAATTAAATACTAATTTTATTAAAGCACCTAAACTAACATATTTTTATATATAGAGAGAAACGCCGTGATAGTAGGTACGTAAATAATAATATTGTGGCATTGTAACCTATACAGTATATAAGTATATAGTATATAGGAATGGATGATAAAACGCCACAATCTTCTTATTTATAATAATATGATGTAGCTGTAACCTTTACGCAATGTATGGTCGAGTCCAATAGAATAATTATTATCCTAGTGAACTAAATAGTTTGGAATTATATATTTTCCGAATGACTTAAAGACAGTGTAAGAGTGAACTTAATGATTCTCATATTCTAAATAGCTATGTATTTAAGAATTCTTTTCAAAATAATTTAGGAATTCGGTACCTAATAAAACATATTATTTTTATTTATTTGTAAGCTGAAAAAATGATCCCGAATATATAAATGTCTGGTGACTTTGTATGATAAACTGCTTATGCTAAAAATATTTTTTACTTAATGGTTATATTTTTGTTGGTTACCTACTCATTTTGTTAAATGTGTCTTGAAACCATGATTGCAATACGTACAGTAGGTACTGTCACATTTTTGGAAAAACATTATTTTCACAAGTCATATAGTCTAAGTTATGTTTCTTTCGTTTCGAGATATTTAAAGGTTTGCCTTTGAATTGATTAAAAAATATTTTTATAGTACACAATACAATGTTTAAAATTTTATTTAGTCTACTAGATTTATAATTAACTTATAAGGAATAATTTACATATTCATAAAGAATAAAAATAAAGTCGTTAGGAATAAAAATAAAAATAGTTGTAATAACTTACTTACTCTATTGTCAAAATAAATACTAGTGGAATATCGTTGAACGTCGTAACAATACACTAAATATAATGCTTCACATCTTTCAGAATAGATACAATACATGTGACGTGAAATAATTGATAAACTTATTTTTTCAATTTCTTGACTTAGACCACTTTCGTAATAATGGGCACACATATTATAGAAAGCACATACCTTAAATAAATATGTATATATAAATTCATAATAATTCTATTCACGAAGCTCAAAACATTTTGTACCACTAATAAATCAGGAAATGAATAAGGAAGATGTTTTCAAATTTAGGCAACCAAAACAAACATTAATCCGGGTTTAGATTCAGCGCCCTAAAGGTCGTTGACACATGCCTAAGGGTGACGGCGCGGGTTAGCCCTTTTCCTGTAAAGCCCAGAAACTTTCGCATACAAAATGGAAAATGTCACAAAACAGTAGAGATAATAGCTACACCCCTTTGCCCGCACAAAAGGCAATTCATTTTATTCGGAATCGATTAGCATTTTCGTTCCGATGAATTGATAAGATGACTTAACAATCAAACTAAAAATTAAATAATCATAAATTTAACAAAATAACTAACATTTTATTAACCACTTCTATTAAATAAACTCCATTGTATCTTTTGTCAGGGCGGAAGTACACTAACTCCATCAATCCTGACGAAGATTAAGATGTTTTATACGAAGTGTGTTATTTTTATAAATTAATAATTATGTCTAACACTATAAGTTTAACGCTATGAACCTTTTAAAATTACTCAATTTTAGTAAAGTTGTACTGATTTTTTTAAAAATAGACATACATACACGACATATGCGTCACATCGATATTCTTACTATATTTCAAAACTTAGCTAAGCGTTGATCCTATGAAAAATGAGACTAATTTTAATAAGATGCAATAACCAGATCATTTTATCACTAGGCAAGTATTTATCTAGTGATAAAGTTATCAGGTTGTTTCATTTATCTTACTACATTAAGAAAAAAAGCAAACAATTTTTTATATTCTATAAAACATTTACTACTAAAATAAAACTTTTAAACGAATTGTTTTTCGTTGTTCTTCGTCACAGATAATACATATACCTATCACGTCTGTCTCTGTCATTATTTGTTCAATATATTTCTGTCTCAATCTTCAATTATTCCGTCTATTTGATATATTAGAGCGTTATGCCTCATCACGTATTCGATCCATTTTTCTTTAATCTTTTCTAGTACTTACTCCTTTCTAGCACTTTTCTTCCAACTTACTTAAATGTTATGTATCTACTACTTTTTAACCTATCTTTATATATTATAGAGTTTTGTGTTGTAGATGGGCTAAAATGATTTAAGCCACAATTGCTCATTTAGTTTAGAAAAACTTATTTATTTAAACATTTCAAAAAAATTTAATTACATTGGAGGCATGGATTTAAATGTCACCACAATACATATAATATATATGTATAGTTCATAAGAATAATTATAATAATAGTTTTCATAAAAAGACATTGCATTTTGCGGTTTTCATTTGTGGTTTAAAACTTTTGACCTAAATAATCGAAAATCGATTTATATAAATAGATGTAAATGGAAAAATATGAGCATCAAAGATCGAATATCAATATTTTAGTACAGTAATTTTCTTCCAGGTAATCTTCTAATATAAAAAAAATCTGTTTAAACAACAATGTATAAATACAGTTTAAATATTTATAACAAATAAATAACGTACTTATTACAAACCGGTATAATAATAATAATGCATTTATTTCAGTGTTATCGGGTTTTCCTAAAAATAATAAATTAAAGTTACGAAATATTCTTCATATTATGAAAAGAAAATCAGAGAAAATATAAATAATATATACGTATATGAATAAGACAGAAACAACTTTTCAATGTCATATAATAATAAATATACTTAACCTATTGCACGTCGTGTAATTTACTTAAATTAATATTATTAAATATACCGCATATTTTAATGTGCAGTAAAATATCAACTGGTTTTCATAATCTTTTGACACTACTGTATACGTACATACAGCAACATTATACAGAAAGATATACAGTAAATTAAAATATTTCTTTAGACATACATATAATAAAAAATGTTCGCTTGTTTGTCTTTAAAATTGATGTCCACATCAATCAAGTCCAGTCCAATCAGATTGTAATAATATAATATGTTTATAGAAATATATATTTTTTACTGTTTGCTTATTTTTTTAAATATATTTACTCAAATTCACATAATTTTTTAATAAATACCTTTATAACTATAATTTATGAAATGTTTTAATTTATAAAATAGCACTCTCTCTACATATGCGTTTGTATCAGCATGAGGGTAGCATACATAGCGGGCTGATATAATTGTATATAATGTAATGATTTACCAAACTCAAAACTAATGGTTGTAGCCGCGAAGCGGCCGCTACATAACTACCGGCAGGTCCTAGCAACACAAATAGGCGATAGCCAACTGCTTTCTGCTAGTTTATAATATAATACTGTGTTGCCTGTGGTTTTCGGGGAGGTTATAATTACATGACGGGTTGGTTCCCTTCAGTTGTGTCAGTAAACACGCAATAAAAATCAACTGGGTGGTAGAAAACGCCTTGCGAGAGAGTAATGGATTCACGTAATTATATATACACTATAATTATTAACAATTCTGTCCTTCGATAACAAATATGATGCATTGAAGGAAAACAATCAAATTAAATGCACGAATAGTCTAATACATCTAATTGAATATTAGCACGTGCTCATGTTAAAGCAGTGGATACTGATCAAATTGCGTCGTTTAACTCGATTTCCGAAGCACATGAGTTACCTGCGACCTTTCCACTCTACTCCACCTTGAACCGCCAATCTTCCTGTGCTATTCTCGCGCCTTATGACGTAACCAAATTATTTAAGCACACGCGATTGCACGATAGAAGATACAAGTTTCTCAATAATTGTTGTATCAGTATTGGGGTTATCTACGACACGCGTCATCCGCGCCACATTTCCACTATGTCTATCAAACCACGCTCCTGTGTTCTAATAATTCATGGTTCAGCGATGACAAAAACGAGAATGGCGAAAGATCTAAGACGCCGAATTTATGGCATCTGGTGATGTTTTTGTCTTAAATATTAATCATAGTTCTTTTCAAGTATTACATAGACACATTTTCTTTATCGAATTTTTTGGGCTATTTTGACGTGGGTACGTGGGACGTGACCGACGTATCGGGTGCAATTACAAGAGCTGATAAGAAACACACATTCAGCAGATTCTAAACTCGTTTCTTTTTGTATCTCTATTTGAAACACGTGTATACATATACGTGTCAAGACGCACATATAATAGATGGAAAAATAATATTTTTCAAAAAAACGTCCAGGAGGACGTCCAAAATCTTGATGGATACATTAAATTATCGGAGCAGTGTATCTTCAAGAACTTTGTATCCCAGACAATTTGAATGGTAGACGTCAAACTCTCAGGTCAGCCTCTACTTCAGCTGCAGGAAGGGTTGTAGAACTGACCAAGTCTAAATTTAGTGAACGGGCATTTGAAAATAACGATTTTTAATTTTAAAAAACAAAGATAATTTTAGAACAGTTTATGTGTAAACCGCCCTTGAGGTGAAAGTTTTTACGAAAATGGCGCTATACAAATTATCCATTATTATTATTATTATAATCGACGAGAGTAGTAGCACAGTTGTGGGGAATCCTTCATCTAATGAGTGGACCGGATGATGAAGAAATTCTGAACGGCTATAAAAACCTGAGAATTTACAATATTGTACATTGACAGATGAGTTTTGTCAATTTGAATATCGGGTCTATTGTAGCTATCATGTTATGTCATCATTGATAAAAATAAACACCAGAGTATCGCGACGTATGTGAGCATTTCGAGTGCGACTTATGCTATCGAAATTATAATATTGAGTCTGCGCTATGTTGACAAGACAGCGTCCACTAAGCCACCGAGACAGTCAGCAGGGCAGTCAGTGGTACATCAAGATGTAAAAAAAAAAATGGTATTATGAATGCGTTTTTGATTAACTAAACTAAAGATAATGAAGCAATTCATCAATTACTATAGTTCGCCTCTGAAATAATTTATTGGGCTTGTCGCACGATAAACAACGCAAGATTTCTTAATACTGCGCTGGCTGCTATTTTTGAACATTTTACCGTTGTATCATTTTAACAACTAACCGATATGTGGGTTTCCCTTTCTTCTTCGTAATTTATCAACAGCTTAGAAAGAGAAGGATGAATTTAATATGTCGCTTTAAATAATGTTCAACGTCCCTTTTTGTCAGCAGACATGTCATAGTTTTGTTGAGCAATCCAGCGGCTCTGAAACATTGCAAGATTAATTCACGTAAAAATATTTAAATGTCGGGTTCAGATTTGCGATGTTTAAAAACAATATAATAGTATGTATAATCAATTCATTTTCTTATACAATTTTATTATGTATTTAAAACGAATATAACAATAAAAATCATTATTGAATTACTGAATGTATTTGAAAATAAAATGTTTGTTGAGAGCATTTTAGCAATCTAAATGCTTTATCTGCTATACTAATCTGCAAGTTAACTGCGATTTAGTACAAAATAACGATTTTTACGCTCGTAGATACACACGTAAATAAATGTATACATTGTTCATATACAATAATTTATTGAGCTTTTTCATTTTCTTATGGAGAAAACTACAATCATAATTGTGATAGAAAAAATAGTAACATTTTTAAGTATTTAAAATAGCTTTATTTAATACATTTGTTAACCAAAGAAAAGTCATAATATATATCTCACAGAGACGAAGCTATTTCTTATTATATTTAATGGAAAATATATGGAAGCCAACCGAAGACAGGTCGTAAGCCGTGTAATTAATATTTGCCATGTTACTCCGTTTACTTCAATAATTTATTTTACCTATTGAAACTGGGCGTTATCTGCGGTTATGTTTTTTTCTTGTGAACTTTTTATTCTAAATGTGACATATCTAATTATTTCAAATAATGAAATAAACTATTAGGTAATAAAAATGCTTTTGATGAGCTTGATATACGGTATGGCGTAATAAGTCGCATTTACTTATATAGCTGGCCAATTGTAGGTATAATGTATAATGCGTATTACATTATGTCGAACATTTTCTAGAAGCGTGATTTATATTTTCTCATACCCTAATATCGTGCAAAGCCACCTCCGCATCGGCAGGTAGGCACTATACACTTTAATGATTGGGGAGATTCGGAAAATAGCAATTTTACTAGTGCGGGTCGCGTCGTGATTCCGTCGCCTCTCCCCGCGAGCCGCGGTTTGGCGAGAGCCGAGCACCGGCGGAAACGCCCGATCTCGCACGAGCAGCGCTACAAGGCGAAACTTTTTCATTTAAATTTATCGCCGCGAACGTTTATCATAATCACAAGGCGGGAATGACAGCCGGCCCGGCGTTTCAACATGGAGGGCCGCGGTGGTACATTTCACATTTTACTTTTAATATACGCGATTATAATGGCGCCTGCGACACACACAAGGAGCCGCGGGGCGGCTTGAGCGGGAAAACAGGTAAAATTCCAAATGACTCATTATTTATGGGCCGCGACGCACGTATGCAACTAATGTAGGACATTCTCATTTTTGACAAAAATGTGATTATATAATTATTTCCTGCAATCATTGGGTCACATCTTAGAACAAATGTAACGAGGAATAATGATATCCAACAATAATAAAATAGCAGTATAAAATCGAGAAACGCTCGGTACCTGTGGTTATTTTTGAGCCAGGGCGCCGCCCTGACACTTTTTTGACACGGAATTTACTTTTCTAATAATTTTACAAAATATTCCGCGTAAAATTTTGTACATCAAATATAGGACCGGAGGTTTCTCAAAATGTATTTATAATTTATAGTTTTTTATTATTAAGAATTAACTCATTGACACATGGACTGAGAGACATATGAAATATGTGAACTCAGCTTAAATGAACAGTTATCCCTAACGTAGGGTGACTGCTGGGAATAAATGGAACGTCGCTTTTAATGGAATTATATTTAACGGCAATTTGTCAATCGAGGCAAGACTAGCGGTACACAATGAAGTCCTGGTACCGACACTGGTGTAAGGAAGCTGGCAGAATAGGAACGAAAGTAGACTGAATGCAGTGGAAATTAGATCACTTAGGCGTATATGTGGCCGATCTATTTATGACACAGTAAAGAATGTTAAGCTGATTTTAATATAGTGAGTATGATTAAGAAAGGAGGACTTAGATGGATTGGTTATATGTAACGGATGAATAAGGAGAGAATGGTAAGAAAGATATATGACACAAGTGTTGATGGCACCAGAAATAGAGGACATCCGGTGCAGATTTAGCACAACCAGGTAAACTAGATACTGGAGGATGGTTCTGTCAGAAGCCTCAATAGTCGATGAGCTTGTATGAGAATATGAATATTGTCTGCCTACCACCGCGGAGAAACAGCGAGATGGTAAGTTAACAAACTATCTATTGAGTAGGTATATGTGTATGCCAGAAACGAAAACAAAATACAAATTTATTTATTCAACCCTTATTTAAAATCTGAATAATTTATAACTGTCAAAAATAAAATATCTTTTAGTTTAATACAAATATGTTATTCAATTAATATCATTTACTTTGAAACAAAGTTTTGCCAATAACATATATATTTCATAAAAAATATCATTTTCCACCACGATCGAGAATTGAATATTAATATTGACCAATGTGACGCATATATTATATGTGACGTATGTGGTGTATGGGACGTATGATTATATAAGTGCCGCAGCAAAGATTTGAGCGAGAAAGCAGGGTAAATATACAATGGCTCATTACGTATTATCCGCAATGTAAGTAGGCAATAAAACCTTTGTGGGAATACTTGTTTAGAGGCTGACTTTTGTCAAATAAAGTTTCGATTGTAATAAGCCTAACGTACATTAGATGAATAATTAATTACCTATACAGACTGAACTAAAGATGTGACGTATTATCAATTGTGCAATGAATTATATTGCATCATATTATTAATAAATTATTAATTTATGATAATAATGTATGAATGTGTTATTATAAATTTAATTACATGTAATCTTATTGTTACTTTTTAATATTCCAGTACCTACATCATTGTGTATTAGTGTTGCTTAAAACATTAATGTCTTGTTGTGTGTAATTATACAATAATGACTATCACCATCTCTACACAACCATTTGCATTTATACAGGGGGTCCCATAATTTTCGGGGGGAGGCATTTAGCGATAAATTAAAAAAATTAATCTATCGTACCTAATATTATAAGTATAAAGAGTTTTGGCAAAAAAAAATGCCTAAGTATAATATTTTAAAAAACAAATAATCAATTTATATGCTAAATATAAGTTAAATATATTAATTAGAAAGATATACATATAAAATAATGGAACGATTAAATGTATTAATATCAAAAAAGTAACATATAGGTTCGAAAATTGTCGCTAAAAATATTGCCGCTGTAGCATAGTTGGATAATGCACCTTCCCCGGTTAGTAAAGAGATCCAGGTTCGAATCCCGGTGGCGCAACAACAATATTTTTCGATAAAATTGATTTTATATGTATATCTTTCTAATTAATATATTTAATTCATATTTAAAATATCACAGACCTATGTTCTGAATAATTACAACTTCACAATAAGAATGTGTTCTCCTAATAATTTATATGCTATTTTCATGAATATATAAACTATAGATACAAGTTTTTTCGCTGATTATCATATTATCCTTCATGCTTCGGCAACGGAAATTCAGGCCACATCTTTCATAGTGATTTTTTTTTTACCTTATCTTTAAATATGAGAAGTGAGAACTTAAGGACTTTCCGTGAACTTCAACTAGAACTTGACTTCTAACTAGGCAAAGAATAAGATGTAACAGTGAAGAAATATACAGATATGCAGGTTTCAGAATAGAGAGTAAAACAGAGAAACTGGAGAACTTTTGTATAGTCGGCCTTGGAGCTGGATAGCCCATGGCGTCAAATGATTATGATGAAAAATACAATTGGTAATGTAAATTTTACTGGCTTATCCTGCTATGTGACAGTTCTTGTCGTAGCTGGTGGATATTCAGTGGCCATCATTAGGTATGTGCTACTGAAATATGGCAGCATATTTCTAAATAAATACAACTATTTATCCTAAAGTATATTATAATTCAGCATTGTATGAAATTTGTGTTGAATAAATATTCATTATTTTAGAGTGAAACTTAAGAATATCAATATATATTTTAAAATTAATTAATAAATCATTCAGTTTCATTGGTAAATTCACGGAATTACTTGGGATTTATTATTTATTGTGTATAAAATAAAACGTTTTTTTTTTAACAAGAAATGACGCTGAAGAGTTTGCAAGGCTTCAAAACAGGTAAATTTAAATAAAATATATATTAAAACGTTCATCAAATATGCAATTATTATTATCAGGATATATAAAACATAACTTATTATTATGATAAATAATTACTATTTAAAGACGAAATGTTACGAAAAAACACTAAGAAGATCGTCGGACCATTATTAATAAAATTAATATGAGTGTGTTTTCATTCACACTTCACGTTAAATTTTTAAGATAATATATTTTAAAAAGCATCTAGCGTATCTTTCATGAAATATGATCCAAGAAAATTGTAGGTTTATCAAAGGAGATTAATCAAGAGATAAAAACGATGTATTTAGTTTAATTACCGATTTTATTTTTAGGTAATTGTCTACACCCAAATCCCGAAAACATGTGAAAAATGAAACGAGCAAAAAGAGCATACGGTAAAATCGTATATGATTACGTCTCACATAAAATGAGTAATCAGTAATCAATCTGTTCAGTCTTACTAAGTGGCGTTGTTTTGAATCGCTCGCTTTCGAGTCACACGCGTCGCGGGGCCATATAAGAAAGCTTCGCTTCAAAATTGTGAGCATTCTTTAACGCATGTGTTATTGCTACGTACACCGGCGCACTGATGTATATACACGAGTGCACCAATTTAACGCACACCAATTTGACATTGAAGAACTGCCTATGGGAGTCACGTTATTGAATTAGACGGCTATGCTGGACATTAGAATGCAGATATGGGACGAACAATTACTGGATCGTAAATTACAGACGCAATTATCAACACGGGAACAATTTTTATTATTACAGTTCGTTTATTAGCATAATTGCGAGGTGCTTTTGTATAAATTTTTAATCAGACTGCTCGATGTGCTGCCGCTGTTTTATGCCTTGTACGGTGTAAGTGCCAAGAGATGGAACAATTAGAAGCTGGGTGTTGATTTAATTGCGGGAGTCGTATTTAGGAAGCGATGTAAATAATTAAAAAGTGCATGAACCGTATAATGCGCGCGATGGTCAACCATACTGCAGGTAGCGGCAAATTAAATAAGAACATGCCTACGTATTATAATAAATAAAATACCGTGGAGTCGTCCACGATACGCCATGACGTGTTTGCGAACGTCGGTCGCATCGGTGGAACACTTAATGTGCATGCCGCAGCATGCCAGCGGCGATTCTTCGAGCTATTAACATATTTTAAGGACAAGCCGCTCAAGCTTAGTAGGCACAGAAGAAATTAAAGTTATAGAACTATGATAATAACTAAATGACAACTGACTTAAAATTTTTGTGATAGACAATGCATCAACCGTAGATAAATACATTATTCTTCTTCTTCATGGCTTTTCACCGTTACCAGTGTTCTCGCCAGTGACAATTTTATCTACGATAACATATTACTAGGAAAAACAATGTCTACAATGAGTGCAGACGTGCGAGAGTAAATACTTATTGGGGAGAGAAAAGAGAAAAAAAAGAGAAAAATAAATAAATAATTATAATAGTTTAAAAATTTTGTACACATTACTCTTAATTGGTAACAGTAAATATTGTCTTTAAATTATAATATTGTTAGATTTAATAAACGAACCCCAACATCTAAAAACCTGAAGAGAGACTATTGAACTGAGGGGAGAAATGTTAATGTGAGAGGGATATGTGGATTAATTAGATTAGGATAAATCAGTTCCGTATTTAAGAGTGGATAAGTAATGAATAGGTGGTCAACATCGTATTCCTCAAGACCACATTCGCAAAGAGAGGACTCTTTTATTCTAATTTTCTTTTAGAATACGGGGGTGCAAGTGTGACCAACCCTCATTCGGCGAATGATTGAGTGAGATGAGAGTCCCAAAACCAGGATTTAGTGGACAGCTTTTCCTGAATATCATAACAGAATTTGCCCTTTGTTCTACTGCTCGTCTGCCAGAATTGAACACATAGATAAAAAATCCATATGAAGGAACTATAATTTTTTTCAAATACATACTATTCAGTTCTGAAAGCACATTTTTCAAATACAAAACAAAGTCTTTTCTTTTGAAAATGGATAATATTTCATTATCCATTTTGGACCATATCACGTAATAATATTATTTATAGAATATAATGCTGGGTTAAATACAGTATTATTACATAATAACAGAAAACTTGATATATTAAATACCTAGCTTATATAAGAAAAAAGCACGAGTATCATACAAGAACAAGAAATAGATTGAGACTGCCAATCAGAAAGAATGCCAAAGTTCAGAAATGAGGAGAAATTATATAAATTCAAGATTGATTTTAAAGAAAAACATATTTTATTGTGAAGTAGCAACTTAAGCACGCAGTTCTGATATTAAAACAAATTAAATTAATCATTTGGAAAAATATTCAAAAATCTATCTATCGAAAAAATACCATCGAGATACGAACCCGGAACTTGTTCAGGGATACCCGGATATACCCGGGATACCCGGAACTTGTTCAGGGTTCGTATCTTGGTGGTACCAAATATTTTTTCGATACATTGTTTTTTATGTATATCGTTGAAATTGATAAATTTATAGTGGAACCTCCATATCCGTAATTATTCTGTTCCTAATATCAGGTAAATCTAATTCTGGTGAGGGTTTTTCGTTTTAGGTATAATTCAGTAGCACTCAATCTAACAAAGAACTTGTCAAATTTTGTTTGTTCCTGTCTGTTTTTGAAAATCTTCCTAAAGTAGTCAATCTCATTATCATTTACATTTATACATAGTATTTATATTTTGATGACTATGGCAAAATTTGTTTGCAGTGGAAGTGACAAATATAAAAAATATTAACAAATATATTGTAGAAATACTTGTTTGTTATGAAAATGTTACGAATATCGAACCAGATGAATATAGGGGCTGACAAATATAAATGTTCCATAGTACTTGACAAGATTCTAGCGGGCTGAGGAGTAACAGCCGGATAAGCCGAACGTTTTCTCATAGTCATCGATAAATCATCGTTTCCTTCGCAGGTACGTAGCTAAAAATGCGTCAGTGGTGCGTTCTGGCAGTCTTCATATACCAAAGTATAGATTTACATCTCCTACGAAGTGTAACTCATTTTTTACGGTAGTTTCAAAAATAATTGCCACGCACCGCTACTCCGGCAAGAACCGAGAACCAGCGACCATGAAAATCGATGATGATGCCGAGCAACAAAATTACAATGTATTTCCTTTAAATCCAATCGTAAGTATTTAAATACGTTGAAGAATTATTTTTTAAATTTTAATGGATTGTTCACACGGCGGAAATTATTACTAGGTAAACTACATACGAAGTGGTACTTTGAAATGCCATACCAATTTATATAAATTCATCTTTGAAACGTGGCTAATTAAATGGAGTTTATTAAATATTTTGCACAGATTTTTTAATATTACTATCGTAATTTTGCCGCCTCAAGAAAATCCATTCATTCCTCTCTGTTCAGGGCTCCGGTTAGACAGTCGTCGACCTCGAAATTGTATCATACTAAGAATTTTCAAAAGAGTCGATTAATTTTTGGTTATGTTTGATTTATTACACTTTGACATCATAGATTCGGTTCATCATTGTGACATATATAAAAATCGGATAAAACGAAGCAATAAACAATGGCGGCACAAAGGTTAAATAACAAAAGCGCCGGTTCTGATCTGTGCTCCCCTGTAATTGTTTTAAAATACCTCGTGATACACGATAACGGACAAACGTGCGTAAGGGTGAAACTACAAAATACCTTCCCCTGCATCACAACATGTTCCCAGAATTGTGTTACCTACGGTGTCTACTGAGAAATAATTATAGCGCCTGCTTACCTAACTATGAATCTAGAAAAAAAATTTACGTCATTTTTTTATAGACATTATTTCTACTAATCATCTGGTTGAGTATACATATAAATATTGAACTAATTATTTATTTATCAAAGATAGTATAACTTTTAAAATCAAGACAGTTTTTATGACACATTTTTGATAACTTCGGTATAATATACATAGGTAATCATCAAGTATTACAATATAATAAGATATTTTTGGTTTATATAAAAAAATATTAGATGCTCGTTAAAATAAAAATGGAAACACAAATAGATATATACTTAAGTATTTTTATAATCGAAATATACAAATTTCTATATAATAATATACACAAATATGATATGTTTTAGCTATCTCGTGTAGAAATGTTAGCCAGAAATCCAAAATTTTATAAGAAAGGCAAAAAACGTTTAACTTGCTCATTTTAATTTTAACGGCGGTAATGATCTGTAATTCTGGTGCGTCTGCACCGAAGGTAGCCTACGTCCGCATCCATTTGGTTTAGTGTAAAAATGTAATATACACTAAAATTTTTTAGAAGATTTTGAGACCATTTCTAGTAAGTATAGGTATATTTGATATCTACCCTTGAATTATTAAGAATTAAACCAGAATTTTTATTTCGAACTCGATTGTGTTATTACAAGATACTAAAGGTAGTTCAGCCTTCCAAGCTAGTATTACATTACCAAAGTTATGCTGCTAATATTAATGGTGGTTGCATTCATCATTCACTCTTTCAGAAGCGTGTTTTTGTGTCAGTATACCTGTGTGAGTGTGTTTTACTATTTTTGGGAAGTTTTTGAAGTTATTAACTAAAGGAGCTAAAATATGCTATAATATTACGTTTCAAGTGTATTGGAATGCATAAAATCAAGTCCGCTTCAAAGACACAATTACGGCGTTTTGCAACACGTCCGCTAAAGCGAAGACGTGTATTCAGACCACCGCACGGTGCGAGACTTGCGTTTAGTTCGTATACGTCTGGGACAGATTTTGCTATAAAACACATGCGCAGCTTTATTTTTCACAATTAGTTAACATGTTAACATGAAAACTGAATTATTTTCGCGTAGATCTACATACTTAATATATCAAATAAATATTTAATTTACATTTATTTTGAAAAAAATATAGTTATGCTCAGCTTTTTTGATTGTATAGAGTGCATGTCCCAATTTGCATTACTGCAATTCTGCAATTTTGGTTACCTATCCACATGTTACAAAATATCACACACATATAATACAGCGCATTGTTTTGATCATAAACGTTACCATTATAAAACAGACTAGGTACCCAACTTCTTATCGTGGTGATAAAGTCTATTTTTATTTTTTATTTATTATCTTTGTTTTATTAACCACTTAATTGAGTTTAAATACATCTACCTGTTTCGAAAAATACCATTTTATTCTTCAGGATGTCATAACTAACTTAAACATATATTATTGTTTCTTTAACAAAATCTATATTAAAAAAAAATCTATTTAAAAAAAAACCACAAAGTTAATATTGCTAATTTTAAAAGTATATCTATTTTTATTTATTTATCAGCGTTCTGCAATTGTTAATGATGATGTTGGTACCTACAGTGTCTCGTAATGTTACTGGAAGTATATTTTTATTTATACTAAAGATAGCAGGTAAGTAACTTCAGGGCTAAAAGTTAAGTCAAAACTATGCTAGCAGATACGATCGGCGATAGCCGGTGTTTAGAATTATCTGCTAACCTCTGTGGGGCAGCTTGACCTAACTTTTTGACAGTTTCGTAATTAAGTGGTTGATTAATTTAATTCAACTGCATATGATATTTATGAGAATTTCTTACCTCAAAACCATGAAATAACTTTATATTTGATATTGCCAGTTGAGAAAAGTAATTGCGCTGAATTTTTTTATTATTCCAATATATCTAAAGGTTTTTTTATTCCGTTGAAGAAAATATTTTATACAATATCAGTAATATAATATAATTTATTTATTTACTGTTTTCGAGGTAAAATTGTATTGAATAATTAGAAGAATTCAAAATGTATGGAAATCTTCAGAATTCCAATGAATAATGTTATCCCTTTTCATCACATGCAAATAAAATTATATAGCTGTCCTCCATTATAATTATAAATACAAGTTGTTTAGTTAAATTGTTAGATTGATAATGCCCTTATAAGGTAAAACGCGTTTCAAGTAAATTAAATGAGTAAAATAAAAATAAAGTGTTTTATTTTTACATATGTGAATATAATAAATACAAGCATAATTTTTCTGATATTGTCAAAATGTGCATAATTATTATGCCATGAATATATATATATATATACCTAGGTAAATAATGAATTCTTACATAATCGTAATACATAATAAAGTATCGTAAAGTAAAGTATAAATAAATACAAATAAAATGTATCATGTTGGTGTTGTTGTATACAAAATCGATTTTTTTAATACCTAGGTACTGATTATAAGGAACGTGAGTGGCATCGGATATATTATTAATTTAGAATGAAATTCATTTAGACATAATTTAAATGAATTTGAATACAAATATTGTTTTCATCGTTTAAAGGAACGTTTGGCGAATTTGTATATGATTTAGTGTGTAGTATTGCGGGCAGGATCACATTAGATCACTTTCCTCGCGAGCGTCGACAACGCGCGCCGAGAATGTGATATTAATCAAACTTATAAGGCATGCGCACTAGTGACTAGTGAGTGGTTTATTCCAGTCGAATCAGAGATGCTATAAATCCAGGCAAACCCGTTCCCCGACTTATCAAAACAATCCACCGAGCCGGCACTCGAAATGGCGATCCTCCCGTAAAAATGCGCCGGCCGATCGAGGCTGGTCTACGGTTAATGGGTGACCGACTGGTCTCGTCTGTGGTTTTACTTGAACGGTTACAAATCAAAAGGTTTCATCTCAGGTTGCTGTTCTTTTTTACCATTTGCCAGACAAAAATAGGCATGAATTACCTATATATAATTCATGCTTATTTTTAAAATGTCATGGTCACACTGTACCTACGATTTTTTTTGCAATTTTGGTCTACGTTACTGTTTTACATAACGTCTCCTAGACAATATGTGAAATATCTTCAAGAATTATGTAGGAAATATTTATTTTAATTCAAATTGAATTAATCAACTGGAAATATATACAAAAAAAAAACAGTTTATCAAAAAAATATTTTAGTTGCTACCGCGATTCGAACCTGGAGTTTTTCATGAACATCCCCATTACTACAATAGGGCTACTGTTTAGACCTGGGTTAATCACAATGCTAATGAAGTTGTATTAAGACGCATAAATAAGTCAATAGAACTAATAACACGTAACTGTAAAATGAAAGAAAGCTGCATACGCTGGTCACATTCATCACAATGATTAACAAAATATTTCACAACCCTTGTGCAGGAAAAGATAGAAGGCAGCAGAGGTTAGTAAATGGTTTAATGTCCAAAATGTTAATGATTTTATACAGGGTAAAAAAAAATTATTAATATTATGTGCGTGCTATATTTTTTTGTGTGCGCTATGATGCAAATCATGTGCCGGCACTCACACACTTTGAGAGGGAACATTGCCCTGTACAAGAAGAGATTTGGAATAATTTTTCTTTTATTTGTAACTTGTTACTGTTATTACATTTTTAATTTATAAGAATTTGGATAAATGAAGTAACTACCTTGATAATAAATAGGTTTGAAAAGTACATATAGTAAATTTGGACTCGAGAATGGATTCGGGCAGAAAACTATGTACACTTAGATTTGAATGAAAAAATGTACATAATTGGATTCTGGCGGGTCAGCGTTGATCTGGGTGTGTATTTGGGCGAGTGGATGAATCTAGATGGGAAAGCGTATCGAGCAGTAGAGCGATTTTGAAAGGGACTCCAATTATTTTGACCGGAAAGTGGTCTCTAATTACGCGGTCAAGCCACACCAGCGACCCCGAGGGCCTAGCACTCAGTCTGTAAAGCTGGTTGTTTTTTTTGCTAGTTTTGTTATGTAGCTAACGAAATTGATTTAGTGTCTACTTATTATTTGAGGCATAATTTTAAAAAAAAACTTGTATTCATTTAATTATTAATTCTTTGATAATTAACGCAAATTAGATAAATCAAAATATTGTATTGTTGATATTTGCAGCGTTAACTTTGTGGTTAGACATAATATGAAATTGTATTAATATTTAGCTGTGTTTAAACCACTGTATTATTTTTACATCGACCGGTTTCAATACTGTCGTATCTGCATCAGGACTGGCGTACATCTCGCTATTTTATATTTTCCATATTTCAATGTGTCCCTGTCAATCACCTCCCCATTCTTTCCATGACTCCGCCTACACCCCGTAATGTATGTCGTTTAAAAGTTAAATAGTTGAGTTGTACGCCAGTATAAATAAACACAATGGTTTAAATAAAATTAAATATAAATACAATTTTATTAGGAGAACACATTCTTATTGTGAAGTTGTAATTATTCAGAACATAGGTCTCTGATATTTTAAATACTAATTAAATGTATTTATATGTAAATCGATTTTATATGTATGTTTCTAATTAAAACATTTAATTAGTATTTTAAATACAATTTTAAAGAATATAATTCCTATCAAATAATATAGTTATCTAATTGTTTCTATTGCTGATAACACTACGATAACTTTGTAAGATTAATGTCAAATTTCATTAATTTAAAATACTTTATAGTGCAAATAAGCATACAAATGGATGATGGAAGCTTTTAATGGCAAAAAATGGATGTTGATCAAATTTACGTTCTGTTGAATTATCGTGGCGTAATTGGTAACGCATTCCACCGGCAATTAAAAGTTCCGGGTTGATCACTATATATTTTTTTCTACAAATATAAGTTCTTTATTTAATTTATGTTAAAAAAATATTGTTGCGTATTATTATTAGTCCGTAAGTAACTATATTTTTTCTATACCTGATGTCCGTTAGTATCCGGAGTACAGGAACAGAGAACGGCTTACAACAACAGACCCATATTGAGATTCATTTTTTGTGAACATGCTTTATGAGTATCTTATTCGGCCGCTCGTAAATAACACGATGCGAGGATATAAATAAATGAATTGGCATTTGAAAATTGACAGCGTGACTAAGCTTGCATATATATATATATATATACAGAAGTAGGCATTTACAGTCTGTCCTGGGCGTACCTATAAAGTCCCCGTACTGTATGTGTGTGTGTGCAGACAACGCAGAAGTAAACAACAAGTTAATCTAGAAACTAGTCACGCAGATTATTATTTATATATGCTATTTTTAAAAATATAACAAAATACTCTTATTATTCGTACAGATATACACACCGAAGAACAGACAGATTTAAAGAGCAATACTTATAATAATACATTTTAAAATACAAGATGTAGTGATAAAAAAATAATAGTTACCTACTCAATCAAACATCTAAAATGTTCCCTTATAATTTGAAGTTGTACCTGTAAGAAACATATCACAAGTTTTAAAATAGTATCCAATAAATCCAAATACGATTAAAATTGAGTTGTATAAAAAACATAACAAAATTCTTAAAATTGGATTCAATTAAGAATCATAACCTGACTCTAAATCTTAAATTTGAATCCAATAAATCAAATTGACGTACCTACTCGTATGATGATTCTTAAAATTGTATCGAATATAAAAATAACATTATACAACTCTGAACTGATGAGACTCCGAAGCCGCGTAAAGGTTGAGCGCGGAGTGAGTTATAATTGTTTACCTATTGACACATAACGATCTTTACTGGTATCATAGCCATTTTACCTTGTAACAATTTTAAATTTATATAAAAGGTTTTTTTCTCCTCTTTCTATTGTCAAATGTCTCTGAAGAACCGGCAAAGACTACAAATGCATACGAATGAAGCGTTTACCCACCTACGCCCCGTTCCATGCACAGCACTGCACTGCGCTTGCATTGTATATGTCATCAGTTGCATGGCCCGGACACGTGGTCCGCAACTGTCACACGAACGATTTGACAGCGCCGGAGAGAGGACTGTCACTTATTGCGAGAGGCTGGCGTGATGTCAAATAATATTTTGCATGCAGTTGTGAAAGTTAACTCGATATTTGCGGCGAATTTTAGCATGAAAGGTTTTCACGTTGATTCAGGTGTAGGTGAGTTAATTGTTACCGCTCTTTACAAATACATGCATGGAAAATATATTAAGAATCATAAAAGTTTTATTTTATTTTTTTTTAAACTGGACTAAACGCTTGTGCTATTAATATACGACTAACTTGCTGGCATCCCGGAACGAAACTCGAACCTCCAACAACTTGATTATTAGGCGACTGTTTCATCGCTGGACCATTTAGTGCGTCTTTATTATAATTAAGATTTTATATTAAATATCTAATAATAAATTCCATAGGTTATCTGGACCTTTCAGAATTCTTTAATAAATTTGTTTATGCAATAACTATTTTAGTGCCTACACCACACGTCAATGTACAACTTTTAAAGTCTTAAAGTTTGAATAAAAAATAGGTTCATGTTTGTTAACGTTTATATTGCCAGTAAATATTGTGCTAAGACTTCAATATTTGAGTTGGGTTAGGTTATGTTAAAAATTTATCAGTTCATAGAACTATTATATTTTCATTAAAATTGTGAAATAATAAGTTATCAATAAAATCACAATTTGTTGTAACATCTTTGAAATGACTCATTATATATAGTTTGAATCATTAAAAATATAATTTTCCTTAAATGGCTTGTAATATAATATTTCTAAAAACTAATAGAATTATGAAAATATATGTGCAAAGCATTTAACAAATAATCAGAAGCTTTAAAAAATGTATGGAAATCCTCAGAATTCCAATGAATAATGTTGTCTCTTATCATCTCACGCAAATAAAATTGTATAGATAACTGTCCTCCACTATATGTATATATAAATACAAGTTGTCGAGATAAATTGTTAAATTGATAATGCCCTTACAAGGCGGAACGCGTCACAAGTAAATTAAACGAGTGGAATAAAAAAACAAGTGTTTTATTTTCACATATGTAACAAATTTCTACACGTATCTCGGCCGTAATATGCCATCCTGGTAATGAAATTAATAGTAGTATCTCGTTGTGGCATTCTGTTATTGCTTTGTCCGAACTAATATTTTGAATCACGATTTGGGCGCGAATCTTCGTCAGCGTTCGGGAATCTCCGCATTTTATCCGAAGCAGTGCCCTAATGAGAGGGCGGACCACCCAGTCATATCTCCCCCCTCGCCCCACCCTCCGCACACCCACCGAAGCACATACATCATAAGCGGACGCCCGAAATCCCTAACAAAAATATATAATAATGTATTCAAAAAACTGGATCCCGGAGCTCTCCCTCTAACATTACCTCTGATCTCTCGCTCTCGGGGTCTGGATTATGCAGAGTATCATAAAAAGTGGTAAGCAAAATCAAACTAATCCGCAAACGGATATAAACAACTTTCCGACAACTCGACTACTGTTACGGATTGATTTATTCTTTTTACTACGACCTATTTACTGTGTTGTTTTAACGATGTAATATTATTTCTCATTTTGATAAAGCGTTGTAAAAAAGTAGTATTTTTATGCTAAGTGATATTTCATTTTCTTTCGCCTCTATTGTATGTCATGTTTTGAAATATACATTGTTGCTCAGGTTGTTGTTCAAGTTACTTTAAATTTGATCGAACTTTCGATTAGTTTTCAGATAAATCAAATAGGCACCGCGTAAAAATTACATAAATGTTTTTTTGGGTGACGTCAAATTAGAAGTATACTTGAGTTCTTTTCAGTTGGTGCCTCTAATAAACTGGCGTTTGTTGAGTTTTGAAGCCGCTTGCAAGAGGCTTTAGGTCAGTTATTGTTTATTAGGTGATGCTCTGGAGATAAATTATTTTTTTGTTTTATCTTCGGCAACATTTTATTTTTATAGCAACTCGGCAGGAGTGCCTCATACTCAAACTGCACGAATTAGTTGAGCGTAACCCGACTCGACTTTCTCTTACGGGTTAAGGATAAATATTTTTGAAAATAAAATACGTACGTATATAACGTGTGAATATCTTATTTTATCGTATAATTATTTACTAAAGCAATTAAGAAAGAGTCTGTAAACTGTATATAAAGTAAACTCTTTTATGGTATTATTTTTAATGAACATCATAAATATTATTTCTGTGCTAAATAAGTGGACTAAATAAAGTGAAGAAGATATCCCGGTGAGCTGATTGCCGATTGGAAGTATAAAAGATTTAACTGAGCTTAAATTTAAAAATTATTCCGGAATAATCTGACAACTTTTATTGTATCGTACAGTATATAATTACATTTATTTAAAAAAAATCTATATACAGCGTAGGAATAACTTTATAGAGCCGGGTAAATTGTAAAGTAGGTTCTGTTAGTGACAGTAATCGAAAAACTTTTATGTTCATGTTAACAGAAAGAGACATATTGAGTGAGATTCATGATGATTTTGCATTCGATCTAATAGTGTGTTATTAGAGAGAAAATATTTTTTGGGATCGGTGAGATGAATGTGATTATAAACCGATAAATAAATTTATAATTTTAAATAAGATGAAAAACATATTACAAAAAATACAGAATAAAAATAATATTTTTTATTTTTTATTTGGGCCGTTTAACTAAAAAAGATTCTGTGCTGGTCTTAGGTCGCCAATCCGCACATAAAGTTACATTATATACACATATGTTTTTAACAAGCAAACTAGATAATATATGCACCTTAATAAACTCTACCAGTATTATATTAATTCACGATTACATAATAATTACTTATTTACCATCACGCCGTTTCCCCGCAGGGGGTAGGCAGAGAAGATAGAGGGCCACACTCTTCTGTCCTGACACACAATCCACATTCATACATCTTCTCATAAAAGTTCTCCGATAATTGTGACTTCTAACAAGACCATCTTCCAGTATCTGGTTTACCTGGTCGTCCTCTATTTCTGGTACTATCAACACTTCCGTTATGTATTTTTCTTACCATTCTCTCCTCATTCATCCGTTCCATATGACCAAACCACCTAAGTGATTATTTATTAATCTTACTCACAATACTAAGATCATCTTTACATTATTTCCTTATTCTTTACTCTGTCATAAATGGATCTGCCACGTATACGCCTAAATAATTTAATTTCCACTGCATTCAATCTTATTTCGTTTCTCTTCTGCCAGCTCCAGGCCTCACTTCCATATATCAGTGTCGGTACCAGGACTCAATTAAGTATCGCTAGTGCTAGCTCGGTTGACAAATTACCGTTAATAATGATTCCATTCAAAGCGCCATTTCTCTGCAGTCACCCTCCTTTCGATATCTTCCTCAGCCTTTCCATTTCTATCAAACATTCTTCCTAAATGCACAAACTCATCCATTTATTCCAAACATTTATTACCTACAATATTTTGCACGTTGTCTTGCTTTCCTCCTTTTCGAATGCCATAATAACTGTTATTAATTAAACAGAGCTTTAATAATTAATAAAGTTAAAGCAATAAATTAATTAGAATTACAAACCATGACGTCACGTTGATGTTTATGAAATGAGGTAACGAAAAGGCATTTCTATCGTTATTGTTGCTTGGCAGGTAGTTCGGAATCGAGAATTGTTTATCGCAATTGGTTTGAAATTCAACAATTATTTTACAGAAATTTTTGCTAAATGATTGACGCACATCTTACGATGGATGGAATTTTATACTACCTCTGACAATATTTTAAATATTATAACTAGGTATAATAGATTCATATTAAGTGGATATATATTGTTCTCTATGTTTCTGAAAATTACTTACCTTAGACAGCATCCAAACTGTTTATTTAATCTTCTAATATATTAAGATTCAGAAAATGACATATTTTTAGAAATTGAAGGTTCTGAACTTTAACTTATATACTTATACTTAGCTAATGTTTATTTCAATATTTTGTCATTAATATTTTTAAAAAAATCAATAATTGTTCAACGTTTGTGATACCATAAACGAAATATAAAACTTATATTTATTGAAAATCATTACAAGGAATTAAAAATTATATTTAGAAACATCCAATAATAAGTTATCAATAAAATAATAGCCTTAGGGGTATTATGTCAACCCTGCACAAGGAACTTCATTTACAGCAAAGTGTAGCCAGTAATAATTTTTCCACGCTTTGCGTTAACAGGGCTGCCTCTTCGTCGACATTTGTTATTTGTGTTGATCCAGCACACGTGACCGTAAATTAAAATATATATATACAAAACAATGCTAAAGCTTTGATTTATAGATAATCAGTGTAATTAATGTGGATCAAGCAATAAGCCTCGCTCCAAACACAGAAACTACATAAAGGCGTGTCTTTAACAAGTAAAAGCGATCTGATCGATTTTTTTTGTACCACGCTGCACACCCACTCGGTGGTCAGATGATGGAAAGTCGTCGTAATATAATTACGCTACAGCGATAAATTATAGTTAAGAAAAAAAATCATTATTTAAATATCGCTTAACTACTTTTCTGGTATACCGGTGATGCGGATTTAATCGTTGCTTGATTTATCGATCCTATAAAATAAACGGCTTACTCTATAACCCACGCATCATTTAATAATATAGATAGGTATGTGTGAACATGTATTAGATTATTATTAAAATATGTCAGTGTATTCATGTAATATGTATCCAACGTCACACACACGTCCAACCCACCTTCTGTCAAAAATATTTGACACAAATATGACAAGATTCAAAAAAGTATTAATTTTTCAGAATCATAAAACTTATCCTAATATAACTATCCAATACGTGGTTCCATGTAGGAGGTAGACTAAGCATGGAGGATATAATACCACACTGTTTTGTCTACTTTCACAAATGTTTTCATGTACGCTCGTCGATTTAGACGTTTTTAACCTTTACCATACCATTCTAAAAATACCCTACGCAGCCATGCTGTCAACTCATGTTACTGCAAGAAATTTGAGTTTTTTTAACACTTTAAATGGTAATAAAATGCTTTTACAATACTAAATGACTTTAAAATAGTTACTATAAATATAATATGAAATGATTAATATAATAATTAAATACGTTAATTTTATTCTCAAACGTTATTCTTGTAACGCATTCGTCAAAAGACTCATCCAACATGATATTCATCTTTATCTATCATCATTTAAATTAATGTGTGATCTTTTTCACGTAGTACAAGTGTTATTTTTAACGCAGATAGCATGCAACGCTTCAATTTTATATAGCATTGAATTAAAAAATGATTATTTTTATTATGATTCGCTTTATATAATTGGTTTTCCACCAGTCATTTCTAAGTGCAAATGATTTTTTTAGTACAAGGCAAAATGTAAGTTTTACATTATGTATATTTATAGAAATACGATTTAATTGTTACTGCATAGCTAGAGAAATGTCGCTCTCCAATATCTAGATTCAGGTAATGTCAGGCCTTTCGTAGAAATTATATGTTTCTGTTACCTTAAACATTCTCCTTATATACTTTCTTTATCGTCATACGTTCTATGAGTACACTAAAAATATTTTATTTGTTCGTAATTTGTGTATTCTTCTCAATATAGAATATAAATTTTCCACTCAAATGTTTGAGAATTAAAATTGTAGAATTATAAGGGGTGTATTTATTACTAGTTATGTGTACTCAGAGTTGATCTGGAATATACCTACAACTATTTCAAAATTTCGTTCCTAAGAAAAAAAAATTGACAAATTGTAGTGAAATAATACAGCATTTTCATTATAGTTCTCAACATTTTTATGGTTAGGGACCTAATGAGTGTATTCTGCGACATTTAAGGATCGCCTAATATTTAAAAACTTCGTAAAAAATATTATTTATCTGGAAAAAAAAACCTAAGCTAAACGACATTCTTTATTTAATGGTTGCAATTAATTAGAGATTTTTATTTGTAAATTTTTAAAGTTATATTTGTAGGTATTATGTACCTATATTGTTGTAAATAAAAGACAAGTGCAAAAAATACAGATACATATTTGTTTTACTATAAGTTCCTATTATTTTTAACATTCACTGCGCAAGGCATGAACGGGAGCAATTAATTACACATTAAAATTATTAAATGAAAGAATTATTACATTTCAATTTGTGCTAAAATTGAGTCAGTATAATTAAGATGAAATTATATTAAACTTGAAATAATAAAGAGTTTTATAATGAAATAATTATAAATATTATTTGCCAAATTTATACGAAAATATCCGCCACTATTTAATACACTCTCTGTTTGGTATGAGGGTCGTTGAGGGAACATGGCACTTGACCCACTCATTGCTCTACAAATCAAGCACTTGATATGAAATCACACTAAAACTGTACAAACCCCCATTTCATAATAGCACTTCTCTCTCTCCTATATCTGTCTCTTTCATTCGAGCTTTCACCCCTAATACCGAAAAGGGTCAACAGATGTCGGATACTTTGAACGGAATAATGAAAATATTCTCCATCCAGAGGCACCTAGCGGTTGAAACCGAAAGCTTTTAGTACCCAGTAAAAGGTTCAGCGCTGAGATAAAAATAGCAATTCTACCTGCAAAACCTTTGCAGGAGAGTGGGGGAAGATAAAACCGAGATTTTAAATCCTAAAATATGTATAATTAAATTAATTCATTGTATAAATATTTGGCTTATTTATATTTTTCTATTAAATTCAATTGGAATTATAAAAATATATTTGTGTCCAATTTTTTTTTACTCTTTTTGGTGAATAAAATGCAGTAATGATCTTATAGATTTTGTGGAAAATTAATGAACCTACCCACATTTATAACACAATGATATATTTTTGACATTTTATTTTCTTTATTACAGGTAAGCCACAATAATTATTATTGAAGAGATATTCAACTAAGAAAGAGACTGGCTTGTAGGTACTTGCCAAAAATCGTAAGTTTTCTTAATTTCATTTTTAACATTTTTCTTTAATAGATTATTTTGAAAAGAACGATACATACTTTTTTTTATTGATTTAGCACACCACGAACATTTGAACTGAGTGTTTTTGATTCCACCCACTGGTATCAAAATTATTGGACCAAGATCAGCGGAAAAAAAAGTATTTAAAAAGTATTGTATTCTTCAGTCAATTTATTTAATTTATATTTGCCTATATTTCAATCTATGTGAGCTGTTATTTAAACTTTTATTAGATGTATTTTTTTTTATATATCTAGTACATATAATACTAATAGTTTTGAGGTTTTAGAATTATCGATATATTTTGGTAGTTAAAAATTACGTAATTACTTGCATAGGTACCTAGTTCGATGTCAATCAACGATTCAAAATTGTGACAGATTTAATTAAAGTCTGCTTTTTAAAATTATATATTGGAATATTATTGTTGTACATATCAGTGTATTTATTCTTGGATTATTATATTCTTGGAGCATTTCTCTACATTTTTCAATACATAAATTCTTACTTTTTATTATTGATATAGATATTTAACATAAACCATGTATAAAATTATAAATAAATTCGCTGTGCGATATGCGTACATGCGGACGCGCAGAACTGTGGAGTGGCTTTTTAAAATTATTATTTAAAACCAAACAAATGTAGGAAAGTCTCCGACGACAGGTTAACTAATGAAATTTTAATTTTATTGTACAATTTCTTTGATTAAAAAATATCTAATGAATGTTAGGACATAACATTAAAATAACAGGAATTTTGTTATTAGAAATATAATATTTTTATTCCACGTGAGTCGTATTGTGAGTGCGAAGTGTAGTATGTAATTTACGATGAACGATTTTCCTTTCTACTGCCGTTATTTATGGCTTAATTATTTATCAAATGTTCATAGCGAACAATTCCGAGGCATTTCATAAAGAGCAGTTTACACCGTAAACGGCAGAATTGTAATGCATATTTAAAATCGAATTAAATACAATATCAAGGACGTGTTTGAAGCTAACGAGAATTAATAGCGTTCAGGTATAAGTTATGGCGGCGGGGCGTCAACTAGACAGAGACGACTGTATTTATTATCCGAATTATTTCGAAAGCATTAGAAAGAGATAAACGTACGCGACCACTTATGTACAGTCACCTTATATTTCATTGTGTTAAACCCGAGATTTCTTTTTACGTTTTTTTTCCACCTGACAAGGCAAGATGAATGTTTGTGCCCGGTAAAATATTGAGTTTTGTAGCAGTATGGAAGTGGTTTTTTTCGTGATACCCTGAAATGACGCCATTGAACGTGGGTGGAATTATTTAACACTTATAGGGCCATACGGAAAGAGAGTATTTCTATGAGCACATTATTCTAAAAATCAAATAACCTAAGGTTTGTCGTAAGTCAGGTTAGCGAATAAGATTAAAAAAGCATCACTTGGTCGTATGGAACTGATGAATGAGAAGAGAATAGTAAGAAAGATTTATGACGCAAGTGTGTTGATGGCACCATAAATAGAGGACGTCCGCGAAAGATTTGATACGACCGTGTAAACCAGATACTGGAAGACGGTCCTTTTAGAAGCCTTGATAATCGACGAGCTTGTATGAGGAGATGTATGATTATGGATGAGACAAGAATTGTGTCAGGATAAAATAGTGTGGCGCTCTACCTTCCCTGTAACGATATGATGGCAAATTAGTTAGTTAGTCATTTTAGGAGTTAAAAAATGTACAGTTAAATAATAAATATACGAAGACTAAAAATTTTAATAGAACATATAAGATTTCATGAGCCATAAGACAGAAAAATATAATCTTCTGTTTATTAGTAATAGAATCATATTTTGGACACCTTCCTGAAAGTTGCTCTAAAGACGTTCATGAGTCGATAGTAAAAACTGATGTTTGATTTTGTCTCAGAGATGTCAATGAGTCTCCTAATCGAATAATATATAGTAAATACATATATAATATTTGATTTATTGGAATGCAGGAACATTTTCGATACCCTGTTCCATTATTTCTTTAACCGCGAAGGGACGGATGATAAATAGTGAATTCAAATTTGTACAAGATCTTATCTCGCTGATTTATTTGCCACGAATATTGCTAAGAGAGCGAGTAACCAACCATCGGTTCTAGCAATAAATAGTAGAAATTAAATAATCATACGCTAGAACTAACTAGGACTGGTTCAGGACCAGACATTGGTCGTCTCCCAACTTGCCGGACTGATGACTGATGAATATTTCTGGAAGACAGTAGACAAACAGGCATAGCGATCGTTAAAAAAGCATTTTTCCAACGGTTTATGGATGTGGCCTGAAGAAATACGAGTAGAAAGAAATTAATATTAATAATATTTTTAAATACTAATACATATAAAATCAATTTTATTGAAAAATATTGTTATTGCTACCGGGATTCGAACCTGGATCTCTTTTCAATCCGGGAAAGCAGCATTAACCAACTATGCTACAACATACAGTACTTTTGACGACCAATTTTCGAACCCATATGTTACACTATTATACATAAGGTATATGTGAAAAATCAATGTTAAAGTGGACTTTCAAATAAATTATTTTGGATAAATTTGTGGCAATAATTATTAAAGATTTGAATTAATATGTTTGGGCGAGTACACCGATACTAGCTCTACTCTATACATCTATCGTTATATTATTTGAAAGCCATCTATTTTGCATAGTTGGTTAATGCACCTTCCGCGGATTGGAAAAAGACCCAGGTTCGAATCCCTATAGCAACAGCAATATTTTTCTATGAAATTGATTTAATATGACAATATTAAAACAAGCAATGTATGCTATATAAATATAAAAAATAAGTTTATCTGTCTATTAAATAGAATATACCAATATACTATTCCGTTATTTTTTCCATTATCATGTACTTTCCATTATCCTTGCGGATAAGGGTTGATCTCTCACCAGAACTGTCTTGCTTTCCTCAGTCCAATTCAGATTGAACCTCTGTAGCAAATGTGCTCAATTACTTTTCCAGGTTTTTCTCAAGTTCTTCCTCTAGCCTTGAAGACTATTTTTAGACCTTGATCAGATAATATCCTGGCCACTGAAATCAGCCACTTTTTAAATTATGGTTGGAAGAACAAAATATTTTAAAATGCTTTATTAGTTTGAATCCTCGGCCTAGATCCAATCAGATTCCATGTTGCCATATCCAAAGCTAAGAGTACATAATACACTGATATACATACCTACATGACATACAAAAAGCAACGAATGAACGTCCTCACCACATCCCTGAAATTGTTTTAGGAGCCGGTGCTCCTATATCAGTTTCACTCAGCAAAGCATGCTGGTATATTATTTTTACTCTATAACACAGACGATTATATTATCTACCTAAAATAATATTAAATTAATTTTTTAAAAAATCACTAAATAATATTAAAAGTATTATTTACTATGAACGCTATTAATAAATGCATTATTTAAATCAGTTTGGAAGTTGTCAACACAAAACGGTTGGCTATTTCTTTTTCACAAGATTTCTCGCTCTATCTCTCCCTTTCTATTTTTTTTATTCTGCTTGTCCGTGTGGTCTTCGAACATTTAAAACATTTTTTTATTTGTTAGTATTTTTTTAGTTTCCTCTTTCAAATTCTGTTGATATATTGTGTGTGAGGTGTTGTGGGTGGTGGAGATGTCGCGATACGGCGTGTTCTGGCCCTTTCACTCGTCTTGTCGTCTCGGTTTTGTTTTCTTATAACCCAAAAGTAACCCGAATTGTCGGTTTCATTAACAGACTAACTCACCATCGCGTTGTTTCCTCACGAGAATGGGATGCTGTACTTGTTGGTCTCGACTAACATTTGATGCTTGTTCACATTCATATGTCTTAACAAGCACTTTCATTGATTACTCAGCGGTCCATAAGATCGTAATTGAATACAAAATTATATAAATTATATTAGTACGATTTAAAAAAAAAATTAAAGATGAATGTGAGATAGCGACACAAATATCTAGATGATTAAGGTAATACAGTTATGAAAAATGTAAAGTTACGGAATTCGAATTACAGCATTTGTACGAATTGTTGGTACGAAAAATGGTGGATAATAAAGCTACATATTATGATATGATTAGCCAAAGTATGTAATTGTATTTGTAGGCCAGATGATGATGTAAACCTATTTAATTATTATTAAGCAGTGATGCACATTTATATAATAATATATTTTAGTTTCGAGTGAAAATTTTACAATTAATCAATAAATAAAATTAACGTAGTAAATATTACCATCCTCTTCTTTTTTATAATGTTCTTCACGTCCGAACCAGATTTCTTTATTAAAATAATATTTCAGTTAATGTCCGATTGCCCGATAATGTTATTGAACATATTAGATTGAGTTTTTAATTCACGTCCATTTCGATTACTATTAAATCCAATGCACAGAGATTCCATAATATACGAGTATGTATGTGGATACTTTAATATTTGTTCACTCGCATATTTACTGAATTCAGTTTATTTTCATTTTTATTTTGCTAGATCTTAGCTTTTTTAGATGCGTTAAAGTTGGTAGCAGAATATCTGAATTAATAATATCTTCATTTCTGGCCTGCAATAAAAGACTTAATGTTAAAGTTTTATATATTCCAAGAATTTTTATTTTTTCCATTCTTACGTTCTCAAGCGGCTGGCCTATTATGTGAAAAACTTGTAAAAAGATAAAATGTTTGATTTATTTATTACGCAGTACGCATCGGACTCACGTATTTATTCAATGTCTGTGATATTAATCGTAGAAATAACAGTAGACTATTTTTCATTCCTAACCATTTATTATTCACTTTCTCACAATGAGTTTCTAACACCTATCCGCTGGAGATTTCTTAGGTCGGTAATAAATACCGCTATGTATAAATATAAATAAAATGTTATTATGTATGTCTACTGATGTATTCAAAGTTTGATAGACTTTGTGTTGATATAGTCAAAATCTACATTCAATTTATCTTGATTTGTTAAAAATAATGATGTTAGTTAGAGGAAAAATTATATTAGTTTAAGCAAAAATGATATTAGTTTTTAGAGAAAATAATTTATGCATTTTATTATTTATAATAAACTATTTTATTATAAAACGTAACTCGATATCGAATCGAACGAAATAAATTTTTAGAATTTAAGATTTCTAGCTTTTACCACATGCGGTTTGTAAACAGAGTCGTGGGAAGGTAAATACATGTATGTAGGTACTCTAGAAAAATACTGCAAGATTCCTACAATATACCTAGAGCAATATAATATGGTCAAAGAATTTTCATTAGAAATTTATAGTGGAAAAATGTTACGAATTCATATTATAGGTGTACGCACTGCGAACATTAGAATAAGCCATGCATAACTAAAATTTATGGGAAATAAATCAAGTCTTATTCGATCGATTATTATGAAACATTAGAATATAAACAATGCTTCAGTGGTTAGTTATGCTACAAATTTGCTACAAAAATATTTCATTTCGATTTATTTTTGAGTAATTCTAGTTAGAGAAATAAATAAACAGAATAATTGATTACGAAAAAATAAAAATAATAATTATTATATATTTTCAAACTCAAGAGTCCTGTTTATTTAATCATTAAGTTGTTTGCAAAACGAAGAATTTTGTGATTGTTTGTATTGAGTGCACTAATTTAAAAAATATAACAGATTTGGCGTCCGATACTAACCGGGCCACATCGGTCACTGAGCGGTTTTATTATTTCATGTAAAGTTATGTAACTTATTTGTTTTTGCACACACTGTACACTGGCATACTTCTGTTAGCGACTAAATGTTTTATTTATCGTTTAAGTCTATCAAATTTTTATTACGATTTTTGATTTAAGTTTTCATCATAAATTTATATGAGAAGTCAGGTTAGTTTGTCCGATCATGAAATGTCTCCATTTTAAAGTATGGAAATAATAATATGCGTGACATGCAATCCTTACTAGGAAGAATACGTTTTCATTGGTGCGCTCCGTGAATATATCTATACATATTTACATAGATATGAACTTATTAACAAATATATAAGTCAAATATGTACTCGTTAATAACTATGCACTACTAATTAAAAAAAGATCTATAAGTTAAATTAATATATAGGTACTTAATTTTATGTAGAATCATATTCAACGGCCTATTACAAAAAAGACTCGTGAAATGTATCTTTAAAAATATATCTACACTTTACCTACGTAGCATGTTATGAATATAAAAATAAAACTGTAAAATATTTTTCTCGGAACGGGAATGTCATAACGAAACATTTTAAGTATATGCTAGTGATAGTTCTTATTGCCACTATGTTTTTCTCATCAATAAATATCCTCACTGACTGACCTTCTTTGTGACAACTAAATCATAAAAATACACTTACACAAAAGTTAAATAGTTTTTCCACCCGAATCAGGAGCGTGCACTCCATACAGTCAAAAGAGCTGTGCATAACTATAATTCCTGAGAAATGAATCTAAATTACATTAATTTGATACACTCGTACCTATTGTAAATAATTCATAATCGCATGTTAATGGTTTGGCCAGAACCATCCAGCGGAAGAATTTAGAAATGGCAAATAAAGCTGGGTATGTGTTTCGCATAATTTTTTGCAAAATCTATCCCAAACGTGTACCGAATAAATGTAATACCGTAAGGCAATACTCACGCCGCGCGGTATTCTGAATACACATCTTCGCTAGAACAAACGTGTTGCAAAACAGCGCAAAAGTGAATTTGAAGCAGACTTTGATGTATGCATTTCAATACAATGTGATGTTAACTTATATAATATTATACAATATTTTTATTTCTTAACTTGAAGAATTTCTCTAAAATAATATATATATTTCTTATATTTTTCAAGAACGGAAATTAACTCACACAGGTGTACTTTTTACAAAAATTATGCTTCTATAAGAATTTTTATTCAGTTAAATACAACTTCGGTGGACCTGCTCGTGCCTCACTGATACGCATAAATAAATACTCAACAGTCATACAATTACAAATTACAGACAATAATACACCGCGATCGAACCAGTCCGAGAAGCCATTGGACCATATAAATGCAACTATCGTAAGTACTGTGTCATTCATGATATGCCCACTCTAGCCACAAACACTCACACAAATACCAGCCTCTATATTGGTAACATTTAATATACATTCTTCTAATACATTATAAATACAATCCTCATACTGGTGACCCTTCCGAGTCTATAATAATATATAACACGAATCACCATATAGCATTCAATAATAATACAGCCCTTCGTACTTTTATAGTATCGATATTAGCAGCCTAACCTAATGTAAACATTTTTGATAACTCGTATAATAGTCAAGTTTTCTATAAGTCATATAAATCATAATTTTGGTGACCGCGGATTAGCCTGGTAATAAATAAATCTTCCTCATAAATACAATATTATTTTAAAAATAAAAAGGAAAATGTTTCCAATAGTGTTGTGGCCTTCCTATTCATTGCCCAAGCAGAACACTTGACCATTAATCCGACCTCGCACGGGGCACGCGGCGAGGAGGGGTTCCGAATACAAGCGGCTAATAGAAAAATTAAGAATGAGAATCTCGTATCAGATTTCCCCGTGGTCGAAAATGTACAACCTGACACCCCTTCTCAGGTAGGTGCTATTCTTAAAAGCCTTTTGAGGTTCTGGCCAAAAGTGGCCTGTGATGTATTACAGGGACCGGTATGGGATCAAAATCATGGCACAGGTAGATTTTTGTTTTGAAAACCGAGATCAAAATAAGGCAAACTAGAATTGAATAAAGAGTAATTTTTTTTGGATGGGTTGGATCTTTTTACTTCTTAATACATTTTCAGTGTGTTATTTCGAATAATTCTGTAAAGTAGTACCCCAGTGGGTGTATCAAAAACAGTCGGACTAAATTGTCATTTTTTGATGCAATATTTAAACATAATAAAATTATAAACACTAGATAAAATTAATATTACGAACAGAAACTGATGATTAATCGTTTATTAGAAATGTATAAATGAAGCTCCTGAATTCTAGCGATATTGAATTGACAAATGGTATCATCAGACCCAATGATGGTTTCTTAAATGTAGACAGAAACATTAACCAAAATTTAAACTAACCCATGGTAGGAGTTGGGTCTATTATTACAGTAGGATTTTATATAAATTTGTGTATTTAATCGTTTTTTAAATAATATTTATGATTCATTTTGACTGCAGACTTTTGCACTACACTGCGATCTTGGTTTCTGACAATGACTGATCGGTCCGACATGTGAAGTTAAGGTTACTATACTTAGAGATTAACTTCTAGAATTTTTGTTTGCTATTGTTTGTTACGCAAAGTTATTGCAGATTATTACGTATTTCTATTCAAATCAATTACAAAAACATTAACTCAGCATTTTCAAATTTAAATAATATTCAAATAATGTTTTTTTCTGTTGTTTCCGAGGTAAGTTTGTAGATTTCCGTAATCACATATGTGAAAATAAAATAAATTAATTTGAGACGCGTTTCGCCTTGTAAGGGCATTTAGCTCAACAACATTTTATGTATATTTATAGTGGAAGACATCTATACAATTTTATTTGCATGAGATGAAAAGAGATAACATTATTAATTTGAATTCTGAGGATTATTATAAATTTTCGAATTCTTCTAATAATTCTAAGTAAATATGTATTCTGTTTCGACACTAATAATATTTTAATGTCATAGGAAGGAAAAAAAGTGAAAGGCGCTTTATATGGAAATATATCTAACAGGAACTTGTCAACTGAGGCATGACTAGCGGTACACAATGGAGTCCTGGTACCGACATTGATGTAAGGAAGTGAGGCCTGAGAGGAACGAAAGTAGACTAAATGCAGTGGAAGTGAGATCACTTGAGGCGTATATGTGGCATATCTATTTATGACAGAGTAAAGAATGAAGAAAGAAAGAAAGAATGTAAACCTGATATTAGTATAATTAAGAAAGGATTATTCAGGTGGTTTGGTCATATGGAATGGATGAATAAGGAGAGAATGGTTAGGAAGATATATGACACAAGTGTTGATGGCACCAGAAATAGAGGACATCTGCGGAAAACTTAGCACGGCCAGGTAAACCAGATACTGAAATATGTTCCTGTTAGAAGCCTTTAAAATCGGCGAGCTTGTATGAAAAGATGTATGAATGTGGGTGAGGCGAGAATTGTGTGTCAGGACTGAAGAGTGTGGCGCTCTATCTTCTCTGCTTATCCCCGTGGAGAAATGATGTGATGGTAAGTTAGTTATTTAGGTAATATGTAGAAAAGGACAAATTAGAAGGAAGGATAAATTGTTAGATTGATAATGCCCTTACAAGGCGAAACGCCTGTCAAGTAATTTAAACTAGTAGAATCAAAAACCAAGTGTTTAACTTTCACGTGTGTGATTCAAATAATGTTTTCCGTGCAAGAAGAGATAGACATGCAAAAAATTAGAAGAGGCATACCTGCATTATGCAGTGTGCAATTGTGTAGTCATATTAAGCTCAGATTTTAGTTTATTGTATATTTTATGAAACGCATGAAACACCAGTTCGTGCACATCGACGATTTAGCTTTGAGTTTGTTTTCAAGCAATGTACCTTTAGAGCCTGTAGTACTGTACTAAATTCCAACAACTCGGCTGGGAAGATGATATCAATTTTCTACATTTTCCAGAAATCTGTCCTTGAGTGATTTACGGAGCACGCTGGGCATGTTTTCGGTATCAGAAAAACAATTGCGTGATCAGTGGGACACATTAAATCATTCTACGAAGGGATAAGGGCATTGTATCCGTTCTTCTTTTAGTGGTTTATATCTATGATTAGCATTCTAATGCTTCTTCTTACCGCATAGGCTTTCTATGCGGTCATTTATCAAGGAGTTTGAATAACTCACATTTCGGAGGGCACTCTAGTCAGTTAGATTTTTTTTTCGTTCTTGATATCGTGTTCTTGTAACTTATAGCCTGCGCGCCGCGCGCCGGGTGGGTGAAGGATAGTTCATTAGAATAATATTAATATGACACTAAATACCGCCTACCAGTGTCAAGGCGTTCTACTAAAAGATTTATGGCAGACTCAGATACATAAAGGTTACTTTTGTTTGATTTAAATTATTGATTCTAAATAAGTTTCCTTGTAAGAAGTCAAATTGTTGTTCAACTGATGAATGGAGTATGTAAAGCATTAATTATTTATCATTAAAACAACATTATTTATATATGTTTAAAAATTGTTATTTATTATTTGTACAAGGTTAGGTTAGGTTACGATCAAATCATTGAGAACTTTTGTAAATCTCTAATTTATAATTCTAATTTTTTAAATGTTAATGATGTCGCTATAGCATAGTTGGATAATGCACCTTCCCCGGTTTGGAAAGAGATCCAGATTCAAATCCCGGTGGCGCAACAACAATATTTTTCGATTAAATTGATTTTATATGTATATTTTTCTAATTAATACATTTAATTAGTATTTAAAATATCACAGACCTATATTATTCGAATATATAGGTATTATTTAGAACATTGTTTTTTACAAAAAAAAAATGTTTTAATTTTTTTTTTAGTTTTTAAATTTCTTATGTGTTTCTTCATCCCCGATCTATCCTATTGCATAATATAAATAGATTGCCTTACACCCCAATTCGGTTGCGAATTTCGCACCGGTGTGCATACCCACATACTTGTACACCCAATTCTAACTAGCAATACGTCACGGAGGCTACGTCTCTCACCCCCTCAAACTTCCCTAGGAATTCTCAAGGGAGTACATATATTGAAGGTCTGTTCACGTAGATGATGATGTCATCGAAATTATAAAATAAATAAATGTCTGTAGAAATTATGGCACTCGTTTTTTGGTACACAAAATAACATTTGTATTCATTTTTAGTTTTGAATATAAACATACCTATATGTTGTCTCATCTGAGTCGTCTGCAAGAGATTTATTTAGTATGACCAGATGGACCTGGTGCTGGAGATAAGACACGTGAATGTAAATGAGTCAAGGGTATAAAGGGACGCCAATATAAGATTTATGATACCTATAATCTATTACATCATCTATAATATAATAGTATTTAGAAGTAGCAGAACTATAACCAAAGTTCTACCACAAATGAATTACAATTAAAGTGTATCTATCTCCAATCATTCGCATTATTTTATATGACTTTTATTCATTTTATATAATACAGGCATTATATTACAATACTTTAATAATATTATACAATAATAATAAAAGTTCAAATAATTTTAAATTATTTTTAACCTCAATTATAATGTTGATTTTTATCATTATACAACAAACTGGATCGCAGTTGGATAATGTTTCTTGAATATTACTATAATTTTGAAATGGCAAAATTGAACAATATATTGTGACCGCGTCTCAACGTTATTTCAAAGGGATGTTTTCCGTCCCCTCTCTCCTCAGGCCCCATCCCCCCGGGGGTTGAAGCGGTCCAACATGGCGCATAACGCCCCTTGATTTATTACCCCGAACTAAACTTGGCCTCGCCTCCCCTCGCCACCCCTCTCCACCCACAAAAGCGAAACGAATGTTACCCCCACTCCAATCTACCCCTAACCCCCTCCACTACTCACCTGTGATCGTAAACCAATCGGGAACTTTAAATTTGACGTGCAATTTGTTAAACCGGTGACAAAATGGTTTTTTATTTATCATCACGTCGTAATCTTAATCTAGCAAACGGTTAGCGCTTTTTTATAGTATCCATTTTACTCGAGCCATATTTTGAAATGTTTGTATCAAATTCATTTGTATACAACCCTCGCACGTTTGAATCTTACGCTCTTTTTGGCAGGTAATCTCCGTCGAGTTAGAGAATTCTAATTTGTGGTGTAAAGTAATTTTTTTAAATTTTAAAAATCGTTAGCCTTATGTTAATTTTATGCAACGTGAATTGTTTGCAAATTCTTTAAAAATATATGAGGAAATATTTAAGTGTTTTATTTACAACCGTATCGAAATATTTGGTGATATCTATCATAAAAATAAAACTTAGTTGTCAAATTGTTGAACAGTTCAGGTAGGTATCACTTGTATTTTATAAGCAAAAACTGGTTATTTACATAAAAATCTGATGTAAATCTTTACACAATTTGTACTTTTTTTAAATTAGTACCTCTAAAACATTACCGTGTGTTCATTTTGTATTGTTTAATTAAATGTTAATATGTATAATATTACTTACGGCCAATTGATTAAATATTGTAAGGAATAAATATAGATTAGGTTCAGTTGCGATTGCACCGTTCAGCGTCGGACGTTAGATTTTACGCTTTTATAATCGTGAAGAGTGGACGTAAGCAGTTCCCGCTGTAGACGCAGAATAGAGAACCGCGATGCTCATCCATGAACATATCGACCAAGAGAGATATATTTTCAACATTTACAAATACATTTTACGGAAACACTAGCAGAGTCCACGCAGCGGCCAACATTGCCCGCGAACTGCGTTTTGTATGTATGTCATAAAATGAACAAATGCATAATGATGATGTGACGTATTTGGAACGGAATCAAGTATCATTAGTAAAGACAGTGTGGGTGGGTAGGTTCTAGGTACCCAGTGCCACCCGGCCTGTGTTCTCGGCAAACCGCATTTGGCCGCCGCACAAGCCTCCGCGTAACTCATCTGATGTGTTTTAACTTGTTTTATTTTATTTAAGTTTTGGCACAAAGCGTAGGGGAAAATAAAAAAGTAGAATAAATAAAGTGGCACGATAAACTTTTGCGCAACTTCACTTCGAGCATTGTTCCGACGTAATCAGATTTTTATCCAAGTATTCGATCGCCCGCAAAACGGCACACTTCGTTTCGAGCGCTAATCTAAAGGAGAGATAAATACTTTAATGACATTTTTGTTGGGTGGCTTAATTTACTTTATATTTATTTATTTATTTTATACTATGAATCCAATTGATTAAGTAGGTGCCAATTTAACTACTTAAATATTTTTTATTTCAATAATATTTATACAAATTAAATGTATTAATTAGAAAGATGTACATATAAAATCAACTTTGAGTAAGCCGATAGAAGACGCCAGAATTAACAACTTATTTTTATTATATTTTGAACACGTTGATACAACTTATTTATCGTCAATCCACTGTGTTGGTATAACATGATCGGATAATGCACGTTCCCCGGATTAGAAGAGATCCAGGTTCGAATTCCGGTAGCAACAACAATATTTTACGATAAAATTGATTTTAAATGTATATATTTCTAATTAATACATTTAATTTGTATTTAAAATATCACAGATCTATGTTCTTAATAATTACAATTTCACAATGAAAATGTTTTCTCCTTAATAATAATATTTATGATTATCTGAAATTCTTTAATAGCATTTCAAAATATTGATAAATGATATCAGGTTTTCAATGAAGTACCTATCTTCTGTATAGTTTCCTAGGTTATTCTGCCATATCGCAAATCTCTCTGACTCATCATAGAGGCTAATGGATGAGCGAAATGTTATTTGAGAAACATAATAATAATTTTTTATTCGATTATATAATATAACTTACCAGAAAATTATATTAACGAAATTGCGGACCGGAAATCCTGATCGATGATTTATTAGCAAATTACTATTTGGACGCGCTTTGATTCAGTATTTACCTTTTTAGTTTGCAAGCAGGCGGGTGCATTAATTCAATTGTGAATTTAAATTACGCATACATAGTGGTCTATTTATTATTAACTGTTTAAATTCTTTATACGAATTTTTAAAAATCAATGTCAGAACTGTACAGATATTAGATATGTGTACCTTAATTTTCTTTTTAATAATTTGACCTTAATTTTTGATAAATAGCGAATTCATACACTTATTAACAGAATTGACATTAGTTACTATGTAGGAATTGAAAATTTCACTATTTTTTCCAGAAAATGACGAACAAGCAGTCCCGTTGAAAGGAGACATTAGAAACTAATTTTAATGCGGTTTTCGTGAGGCATACAGAATCCGAAATAAAACGATACATACAATTTTGACGATGTTCGATATGGATTTTTTTTACCTTCACGTACTCAAGTAATCTTAAATGCCCCATTCGAATCGCAATCGCTTCTCTTCTTTTACTAATTAAGACAGATCTTCATTGCTACTCGGGACACTTCCAGAAATTAATACACTACCGAACACAATATTTCAGCCAATCCCCTCCATCCGCGTCCAGACTCCTCCTTATTTACATCTCAACTTGGCACGATGAATACATAACAAAAGGAAATAATGACTTACATTTCGCATTATTTATGGGCAGACTTCGCTGTATATGGAAGAATATAATATACAAATCCAAGTTCAGCTCCTTCCAGAACACGATCCGCTAATTACTGCGGAGCACATCTTTGTATGTGTTGTATAACTTATACCTCACTTCTGGGTGGTCTGCTCATTGCGGAATGTTCACATACACGCGCTATGTACTACATCTTACTCTCAAATTAATACCCGTATGAATATTCTTGTATATAATGGTTCATATGCGATGAATATTAAACCCCCGTCGCAGATATTGAGTGCTGCTGCTCTCGGAGGACGAGAGCCTGGTGCGGATGCCTACAGAAAAAATATCATCCCGTGTATCCGCTTGCACGAAAGATGTTTAACTTTATTCAAAAATATTTGAAGATATATAAAATTTTGTTGATGTTTGAAGCTTTGACATAATTAAAAATTGTATCTATTTATTTACCTTTGTATAAGCCACTTTGTAATTTTTACGCAATAATATATATTTTTTAAAAGTAGAGATGCGTACACGGAATACATGTCACATCATATTCTTACTACTTTCAAACTAATCTAAACGCTTGTATTATGAAAATAAGAGTAACTTGTTAGTCTTCTGGAACGAGGCGCGAACCCCCTATCACTAGATCACTAGGCCAGCGTCTTAACTACTAAACCAACAAGCTAACTACAACAAACGCTATTTAACATATTCCCTATTTCAATGCCTCGCTGTCCTCTCGGTCTCTTCCCACCCCTACTAAGACCTGTAATTGATATATATAATAGTTCAGTTGTACGCAGTATTAGTTCTGATGAAGATACGTTAGTATCAAAATCGGTTGACGTTAAAATAATTTGCAGTGATTTTTATAAAGTTAAATATAAATAAATAAAAATTTAACTGGATTTAATCATCTTCAAAATAATCTTCATAATAATTAAACGAACATGAAATTAGACTTAATATAATATTTATTAATCATTTTATTGAATTAACCGTAATCTTTAACTGAGGTAGCAGAAAAGCTTTTTCGTTATGAATCGGTTGTAATTTTTAAAAATTATTACAACTATTCAGTACTGTAAAGTTAATAATACAAAAAAAAATACTAACTTGGTTGTAGTATAATAATAATATTTATATAAGGCTTGAAAGCTTATTCTGATATTGAACCAGGCGGCAGTGTTACCGTTAGACTAAACCCTCTAAAAAACAGTAAGTGCCATCGAGGATGTTCTTACATTAAAAAACATAGCTACAATTTTCAATTTATATTATTTAACTTCACTTAAATCGTTTAATTAAAATATATTAACTAATGTTTAAAACTCATTCTATAAAAGGCGTGCGTAGAATGGTTTCTGTGAAAAAATATAATAATTTTGATACATGTCTACCTCTAGCACAGCATTATTTCAGAGTTCCAATTTGAATTTGAAAATTATATAATACCTTCATAACAAAATTGTCACATTTCATTGGAGTGAAGGGTAAATTTTCATTAAAATGTGACAATTTGTCAAATACACTTTAAAATAAAATGTAACCTTCACTCCAATGAAATGTATCAATTTCTCTGTGTATGATACGTAAAAATATATTTTACGTATGTATCAAAATTAATATTAGCAAAGTTAGATCTAAAATTTTGATTTTTGTATAGACCTATTAATAACCTCTGTTAATTTTGATATCTTTGAGTTTTAGAGAACCCAGTAAAGAGACATTTTAATTATCGCTTCATGGGTGATCAAGATGGTGAACGAAATAAAAGATGGATTGCAGAATATTTGGAATCAATGACCATGCAAAACTTTGTACATGATCTCTGTGATGTACACAATAATGTTCTTTACGACAATGAGTTGTCTCGTCAAAATTGCATGTAACGAGAATGTGACATACGAAACCTTACTTCACCGCCGGCGAAATGTGAGGTAGTGCTGTACATCAGATATGAAGAACGCGTAATCGTTTATCATTCGTTATCTTATGGACAATAGGGTCTAGTTTTGTATGCACGAATGTCTCGGGTAATAATGTATGATGTACGTGGAATCGTAAGAGAAACGTGGAATGAGTTGATGTTTACCTATAACATCTGGTGATAAAATCATATTAACATGAAAGTGTTCAAGGAACTTACGACAGCATAAATTGCAAATCTTTTAAAACATATTTATTATGTGAATTTGTTATTTTTTATTAATTATTTATCATCATTTGTATTAGTTAATTCAAAAAGAAACAGTCTCCTTTTGTTTTTGTTCTTTTTCTTTGATATTACTCATATATTTACATAATAATGACATTCACACTATGTTGAATTATTCAGCGTTGAATAATTTAATATACGTTGGTCGACCGTTTTTAGATGTTAATAATATTGTGCATTTTCTTATTTTGCTACAAGATTTATTATTGATTGATGAGGTGAATTATTTGGTATTAAGCTTAATTTATAACAAGCCATTGTTCCTAGACCAAGGCTATCAGGAAGTGCATTTAACCTCCTGTGGCATAACTACAAGACTACTTTATTCATTGCTATGTAATGTATCCACAAGCTGATAGATTTATTAGCACGGTAGTTATATTTTAACAGTAATTAACACATTAATAAATACACAATATAATGAACATTGTCAGGTATTTTTTTGATATTTTGCTGCATCTTTTTGGGAAAAAAAGGTATCTTAACTAATCCATCGAAATTTAAACATCTTGTACTATTATAATTTTTCGCAATTTTTTTATTATTTTGTTTCCAAATATCTGGTCCGCAACTCTCTTCTGATGTACATTTTGAGACTCGCTAAGTCAATAGCTGGTATTGTGGAATCACGTAGAGTTTATAGATGTGTCTATATCCGTAATAGCGTAACGAAGAAAGATTTGACTTTATTGTTTTGCCGACGAATTGCATACATCACATTCAACGGCAGATGATATCTTCTACAGTATTGTTGAAAGCATCTAAACAGAATTGATTACACGTCTTTTGATTCATCTACGACTACTCCATTTTCTATATATTTTCTTACATAATTGTAACTTTACTAAACTATCATTATTTTCTTTTTATTGTCACAATATTATTTTATATAACTATTTGATCTTTCTCTCTCTCTTTCTGTAACTCTCTCGCATAGAAAGAGATAAATTTCAAGTTTATTTATTATGCAAAACAAAATTAAACAATTGTCACAATATTAAATGCTTAAATAATAATTTAATACAGTCCAAAGGTACAAAACATAATGACAGATGAAAATATTTAAGATTGGTACTTAGACTTTCATTATTAAACTTAATAAAATACTATTCACAGTTCCTAACCAACCATTAATTTATCAAGGGTAGTTTATCGTATATCATAGTATTTATAGTGATTAACAAGTTTGGGTATTTTTAGAAGTCCTATTTATCTAGTACCTTTTACGGCATAAAGTATCTTTAAAAATATATCTTAGCATCATTCGCCTTTTACTTAATATATTTTTAAGTAGGTACAACTAAATGTTTAATCATTATTCTAGCTATTCAATTTTTTTTTCGTGAAGAAAGAATTTTTCAGAAGGTTTGTTTTCAACTATACTATTTCGCTGTGACATTTATGTACTACTTGCAGGAATTTTTTCTATGCGAAGTAACATATTCAATTATTTACATCTTTTATTATTTTCTTTTCCTGAATTTTCAAAAGAAATTCAGTACAATTAAAGTTACTGTCGTATTATCTCGATAGATATGTCTCAATGTAATAAATATAAATGAATGCTTAAAGTAGCTATATATTAGATAATGGTAATAAAATTTTTGCGAATGACAAGCAAGTAGATGTTAACATTAGATAGTGATTTAGGACCTAGTTATATTTAACCTTGACTTGCCATTATCTACTAGAAGATTAAAAATGGTTAATAATAATAAATATGTTTCTACTTTTAAAATCAGCAATGTTAACTTTGTGGTTAAGATTCATATTTTTATTTTTTATCTTTGTTTTATTAACCACTAAAATGAGTTTAAATACATCTACCGGTTTCGAAAAATACCATTTTCTTCTTCAGGATGTCATAACTAACTAAAACATATATTGTTTCTTTGACAGAATCTATTTAAAAAAAATATATTTTTTAATTATTTTTTTTTTATATAAAATAATAATAATAAAAATAATATATATTTTTTTAAATAAAATAATAATAATAAATTTAAAAAAATATTTTTTTTAAATAGATTTTTTTTAAATAGATTCTGTCAAAGAAACAATATATGTTTTAGTTAGTTATGACATCGTGAAGAAGAAAATGGTATTTTTCGAAACCGGTAGATGTATTTAAACTCATTTTAGTGGTTAATAAAACAAAGATAAAAAATAAAAATATGTTTTAATAATATATGTAAGCCCCCTACTTAGGGGGTAAATATACGCATTTTTTTATACCTGGGTAAGTTTAAAACACATTATGGAAGGGGAAATTTCTGTTAACAGCATTTTCTTATTCAAATATAATATTCATTATAATGTTCACTAGGCCTGTGTAGACGCAATTAAGATATGCAAATTATGAGTGCATTAAATCAACGGTGGTTGGTTAAATATAAGGCATGGGGTCTTTGTCAATATTGCTTAACAATTTTCTGCCTAAACCGAACACACACTGTATTTTGTATTTTTGAGATAAGAATATAAAATTTTTGTAAGTAGATATGTATACAAAAAATTGTTTTCACTGATTGCAATAGCGAGAATACTAAAAAAAACTATTTTATTGATTCAATATTTACTTATTTAATGAATACATAAATAGTTATCTATCGTTAGTAACTGATTAATTATATATACATGTATCTATTGGACATATTTGGGTTAAAAGTTACTGACAATAAGATTAAAATATCTTCAGCAAATAAGGCATTTTTATGGACTTTAGCAGTAGTGAGATCCCGAAAACTGTATATATGAGATGTTATATACTTGTTTATATTTACTTATATAGTACCTAATACGCTGGAATATCACGGAAATACTGATTCGTTTAATTTTTTGATCTTTTTTCTAAAGTAAAAAAAAAAGATAATGATACCATGATCATGAATGCCAACATACTATCACTAGATCCAGATTTATTTATATAAAATATTTTGTTTACATTTGTGAAGATGGAATTAAACATTTTGAGATTATATCTATTGAAGTGTTAAGTTAAATCATCGAAAAGTAATATTTCAAAACCATCTCTTCGGATAAAAATAAATGTAAGGGTTTGCATACGAACAGAGGGTTAATTTTAAAAACTCCCTTGCGGTTCTTGGCGGCCATACGACCAATTAACCTTCATCATAACTAATCAGTCTAGCCTCCTATTCTGGTTACTAAGATCTTCAAAGATTGCTCCGAAGAAGGAATGCTTTTAGAGGGGACGCCGTGGCACATAATTTGGCAATTTTCTGGTCCTATTATTTCAAAGGGATCGCAACTAATAATTTAACCTGAATTTACGAAGCTCCCCCACCCTCGCCTCGTATCTACCCTTACGCGGGGAACTTAAAGCCTAACAAACCTCTTCGAGTAGCAAATTTAGAAAGAAGGTAGTGAACTAAAAGGATTTCCTTTCCAATTTGTTAAGAAACACTTTTTTAAATAAATTAAGGACTCAGTAAATGAAGGTGCTTTGTGACACTTAACATATATATACGTGACTGACTAGCGTATTTGTTTTTAAATTATTAAATTAATTATAGATTCATATACTGCTAAAGATAGTTAGATAAATATAATAAATAAATTAGAGTATAAAATATATTTTTTTAAATTCTTCATATATAATAAATATCATTATACCCGTCCGTCCATGTCGCATAGTAAAATAAATCAAACAATATCTGCTGTCAGGTGTATCGTATCTAAGAAATTAATATATATATATATTAATTTTTGATGATTTAAAACAAAAAATTGTTATAAAAAATATTTATTCTCCGTTATTATTAAGTTATTTTTAGTATTTTAGACACAAAGTAAGATTTATGTGTAGAATTAGCAATGTTACATTAAATATCTAGTTGGCAATATTTAAACGTATTTTAACATTTACATAAATTATATGACAACCAAAGGTAATATGAATTAATTAAAAAAGGAACATTTTAAAAATCAAAAAAGTTATTTTTATAACATGGTGCTTTTATTTCCTAAGTCATTAAAATGCAACGGACATCAAACCCATAGTCTTATGATGTGAACATATCTAATGTGATAATCTATTTTATTTTTTCATAAATAACTTCACATTTAAAAGTTTTAATCCATACATGTGGTTATACACTCTTTCACAAATATTATATGCAAGTTTAGTTACATAACCAAGTTTAATAGTAAATAATAATATTATTACTTGTTAAATAACTATCCTTGACTAGGCGTATTTAATGTCGCTTTTTATTATGTGCGTCTATTTCAGCGACATCTTATTCAATCCCTTTACTTTCAAAGCATTTAGGGGTGGAAAACGCGGAACAGGGTGTTCCATATTGATCGTACCCGGAAGTTATTAATAGACACTCTAAAACTGGGTACCACGGCCCGCATACAAATCACCCTGTTAGCAGAGTTTGATAAATTATACGAAGATTATCTAATGAGCTTTATTTTAAAAATTATTAAATTTTAATACCTTACACATATATCAACGTATCTTTAAATACACGTTAAACCTCGCAGATATCTTTTTTTTATGTTTTCACAAGGTTTAAATTTTATTTAAGTATATGATATCAGATGCGTAAGGGTTAAAAGCAAAAATTTTAAGCCAAAAAAAAAACATTTTTCAAGTCTCTTTTCATAAACGTACAATTTTTAAATAAATTTAAAAAATTTATTAAAATTTTTAGTACTAAAGTAAATTATTTTCATCCCAAAATATCCAGCGATTCATTTACATGTATGTTTTAGAAAATCTCAAATATATCTTTAAATCAAAAAACAATATTCTTTAATTTTGTTCATTCGTAAGTTATTGCTAACCGTGATATAGCGCGTTAACGAAAAAAAATATTTTTAAAAAGGACTGCGATTTCGAGAATCTTAAAAAGGTAAAAAGACAACCAGCATTGTTGTAAATGCTATTAGCAGTAAATTTTTGGAGAAAGTTCTCGACTATAAATCTACGCGTGTCATAACTTTTCATTGTAGGAACTTTGACTACCTGAAAGGGCCCTTTTTTACTAATTGGCGTGAAGTGCAATTTTCAAGCAAAATATTACAATTTTTTTGAAATATACTTTGTTGGTTTTTTATGTACCACGTAGTTGGCTTTTATTTTGAAAACTTTCTATTTTTTTTGTGATTTTTTAAATTGTTTTCTTTCGAAAAAAATACGCCGAAATTTAGTAAATAAGAGTTTTAATGAATTTAGAATGTGGAATATCGTATTTAAGTGTATACAAATGCGTGAAATAAAATCATTAATCCATGTGAGATACTATAAAATGAATAAAAATAATACTTAAAATCACCAGAGAAGAAATCATTTCAAAATAATAGGCGAATTATTTTAGAAGTAAATTAAGATTTCTTAGTACTAATAATATAATGAATACAATAAATCTCGTGTTTCAAAATGCGTTGATGACGCCAAAATTGAGAACGTCCGCGGTAGACTTTGAAGTTAGAAGTCTCAGTAATCAACGAACTTGTATGGGAAAATGTATAAATGTGAATGAGGCGAGAACTGTATTATAGGACAGAAGAATGTGGCGCTCTATCCGCTCATCCCATATCACTGAGAAACAGCGTGATGGTAATAAAATAAAATAAATGATTATCATTTGTAATGTTTAAAAAAAGCTCACATAAATGATGTAGTATGTTCCTTGAAATTAGATAAAAGAAATAATATTGTGTAAAATCACGTAAAAAGTTTTATTGTAAAATGTGATTTTTTTTTAATACAGAAAAAATGTGTGTTATAAAAAAGAGGACTAATTTAGTGGTGTTCTGTGACAATGATTAAATCGCCGACCAATAAGGCATTACTTCTGGATTATTTAACCATCCAAGGTTTCAAACCAACTTAATGTAAAGGAATGAGAATAATGTAAAAGTTTGTAAAATATTACGTTTGGTCATAGGCTTTTCAAAATGTGTTTTTAATTATTGTTTGTATGTTTACAAACCGCAGACATTCTCGTGCGGGTATACTTAAATCTCGTCAAAGATATGGTTTTTTGAAACCATTACCGGCGTAGATATTTTGGGCCAAACTTACATCTATTATCTCGCTTAAAAAACCCCATTTAAGTTTTTTCTAAGTATAAAGCTTTCATCCATAGCTTTCACCACAGCCGAAGCTTTTTGTAATGGGTGAGGGTAAAAAACGGAAACGCTTTGTGCCCCATCTGGCGCAAGGCTCTCCGTAAGTTATGGGATTCGTTTGCTAACCGACAGTTTTATTATCCATCCTGTACTGTTGCTAACATTGCGAAATGTTATTAAAATAACGTTTTAAGGGATAAATTTAAAAACGGGATAATCTAATTATGTAACTGTGTTTTTTCTTTTCTTTATAAAATCATTTAAGCTGTATGTAGAATGAAATATATACAAAAATTCACTATTTCCAGACTTTATTAACTTTTTAGCTCAAACGTTTACGTTACTTAGATTGAAAAATAATAAAAATATTGATATAATAACGACTTTTTGATACAGGCATGAAATGAGAGGAGTATAAAACTAATTGCGGAATTTCTTTTGAAATTATTCTGTAAGTAGGCCTTGTACAAAATGTTATCATTTAATAGTTCTTGAAAACTATTTAATTAACTTGATTTTGAATAAATATTTTATACTTTTTTGGGTGCCTAAGTACATCGCACAAATATTCGAATAATGTTAAATATAATCATCAACAAATACAAAGAAATTCGAAACTGATCTATTTTCTACTTCAAATATAGCGGTATTCTAAAACTTTAATACTTACAGCGTCGTTAAGTTCAAACGATATAAAAGAATGGATGCATGACACATCTTATTGTTAAATTTAAAAAAATATTTATTTGTTGTGTTTTTATTGCGATAATCAATAATATTTTTTAAATTGTAAGCATAAATAATTTAATTCTAAAATAAAATACGAGACGCATCTTTTAAGTATATACCGTTGCCGGATATTCCGGGTGTAGCGCTGCGGTTGCGATGTTGGGCATGCGCAATGATATCCTTCATCTGTTGACTCACCACACGCAACATTAGAGACATTCACATAGTGTGGCCATCTTGTAGTTAGTGATTGAAATGTTCAATAGATCAGCCCGCCGACTGTGAGATACGGTCCGTGATTCGTTTCTTGAATGTATGAAACTTAAAATCAGCTGACATTTATCGCCAAGTGTGTCCTGATTTGGCACCAAAAGATTTCCATATTTTCCTTCATCTGAAGCGGTTCCTTGGTGGCAAGCGTTTTGGTGACGATTATGAACTCAAAAACAGAGTACAGACATGGTTTTCATCCCGGGCGGCGTCGTTCTATGACGAAGGTATCCAAAAATTGGTGCCCTGTTATGACAAGTGTCTTTGTAATGATGACAACTACGTTGAGAAGTAGTTTAAGGTGTGTAACGTCCTAAGAAAGTAAAGTGTTGTAAAAATGGAGGTATGTTTCTTTAAAAAAAAATCCGGTACTTTCTTAAAAAACACGCCTAGTTGAATTACGATCTAATAAATATACGTTCGTATACATGATTCAAAAATAACAATATTTAATGTTCGTCTTTATACATTCCTGGCGAAAGTAACAAATCTTGTTACGGTACGTATCTCAATGTTAAATTGATATCTGTCTGCTGTGTTGCGACTGGTCGCAAATATTTATAAGACAAATACCGCGGTTTGAATTAAGTTCCCGACCGCTAAGCGTGAGTTACAGCCGAAGTTCGCGCGGATGTTACGCACAATATCATTGTAGGATGGTGCTCGGTACCGGGGTACCTACGTTGGTGGGCACCACACATTTCTCTATGGGCGATATGGCGTAAAGATAAAGGGAGGTGGTCTTTTTGCGCTGTGTTTGTGCGTGTATGTGCTCGTATATGTGTGTGTGTGTGTGTGGAATGCTGTCCGCACCGCGAAACCATGAGATATGATATTTTGAAAATGTATGTGTACTGAGGATACCCTGAGGAAATGCCTATGAAAATGACTGAGTTTTTTATTGTCTCTGAAATAATTAATTAACATTATTTTAATTTTATTATATATGATCTTAATATAAACAAGATCAAAATTGTTTATTTTACTACAACTTATCCTTCACATATTTGCTTTGTTTCATTTTTAATATATTTAGATTCTCCTCCTTTCTTATGTTTTCTGACATTTTATTAAAAATCTTCATCGCATTATATGTCATTGATTTCTAAGATTTAGCCCTCTTCCTGAATGGAAATCTCAGTCTATCTTTTCCTCTTGTATGATGTTCGTGCTCATGTTGACTTGCATATAAATTTGCGTATAAATTCTGCGGATATCTTCTTAGTGAGGTTTTTATAAATAAATAAATACCATTACATTGAAATACACTTTTTGCTTAAAGGTCATCATATTCAGATCTATTAGCATTGCACTGAAAATTCTTCAGCAGGGATAGGCAGTGAGGATAGAATGACACACTATTCTATCGTTATTGTTTTTTTACACATTGATACGGTATTTAATTGACGTCCTCTATTTCTTTAACAATCATATATTTTCTTAACATCCTTTTTCTAAGTCATGTCTAAGTCTTCTTTAATGTCAAATACCATTTTCATCCCTAGAAAGGGTAATATTAATTCATGCATTGTATAACAGCTACATAATTAGCCATTAACACTACGGAAACAACGATTCATTATATTATTTGTACCGTGCCATGTAAATTATTTTTGTAAGTAGGAAACGTACTGACAGTAATTAATTATTAAGTTGATGCATAATTACCTGCCGTTTTTTTGTTTTTTGAATTTGACGTTTAATTGACATTTGTCATAATATAATTCTTCAATAAGGTTAGTAAATTATAAAACCATACATATATACGCCACATTATGCCATACCACTTGAAGAAAGGGTGGAAAGCTGCTGATTCATTTCGCGATCTCAACAATCTTTTTAGCGAGGGAACGATTAGCGAAAGGGCATGCCGAGAATAGTTTGTTCGCTTCAAAGCTGATTATACCAGCTTAGACGACAAGTCAGAAAAATGTTGATCTTCGAATTTTGATGACCAAACCCTTTTGGTTACTGTGGAAGAAAATAAAAGTTGTACCACTAGGAAACACATTTAGTCAATTTCAATAAATATATATTATAGATAGTACGATGCACTTGATCCTGCATTTGAATGCACAGGTACATGACACTAGCTCGAGTTCAGTGAGTTTTGAGCGTAGCTTACCAGGTTAGATGTTAGATATCACGAATTTCTGAACCAATTAATAAGTTTGAAATAAGATAATTTTTAGTTGGTAATGTCCCTCTGTGTTTGATGCCCGAACCCCTGACATAAAGATACTAAAATAACGCAGACGTCTTCTTCAAAAATGTCCGTTAATTAGTACATAACGTGTTGCTTTTCGTTATTTCTGTAACTCGAGGGTGCCCTCGCCTCTTTCTTCCCTTCCCCGCCCTTCTGAACCCGTCCTCAGTCTTTGGCGCGAAATTTATCACAATTTATATTCATGGCGCAACATGGTTCTAAGGTTATACCTATGTCTGTCCTCCTTTGTCTCAAGGTTCGCCGTAATCACTCTCTCTGTCACTCCAATTAACTTGACGCCATTTCGAGGCTTAGGGCGACATTCTTCCGAGACACCCGGTACCTACTTGTATATAGATTGCTACCAGGAAGTTTGCAAACTTTAAGTCAAGATACCTCTATAAAACTAAAAATTCGAACATATTTTATTAAATTTACAACATATTCCTAGCGAATATTTCATTGTTGGTAACTTAAAAATTCAAGGCGTAAATAAATATTGGTGCCGAAAAGAAAATCTTACGTTAATTTCAAAATAATGCACTCTCTGCCTTATCATCAAAATATACATTTTATATAAAATTCTGGACCTATACCTATTCTATTTATTTATATTCTATTCTGGACCTATACCTATTCTATACCTATATTAAAAATAATTTTTTCCCGGATAGATATAGGTCCAGGTTCGAATTCCGGTAGCAACTATATATTTTTTGATAGTTAGATTTTTATGCATATCTTTCTAGTTGATTAATTATTTTTAACTTATGTCTTTTGACTTGTGATTTTAGTTACGAAACAGCTTCCTTTCCAACCGATTATTTCATATATTTCATTTGACTATGAATTTTAATGCACGTATATATTTTTTATTTATCAGTAATATATCAGTGTAGCTTTACGATGTCCTACATTTTATATTTTTAAATCCAATTATTTTTCACAATTTTTCAATATTATTGCACTTTTCAATGTATTCAGGATTCCTATTTTACTAAATAAAATAATCATGTTAAAAAATAGTCATAATATAATCATAAGTTAGTCTTTTTAAAATTAATATAGAAATAATAAAATTTTTAATGACGTATTACATTATCATTTACTTACGGTGTAAACAGCTGACCAACTGAAAATTTATTGAAGATAATAATTATTAAATGAATGAATAGTTTTGAAAACCTCTGCATCATACACTCTCGTCTCATGTACACTATAAATAATTTCCCCCTTCAGTCTGTCCTGCGAATGTTTTCTTACTAACGCTGTAAATTAGTTTGCTTAGTTAGTTATGTCTTTAGAAATATCTCAGTGTCTATTTCCACGGCCAAGTTTTAAATAAAAGTAAACTTTTACGTTCGTCTTTCCTTCGGTAAATTGTTTTATTTTCCTGTTAAATATACTGCAATATCTATTTCGACATCTATTTAACGAGTTACAAAATATTTATTTATTATTTCTAATAATATTATATTATGTTGCTATTATATTAATAATACGTAAAAAGTTTATTTCTATGAGTTGAAAACTTTCTACAGTTGAAATAAAACGAACAACATATAATATTTATTATCATTTTATTTTAAACTATTCTACAAAATATTTAAATATATGCTGATAGATACTTCTGATTAATGCAAATAAATTAATTATGCCACACACAAAATAACCAAAAAATCAGTAAAAATTTTTACTAAAAAAACTTTTAATTGTTGTTCAGAATTACCTTTTTACGAATTCTATTTTACTGTTTATTTTCTATTTTTATGACAAAAATGTAAATAATAAAAAAATTTCAAGATTAAATTGTAATTATTCATAAACCATCAGGGTGAGGTAAGTGGGAAGGGTTCTGTTCGACGCGCGTGATTTGCGGATTTGCCAGTTGTAATAAGTCACTGGTCGGGAGCGCACCGCACGTTCGCGGTTGAGCAATATTTAAAGTGCGGTGATTCATTGGTTCGTGCGCGTCGCGCATTTTGTAGTCACTTTGATATTCGACGAGTAAGTGATGAGCCGAGCACGCAATTTATCCGGTGTTGGGTTCAAAAGTTCAGAAAAGACGGTACAATGATTAACTAAACACCTCCGGGATGCCAGAACATGTGGCTCAAGTTCGACGTGAAATTATGCGTAATGCGCGTAAATCGATAAGGAATATTGCAGCCCTTTCTGGAATAAAAAATCAACAGTGAACGTTGTTTTGAAAAAGAAACTACAGTTTCACACATACAGACTGCAAATCGTGCAGTTTCTCAACGAAAATGACTATTCTTTACGTTAATCCTTAGCAAAAACGATGCTGGAACGTTTTGGAAAAGCATGGACGCTTGGAAACATATTGTTTACTGACGAAGCGAATTTTCATATCGATTACTATGTTAATAAATAGAACATGAGATACTGGTGCCCCAACAATCCAAGGGAATGCCATCAAAAAAGTTTGCATTGTCCAAAAACGACAGTGTGGTGTGCAATTTTTTACTGAGGGAAAATTGGCCCTTATTTTTTTAACCATCGAGAGACAGTCACTACTGACGTGTATTGCCGAATGATCGACGATTTTTTGGTACCACAACTGCAGCTGTTCTCCAGATTTAACAACATAACACAATTTCATTAAGACGGGGCCACTTCATACACAGCTAGAGTTCCAATGGAGAAAATGAGGGGAATTTTTTCCAATAAATTAATCAGCCTGTACGGAGATATACCCTAGGCACTTCGGTCACTGGACCTTACGCCGTGCAACTTTTTTTTGTGGGGATACCTTAAGTCGAGAGTTTACAGTAACAATCCTTGAACAATTCAGGCCCTAGAAGAAAATATCCGCCGTGAAGTTGCTGCCATTGAACCAACGCTTTGCTCTCGCGTGTTCGCAAATTTAAGAGTACGATTGCAAGAGTGTCTTAAAAGAAATGGACGGCATTTAGACGATATTCTTTATAAAACGTAAAATCCGCATCGTTAAACTCCATTTCGTATAAATAAAATAAGAGAATAACATTTTTGTTTTTTTATTATTTAATATTAAACTTGAAAATTTTCCGCTTGACACCCTCTATAATATTTTGAAAAATATTTTTTTTATTATATTACTTACTTAAAAAAGATTTTATGTGTGTACCAACAAAATAATTTAAGAAAGGAGGTATATTCTCATCTATTTACCTAAGTAAGGGTTTAGTAAGTTGGTAAAATATATATCCACCGATATAATATTGTATACAATGCAAAGGTTCGTTTAGATAAATAGATTTCCGAATTGTTGTAGGGATGAAACCAATTTGTCTGATTGCTTCATGTTCTTGTGTCATTCGGTTTTCAATAAATTTATAGAAGGCCCGCCCCAGACTTTAGCTGTGTCATCAGTACTTTTGTCGAAATATTTATGGATATTATTTTTGTCTCTTATTTTATTCGAAAATATTGCAATGAATCCGGAAAACAATTCTAGAATGCAGCGGAGATAAAATTACCGAAAAAATATGTATATTTATATGATTATCATTACAATTTTTTTAATGGAATTATATGTATCTTTTATGTAAAATTAACACGAAAAAAACAAAGTATTATTAAAATAAATCAATATCATTTTTTGCTCTAAGACCCAGAGTACACAGTCTAGGCTCTTCTAAAATATTATTGTTACACTTGACACAATCGGTAATGGTCAACAAAGCACACAGTCGTAAATTCTAATGATAATATTCTAACCGAGAACGGATTCTGGAACTGGTAGAATTATCTAAATATACATTACTGATAAAATATAAATTACCGATCAGTATAGAATAATTAGTTGAGGTGTATGGATTTGTTGGGATTAAAATTTACGAAGTTAATACAAAAATAAAATGAATTTTATACCTTAATTTGGAGCTAATACACACGCAAAGGCGTATCATGATACTGGCACGCAAATAATTTTTATGGGCTTCATTTTAAGTTGTTGAGCGATGACCGCGGTTAAGAAAATATTTTTTTTTATGAATTTTAATCTGCAATTGTTCCTAATAGTTTAGTACAAATTTACCGTTCTTCAATATGTATATTTTTATTTTACCCTAAAGTAAATCAGTATTCTTGAATACTGTTCCGGTGTGTTTATCGTACTGAACTGTTAGTTAATAATATATACATATCGAACACGTGTTATTATTTTGCGCCATGTCAATTAACTTCAGTTTAGTATATTCAAAAATATTTATCAAGATTCACTGTTCTAGCCACTTAATTTGGCTACAATAAAATGTAAACTATAGCCTTATTGTATACTAAATTATACATAATATGTATTATTAATGGTTAATAAACACATTTTATGCATTTGGGATTTAGACTAATGAAAACGTAGTATGGAATAACGTGTACACCACTGTCATGATCAAATTTCAGATCTTTCTTTTACCACATCAAAGATTTTTATTATTTAGCCGAAGGCATTTGCCTTGGCTCGATGCAAATCTAATTAATGAAATAAATAGCTATTGCGGAGTAATTGAAAGGAGATCCAATCCAGCGAGTGCCGCGCCACAATGAACTCGTGACTCTCCTTTTAAGCCCTACCAAAACAGTTCCTCGCGATACAATCACGGCTTCCTCCAGCTGCCGTTCCCGTCCCTCCGTGAACCTGAACCGGAGATGGCGAGGAAGAAAAAACTTAAGTAAATATCGGAAAACCATTCCGAGTGATTCTATTAGATTGAGTGAGCGCAAAGTGCTACTTGCAATGGTTATAGTGCGTTGGGAGCAGGGTTGCGGCTGCGGTTGAATACTTAATCAGATACCTTCGCTAGAGGAGCGCAACGTTTTAAGCAAATTAATATAAAAAATATAAATAAATAATTCAACCTTAATAATGGGTTTATTTTATGAAAAAAAAACTTATATTTTACGCGTTTAAAAAGTCATAGGAATGAAAAAGATTCGAACATAATAAACATCGTTCCAGGTGTAAGTTTGTAGAATTCTATAATCATACGTATGAAAACTAAAACACTTGTTTTTTAGTTCTACTCATTTAATTTATTGCGATGCGAATTTATCATACGTATCACGGGATTTAAACGAGTAGAACTAAAAAAACAAGTGTTTTTTTTTTCCATATGTATAATTAACATTATGCCGGATGGTAATATACAATAATTTATTTCGCGTTATTCTGTCGTTTGTCGATTATTACATCAGCCCTGATGGTGGCCTGTAAAACGTGACCTGAAACGTTGACTTCACAAAAATCGACCTACAGCTGAATTACTCAGAAGAATTTATATTATCATTATCAATTTGAGAAGATATTATAAGTAAATAGAATTTTAAATCGTATCAACCATTTAAATTTTAGTGTGTGTATTCATAATTCGATGCTAGACGACGGAAAAAAATCAAAATACTATAATTTTTATAAAATCAAACGGCTAGTACTGGATTTACGAGCAATATAATGTTTTATGGTCAATAAGATATCTCATACCTCTATTCTACCGAATTCATAAAGCGAAGCGTGGTAGCACAGTTGCAGATATACAAGTTCAAGGTCAGAGACTTGTTGAGAGTAAGCGTGCTTGTTTCGAATTATTAAATTAGCATTGTGTTATACCTCAGCCTGAAAAATTTAGTAGGTGGCACCGTCATGGCTGTTTTCATATCAAACATAGTATCTGTTTTTTTAGTATCGCCACGATCAGATTAAAAACTTGATACTATTATCTATAAATTAGATATTAGAAGATGATTTTACGGATCTTTCCTGTTATCTACTCACCGCTTTGTTTACACCGTTATCTTTTGTTCTTGTTCTAACACGGATGATTATTTTTTATACATTAATTTGAGTTCAGTTATCTATCTGGATATTTTAAAATATCACAGACATATGTTCTGAATAATTACAACTTCATAATAAGAATACGTTCTCCTTAATAATATATAAGTTGTATCAATGTGTCCAAACTTTAATACAAATTTAATTGTTAATTCTGGTATCTCCTATTGGTTTACTCAAAGGTATGTGAGATTCCGTAAAAACAAAGTAACAAAGCTTTCAAATAATGGAACGATAGATGTATTCTTTTGAAAAGTGTAATATATAGGTACGAAAATTTGTTGACGTTCCCCGGATTGGAAGAGATCCAGGTTTCAATCCTGGTAGCGACAACAATATTTTTCGATAAAATTGTTTTTATATGTATATATTTCTAATTAATACATTTAATTTGTATTTAATATACATTTTAAAACATATCTTTTCATAGTTTTAAACTTTTAGACTTTTGATCTAAAAGTATTCAAAAACAATAATGTATGTAAGTATTTTATAGCACCTATTAATTATTTGTTACAATTAAAATATTCCTTCCCTAACGCGTGTGGAAGAATAATTTATTAATTTCACGGTCAGTATGGCAATCTCCAATTCATAAATATAATCCTGTCCATACCGATTCCCTCCAATAGCCAAAACTAAATCAAGATTTATATTATTCGAAATAAGAAGTTTACCAAACTGAATATTTGCACCCCATCCGTAGTAGTTTACCGAAGGAACGAACGATACAACCGACTGCCTTACGTGTACCGAAGTACCAGGATAGCATATAAGTAGCAGGGTAGCAGATAATCGTATTGGCAATCGGGGTTAGAGGTTAGGCTAAAAGGATCGTCCGCTGTCTTCCGTATGTACCGTCTGCACGAAGAGAAATGTTGCAAGCAATGTCGGGTGCCCGAGTAAAATTCACGAGTGACTTTTCAAGAAGTCAGAAAGTTATATTTTCTCAATTAATCTGCATCAATCTAGTCTAATTACAATGAAAAGATATGTTATTATTTTATCATACAAATCGAGCGAAATTAAAGCGCTTGTATCTTTGACAAAACATTTATATTAGAATTTTTTTTTAAATTACCATATTGAAAGACTATTATTAGGAAAACATTACATTATTCTGTCCAGACACACAATTCTCGCCTCATCCACATTCATACATCTTCTCATATAAGCTTGCCGGTCATTGTGGGTTTTAAGAGGACCTGGTAGTCCCAAATCTTCCGCGGACGTCATCTGTTTCTGGTACCATAAACACTTGCGTCATATATTTTTCACACCATTCTCTCATCATTCATCCATTTCATATGACCAAACCATATAAGTGATCCTTTCTTAATATTACTTACTAAACTAAGATTAGGTCTACATTCTTTCTTTATTTCTTCATTCTTTACTGTGTCATAAAGATAGATAGATCATGGCATATCCATTTATGACATTGAAATACAATATTAATTGTAATCAAAATAAATAATTTATTTAAATTTAGGTACATTAAGTATCTAAATCTAATGTAGGTATTTACATATTTAATTTGTAATACTTTTGACACATCATTCCTTCGTTATATTTTAGATATATCTAAATTTATTTTCGTTAAGTAATTTTTAATATTTATAATGCACGTGTAAATACTGTACACCTTGACACATCACATGTACGATATTTTATTTATACATTTTACAACTGATGATCTCGTGACACCTTGGATCGCTTCATGTACCTACTCCTGTTAATAACCCAGTCGTTTTTGCAAGGCGGTGTTTTTTCGTAGTTTTACCGGGGGATTGTTTTTCAGAACATTTAGCCCCGGCCGGGGGTCAGTTACACCCCTCTATTTCCCGAGATTGATTTCAATCCAATTTGGACAACTTCCGCTTTACTTCCGGTAGCCGTGATATAGGCGGGGCTGCGGTCTAATGCGATAATACCGGATATATTGCGGGTAGAAAAAAGAGGGAGCCCCCAAAAACCTGCATGCAGGAGGATTAAACATTCGAAGTGGATAATCTAATCAAACTATTCCCTCTGACAAAAGACACTGAAATACAAAAATCAGTGAGAGAATTGACAAAATAAATTGTTCGTTCAAGATTCATAAGATTTTGTATGAATAATTAACTAGTAAATTATACACATTATTATCATTGATTAATTTGGCAGTTACTTTGTGGTGTGAAATGTTAATTTAAAAAAATACACAATTTGTTTTTTCACAAGTTGTATCACGAATAGGTTGGGGAAGAGCAATCCTTCCTATCTACAGGTGTAAATTGAACTAAAATTAAATATAGTTCGCTATTGCACTTTATTTTTTCAAGGAAACATTGATAATAGTGGCGAAGGATTTGTAAATGTGATATTGTTCATTAATGTTTTCTCCGAATTTAAATTTTTTTTAGATTTCTATCATTTTATTTGTATTTAATTTTAGTTCAATTTACACCTGTTGATGAGAAGTACTGCTTTTCCCGAAATTAGTTGTAGTACATCTCAAAAAATTGTGTGTGTGTAGTACAATGTGAAAATGTATTTTTTATACATCTAGATACTCCTAATATTGTTTTAATTAATACCGACTACACACAGATTTACTCAATATTATTATATCTGTATTGTTTAATCCTATATTTACTGCATTTATTTGAATTTACAATTATTAACAGTCACTAATTATTCATATAATATTTTATAACAATAAATTCATAATAATAACTAGTATAAAATACAAGTAAAATATGCATTTATTGCACGTAACGTATGAATAACTTTATCTATTTTTCATATACAAACGAGTTGTGTTGAAAATAACGCTTTTTGAAATGGATGAAATATGAGCATTTGACATTAATGTTTATTAGTGAATTTTAATCTACCGCAAGTTTATAAAATATAATATTTCTGCTATGAATTATATCGCAAATTATTTAAATCAATTTAAAGCTTTTAAATTACCAGCTAAAATAATCCATTAATAACTGCATCCTATATCAATGTCATAAAGCTTTTTTTGCAGTTTGCACATAATAAAAGTGCAGTCATATTTATGACGCTGTGTCGATTTTTTTCGCCGAGTTTCGGATCACATAAATTTTTGTGCATTGACAAACAACGCTTTGTGTATGGAAAAAGTAAAAAAATAAAAAAATGGCGTTCCTGAAATGAAATTCAAACGAATAATAGAAAGTTTGTTTTGCAAAATAGTTGCAATGTCGTAAAAAATTGTGGTCTTTTCCGGATAACATAGTATAGGATGATATTTTTTTTAAATATCGTAATAACTACAATTTACGAATGTACTCAATTATTTTTCTTTTAATAAAAACACTTGATATTTTATTAGCTCATAAAATGTTTTCAAATGTATTTTTGTAGTTAATTTATTCGTTAAGTCTTTCGACAAGTCAGATAGAAAATCATTACATTACATTTAAAATAAAAGAGATTTGTATATCGATATATTAAAGTACATTCGTTATTTTCTGTAATGAAAATTATGCAGTGGATCTTTTTCATGACTGAACTGCAAATTGAAAGAAATAGCTTTAAAATTTATATTTTAAAACTAAACAAATGAAAAGTATAAAGCTCTGGGTTATTTTTGAAGTAACTGAATTTGTGTTATATGGAACTGGCGATTCCCGTAAAATACATACATAAATTTTCGTATTACATCGATTATAAGACGCCACTAATTATGAAACGCACCGTTATTTTTTTTAATTAGAAAGAGTAAATAGAAAATAGTGAAAAATTAAACAATACATATTGCATACATAATAAGTTGTTTTTGAGAACTATTATATGCAACAATTAAGACACAATTTTATTTAACAATGATCGCGTTCGACCATCACCGAGCTACGAATATATCCCAACAGTGGAGCAACGGCAGCAGTGGCCGCTAGCTCACTGAAGGTGAACTCTAAGGATTGTCAACGGTAAGTAAATTTTTGACAAATTGTAAGACACCATCGAATATAAGCCACACAATAAATATAAATACATAACAGAAAAAATATGCGTCTTACAATCGATGTAATACGGTAATTTCTACCTGGATGTGGTGCAAAGCCAGCGTGTCTGTCTCTTTCAACAACCACACGTGTTTCTGATGACATCTGCCTAATTTTTATTAGAAATAAAAAAATGTACTCGACTTATTTGACTATGTGCATTTTAATTAATTGGACTGCTTTATAGTAAGAAAAAAATATCTAAATTGAACATGTCACCTAAAATTGTCATCTCGATTACGTAAATAATTTAAAAGATTTATTTAGATAAAATATTTAATCATAGTCAACGTCAAAGCCTCCTGGTATATTTTATAAGTATAGAGATGAAATTTAAAAAAAATTGTGGAACGAAAAAAAAATCACATATGTTAAATCTAATTGTATCGCATACACCGCAGTCATTTTTCATAATAATTAATCACAATGGTAGGTTTCTAATTATTATTGTCACCCTCTTTAGTTTTCCCCTGCAATTAGCGACACCTAAAATAACCCCCTCCCCCACCTTCACACAAATACCACCCCCGAACATTACCTACTAAATTAACTGTCTCGCACTCTCTCAAAATGGCGGATCGAGCCGGTGTGGGTAAATAAATAAAACTCACCCCAACGCCTAAAGGGCGCAAGATGTCGCTACTGGTTCGCTAATAAATCTGAAAGCTACACAAATACATTTATTAGGTATAAATTAATACATATGTACTCGTATATATGTCAATTACTATTAAATAAATTTTTATTTAGTACTTTGTGATTTATCGACGTACGTACACATAATGATGAACAAATTAATAGTCATCATAGAAATATGAATGTACTTACAATATATCTTTTTTAATAATATTTCAGTTATTCTTGCTTTAGCCTACTAATGATAATAATAAAGTGGAATCAAATTAATCAAGTGCATAATCAGTATTTTCCATTATATCTTCTATTATTTATATATACGGCACCCGCTCCTAAAATAACGCAATACTCACTTTATTTTAGTTTTTAATGTTTATAATAAATTATACTTTGATTAACTTAACTTTTTTAAGTAGAAGTAAATATCAAAAATATATGATGGCTTAAATATTATTTTATCTTATTCTTCTATCTCCAATAAATTAAGTTTTAAATATATTAAAATATATTAACTGATTTAACAACATGCTTTTTCCCGCGGGAATAGGCAGAAAAGATTGGTGTAACACTCTTATATCCTGTCACAACCCTTTTGTTATTTTATTTATTTTAATATTAGAAAATATAATACATTTTAAATTTATCAGTAGGATATATATATACATATATTTCATTTAACATTTATTTCTTCTCTATGAGAGGACTCCTGTATAGAGAAGGAGTATATACGAGATAATTTATATTTCAGTTAGTCTGTGTATATATTTTTTACTTCAGATACAAATTAATATTAGTAGTCTATAATTGTTCTAATTGTGATGGGAAGATTGTTAAAAAATTTGATGCCTTGATAAATATAATGATTTTGGGTTGCGGTATATTTTAGTTTTGGAATATCAATTTGGTCTCTAAATCTTGTGGATCGGAATTCGCTTCATCAACATTCCTACAACTTTTTATGCATCCTCTTTGATTTTTGAAACATGAAAATATATTTTTAATTGACAAAAGGACATGACAACGTGCAAATTTGTAAGTAGTGAATGTTTGGAACAAGTATAGTGTATTTGTGAAGTATGTTCGATAGAAACGGAAAGACAGAAATATATCGAAAGGAGGGCGACTGCAGGAAATAAAGTGAACGGCGCTTTGAATGGAATTATAGTTAATGAGAACTTGTCAACTGAGGCAAGTCTAGCGGTTCACAATGAAGTTCTGGTACCGACACTCATGTATGGAAGTGAAGCCTGGAACTGGCAGAAAAGGAACGTAGGAAAGTAGACCGAGTGTAGTGGAAATGAGATCTTGTCTTTGCTTGTATTTTTAATTTTAGTATACATTCCACAATGCTGATTTTAGTAGGTATAGTGAGTAAGATTAAGATAGGATCACTTAGGTAGTTTGGTCATATAGAATGGATAAATGAGGAGAGAATGGTAAGAAAGATATATGACGCAAGTTTTGATGGTACCAGAAGTAAAGGGCGTCCGCGGAAGACTTGGCACGGCCAGATAAACCAGATACTGGATACGAACTTGTATGAGAAGATGTATTGTGAGTCACGGCAGAAGAGTGTGGCGCTCTATTCTCACTGCCTACCCCCGCGGAGAAACGACGCGATGGTAAGTAAGTAAGTAAGCAAAAATATATGAATATCAATATATTTTCTTTGAGATATGTATTTATAAACAGAAATAATGTTTATTTTGAATTTTTTAAGAAGTCTGCTATTCTCGGATACGGATATGGCTTTTCAATAAAGGAGACTCTGAACGGGCACATGGAATCTTATAATAAATTTCAGTGGGTAAATAAAAAGTCGCGCCACTGCCACTGTTTATTTAGGGGAAACTCCAATATCTGACCTGAATTTGGATGGCATCCCGAGAGTTTCTGCTCAGGACATGCGGATGTGTAACACAAGTGCAATTATTAACGTACATAAATTATATATTTTATTCTCATAAAATACTTAAGTAGCATTAAATATGGGAAGCCTTTTTAAATATTATTTTATAACTGTTAATATTTTTTTTCTGTACAGAACCCAATATATGAGAAAGCAAACTATTTACGCTTTGAGTTATATTATTTACATTCGCTATAAATTTTAATGTTTTTATATCTATATTTCTTGTTTTTTATTCTATTTTCTTTTACATTCTTTTATACATTTATTATCGGCGTTTTATACCTAAAATTATTAGTATAGTAATATTTATCTTAATTATTTGGATTTTAAATTCCATTTGGAGTAGGTAGGTAGTTTGTTTAATTACATGAAATATTTAAATAACACTGCTTAAAAAAAATATGTGAAACTTTTTGTTAATCATAATTTGGTACTTATAACTTATAAATCGTTTATTTAATTTTTATGGGTATTTGAATTGTATTGTATAATTAATTTAATTATTACTTTCCTCGCAAATATTTTTACATTAGTATGAAAGCTATAAATAAATATTTAGATTTTTTTTATAATAGGTAATAATAATTTTACTGTAAAAATGATTTAAATTAAAACAAAAATAATAATTTTGAGATTATCTTTAAAACAAATCTACTTATCTATACCTATATATAATAATAATAATAAGGCTATATTTTTTAGAGATCAAGACCGAGAGAGAGACCGAGCTTTTTTCTTATTTAAGGTTGTATTTAATCCAGATCAGATCCAACCCTGTTAACCCTGATAAATACGTATTTTACAAAGCCCTCGTAGAAGGGAGGCAATTCTAATCGTTTTTCAGACAACGAATACAATTTAATGCTCTTCTTTAATTAAGCCCGTCACTAAATCATTCGCACGTGGCGATGTTTCGATTTTAATGAATACGAAATGGGTGTGCCAAAAGAGTTTTATTGTCCGATATTTTTTGTTTTCCAAAAAATATGGGACACTCCACAACACAACACTAGGTCTTCCAAACCGTTTGTAATAAAAAAAAAACAGTGTTGTATTACCATTTTCAGAAATATTCAAAAATCGGTGAATAGTGTAGTAAAGTATAGTATTGATAGCAGAGGTATATCTGCAAAAGATCTAGCGTTATCAGTTAGAAAAGGTATTAGAGGAAAGCTTTATTAGAAGCGACGAGTGTGCATGAGAAGATTAAAAACTGAAAGTGAACGAAGTAAGGGTGTGGTTATGCCAGAAATAATATTGTGGCGTAGAAAATTTTATTATAAATTATAATTTTAGTTTCAGATGTATGTAAATATTAGTTAGTTTTAGAAAAATATTTTGGTATGTTTCACATTATTAGCAGGCATTTTAAATATGTTGTGTATAATATTCAATTCCTAAACACTATGTTTAATTAAAATAAGATATAGGTATCAAGCGCGGTCGCTTCATAGATGCTTTGGATGCTCCGCATCCCTTGTGTTCTAGAGTTAAAAAGTTTTGGACTTTTTGTTTCCAGCCGAAAACTGCACTGCTGCAAATCAATTCGTCCTGTCCTTTAAAGCCCAGCCATAACACAAATCACGACATGGCGCGCGCATGAACCGAGTCCAAATACATATACATACCAGCAACAGTGGATTCCATCATTCGTTCCGTATCCACAAAATTTGAATGTATTCGACTTTTGCGCACGTGCATTCAGTGTCACCTGTCAACGTCTTCGAATACTGTATACGTATTCGTTATCAGCATCCAACGTACAAAAAACAACTTTAATGCTTATGGGTATAATGCACAAAATAACGTACATGTTACGAAGCGAGCGGATTATTTTGAGAAATTTGTTTGTGACGTATTTCTGACAGTTTAGCTTGAATACTTGAAGCCGAATTATTGAAACATTGAATATCCCTCGATTATATGTTATATTTGATCCTTTCTACAAAAAGTCACCAACCGCCACTGATAGATATGTTGTTTTTTCTTAATTTAACCGGGCAGATATAAACTTGGTTGACTGGTAGTCCCATCAAAATGCACTATATATTTTTTTTTGTATAAATACAGATAATATAATTTGTCTGTGCATTTTTATTAGCTTCAAATAATTTATTTTTGAGAAGTTTAGATTTTCTAAGAAAAAAATGTTAAATGTATTAGCGTATCGTAGCACAATAAATGTTATTCAATTTTTATCGATATTGATAAACCATGAAAACTTTCGCATGATGTTATTTTCCCAGTTTTGATTACGAATAAAACTTTGGCAGTTAAGGTTACTCTGTTATTTATTTTCGGTTGATTTTCGTGGCTGATCGAACCCCATTTTCAGCAAAATTCCTCAGTTTAATGTGATTTATGTACTTTATTACACAATATTCGTACATTTCTACGTAAATTTATTTCCATGTGTATCTACTACATTGAAATTCGACCTAAATATCTAAAATCATTTGAAAGTTAACGACTGTATTATGATTTTATTAGAAAATGAGCAACGTCCAATATTAACTATGAAGAAATGAATTATAAAATATTTTTTTTGAAGACGAAACGACTTTGTATAATCAAAATCCAATATTAAATATTATCTACTAATATTAGGTAAACATCAAAGGCATGCAGTCACTTATTAGATTAACCACAATTGTTCTATAAACTCATGTTATCATGTAATACCATACAAAATATTACCTGTCTTGAAATGTTAACATATTAGGGTCCTAATAAACAGATATATCGTAAGATGAAAAGTGTATAGGTAGGTACTATCCTTTCAAATAATAATAGAATATGACAAAAATAAATGAGGAGACCATATATATATATCAAACTATTTAGAGCATAAAAGTAAAAATCTAAATTCCAATTTGAACGAGCTTAAAAGAAATATTCAATATATTTGAAGTTCTAAAATCTTTCAAATATGTATGTGCAAAAAAAATACTTATCTATCAAAATACAGCAGTCTAAGCTAACGAGACGCATCAAAAATAAAAATGACAAGAAATGATGAAATGACAGAAACTATATTTGTGCAGAGCCCACTTCGACCAATAACTGTATATTTTTTTAATAGCACACAATCACATTCCTAAAAATAGCTACCATCGCTAAATGTTTTCTCATCTTATTATCTTAGGTTCGCCAGATCACGCAATCCTCAGATAAGTTTGGTTTACAGCATCGACAGTCGATTGTTAGGATATAATGGACCGCCCCAGGCCGCGAGCGGCCGGCCTCGTATTTATTGCGCCCGTGGGACACATTACTCACATGACAAATATCAAATATTATTTACTGGTCCGTGCGTGCATTGACGCCATTGGATGCTAACATTGGCCGCTTGTAGCGCGCCTGTACGTACACGCAAGATACCAACACAGCCAATAATGGATCGCCCACACGCCTATAGTTTATCGCTCTCTACTTGTTTTGTACAATATCCTGCGTCCTTGCAGCTTCTCTGGAGCATTAATTGTAACTTTCCGTTACTTCCGTAACTTAAATACGTCATCTTTAATGTATTCATTTATATAAGTTATAATCGTTAGTACCTATAGATTTATAATACAGTGTGTCCCAACACTCTTTTTCATTTTGAATCATTCGCTACACCAACGCAATGAGCGGGAGAGGGGTAGGGGGTATGTCGATAGCTATCCGCGTCTTGGGAATTCAGTCGCTATGGAGCGTGTCCTTACTAGTTGTTCGTGAAATTTTCCCTAGAAAATTGATATCCCGACGAGGTGACATAAACTGGCCTCCGCGTTGCCTCGACTTGACACCGATGGATTTTTTCCTATGAGGCTACCTTAAATCAAAGGTATACAGTAACAATCTTCCTTCTCTGGACGATTAAAATAAAATATCCGATAATAACTGACAGCAATTACGGAGAAAACGTACCGAGCAGTTTCTCAGAAATTTTACCTCCCGTTTAGAAGAGTGCCAGCGAAATAACGGGGATTACATTTAGAAAATATAATTCTTAAGAAATAGGTTCCCAGGAACTACTTAATTGCAAAATAAACATTATTTTATTAGAGAATATTTATTATGAAAATTTTTTTGGGACAGTTTGTACTTTGAGTAATAGTTGATCTTGTCATTCGTACTAATGTATTTAGTCTAACAAAGAAATTTATTTATGCATCGGTATATTTACTCAACTTTATACATTTTGTATACGAGTATGTTATATTAAATTACATTACCATTAAATAAAAAGCCTAAATTTAAGTTCTTAGTTCTAATCCTGAACCACAAAGCCATTCTATTTAAAAACATATGTAACTCGAAATACCCACGTGCATGCAACATTATCACCTAGTCCCATGATCTGAGATAAGTTATGTTGGTAACGCAATTCCTCTGCAAGAAAAAGTTAGAGGTTCGAATCACCGCGGTAATAATTTTTTTTCGATAGGTTATTTTTACATTTTGTAATAATGATAATAAATAAAATTTTTTTGAATTTTAGTGATGAATTTTTAATATTTGTGTCTTTACCTACGTCGTACGTAGAAGTTTATAAGTACATTAAATGATGTTTTTTTTACATGATTCGTAATTATATTACAAATAGCTTTTAACGAATTTGTTTAATACCACTGGTTATATGTAGGTATATGTGCTGAATTATGTAATTGTAATAATACTTCAATTGTCGAAGTGTGTTTTAATATTACTTCACTCTTCTTGAATTTGATCAACGCGCTAAACTGACACCGCTCGTGGATAACGGGTTATTATTTTTGTAACAATAGTTTGATGTAAATAGCGTTTACCTAACAATCATTTATGATTGCACATTCACGATATGGCTACTATTTAACGACGAACTGAAGCATTATGCCTCGTCGGATCGCAAGGCGTTGAGGGAATAACATGGTTTATGACGTGCTACGCAGTCGTTTACATGATTAATATATGCATTTTCCACAATTATTGTGTTTATATTGTGCAGTAAACCTCCCGAACCGCTTCAAACTGGAATTTGTTAAGTCGTAAAGCAGATTTAATGATGACGCATCTATTTGCACGGCCTCCGGCTGAAATATTGTGTGATAATGCGAAGCGACGTGTACTTTATATGGCCGCAATGTAATAAATAAAACATAACAATTGGTTAGTGTATTCCCTACTAGTCAGTACATATGAAACAGTAAATCTGCGGACGCTGTGTTTATGGACTTTTCTGATGATTTGGCGATCGTCAGCCCCGCGCAGAGCACGCGCCGGCGCAACATCTACGAGATCTAGAAAGACCTTTAACGCGAGAAAGCAAGTCGTATCACAAAAAGCCAGTAATAATCACAAAGTGTAGTAAAATACTAAAGTAATATGTAATAGTCTAAGGACAAACAAATTTAATCAAATTTTACTTTCTATTGACGGCTGCCGGAGGGTTTGAATCAAATATTTTCTGATAGTTGTGCTTCTTTAAATAATGTATAATAAAAATACACCTATAGTTGAGGACACGTTTTAAATTAAGAAGCTTATAATATTAAATGACAAATATAAAAAAAATATTTCAGAAATGATAAAACAATATTCATTTAATTTAAAAAGAATAAATATTATACTCAGTGAGATCAGAAAAGGAAGGAAAATAAGAACAAAAAAGTCAACAGGTATTCTGTTAAAAGAACATCTATCAACTATGCTTAAAATATAGGTATCTTTATTATTATTTGAGCACATACTCGTAGATTGCTGCGGACCAGAAAATCTGGAAAAATTGTGGCCCTGGGCGATGTCCCTGACCGAGAGAAATCGTCGGAGTAGCAAGGTGAAAGGGATAACGGAATGAACCTTAACTGTGCCCTACGAGCAGGAGAAAACCTCTAGGTGTAAATTACAGACATCTTCAGTCAACTAAGTAGGAATACAATGAGGGTGTGTATGAAAGGAAAGGAAAAGTTGAGACAGCATTTACTTTTATAACCTTGAATCTTCTTAGTTAAATATCCCAAAATTTCAGACGGAAATCTTCAAGATATGGAATAGATATTGTTCAACCATACATTTATTCAATGTTACAAATCATAACTAATAATTATACAAGTTTCTAAATTCTTTGAAAATTATAGTGGACCAATAATTATTATGCAATGAAGTGCGCCACACTATAACTTTCATAGCTGGTAGCTATACCTATTATAGATCAAGTAGCGGATCGTTCGGTGGGCGGCGCCATAGATAAAACAACGTGTTTCGCGGATTATCTGTGTAGCAAATTGCTGCGGGCTTAAAGAGAATACTACTTAACTGATTTTAAATGGAAAGCGTACAATCATTTTTGTTTTGTAAAACTACACACATAATAACGTAAGAAATACCAACACATTTGGCATGAGCAGCTTGATATCGGATTTATTTTGAAAATAAATAGCTCTACAAATACTGCACCGCGAGATTTACTCGAGACCTCGATTTAAACCCTGCTTAGCATACAATAGTATTATGTTTCGTTCCTGTTTACACTGTGTCAGGAATAAATGTTAGCTACCTGTACATAAAATAAAGCAACAAATCCAAGAAACATTTTTGTACCTACTAAAATACAATCAAGTACGAACACCTGTTTTTTCCACAAAAAGTCATGTTACAAAATGCTACCCTGCTTGGGCTGACACTTTTACAGCACGGTACACAAAATGAATTTCTGTACCCGAAGCCTTGGCATCATTTTTTAATTTCACTTTTTAAATGCGGTTTGGTAAAGCTAAATAGACGATTTATTTTATTGCTAATTATCCCATGTGATCGAAATCGCTCGCCCATAGGGCCGTGGTTGAATGATGCGAAATTAACGTGAGAATAGAACTTAACATGTTTCTGCATATCTACCTACATCTGGATTTATTGTAAAAGTGCGTTTTAATTCAACCTAATTTAAATATTTCTCACGGCTACTGTGCTTGTTAATTGTTTTTAAATCTATTAATCTGTAAACTTTAAACTCTTTTTATAGATACATCAATTACACGTCTTTATAAATAAAATTAGACATTGTAAATTTTTTAAGTAGTAATAAGGTGTTTTACTTCGTTTAATAAACCTAGGGTACTGTTAATTAATGCTATGTTTATTAATTAATTAAAACAAGATTTTTAATATTGCCGTTTTCCATCAATGATTCTGTTAAAGAGGTTCATCACAATACTACAACTTATTATTAATTTTTAACGATTTTTTGCAGTAGATATATATCATATTTAGATACATAATTGTAAGAAAGCCTAATGGATAAATGTGAGGTCCAGAATCAAAAGCAGACATGTCCACTTTACTTGTTTTCGAGTAAAATGCAAAAAACCATTGTACCAGTAACCACAGGTCACATGACCAAATATTGTCTTATTGGCTGAAAACATATTTGTCTGGGTTTGAATTAATAGTCTATTGGACATTTTTGCGATTGAAATAACAAGCAAATTTTAAATGCATTTTATGGAAAATTCGACAATATTTGTCTAATTTCGATAAACTAGTCTTGAAGCATAAAAGCATAAAAACTGGGTATGTCTGATTTTGATTCTAAACCTCACAAATATATTTTAATAGTTTAAAGTCTAATTGTATAACTTTTAGGGGTCGATATGTTTTAAAAATATGAGTCAAAAATGTTCAATAAGTATGTACCTAGTTTCAACCATGTCAGAGATGCAAACATTCGTAGTTATGTGACTATTTCGTTTAATTAAAATATTTTATTGATTCCAAATTAGGTATATATTGAATACAAAAAATAAAGGTCATCGAGCTTTGAGCGGCCAGACTATTTTTTGTTAGATGATTTAGGGTCCGAAGCAAAGATATAAAATAATAATTAGTAAATTTTTCTAATATTTATTTCGAAGTACGTAGACTTAAGCAAATTGAGTAAATTTGTACATACTCCTTGGACATTTTTAACTCGTAATTTAGTAAGGCATTTAACCTCAAAATATTATGTACTAGGTTTGTTACACTCTGTATATATATATATACGATGCATAAGTATATTAATTTTAGCCAAGCATTACATGATTTAAATCCTAAAATGAAGAGATACATGATTAATTTAAAAAATAGATGATTGATTTTCAAACACATGTTAATAGATACTGCTACATATAATAATAAATAATAAATACAAATCTATTCAGATGCATCGTAAATGTTTCCAATATCTGTCTATATATATTAGTACAACATTGCGTAATGTAGTAAAATAGGTATATATATATGTATTTACATAGATGCGTAGTGTGTTTATTATTTCTATGTACTGAAACCGAGTTCTCTCCGCCATTATGTTTTTGGTTATGTAGGAGAAAATCTACTTCAAAACCTTCAGGGGATGAAAACCAAAAGCTGTAGGTGTTCGCGAGCCCTTGCAGTTATGACAATCTTGCTTATTTTCCTAATTATCTAAATAGAAGCATAATAATATTACATTCTTGATATCTAGGTATTGATATTACTCAAATAATTTAAAATTAGTGTCCAGTAAAATTTTTAGCGTACATTGTACATACATACATATGAGGATGATTCAATGATATGAAAATAATACTGAATAAATAGTGTAGTCTACGTTAGTACGATGAATACTAATTATTCTAACTCTAATTTGTCCTCCATAACTTTGACACTCGTAATGTATTTATTCAATATTTATTATTATCTAACATATTGTATTATTGATAAATCAACACGTTTCAAGACCAATAGTTCCTTCTTCAGGAAACAATTTAGATACTAAAATTAAAAATACAAGCATAGACCGAAAAACAAAACTTTAAATAAAAGTGATGGGTTACCAATTAGGAACTACTGTGAAAATAAATTAAAAAGTTAGGTATTTTTTTTGTCTATGGTTGTATTTTTAATTTTAGTATACATTCTACAATGCTGATTTTAGTAGGTATAGTGAGTAAGATTAATATAGGATCACTAAAGTAGTTTGGTCATATGAAACGGATGAATGAGGAAAGAATAGTAAGAAATATATATGACGCAGGTGTTGATGACACCAGAAATATAGGACGTTTGCGAAAAACTTGGAATGACTAGGTAAACCAGATACTGAAGGATAGTCCTGTTAAAAGCCTCAATAATCAGCGAGTATGAATGTGGATGAGGCGAGACATGTGTGTCTGGACAGAAGAGTGTATACGTATATGTATAGTGTGTGTAAAATATTTTATTTAAACCACTATTTATTAATTATTCTATATGTTTCGATACTCGTTAATAGCAAGCTTAATATTATAAATAACCAAATTCTCTTTGCAAATAGAATAATTAATAAATAGTGGTTTAAACAAAGTATTTTTTATAAGTATTAAATTAAATTTGATTTGTTTTATTCTTCAAATGATTTTGAATTTTTCAAAGCCTGAAACGGTTTACCAGGGCTGCTCAAACACGGCACATCCGCTTATTACGTGTATCGAAATATCGATAAATTATGGCGTGTTCATTTGGGCACGATGTTTAATCTGTCCAGCCGCTCTCTGCAGACCCTCTGCCCGCCCTCCTACCCACCCCTTTCCACCCCAGCCGTTTCAGTCACTCCCCTCTCTCGCATCCTACTCTCTCATCTTTCATAACAACGTTCCGTTATAACGGGAAAATTTACAAAAACAACACGTGCGAAAGGAAAATGCCTGGTAGAGGAGATTAAAAAAATATAACTAACTAACAAAAAATATTTATTACAGAAGGAAGTTAAAATTTATTTATTGCTGAAGAACAATATTGTTTTTATAATCTGTAACATATCAGTAGAAATGTGATACACTAAATATACCATTACTTAAAATACTTATTGTACCGAGTGAATATTATGTTCCAGGCTGATTTTGTTTGATCGCTATTTTGGTTTGAAAAATATTTGTCAGTTTGCATTTAGTAGTCGTAGAGAGTAGTTGATTACAGTTTATTATGGAGTGAGTATTTAAAATAGCAATGCTGTAACCATTAATGGTGATCGCTATCGTCACATGTTGGAAAACTTATTGGTGGCCGGATTGGGCTTGTAATATGCGTGGCATCAACAGAACGGCACTTTACACGCAGCCCGAGCTACGCTTAAAATTTTCCCGGCCGCATAATGTTAAAAAGTGATGATATCGACTGGCTTCTTCGATCACCTGATTTGACGGCTCTCGACTATTTTCTGTGAGGGTACTTGAAAGAAAAGATCCACGATAATAAGCCAACAATTTCTATGCAATAGGACAGTATTCGAAATGAAATGGCTGAAATAACGCGCGAAGTGTGCGAGAACGTTAAGAAAAATATAATTAAAAGACCACGCATTTGTGACGCTGCCAGAGGCGGCCACTTGGCCGATGTCATATTTCATACGTAATTGTAATAAATTAAATAATTGATAAATAAAAATCTAATTATGTTTCATTTCCTCGTTATTTAAAAACAACACCGGCTTGTAACATAATATTCACACTATATTTAACTTTTCAGTTATTAAAATTGACTAAGAATTTTGATGCCATACAGTGATTTTCTTTTAAAATATTTCTGAAAACATGTTACGTTTAATAATCTTTTTAGATTAGAGAAATATGCATTTAAAAATATAAAACCACATATTAAACAGTAGTTTGATTCGTGGTTTCATGTTATATGTTTATTTCAAGGTTATATTAGTTAATATTATATATAGTAGGTACATCATGAATTTGTTTTTTTTTGTTTCTGTCAATTTAAAAAAAATATTTTCTTTTTTATATATAATATAAGTATATATTCCGATATTACTTGTGTACTTCTACTATATTGTATTTACTATGGTGTATTATTTTGTTCGAACTGCACATGTTTTTATAAATAATTTTATAATAGCCTATAAGGGCAGGGCGTAAATAAATAAATAAATAAATATCGTTGTAGCAAGTATGCTTAGATGAAGGCGTATCAGAACAAATATAAATTAATATATTTTAAACCAGAAATCCTTATATTTATCAATGTTTTCTGAGGTTAACGAATTGTATTTATTTTTCTTTGTGTTATGTAAAATATGGATTTTGTGCCTTTAATTACATTTCAGAATTATTTTGACTTACGAATCTACTAATTAACAATTGTTAATATTCAAATTTCGTTTGTTACAGGTGAGCTTCGAACATTTAAATAAAACCCGACATTAAATCACCAATCACAATGCTGCGTAGGTAAGTTAGTACATTAATTTTAATTTGTGGTAATTACATAACACGCCAATAAGAGCGCGAGTAGTCCTATAGCTGTCGGACTCGCAAGGCAATAAATAATATACAGATCTTCAACGCAATTAAGTATGCCAGTTGGATAGTTTAATTGAGTCATTAATAACAAAGTATAGCGGGTGTAATTTCGAATATTTTTGTATAACTGGGAGTTCCCCTTCGTGTGAAATCGTAATGGCCAGTAAATTTCATTAATGTGTACGTCATTGGAGCAATTTGATTCAATATTTTAATCATGAAGACCTGAATAAAAATCTAATCTTTTCATTTTATACTAAATATCGTAACGGATTGAAGCGAATTTATAATTTTAATAATTGTTTTAAGATATATGTTTGCAGCCGCCATTAATTTTTTCTTTTAATTAATAATCTTTTTTAGTAGTTAACACCGTTAGTGTGAGTCGAACGTCTGACGACTGGCCACTGGCCACTCCACTATACCTGGTAGAAAATCAGAAAGAAAATAAGAAAAATAAGAACTTGATTCTTAGTACAGACTTAAAACTAGATAATTTTTAAATAGATAACTAACTTATATGAATACCATGAATATAAATATATTATTTGTATAATAAATAATATTATTTTAGTAGCACTGTTGATATAATACGTATTTTGTCGGAAAAAAAGTTCTGGGTAGCTTTAGATTTTCTTTTTACCAACAAGGCACGATGAATTCGATTCAATGACACATGACATTTATGATATTTTTTACCTAAAAAACCATTAGTTCAATTCAATTTTTGATATTAATATTATATAAAAAATTGGCAGAATATTGTTAGTACATTGCTTAAACTACTGCCTAAGATAAAAAATGTACAGTAATTGAAATTATTTAATTTTATATGTCATATCATAAAATAGCGGTTTTATTAAAAATATACTAATTGACCTACAAAAATCACGAGTGTAAGCCGAGGTCTTGTGTAGTTTTGTGTAGTGTGTATTATGTAGAAAAAATACCTTTTTATTTTAATCTAAATATTAGAAACTTATTAGTATGTAAATCCTGTACGTTTTTATTTTTTACTTATACAGTGTCAATTTTTCAAATTAATAGCCCTCATATAAAAGGAGAAATTTACATTAGAATTCGTAACGTGCCGAAAATAAACAGGTGGCAACTTTTTTTTAAAGGGGTAGTAACAGTCTCTTCGTCCCCAAGAATTAGTGGGTACCTCCGTTTGCTTATCACAAAATTTCAGGCGCCTTCTTCTACCTATAGAGCCTTATTCAATGCATACATTGGTATTCCAAAAGGTTGTTGTCAACCTTTACAACAAAATTATTAAAAGTTACGCAATTAATCTTCAGTTCACATCTCTAAATGGAGGTTACTATTAAGTACGTAACCAACATAATTTATTTTTATTAAAATTATATATTTATTATAATTATAATTTTAAAAAATTTTACCAAAATTTAAAGTTCAATTTAAATAATAAATAATTATCTATTTTATTTATTTTTCATCATTGAAATTTTTTTCTGTTGGTTGTTAATGGTGTTAAAATTTCACAGTTATAAAATTACGACTATTTTTAAAAGTTTGAATACAGTTCCTCAATAGAGCACCTCTGACTGGAACATAAGTAATAATACAAACATCCCTCTCCTCCGTGGGGTTGGTGTAAATTGCTTTTGGGAAGAAATCGAGAATAGGGAACTACCTTGTAGGGTCCCAAAACCTCCGAGACATAAAACGATCGACATTTGCAATATTCTTCACTGCCTTGTGCTATTATTAGATTCTATGTCTTTTGATATTATTCTTATTACTTATTTGCTGGGGATTATATTATGACTCCATATTAGATGAAATAATATTATATTACTATTTTTATTAATAAATAATGTTTATAGTATGTATTACAGAAGATTTAATAATTTATTTTAAAATATGAATAAATTTAATAAATCAGTGCATCGTAGGTACGGCCGAAGACCGACTAGACCAAATTAATTTGAATTCAAATTTTGAATTGCAAGCGGGCATAACACACCATCGTGGTGAGTAATATTTCGAAAACGGCTCCATTCGAGTTTACCACACGTCTTGAGCAGTGAATCAATTTCGACCAAACATCAATATCGTACGTAGACCAGGCACTTTAAATTTCTTAAAAGATCAATAGGGAATATTAAAAATCTTTGTTAAACTCTTCGTTCGCGATGCGCAAATTACTCCATAAGAAGTAATGAATACCTACTATGTCAATGCATTTCGTATATTTATTGGTTTTGAATAGGCATGATGGCAACTTAAGGAAGCGCTCAGCTTTGTCCCTTGTAGGTTCAATAAATTAATATTAATTAACATGTTCTTCTCTTCAACCTCCAGGCCGTCACGCAATGTGATATAGTCATGTAAACACTTAATAACTTCACAATTTCAACGCCGATTTTTTTTGTCAGCCTCCGTATTATCATGGGAATGGCCGATCAATTTTTGTTACGGCCCCTAAAAGCCTTAGCAAGGCATCGGGGGTGTCCCGTTAACTTCGGCGGAGTTTAATAACGATTTATAGGCTCTTTAGAGTACCGCCTCTGGTACATGAGATACTTGGACTTGTCTTGATATGAAATTAAGTGCTCACCGTACAATTTATAACTAATTATTACATTGCGTGTACGTTTTGAGAAAGTAGACCTTTGATAGTTTTTACAAGTAGGTCTGTAGATTTATGAGCGGCGCGAGTGATTTATTATAGACTTTTTCGTGATTTAGTAAAGTACAAACCCGTATTCCATTATTTTTTTCATGTACACCTAAAGTTGTGTTAACAATAGAAAAGTAGATAGGAATTCAAAATTTCTTCTTCTTTATCTTATTCTTGATGTGAGCAGTCACGAGATGATGGTACTGCGGCTAATTATTATAGATGATCGTTTGTCCATCTTCTACAAGGTCTGGTGCCTTTCATTATTCCTAAGACAGCAATTTTTTTCACGGTATGTTCATGTCTGGTAACGTAGCTAAAATATTCGAGAATTGGTAGTCGTATAATTGAGGATAGACGATGCTCGAGAGGTATTCATTCTGTGAACTGTCCATGGAAATGTGGCATGCATAGCCAATACTATTATACATTTCCAGAGCGTCTATCCTCGTTCTCTTAGATTCTTAGATGTTTAAGAATCATAGAGAAATAATGTAAAGATAAGGTGACAAGTCTAGCGAAGTCATAACTATCTAAGGTATATATAAATGTTTATGAATTCGTAATTATAAATTTGTGTTAATTCAAATCTATTACTATGTTCTCTATCATTGACCATTATTTTTTAGCTCGGTTTATTGCGAGACTCTTTTTTTTACGGGTACGATTTAACAGGGAATTATTTTAAGAGATACTTTGTTTCATGAAACGAATTGTTTGTACATTACAATAATATAAAATAAACATTAAATAAATATATATAACCTAACCTATCCTGGCCGATGCTAACCTAACCTTGCTAAACTTTTATTATTTTATTGCATAAATAATTCATTCTAAGGAACAAAGTGTTTGTTTTATTGTAGATAGACGTATTAATATTTCCCTTTTCTTACTCTTTCTAGAATGAAGATAAACTATTTAATATCGTAAACGGTGTATGCTAAAAAGGTAGTATCATCAGCGTACCGTAGATTGAATTTTTTTTTTCTATCAATTCCAAGAAGTCATAGCAATTTAATAAATATAATATAAAAATTATCAGACATCTCGATGACTTTTCGCGATTAGATTTCTCTTGAAACCTTTTATTTTTTAATTTTATCAATTCATTCACTATAGTACTGTGGTGACCCTGCACGCGCCCATAGACATGGCCGCGTGAGGACTCATCTATAAACCATAAAAGGCCCTGTACAATGAAGGCAGACCCACCGTTTATCCAGGACCGATGCAATAAGCTCAAGGCTCTTATCTCGGATCTAGTCATTCGCCGCCTGGTTGGCATTTTTTAATGCTACTAGGCAGCTGTTCGCATATTGACAGGGCGATATCGCACAGCTGTCAAAGCCATATAGAGCCCAAGCCAAAGCGACCAATCAGCAGACGCATTAAGACAACATGCACCAGAGACGGACACTGCCCAAGCAGCTAGCGATTACTCTTCCGCAGACCGTCTTCTCATCGACATCTCCATTCAACAGCATCCCGAGCCACTCCAGAATTTGACGCGCATTTATCTGTATAATTCATTACTCCAGTAAACAAAATTTTATAAGTGTTCCTTTCATTTCTACACCCTGCACTAGTTACAATGACAGACACCCTACAAACAACACGCGTGAGACTAGATGTTAGGAGCTTCTGTCTCATAGCAACATAACCGTCAGACACAATTACGAGCAATTATATTTAAATAACCTCAACATCCACAGTCAGTCCAACTTTTTACAGTACGGCAAGGGAGGAAATCCATATTTTGTATAAGATCTTAAATCGGGCAAAAGGCGTAGTATTGTGATGAGGAAAGGCAGCCAGATAGACATACGTACATTCTATCATATCTATATACATTTGCGTCAGATCAAAACATGAGCCCTACATCATTTTATTAAGACTGTATTGTATAGCGTGCATGCAAATGAAGACCGAGCTCAAGTTCGTTAGGGCGCCGCCGCCTAGCTGCGGTGACTAGCGGCTGGTACAGCATACATCGCGAGGAATAAAGCAACGTCCACCGAGATGGGAGATACGATCGTATATTGTGTGAGCAGTGCGGTGTGAGGTAACAACTTTATCCGAGCCAAACTAGTAGTGAGCCGTGTTGCATACATAATGCGCTGCGGAGCAGCATCCGCGCAGTGTAAAAATCAAGGGAAAGGCCGATGCGCGGACACGTCTCGCGCGAAATCATATCGCGCCGGACGTAATATGTCCACGCTCGGGTATGCAAGAAAATGATATAGAATTTTCTAAATATACTAGTTGCCTTGGCGCATGCGCGCCTGATGTTTTGGTTTTGTACAGGATTTCGTGAAGGCTTGTGTCATGAAACTGCGTTAAAAAGTGCGTAACATTTTATACAAATTCGTTGTTCGGGATATAATATAAAATAATTTTTCTCATACTTTTTTAGTCCCTTTGTAAACACCATTAAGAAAGAAACATTTCCGTAAAATGAAATAATATTATCTGAACTTGATATAACATTCAGATGTTTGACGAAATTAAAACAAACTACAATGGTTTATACTTGAGGTGAATCATACTTACACACTTACCATCACGCCGTTTCTTCGTGGGGGTAGGCAGAGAAGATAGAGCGCCACACTTCTGTCCTAACACAATTCTCGCCTCATCTATATTATTTATACGTCTTCACATACAAGCTCGCCGGTTATTGTGGCTGTGTCTGGTAAACCTGGTCGTGCCAAGTCTTCCGGGGACGTCCTCTATTTCTGGTGCGTCATATATTTTTCATCTTACAATTCTCTAGTCATTTGTTTGTTGCAAATGACCAAATCACTTAAGTGATCCTTTCTTAATCTTACTCACTACACTAAGATCAGCATAACATTCTTTCCTTATTTCTTCATTCTTTACTCTGTTATAAATGGATTTACCACACATACGCCTAAGTGATCTCATTTCCACTGCATTCAGTCTACTTTCGTTCCTCTTCTGCCAGCTCCAGACTTCACTTCCATACATCAGTGTCGGTGAATCATCAATTATAAAAATCAAATAAATTCAGTACTTTCCTCTTTCACTCAAAAAATTACGTAGAATATTTTAACTGGAATCATGCCTTCTCCATTTATTATATACTCCTTGAGTACCTATGTACAAGTCCAACTCAGTAGTTAGTTAAATTAAATGTATTAGGTATGTCGTGCTCCCTAAATTTTCAAGATTGCGAAATACGAGCAAGTCAACAATAAAATTTCTAAAATATTTCAGTTACTTGACCCACTATAAATCTGTGCTTTTCATATTTTATACGCAAAGGTTTCACTTTGCTCGCCTGTGAGATTCGTTTGCGGTGGATATTAACGTAGGTGCTATAAATCTCCAACTTGGAACTAATTTACCTGGTTTCCTCGTACCTATCCACAATCGTGGCCGCCACCTACCGGCGAACAGGAGTAAGTATATTACCATCCAACAAACATAACCACCTATCTACCTACCTACCTACCTAAGGAATCTCTTTAACGCCATCTTGAGCTTTCGTCGAGGCGCAATCTCGGACGCAATGCTGCGAAGATGTATTATTAAAATGTGTAATTTAAATTCGTTTTAATATGTATGAGGGGGTGGTTTAATAAAAATGGTGATTTCTCATCGTGAGTCCTCCATTACTTGGCTACACCTATATACCCACCAACCAACCAGGTCATTTTCTAAATAATTATGTACTCACCTTTTTTAAGGAATAATATGTACCTACTTTTAATTTAGATATGCAAGCGCCAGTGATGATGTATAGATTTATAAAAAAAATCTTATTTATTTGTTAATTAAAATGCGCTATAAATATACAACCTAGAGATTAAAATTTTATTTCTTTCATAAATCATTACCGGTTGTTCTACATCTATAAGATGATTTTTTGATATCTTTATTTATTATTTCAGTAAAACCAATTTAACTAACCAACTAATTTACCATCACGCCATTTACTCGCGGGAGTAGGCAGATAGGATAGAACGCCAAACTCTTCTGTTCTAACACACAATTCTCTCCTCATCCACATTCATACATCTTCTCATACAAGCTCACCGGTTATTGTGGCTTCTAACAGAACCATCCTCTAGTATCTGGCTTACCTGGTCATGCTAAGTATTGCGCTGACGACCTCTATTTTTGGTGCAAATAATGAGTGAATAAAATGACTTACACGGTATGACATATGAATGATTTTCAATAAATATTTATTATTATTAATTTACACATGAGATCTTACATTAAATTTAAATCATATATTAAGATTCTGTGTAGACTGATGCAGGAATGAGAAAAATGTTATATAACTATTCAGCTTAAATAGTTAAATATACTAAAATCAGCCAGCCATGTTTTTTAAAAATAAAGAATCGTACACGGAATACATATCACATCACAATTCTTACTATTTTTAAACTAAGCTAAAGGCTTGTACTTGCTGGTCTTCTGGAACGAGGCGCAAACTCTCGACCACTAGATCACTAAGCCAATGGTTTAACCACTTTGAGCTACGCAATAAGTGGATAATAACAAATTATGGTCTTTTACCAGAATAATGGATAGTCATATTAGTTTGTCTAATTTATATCTGCAGTCGATGATGCTCATCTTGAAATGCTTTTCAAACCACGTTAACAAATGTATGTATCTCAACCAAATATAATTGAGAAATGTTAATATTTTTGAGAGAAAAGTGCTGAAGAAAATTTATGAACCTGTGCGAGATGGAGAAAATTTGGAGAATGACATTTATGAGAATCCCAAACTCTCCATCAAACTGAAACTACAGCTATTCAGATGGGCGGACCACGTCCAGGGGACGTGTGGGCAGGATGTGCAGGTCAAAATAAGAATCCTCATTGGAAACCCGATGGTAGAAGTGTGAGACATAGTAGAGCTGCTATAGAGCTTACCAGGAAGCGAATGATTCAGGCGGCCAAGGCTCGATATGGCCAGCAGCTCATTGAAAAATAAGAAAAATCAAATATACTTTTGAGACACTTTATTCCTGTAATATTAGATTGAAAAAACGTAAATAAAAATACAAATTATCTAGGTGCTTTACATGCAAGATTTCATCATATATTTTTTAAACATGAATTCCACAGTCACTTAACCATATAACTGCGCTGTGAAGACTTTTTGTTGAGTTTTCGAGCCAATTTGAGATTTCTTTTTCCAAAATAAAAGCCAACTTTACCTGCTCAATGTTTTGATCGGCCCCTTGATAAACGGAATTAAGTTATTACGCATAATCGCTCAATCTGGCAGCATTACGTGTACACACACACTTACGTAAAAATATGTTCCATTACAGGCGCACGTATTACGAGGTGGCCCGTCCCACGTGTACCGATAAGTAACACTCGCAGTATATAATATACCTGTACGAAGTGGTATATAGCCTATTAAGAAAAGGTGAAGTGAGTAAATAGCCCGTAATATCACAGTGGAAGCCTACTTTCTTACGCATGTTCGACAACCTATATTTAATTTGGGTAGGTAGGTATTTACAGTACCCATAATTATCAACATTTTCTTTGAAATTATAGTTTGCGCATTTCTTGTAATAGTTCTTACAGATCAAGTAATGTGTTAATTTTTAAAGGAAATACTTATTTTTTTAGTATTTCCTTGAAATTTAGTTTTACTGTAAACTTATATAACCAATTAAATTATTGTTTTTTTTGCTGTAATATAAGTTTTTACGCGTGTAAAAAACTGTTGAGGTCTAAAATAATGTGTCAAGAAAGCAATCTGTTGATATACAAAACTATAGTAAGACCAGTGGTCAGTTATGGTTGTGAAAAGTGGTGCCAAACCCATATCGAAAAAAACATATTAGCAGTTTTTGAGCGTAAAATATTAAGAACAATGTATGAACCTACGATAGAAAATGGAACTTATAGAATATAAATTAGTCGTGAGATCGAAAATTTAATTGATTTTGTAGCTCCCAAAGACTATGATTAGCTGATCATGCTGAAAGAATGCCAGATAACATGATACCAAAAGTTATGACCAAGTGGAAGCGACCTAGAGGCAGGACAAGAAAGAGGTGGGCTGGCTGTATGAAAGAGGACTGGTGCAGGATGAGAAGGTCTGGGAACTGGACAAGAATGGTCAGGAATAGGAGTCGGTGGAGAGCACTTGTAGAGAAGGCCAAATCCCACCCTGGATCGTAATGCAGTGGAAGAAAAAGAAGAAGATAAATTAATTTCTTTATGCAGAAGTTAAACATAAATACAGAATTCAGAAATAAATTTCTTTTTTGAAGCCGTTACGAAACGCATAATATTGTGTTCGCTCCACAGGATGAGGTGCGTGCAGAAATGTTTTCATCGTGATTAAAATCAAGAGTTTATATTTAGCTATTTATTTATGTACTTTTATAGCAGAATTATTGTGATGTCCTTGAGATCGTGTGTATGTGTGTGTATCAGCGCGCCAGCACCGTCAGTGCGAGACGTATGCGGGTGTGTGTGTGGCCGGCTTAAAAGGATGACGCGCGCGGGGTACGGCCTCTTTTCGCTACCGTTTGGCTCCGTGACTAGTTGTATACTTTGTATCATAAAACTGTATTATTCGTGTAATAAAGATTATAATTGTCACATGAGATTTTCTCATTGGACATTCAACAATCTTCTGCGAGGTATACAACTTGGAAAGTACTTATCACGCAAGTACGCAACACTTATTAATTATTTTTTTAGAGATGTACCTAGACCGTCTGCTACACGTGTATCACGTGGCTATTAGTATAATACAACAATAATTCATTTACGCGTGGGTGTGATTCTTTCAACCCACAATGTATATTAAGTTCATTAAAGATCCAATATTTCAGATAGGTACTTAGTTTCTAAAATTTGACTGCAGGTAACTAAAATATTAACAAATTCTATTAGTCACGTAAAAGGTAAAACGAATTAGTGAATAAGTCCAAGTTGATAAACATGTTTTTCGTGAAGAAACTAATTTATTTCTTAGCCCAGCACACAATTATTCGTAAACATAAAAGTTTGGTAATTTTATGTTAAAACTATTTTTTTTCGTACTGCGTGTCTACGACGCTATATGATAGGTTAGAACTTTGCTAACTACAGCCAATTTCTTTAATAACTGGTTTGTTTAAAATACATATTTATACTTATTTTTCATTTTCTTTCATTCATTTTTAACAAATGTATGCGTACAGTAGAAATGGTTTAACATGGAGCCACGAATTTCGTGTTAAAAGAAATATCCAATATCCATGCCATCCTAGTCAAAAGTAATTGAGTGATAAAATCATAAACAGTAAGTGTTTAAAATGGTAAGAATGGTGAAAGTGGGATCCTTATTTATTATCAAATGTCGACCTTGTCAAAATAAATTTACTCATAAAGTAATAAACAGTAAGCAGTTTTGAATTTTTTAGTTATTCTTAGTTGCGAACTACTTTCATATTAAACTTTTCACAGCATTTTGTAGGAAACAGAATATTTTTTCATTTTCCATATTATATGTATATTAATAATTTTTCTCTAAATATGAATAAGGCCGTTGAGCGAATTTCAATTCAATGTGTTTTGTCTATTGTCAAACTGATATATTATCTTAAAGCTTTGAGAAAATATATAAATATTACCTAAACAGTTAATTTATTAAACATGTAATTGCGACATAAATCTTAGGATGTAATTATATTAACTGTAACTGCTTCAATTAATCTCTTGCCGTGATATTTATTTGTCCTCTTTGTTTTTTGTTCTTCTACCCCTTGAAGAATGTTGCCAGTAATTCTAATATATTTTCTTATACACCCACCTCCGCACCGAATGCTACAGTTTGTGTAAAACAATCTAAAGAAGTAGAGTAAATTCTTGAATTAACGGGTTACTACTGTTAGACGGCGTAGCGACCCCTTCCAGGACATAATATAAAACAAAACAACCCCAGCCCTCCCTCGAAGGGAAAGGAATGTGGAGACAAAATGAAATTCCACTTCGATGAACCCGAGTTTATTGTATTAAATTTGACACCACCTTGATCTTACACACGACCATAAAGCTGCAGTTTATTTGAGCAATACGAAATGTTTATCTCAAACATAAAATGATCCAGTAGCTCTATTCAAAGAAAGCGGTGAAATTAAATAAATTACTTCACATCTTAATTTGTTTCGAAAAGTATGACCGATTTTACCCTTCAAATTTAATTAAACATAACTTAAGAGTAAATAAACTTTATTAGTCAACGTAAGAGCTATTCGATTGCATGCATTTTTAATAACAAATTAGTAAGTAGTGTAAGCCGTAAAATAAAGCGCAGGCGGATTAGAATTCAAGATTTATTTATAGGCATTTTTTTGCGGTTTCTCTGTTATTGATTTTTTTTGCCGTAATTAGTTATCGGGGTACTTGAATATGTGAAAGTTGTTGGGAAGAAACAGGATCATTTTCGATTAATCAGTAATTTATGACGTCTCTGTTCTTAAACTTTTAAACTAATGCCGCACTATTCATTAAAAAGTTGTTCCTTCATTCTGTGCTAAGTGAAGGAATAATTAGATGCCAAGCTTAAACTTATTCAAAAAAATTACGTCATTATTCTTTTTTCAATACCATTTCTGAATGATTAAAGTAATGACTATATAAAAAGTTATAGTTATATATTGATATTCCTCTGTGTCAAACAATAACAAATAAATAAATATTTCCTAACAGAGATAGTTAAAAATGATAAATTATTTAATCGGTAATTATTTTCGGAACAATCTGACGTAAAGCTATTATTCAATTAATAATATTTTTTTTATCATTTGTTTACGTATTCCGAGTTTGAAAAACCGTCATAAAAAAGGAGGCATTTAGAATTCTCCGTTTTCTGCCCTTAGAAGATTTTCCAACCATCGGTAATCATTAGCAAGTAAATAGGATTCCTCAACCACTTTTTACAACAGTCTGAACTTCGCGTCGTCGACTAGCGCATAAATCTTAGATAAGTTTTTGTGCATTTCGTTTGCTACGAGCCATAAGCTACTTCAAAAGCAGTTCTTCCAATTTAAATGTATACTCAGGGGAAATCGAAATAAAAATTGAAGGGGTTTATCTGATGCGATATTTTGAAATTATATCTTAATATTTAAACATTTTATTTAAATATTAGGTAATAAAATAAATATTTTCTAAAAAATATTATTTTTATTAAAATAAATAAATATACCAACCATAACAACTTATTTCTCACGAGCAATAAAATAATACATTTTATGTTTTCTTTATCAAATAACCTTCACACAGTAATTTAGCAATGAAATTAAAATTCACCCCAATTTTTATTTCATGAAAAGCACCCCCTATTTAGTGTTATCATCAACCTTACGTACGTCATAATGCATTTCTAGAATTCATATCTATATTTTAAGATTCTCGTAACGGCATAGGAGGGTGTTTCGAAATACATTTGCGAATAATATTTGCATGTGGGAATATAAAACACCCCGTAGCGAGACATATCGGGGAATTAAAATGGTTAGAGATAAGTAAAGATGAATGGAGACAGAAAACGAGCTCGGAAGAGACATGAGACACTCTTACTTATTCCTTTTCTCCTTATTTAACTTCTTATAGTGTGCTCTCTTTACATTTATTGTATAGTTGCAGTGAGTTGTTTAAAGATAAGTGTATTTAATTTCTATTGGCATAATAGGTATTATACGTATTACAATTCCTACTTTAAGGGTTACGTATGATGTACCACAGGATTATAATATTGTTTTATCTTAAAAAATATATATATTTCTTAAAAAATGTGGAATTGTGCACACGTGGACCTACTTGTTACACGAAATATGGAACAAAAGCGATCTTTGAGTATGGAGCATCATTTGTATTATTGAAACACGTCATATATAAGATGTTATTATTAGGTTATTTATAATTTATTTACTTATTTAATTAGACTTTATTGATATACATATTTTTGTTGTAACAGAGGTGAATATATTATAATATAACATGATAAACATAAGATACAATTATATTGCTATTAAATACTCGTAGTTTATTATGTGGGATGGAGTGGACTCAACATCTGATATATACAGCGTTATACTGGCTACTTTACGAGACTGAAGTCTGTATTAAAGTAGCCATAGCGTGTTTAAATATATAGAAACTCCATACATGCGGGCATGTTACTATAGGAGATAGCCTGAAGAAATGAATGACCACTAGAAATACACAATTCCGGAGAATGAGATATCGATCTCTAATAAGATGAACATACCAAGTCTGAGGAATGACGGAGCGTCGGATAAACAAGGCCCAGGATCGCGAAGAAAAGTTCGCGCTGTAGAAGTAGACCAAAGGACCACGATGCTTAGACAATGTTTTCTGCATGGTGAGCTTAACATAAAATACGTAAGATGGCGTACACTCATATACAAACATAGGGCACAAAATACCCGCGCAAGACTTGGCCCGTCCTGGAGACTTATTGCTCCCGGGCTGCGGAACATACGTCACCGGAGGAGGGGATGAAAGAGGAGAGATAGGGGGGCAGACAAAGAGGGGGAACTTCTTCAGATGTTGCCAACAATTCATTAAACATTCATGCAGTCTTGGTTATCTCTGGAGTTCATAAATTACACACGTTGACTCACGTTCCATACTCACATAGAATTATTTAAATTTGTATCATTGGTTGCATAATTAGTGACTAAATCCAATTTATCTATTTTTTTTAGTTTTATCACTTCCACTGCATGTCAATAAATAAATTAGTTCGTCTAGATATAATATTTTTAAGAACACATTATTATTGCAAAGTTGCAGTTTTTCAGAACATAGTTCTGTGATATTTTTAATTCAAATTAAATGTATCAACAAGAAATTTTATACAGATAAAATCAATTTATCGAAAAAATATTTTATTGCCACCGGAATTCGAATCAGGAACTTTTCCTATCCGGGGAAATGCGCTGACCATTACACCATTTCAAAATAGTAAGTAAAATGTTTCGTTATACTGAAAATTCGTTATATTGAATGCAAGGAAGATGATGAAAGTTTTTCGGGTTTATGATACGTTACTTAGATATTTGTTATAAAGAGATTTGACTATATATGAATTTCTAGACTAATTAATATGTACATTACAATGCAAACACAAATACACCGCAGATTTCATAATCTTGTCGAGACCATCAATAAATAAACAAAAAATTTGAGTATCAGTAGAACCAAGCAGATACTAATTTTTTTTCCATCTAGCCAAAGGCTGCCAAATATTTCATCGATTTTCAAAACAAAAGAGTGCGAATACGTGACCTCTGCAGTTAACGAATAATTCTGTGCACGGTCGTGGAGGGATGGTGGGCCCCACCCCGCGGGCCGGGGGCGGATACCCGAGGGGGCGCGGGCTAATATAGAACTTCCCGCCCTCCTCTTGTAGTCCAGTGTTGGCGAGCACGCGGCGGGGTGCAGAGACATGCAAAAAGGAAGTGTGATGTGCCTCTGTAATACACTGCCGGTGCACTCGAAGCCAACTAACCTTTTCAACAATATAAAAGGAAAGTTTTTAGTTTAGTTTTAGAAAGTGTTTTTATTTCACGCTAAACGATATTATTTTAGATTAGTAAATCAGTACATTTTTAATATTAAGTTGTCAACGTATGAACTATTATTATATTTATATATTTTAATTTTTAAAGAATACAATTTTTATAATATAAATAATAACAAATAAATTAATAGAACCCGCATGTCACGTAGAAGGACAGTAGTATACTTGCTTATGTACGAGTAGGTATATTTAAAGTAGATAATTAGTTTGAATTAAATATGACTTTTCGCCATATCTATGTTATTCTTAATTAAGCGACTCCCAAATATACCACTACTTCTATTTTCGGAAACTTTTAAATAATATTTTCTTTTTTATATTAATACTATATTAATACTAATAGTACAAAAAAACAATACTTAATACATTTTGGCTTATTAGCTCCCTAGCACTTCTATTCTTCAGATCTAATGTATTGACTTCTAATCTATTGTCCTTCTATATATCATCGGTGCAAGTATAGACAGGTTACTTTTCAATTGCTCAACCATGATTAATGAGTTTGGAATTTAAACAATACTATATACACTACCATTTAAAATATTAAATAAATTACTATTCACAAAATTCATTTTATTTTTCTAATTATTTCAAGTGTAATTTTTTCGATTTTATTATTTATGTCTTTATATTTATTGTTGAATATAATTATTAATTACAACAAATATCTTAATATTATCCTAATCGATTGATGTACATTTGTACTATCCAAGATACAGGGCCATCAAAACTGATCGACATCAAATAACATATTTAACATAAAGTTATTTTATAAAATTAATAGTTTTTATAGTAACTATACGTTTTAAAAATGGCTCATTTAAAAAATAATTTATTCACATTCGTAAACGTTATATCTAGTTTTATGTTCCGAGTCCAGACCTTGTGCATCTTTAGCTGACACATGTCACTAATATTCCAGATACATCAGCTGTTATAATTTTTATGTTGAAGTGATTCTAATATATATATTTTTTATACTTTTAAAATCAGCAATGTTATCTTTGTGGTTAAGATTCATATTTTTATTTATTATCTTTGTTTTATTTAACCACTAAAATGAGTTTAAATACATCTACCGGTTTCGAAAAGTACCATTTTCTTCTTCAGGATGTCATAACTAACTAAAACATATATTGTTTCATTGACAGAATCTATTTTTAAAAAATCTATTTATCTTTAGTACCTAACTCAAATCATTACTTAAAACAAATTTAAAAAAAAAAAATTTTTTTTAAATAGATTTTTTTTAAATAGATTCTGTCAAAGAAACAATATATGTTTTAGTTAGTTATGACATCCTGAAGAAGAAAATGGTATTTTTCGAAACCGGTAGATGTATTTAAACTCATTTTAGTGGTTAATAAAACAAAGATAATAAATAAAAATATATATTTTTTCAATTAACTGTTGATTTAATTGTAATAGGAGCAGAATGCTATTCACATTTGAAGTTATTTAAGCATATTTACTAACTATGAAATATTATAAATATAATGAATACCTATTTGAACAATTGGTTATCCTATTCTTTCCGAATTCAGCCCTGCCGGCCCATAGTTGCAGATCCGATGAATGAGTTTGGTGTTTTCGCAAATGGCATATTAAACCCCGACATTTTCTCGGCTGGAGGAGGATGCAATTAAAGAATACGTTTCTAAAATATGCCCTTCCGTATCCCGGCTGCTCGTGAAATAATATATCTCTTGTATAATGTGTTGCTTTGATATAAAACTGAAAAGGTTCGGAAGAAATCCAGATCGAAACACCAATATATATATATTTTTAAATTTATTAATTATGAATATACCATTTTTACATTTCCTTATTGGTCGATAACTAACACCAAAGAACATAATTTAATGCAAAAAAAAGTATTATTGTTATCAAAATTTTAAATAACTAAATTATAAAAAACTTCTGTGCCAGTAATCAACATCATAGTATAATTTCAAAACTAAGTACAAATTCTAAGTTCTGAATTATTTTCAAAAATACACAAAAGATTATATTGAAATAAAAAGAGTGCGTTTTTTTATGTTTAAACGTACTAGAACCTACTTAATGTTCTAAAATTTTTCAGTATTATTATTTAAATATAAAGAGAGATTTCTAGGGCGGTTATTAAATTGTAATTTATTTTTAGTCGAAAGCACATTTTTTCTGCATTAAGAGTGATCTACGAGTTCTACATCTTAGCGGATACAAAAGTGGTACCGGGTATTTTTTAGCAATTACATTCCTCGCGAAACAGCGGAGCTTCCTCTCCCCTACCCTTATAATTACCAGCAGCCCCCGCTTAAACCGAGTAACGCCTTTATCTGCAATACATCTCCTTATACCGTTTGGAAAAACTCCACCCCGAATTCCCAAGGCGGACATAATTCGGAATTGGATCCATTCATCCCCACAGCCTCCCCCCCTCGAAGGTTTTTGTTACAGGGAAGAAAAAACAACGGACGAACGCCATGAGAATCCTCCACGCCAGATCACGGTGAGGGATGGTTCCTCCCTCAAGAAGTGTCTCGGTTATTTTTATGATGGTTGTGACATCGTTATCTAATTTGTTGGTGGTATCAAGTACGCAAAGATACGTCTTAAATTATTGGGGACTGGATAAAAAATAAAAATAAATTTGTATCACAAATATACTGCGTCATCAGAAATTCTTTTGTGACAATACACTGTTTCGTGAATATCTTGTGTAAATAACAAAGACATTCTTGAACAAAAAACAATGAATGATTATATAAACATAAATATTTGACGTCTTAAATTTAGGGGTTGAGATATTATCATAAAAATATTGTGCCGAGAATAATCTCATCTGTCCGATGAAACAAATTCTAATTAACGAATCTATTATATATACTAGTCATCTCTTTAAAAGAAGTTCGTACCTACTGTCAGGCCACCTATTCATATATGAAAATACTATAGTTTTCAAAATAAATTCTATCAAGATGAACGTATTATTCTTATTTAAGCATCTTTTTAGGTTTATATATAATTAATCATCCACCGTTTTTTTAAAATTATATTGTAACTTAACTAAAAACGAAAACAAACAATTATCATTCGAGGGCGTAGTCACCATCAACGTCAATTAATGCTTCCCATTTGCTTGGAAGACGGTCGATTCCGCGGGTGAAGAAACACTGGTTTTTGAGGCAATCCACGATTTGACATCCTCCATCAACTTCTCCAAATCGTCATAAATTATGCCAACTTGCTTATTTTAGTAGGAGAGTAGTGCGGATGGGAAGTAAATCTCATCACTTCCTAGCGATGGACTGGATCACACGGCGTTCGACATGAGGGTGAGCATTGTCGTAGTAAAAAACGATTTGGTTATTTTAGCTTATTATGGTTAGCTGAATGGCAGTATAAAAGCGATCAAGCTGGGCCAGGTACACATGGCTGCTGATGTTGTACTGCCTTTGGCAATTTCTGTCCGAGATTTGCCACTCCAGTCAGTCCATTTTCCAGTCAAAATAAAAAAAAAACATTGCGAAAAAAACTATTTACATTATTCAATCCGAGTAGGTATATAAATTATTTATCATTGCCTTTATAATAAAGTTTTTATAATAAGTATAATATGATGGCATTATGTTAGGTCACATATAACTTATAACTTATCGAGTTGCAATTGTCATAGAATAATAATTAAAAATTTTCACCAAACTAAACTTTGTACGAAAAACTCCTTCCACACTCCACTACCCCAGTAGATCCATACCAAACTGTATTAAGATTATTTATCAATTACACCTGATGATGAGAGGAACTGCATCTCTCAAGTGACAAAATAATTGTATCTATTTATTTAAAACTTAAATGCATTCAATATTTAATATATTTTTATTTATTATCTTTGTTTTATTAACCACTAAAATGAGTTTAAATACATCTACCGGTTTCGAAAAATACCATTTTCTTCTTCAGGATGTCATAACTAACTAAAACATATATTGTTTCTTTGACAGAATCTATTTTTAAAAAATCTATTTTTTAGTACCTAACTCAAATCATTACTTAATACAAATTTACTCGAATAATTTTTAGGAAAAAATTTTAGAATGGGACTCGCAGTTAAATTTAGTTGGTTGTTTATAATTTTTTGATTAGTTTTACACGCTTTATTTATCTCCAACGATTCCAAATTATTTAATTTGTGACCAACACCGTTTATATGCAAAATTGACAATCCCAATTTTTTATCAAAATCATGACCATTTTCTATCAAATGATTAGCAAAAAACCGGTAGATGCATTTAAACTCATTTTAGTGGTTAATAAAACAAAGATAATAAATAAAAATAGGAATCTTAACCACAAAGATAACATTGCTGATTTTAAAAGTATAATATTTAATATGTTTCTTGTCCACCTCAGTACATCAGAGTCCATATTGAGATGGACAGTGTTTTTTCTGTATCATTTATATTTGTTATTTTGTATTATTTGCAATTTTAGAGTGGCTCAAGTATATGAATATACATATAATACATTGTTGAACAAAAGTAGAGTCAATTCTTGGATACATTAGTTACAAAACGAATTTAAATACACGGTGTAAAAATGTATCCACCAGTTACTTCATAATATGGGTCAAGAGTAGCTCCAAACGCTCTCGATCCACCTATATTAGCCATCTGGCTACTAAACTGTAGGTGTAGTATAAAGTTTAGCTAACTGAACACATTTAAATAATCATGTTGCACCACAAAGTAACCGCCACATTAATTAATGATATGTAGTGAATAATTCCAAATCACACACCTGAGTTAATACATATCTAAATCTCGAAATTTCGATGAATTTCAATACGATTAAAAATACAGAATTATAATTTCTTAATGCGCTTGGTCATGATACAAACCCATAAAAATAAATCTCTCAGATTTGAACAAAGAAAAATAGACACTTCGAGCAGCCTGTACTCTGTACCCATCTTATTTATATTTATTGCCATCTGGATTAAGGTGGGAGGGAAAAAAAATTGCAACGCATCACGAGAGTTTTGGGGGGATGCAGATAAGGTGTTTTATTATTTATTTGGGGGCGCAAGACGAATGGCTAATGCTTCTTTTATTAGGTGCATTGTGAGACCTGGGAGGATCGGGTATTGAAATGCATATATGTATGCACCCGATTATAAAGAAATGTTCCGAGAATAGAATACGTATATAATATTACTTGACATACCTTCTAATTTTCTTAAATATATTTAATCTCTGGTGGTTACTACCTACTATTTCAGATTAAAATTGTGATCAATTATATTCATATAATAGTTCAATAGAAAGCTTATTTTTAAAAAAAATCCGCAAATTTACATGTTCGAATAGAAGTATTGTTAAATATTAATTAAAAAAATATACATATAAAATCAATTCTATTGAAAAATATTGTTGTTGCTACCGGGATTCGAACCTGGATTTCTTTCCAATCCATGTTCTGAACAATTACAACTTCACAATTATAATGTGTTCTCCTTAATGTGCTGTTGCCATAAATAAAAAACAATTGTTCCAATAACATTATTAAACATATCATATCATATTATAATAGAATATCTTGAAATGTTTATGAAATATATAATTTTAAATATGAAGTAAATATCACAGACCTATGTTCTGAAGAATTACAACTTTACAATAAGAATGTGTTCTCCTAAAAATATATAATTGTTATTGAAAAAATCTTCATTTATTAATATAATATAAATATTCATCAATGCGAGAAAATCTATGTAATTATTACTATGATAGCCAATTGTTTTTTTTTAGTTATGTATTAGTTCATAATACATTACATAATGCTATATTTATCCAGCGATACTTAATTTACTTATTTTTTTCACCTTCTTCTTTCACTATCAATCTCAGTCTTCTGTCATCGTCATATAATATCCATATAAGTACCTATATTAAAGTTTCATCGCAATATGGTTGAAAACTTCAAGAACTTTATTATTCCAATTTTAATATCAATCAATTATAATAACTACAATAGCAAATGTCTTTCAAATGTTAATTAGGTCCGCAAAAAAATTTAAAAGAGTAAAACGTAAAAACGTTAACAGACAAAAAAATATGGATAAGAAGGAGATTTATTATTACAAACATTTTTTTAGTGGGTATACCCATGCCTATAAGTGATGCCACCATATCTTATATACCTACTAATAAATTAAATATTACATTCTCATACATTTCACAGTTTTCTCATCAGCCAATAAAAAATAGCGCATCTCCCGAAGGGATTTACTTTAATCATCCAATTAAACTCGTTTTCTCGCATCCTCCCCGCTTTGTCGGTCCACATGAGTTGCGTTATCTTTTGCCATCTTCTTCTTCCCATCGAACTTTCCGCTTCTTATTAGCACAATCGCTTCAGTAATCTGGATGTGGAAGAACAGAGATCGTACGACAGTGCTTCCGACGACGAATGCATACTATCTGGCAGAAAAAAATGATATAATCGAACAGGGCAATGGACAAAAACGTATGTAAGATACAGATATTTATATTTGATACTTTTTTCTAACGTATTAGACATATACCAATTTAAAGATAAATTGTCTCATTTATCTAACAGTAATAATTTATTGGTAAGGTACATTTGAAATGTTAATCTATTGCAGTGGTGTGCTGAATAATTTATTTATCGTAGGTAGAGTGTCTATATATAAAAGGTAAAAAGATCTTTATTACAAGATTTATTACATTAAATTATAACTATATAAAAATATGAATAAAACGAGGATGTGTCTCTTCTTCTTTTAAATAGGCAATCGACCCTTCAATGGTGATTTGTGCCATTTATCAAGTTAAAACTCCATTTTATAGAAAAAGGTACTATAATACTATATTATATAATAGTTAATATTACATTACAAGTCAATAGCATTATCGTTTAAAAATTTTGCTATTATATATATTAAATGTGGCGAGTTAAGAGAAAGAAGATGATACAAGTTAATTGGGAGTTGAAAATTACCATGGACGAGATTACTGTAAAAAAAACCTGTGATCCGCAATGGACAGGCAAAAAAGATATGGTCAAGGGTTTCCTCCTCGGCACCACACTCATACATTGGGGAATCTATTAAGTTCAATCTGAACAAATGGAAGGCTACCTGGCAATGCCCAATTATCATTCTAGAGATATTAAATATAGTTCTTTTGGAGAACCAGGGGGTGCGGGGAATAAATCTTTGAATTATTTTAAGCCGATTACCCTTATGATTATTTGGATCCATCCATTGTGCAGTCCAGATAGAATTCGTACGTTTTTTTACCATATTTAGTCTGTCATATATCGGGATATGGAATTGATGGGAGAAAACTCCGGAAAGAGTGGCCTCCTTAGAAGTGACAGTCAAATCGTACTAATTGCATATATAAGATAAATTATGAACCCTAGAATTAAGTTTTTTAAAAGTTTGTAGCAGTGTCTTTGTCTTGTAGGTATTAAGCCAATAAGAAAATTTTAGAAAGAGAAGATTATTACTACAAAATTATATAAATCTTATTGCGCGGCCATGGCTATTGTTTCCGTAGAATCTATTTTTCAGTATTGAAAAGATATTTTAATATCAAGAATTAGTATATTACAGTTAACTTAACTTAATCAAATAAGAACATAATCATAGATTTTCTTAAAATGATTTGATGTGATTAAATACGTAATATACCTTTTCGGTGATGACGAGACGCACGTCAGTTACCGAACTGCCGAGTTTGTCGAGATACACCACTAATAATTATGTTACGAGAGCAAAAGAGAATAGGCTCACCGTGAAGCCTAAAATGAGAATGAGCTTTGGCCAATCCCCCCCCCACAAAGCCTACAAGATTTTGCCGAATAGCATGAAATAATTCTCGATAGACAAACTCAAATACCATCTCAAGAGCTAGATATTAGATGTTGAGGTGTTGGCAGAAATGAAAATGATTACATGAACAGAACATCAATTCTTTATATTAAATCTCTGTTTTGTATTATGTTTCAATCATGGGAAAACGAGAATATTTTAGCGTTTACCTCATTTTAAATGTTATTGGTTTAAATTGAATATAATGGTATTGATAGATATAACAGATGAACCTGTCTCCTTTAGTACAGACTCCTAGAATGACTCTAATAAGGAGACAGTGAACATCTCTTACTTTATGATTCATGTATTGAATAGGTGAATGTTTGCTTTATTTGTATATATATAATATTATTTACATTATTAAGGAGAACACATTCATATTGTGAAGTTGTAATTATTCAGAACATCGTTCGAAAATTTGTCGTCAAAAGTACTGCTACTGCAGCATAGTTGGTAATACACCTTTCCCGGATTGGAAAAGCGATCAAGGTTCTAATCCTGGTAGTGCAACAACAATATTTTTCGATAAAATTGATTGTATATGTATACATTTCTAATTAATATATTTAATTAGTGTTTAAAATATTATTTATAGTGTATGGTCTGTGTGTATAATAAGTTGAAATAAATAAAAAATAAAAAATTATTAGTATTACCTACTAATAACGTTTCTGATGTAAGATAAAATGATGGAGTATGTGATGTAATCGTTGTTTTTTTAAATCTTAGATTATCTTCAATTTTCATTCATGCAGCTAGTAACATCATCTTAAAAATTGACTTTTTTTTATTATTGAACAATATCAGTTTAGTCGTCTCGTTATGATTTCCTCCATTTGTGTTCTTGCTGAAAAAATGTACTTCTCTTGTGCTTACTTTTACAGTACCGCAGTACAGATATTTATTTACAAGACATATCGGAAAGGCGATGCCACCGGCAGAGTTTCTGCCACACGCTCGCGAACCGGTACAGTGACTGACATCTGTCGCTTTCCGGACAAGAACTATATATGGCCTCCAGTCCCGAGCCAATTATAAGAATCATGTCTTGTTATCTACGGACCACATCGCCGCCATGTCCTCTGTCTCACTCGCGCATCCCGCGCTGCGATTGGCCGAGATGAGTAGGCAGATTGATAAGTAAAGAGAATCTGGTTTATTGACCTTAAAAGGTAATTCCGATCGTTAGCGACATTGAGCCCAGGTTTTTATCAACTTTTTTTTTCTTTGACCATTTTTCATTTTTTTTTCATTATCACATCACGTTCTTTCTCCAACACAGAAGGCTTATAAGTAAGTACTTCTGTTTATGCTTGCTGTTTTTTTATTTATCATCATGCTATTTACCTACGTGATAGACATTACAAATCCATTGCCTCCACAATTCACATAAAGTTTTAATTCCCTTTGGAGTCTCGTTTTTCTAATGTTCACCTTTACTTGAAACCTGCGTTTTTCTATAATTGAATTCAATATCTTCTCTTCACCTTCTCCTCGTGCGACAATCTAAATGCATATTTTTAATATTGATTGCTCAAACCAGTAATGCATTTTATCTTCATATGACATCTCTTATATTTGATTCCCGACTAAAATAATTTATTCTGCATTTAAGATCTGCTACAGATCATTTCTCTTAGTAGTGATATAAATACATATACAGGGTGGCCTAAAAAAAGTGAGAACATTCCGTAAAATGTGATATAATTACATCAAAATTAGTTTAACTATATCAACAATAGCTTAAATAGTTTACTAATTTACTTACTTTCCTATTTACCTATATTACGTTTTATTTCGACAATTTCCGGTCACCATCTTTGATTATTAATTTTCCCATTGTTTATATTTGGTTGTTCCAAATTGTTACCCAGAAGGACAAAAATCACTGCAGAAGATTGTATTGTGATCAAAAATTTGCGAATTGAAAATTGGGGTGCTGAGAAAATGATCCAAGAATTTCAAAACAAAGCCTGGAGTATAGCTAGACATTACAGCATAACTGGACAAGCTAAGACTAAACAGAACGGAGCTCCATTTCACACAGCCAGAAATACACTTTCTTCGTCGTGAGAATGTTAATTTCATCGAGCCAGGCATGTGGCCACTAAACAGCCCAGATTTAAACCCAGTAGATTATGCAATATATAAATATTGTGCAAAAAAAATTACATTAAGAATTATAATTAATTATATTACATTTTGAAATATCTCGTGTGTTACGAGATGTTCTCACTTTTTTTGGGCCATCCTATAGGTGGTTGTTTTTATGAATATATTTTTGATAAAACTGTTATTGAAGAATACACTGATTTACTTAGTGAAACACGCTGTAGGAATATTACACCCCCGAAAGAATTGTTAATTAAAGTATCCAACTTATCATTTGCTAATAAAGCTATAACACATTAGTGCGTGTAACACGAACGCCAATTAAACGCGTGGCGCGTCAAACCTGCGATAATATCCGAACGATTCCATTCCTTACCCAGAAGGCCGCAGAGATCGTTATGCCTCAACGATTGTTTATTCAGAGAGAAAAACAAACGAGCTATCCAGCTTTATGTAGCGCTGAGGATGAAATTATAATTAAAATATTGACACGTATGAAGTATGACTGGAATGCCTCGTACAAGAATTTAGCATGGCTGAACAAACATACACTTGTCTCTGTCTTTCTCTCACTTTTAATAACACTTGAAGTAGATATCCAATATCAAATGCGTAAATTATTTCGACCGTTTGAGATGTCGTACTGTAGAAGGATAAAAACTCAACAAAAATAGTTTCAACAGAGGATTTACCAAAAATTTAAAAAAGTATAATCGATATCAGAATAGATCGACCATATAATGAGACATGACAGCCATCTGAATAATATTAAAGAATAAAAAATTAAGTTGACAAAAAAATACCAAGACAGGAGTACATTCATTCAACACCTATTTAGAAAGCTGAACGTCGTCTGTAACAACATAGCATCACTTTTCATGTAACAAAGAATAGTAATCGGCAGAAAACGCAAATCAAAAAACTGTAAAGAAAATTGGTCTAAAACTCATGAAAGATATTACGTTTTACAACTTTACTACAAATAAACATTATACGTCCAAGATGCAAGTAGGTTTGTTTACCTGACGTCATATTCATCAGTTGATCGAGGTGCATGCATGGTCTGTGTCTAGACGTAGCCTTGGTAGTGAGCGTGTTTAGGTTCATAAGAGATCGAGTCAAGTTGTATAACATAATCTCGCATTTAATGGGCGAGGTTAATTGAGATAACCATCTTGTTTAATCATAGCGTATAAGCATACAATGAAGATTCAATTTTCTGCGGGTTGTAATAATTATACATGTGATACATTGCAGTTCATTCACGGTTCATAGATCACAGAGTCATATGAAAGTAAGCAATGTTGCGGTAAACGTAATTACCAGTAAAAGACGCTGAAAACATTCACTTTTAGGTATCAATATAAGATATTAATATAACATTATATAAGTAAAATATGACACAGAGTATGTATTTAAATATAAGTGGTTGTGAGGCAAAGGAATATATCGAAAAATATTTTTTTTCTGTTGAATTTCTATTGATCCTATTACCGTATTTAATATTAGTTTTTTATAAATTATCAGCTGATTAGATCAGCTCTATTATTACATTATTTATTACAGCATGATACTTTTTTGCCTTGTAAATGATACATGATTAAATACAATGTTGTAAACGAAAAAAAAAACACCGATATTTTTACACAGTATTTTCTCATTTAATTAATTCAGTGTCATTTTTTAGGAAGTGTGCATTTAATTTCAATAAACGAACTGCAATGTTATATCAACATGTTTGACGTACACGTATTTATTACCTAACTAACTAACTTACCATCTCGCCATTTCGCCCCGAGGTAGGCAGAGACGATAGAGCGCCACACTCTTCTGTCCTGACACGTAATTTTCGCCTCATCCACATTCATACATCTTCATATACAAGATCGCCGATTATTGAGGTTTCTAACAGGACCATTCTCCAGTATTTGGTTTACCTGATCATGTCAAATCTTCCGCGGATGTCTTCTATTTCTGGTGCGATCAACACACGCGTCATGTATATTTCTTACCATTCTCTCTTCATTTATCCGTTACATATGGCGAAATCACCTAAATGATGCTTTCTTAATCTTATTCACTATACTAAGATCAGTTATACTTTCTTTCCTTATTTCTTAATTCTGTTATAAATAGATCTGCTACATCCTAAATGATCTCATTTCCACTACATACAGTCTATTTTTGTTCCTCGTCTGACACGCCTACGCAATTATTTCAGTCTCATAATTTTTAAAGCATCGGTAATCTATATTGTATAAAATGTTATGCTATTTTACTTGATTATCAAATGAATTATTGCGGGGACATACAAGTGAAAGGCAAATATTTTATTTGTTTAGTCATAAATTAAATTGATTTTTTTTTTAAATATTTGATCATAATTATCACCGACATAAATTGAATTACAAAGGCTATGATCATTAAATGAATAATTGAAACTGTTTGTTATGTTTTCGATTTTTCTGTATAAAATATTTGGTACAGCCTACTCACTGGTTATATTTTTGCATCTCCTCCAAATTAAGCGATCAATCTTATACACAGCATCCACTATCAATGTTGTTATCCCATTTAAAAGCGCCTCGGAGGAGGGATGAAAAGGAGAGAGGCTCATTATATTAGCATCTTTATTTTCACACCCATAAACAAGTTCTGCAGAAAGTTCAATGGATGCTACTTCACTCTATGTAGGTATGCACTATCGGGTGGTAAGCAAACTTGTATTATTCATTCAAATAAATGATTTTCTTTTTACCAAGTGTGTTTCGATATTATTCTAAAACTTTAATTATTTTAACTGATTTATTAAAATTAGTACTTTTCTAATTAATTTTAATTAACTCCTATAGCTTTGAATGGAATTATAGCTAATGGGAACTTGTCAACTGAGGCAATACAAGCGGTTCACAATGGAGTCCTCGATACCGACATTGATGTATGGATGTGATGCCTGGAACTGGCAGAAGAGAAACGAAAGTAGACTGAATGCAGTGGAAATGAGATCACTTAGGCATATAAGATTAAGAAATGATCACTTAAGTGGTTTGGTTATATGGAAAGGATGAATGAGGAGAGAATGGTAAGGAAGATATATGACGCTAGTGTTGATATCACCAGAAATAGAGGACGTCCGCAGAAGACTTGGCACGACCAGGTAAACCAGATACTGGAAGATGGTCCTATTAGAAGCCTCAATAATTGTCGATCTTGTATGAGAAGATGCATGAATGTGGATGAGGCGAGAATTGTGTGTCAAAAGAGTGTGGCGCTCTATCCTCTCGGCGTAATGGTAAGTAAGTAAGTAATATTAATAGCCAGAAAGTAGTAGAATTATGACGTGAGACAATCACCTAGCGATCTAGCGGAAGTTCAAACCTCGTCTCGGTAGGCCACCAAGTTGGACCTACTTAATAGTAAAATATTGATGTGACATGTGTGTGAATTCGAACCTGCATCTCTTTCCAAACTGGGGAAGGTGCATTATCCAACTATGCTAGAGCGACGATATTTTTAGCGACAAATTTTCGAACCTATATGTTACCTTTTTGATATTAATACATTTAATCGTTCCATTATTTGAAAGAGCCATCTACCTTATTTTTACGGAATCTCAAATAAATTTGAGTAATCTGATAGCAGAAGCCAAAATTATCAATTAATTTTTATTACATTTTTGACACATTGATACAACTTTATTATTAGAAGAACACATTCTTATTGTGAAGTTGTAATTATTCAGAACATGGTATATCTTTCTAATTAATATATTTAATTCATATTTAAAATATCACAGACCAAATGTTTTGAATAATTACAACTTCACAATGAGAATGTGTTCTCTTAAAAACATATGTTATATTGTTTATTTAAGAGAATCGTTAGAGATAAATAAAGCATGTAAAACTAATCAAAAAAATATTATAAACTAACTAAATTTAACCACAAGTCCCATTCTAATTTTTTTTCCTAGTTATTATAGTAATTTTGTATCATCAAGTAACAGTTTAAGTTAAGTACTAAATTTATTTTATAAATAACTATTGTTTTTTAAAAATAGATTCTGTTAAAGAAACAATATAACATATGTTTTTGATTAGACAATGACATCCTGAAGAAGAAAATGATATATTTAGAAACCGGTTGATGTATTATAAATTCATTGGGTGGTTAATTAACCAAAGTAAACAATTTAAAATAATGGTAATAATTGTTTTCTGAAGTAAGTTAAAAAAAAATTAACAAATTCTTACAATTTTTTCTTCCTCTCGGTCCCATTTTACCGTTCCTTCCTTCAAAACTTAGCTCACACGTTTCACGAACACGCCCTAATTAGACAGGCTGTTTTTTAAATAATCTGGACATATATTTTCACACAAAATTAACAGTGACATTCTTTTTCGCGATGCTTAGGTATTGTTTGTCGTGGGCATAATAAAAACACATGTCGTGGTATAGTTTTTTTGGCTCGGTACCACCTTCCAGACTTGGTAATGCTAAAATACCAATGTACAAAGAGGCTGTAAATGGACCGGAGAGGCTCTATTCAATTCAATTGATCGCGCAGAATTCCCTGCCTCCGTCCTAGCCTATACCCACCTAGCTACGCGTATTGTATGGAGTATCGGAGACTTATCTGATATTGTCGGGTTTAGCCGAACCAATACGCGCCCGTTCGTATTCTGTTCTGCGGTTAAACCAGTGGTTGGATAACTAGAACTGGACAAAGAATTAAATAAATTTTGAGCCCATGAAGGTATACATATAAATGAAACTATATTCTAAATACTAAATAAATATCACAGACCTATGTTCTGAACAATTACAACTTCACGATAAAAATGTGTTCTCCTGAATTGTATATTCAACAAATGAAGCTGACAGAAATTTAAAAAAATATTGTCGTGTTAAAAAAACCATGAGTTAAAAAAAGTTGTCAATGCAAATAGATGGATATAAAATAAATAGATAAAATCAAGAATATTAGCCAGACATGTGAATATATCAATTTTAGAAGACCTTCAGGATATAATGTCGTCACTGAAGCATAATTAGTACCTACTTATTTTGACAGTTGCATATTGCGATTGCAGATTTGATTTAAAAAATGTGATTTTATTGTATTTATAATAAAATAATTTTGTCCTTATTTATTTAATCAAATACATTATACACTGGAGTTACCATCGGTCGCCATTCGTCAATTAGTAAGAACTATTTATTGTTTTGTGGTGTATGGCTCTAATAACAAACCGATATGCTTTTCCTTCACTTTTATGTTTAATTAATCTATTTAATTAATAATTTATTTTTCAACAATATGTACAATTTAAAAAAATACCCAATTTAATGCAGGCTTACTTCATATATAAAATACCTATTTGATTGCACCCAAAAGGTAGTCGAGTTTAATAATAATTGTTTAAACAAATGTTTGAGAGCCCCTCACGTTACAGGTTATTCGTTTACTTTACATGTGCTAGCACGTCAGCACGGAACGCTTGAAAATTTAAACAGATGGTCTGCTTACCCCTTCGCGCGGCATAGATTGAATCGTTTTAATAGTCAATTATTCGCATACTCTAAATTTTATAGAACCTTCTGCAAAGTGAAACAATAGGTGTTATCTCACCTAACCCTCTGGCACTAGTTTCAGTACCTCCGTGTTTTTCTCTGAATTCTTTTGAATATTCTGCTCTACACGAAGTGAACTTGGAAATATTATGTTCTTAACAAAGTGATGTTGTAAATATTGGGCTTTTTAGTGAAGTTATGTTGTGAATATCGTACTCTATTTTCGAAGTGATCTGTGATCTGTTTGATTATTAACGTAGTTCATTTTTCTTACATAATCAATATTTTACACCTACGTTGTATTACCTTCCTAGCATTACTAGGATTTATTTGTTGTTCTTTATGGATCACCATTATGTGCCAATATTTTATTGATTATACAATTAATATTTGTGAATGTAAACATTTTTAATTTAGGAGAATTATAGGTACCAGTGGCGGTCGGTGACTTTTTGTAGAAGGTTGTCGATTTTCTAGTATCCAAAATATTTTTTTTTTTGGCCAATGGTTGAGACACAAAACTTGCACGCAATTAATGATTCAATTATACGCTCAAATAATTCACTATTTTTGTTTAGAACGTTAGAACACGTTGGTGATATCCATGTTATTTTCTGTATTTATTTATTTATTTAAATGATGATGCCATGTCTTAGTGTGTGTTATGTTATGTAAAGGACAGAACGAATTTATTCGCAACAGTACTGTTTTTGGTTAGAAACAAAAAGTTCAAAGGTTTTTGACTCTTGAACACAGAATGCGGAGCATCCAAAGCATGATAGGTACCTATATTTTTTTACATTCTAGTAAGTACAGGAGACACTAATATTTCACATTGACACTTGGTATATACTATTTATATTTTTAAGATTCTGTATTAAAGTATACCCTATTGAATAATAAAAATGTATAGTAAGGGAAAGAAAAATATTTATATTGTAGATCGTTTTGACACTCAATGCTAATTTTACATTCTGGATAATAATACTATAGACGGTTACACAACCGTTCATCCAGAAAATGATTAATACACGCGCACTAAATATTGCTAAGTTAAAAAATCATAATCTATACATCTGGTATAGATATGCAAAAATAATGTGTATGTTTTCATTATATTACATTTTTACATTAAATACACTTAGCTAAGCTCAAGTTTGCTCCTAGATGAGAGTATTTTACATAATATTATTGGAAGTACGTTCATAATATAAATACCTTTACCGCAGAATCATCAAGTTTAATAATTTATTGCGTGTAATATTTACTTACTTACGCGTTATTAATTTTATCTAACGTCATCCATCATTTTCCTAAACATGATCCCACGCAGTGCACGTCTAGGTGCGTAGGTGGATACCAACTACCAACATACCCACTTAACCCCGATTCACCCCCTATCCATAATAATTTGCATTCGCGCACTGCGTACGCGCGATAGATGGAGCTTAAGCCTCGCTTTCTATATGTTGTACATGGAAATAGTCACACTGCAATATATTCAGCGCCGGCGCTAGACTTTTTTGCCGCTACAGGCAAAATTGTTTTTTTCCGCCTTAATAACTTAAGTGAATATTACCGAAACACATTATGGACACCTGTTTTAACTACAAATTACTACTTTATTATGAAATAACTATAACAATTTTTTATATATTTTTCTACCGACCCCATGATTTGACCGCCACAAGAAAGCGCCTGCTTCGCCTGTGCGTAACGCCGGCGCTGGTTATATTTTTTTACTACATCTGGCACCCTAGGATTATCCGAAATACTAGGAACAAATTAATATACATAGATAGTTTTCAAAATTCAATTTAGAAACACGTTTTTACATTATACCATAATCTTATACATACAGATGGATACATTTATAGTATAAAATCTATAGAAGATAATACGTTACTAATAACAAAGTTAGTATAATAAATTTAATAGAAGGTACACTAAATGTTATGACTTTTTTTTCATACTTTTAATAATTTAAAATTACTGAAATGCAACATTGCGTTTTTACCATTTTTATATTCTTTCAAAAATAGTATAACCCACATTTTTAATGAACGTTTACTTCGTACTTTAATATTACTTTCTTATTAAAAAAACAGAAAATAAAATCAAACGCTCATTTACATACTCATTTTTCCCATAGAAATTAATGTAAACATGCGATATTTTAATATAACAATATTAAGTAAAGAGTTTTGTACTTAAATATTATATTTGTGGGTTATACCCTTTTACTTTTCCAAAGTCGATACGCAACAATGCACTCTCTCTTTTCAGCATAAGCGTGAGAAGAAAAGAGCCAGAGCATGATCTCTTAGCAAAAAAAGAATTCTAAAGACAAATTTACATAATTTTTATTAAATGTTTTTTTTGTACGTTAAAAGCGAGAGTGGCGTCGTGCCATAAGGTAGCTTTTACATTATTGTCGTAGTAGCTTAATAGGAAAATGCTTGTATCGTGATTATGAGTGCGGTCCCGTGTCCCGGGGTGAAATTCAATAATGTTTTATAAAATGTAATTTTATTTTTTACAAACATTTATCCGTATTGATTTCGTATTTTGAAATTTGAGTCTTTAAAACATTTTTATAAGTGATATAGCAGGTAGGTAGGTATCAATCTCATTCAATTAGTTTTCACCGATGGCCTGGCCGCCTTACTAGTCTGGACACTATATACAAATTGTACTTTTCAACATCCCTTATCATTGGAAAAATGAATAAGTGATTGAAAGGAAATAAGTGATAATCGGAACAAACTGCTGATATACAAAGTTATAGTAAGACCAGTCGTCACTTATAGTTGTGAAACGTGGTGCCTAACCCAAATCGAAGAAAACAAATTAGCAGTCTTTGAACGTAAACTATTTTAAAAAAGCCTGCAAGAGAAAATGGAACTTACAAAATAAAAATGAATCATGAGCTCGAAAATTTGATTGAATTAGAAACAATTGTAAGATTCTATAGGTCCCAAAGACTGGGATAGGCTGATCATGTTGAAAAAATGCCAGATAACAGGACACCAACGATCATGACCGAGTGGATACCCCAGTGGAAGCGACCTGGAGGCAGGCCAAGGAAGAGGTGGACTGACTGTGTGAAAAAGGACTGGAGTAGGATTAGAGGATCCGGGAATTGGACAAGAATGGCCAGGGATAAGAGTCGGTGAAGGGTACTTGAGGAGGAGGCCAAATTCTACCTTGGGATATAGTGTCGTGGAAGAAGAAGATAATTTTAAAATATTCTACGATTGTTTTAACATTTTGGCTAACCACAAAAGAGCAAAGTTTAATAATTATGAAAACGATTACTTATGAAAATGTAATATTGTGTTTGTAAATGGTCTAAAAACCGATGATTCTTTTAATCTTAAGTTTATAAACGCAAAACTATAGTGAGCAGAAAAACTAAATTTTGATTTATCTCAAAATGATGAAATTGTAGTTAGTCGCTTTTCGCTCTTAACCATCGATATGCGTCTAATATAACATATTTTTATTTATTTTATATTAATAAATTTTCTAACATAAATAAAAGGACACTTCAATTATTAGAGAGCTTATTTTACAGTACTGAAGTTGATTAACACTTTTGTGTTACGTTCACTTAGTTTTACTCATTTTCATACGATTTGCGGATAGCCCGAGGCGGGCGAGTCGAGGGCGCGCGGGGACACTACCCGCGCGGGCAAAATGTACACACTCGTAAATTACGTATGAAGGCGAAAGATGCATTGCACATTTCCAAGGCAATATATTTTCCCTATCTCACATCAGCCCACAGGTACGTCGGGGGAGGAAATATAGCCTCCATTTCACACTGGCCGAACAGCGCCGTTTGTGTTTATATTAACAATTTTTATTTATGTTTCATACTTAACATTTTAATTATTTTAAGGTACATAATAACATGTATTGACACACACGTTTGTCGATTATCGTATTTTACATCTTTTTATTCGGAGAATAACACGGTGTCTGAAAATTTCTCGTACCCACTACAACGCGAAAATAAATAAATACGTATGTGACATATTTAAAATACATAATATTTTTTCAAAAGCGTTCTATTAAAAAAAAAAGATTAGTAAATTATTTATTTTTCGTGTTAAACTATTTCAGGATAAAATAATTACTTAATATTACACATACAGACGTTTTAAATGTATTGTTATGCAGGTATATTAATTTTTTTTAATGCATATGCTTATATGCAGATCTAATGATTTTTGTGCAATATTAATAAAAGTAAAACAATTAGCTGAATTAGTGAACCATCAAATATATAATAGGTAAGTACTACCTATTTATTTACTTGTGAGTTTTGTTTTGTAAAATTATTTAGTATTTAGGTACTCAACAACAAAAAAATAAATAATTAAATACATTGCTCTGGGTTGGAAGTTGGACAACAAGTTCCCATGTGATTAATATGTATAAAAATAAATATAACAGCCAAATTTTATTCGTAATAATAATTATTAACATTGCACAAGTTAACATTATTATTTTTAAAAAAACATAAAAAATGGATGGTCACAACTAGAAAGATGGTATAATTTTTAGGGTTATAGTAGAATATAATTGCAGTTGATTTCGCGGAAGATGGTGAGCATCGTGTGAAAGATTTTATTTATCGCCATGAAAACACATGACATTCTTAGTACACGTTCGTTACCAGGTGCGTACTGAGACACCGGTCTGGCCAAATAAAGTAAACTGTACCCGAAGAGATGCAGACGTCTCTATCCTGGCGGACGCCAGCCGCAACGCTCGCACGCCCGCAACGGCACACCGCACCGCTCCCTCCTCCCGGGCCGGCAATCCCCACAGCGATCCCGGATCAAAAGACGAATGCGGAAAAAAAAATTAAAATTCTGCGTCCTTCTCGCTCTCGGTCGCCGCGACACCGGAAAGAGGGACGCGAGTGATGTTTGTCGGCGCCGGCCGCGTCGGGACGTTCCTGCCCGAAGTCTGATGCAAACCCGTTTCTCTCGCCAAAGGAGCCAGTCAGCATGATAAATGCATTTATGCAACACTTCTTATTTCTTATCCGAGAGAAATATTCGCTTGGAACCTTTGTTATTTCATGTCCAGGTATGCCAGCCGATGTGCGTAGGATTCCTTTCAAAAATACTTCCCCCATATCCCGCGGGCCACGGCGCGAGGGATGGCGAAGGGCGGCGGGGGTAACGTTCGCGTTGCAATGTGACTTATTTACGATTTATTTACAGCCATTTTTGCAGTTATAATTTCGTCTTTAAAGGCACTAACGTACGCCAACACGTGATCTGCATATTTCATCTGTTAACATATGAAGGCAATAAGCACCTTGGGTATAAAATGAAACGAAAAAATATATACTGATGCACCTGTAAATATTTAAATATAGCCTGATGTTATTGCGTGTAGCGAAACGTCGACAAGACGATCAAAAAAGATATACAGTTGTTATTAGTGCTCTTGACTTATTTACGCGTCCTAATACATATTCATTAGTAATTTGGTCAACACAGGTGATCTTTACGTCATCATCATAGCTATAGTACAGCTCATAGTATCATATACATCATCACGTGGGCTATATATGATGAAACTACAAGACGCTAATGTTAAAATTGTATTTATATTTAAATTTATTTGTTGTATTTATTTCGATACTAGCGTATCTTCGTCAGAACTGGTGATTGAAATAAATAATATATTAAATAGCGGATTATTGACGTAAAAATAACACAGTGGTTTAAACAAAGTTAAATATAATTACAAAATTTTTAATTATGTCTAACCGCAAAGTTAACGCTACAGACATCAACAATACACTAATATTACCAGTGAACAAAAAACGTTACCTTACTAGTAATGTTTTTAAAAATTTCTCCGACATTTTTTGCGCACACCGTAATCCAAAATGAGAGGGAACATTGCTAATTGTACGATTTATTTTTTGAAAAGTCCAAAACTATGAACCAACCTAGCCAAAACAATAATGCAGAAGCGTGTAGTTATCAGTTGTTAAAAATAAGCCAAAGTTTAAAACATTCCCACCAAGATCGAGACAAGGGAACATTAGATACCGCAAGCCGCCGAGACTTGACTAAGTCATATTAAGAATAACGACGCGGCATAAACTTTGGCCTCCGAGCGATAATATTATTACGGCTTGATAACGTTACGAGGTGGCGAGACTTCGTTAGACGCGAGTAACGTTTACAGCGTTATAAGCGTTATTCGCGTCTAACAAAGTCTCGCTAAGAGTTAAATCCCCCGCGGGACGAGTTCAACATACTAATGTGGATATGTTACCGACAACGTACAGAAGCTTGGCAATTCTACGCAATGCCCAAAAACTTAATCAAAATATTTAAAAAAATACTTAATTTGTCACTAGTTCACTTCTAATGTAAACAAATTAATATTAAACCTCAGTACATACATAATTGAAAAAATATATATAATTTTAGAAAACAATCGAATTCTTCTAATCTGATGCATATCGATTAAGCCCCAATGGTGATACAGTTTAGTTTAATTAAGAACAAATAATCATTAAGGAAAACACATTCTTATTGTGAAGTTGTAATTATTCAGAACATAGGTCTGTGATGTGTTAAATACTAATTTAATGTATTAATTATAAACATATACATATAAAATCAACTTTGTCGAAAAATATTGTTTTTGCGCTATCGGGATTCGAACCTGGATCTCTATTTACAATCCGGGGAAGTACACTACCAATTGTGATATAACGCCAGTATTTTTCATGACAAATTTTCGAACATATATGTTACACTTTTTAAAATTAATACATCTGTCGTTCCATTATTTTTAAAAGCCATCTACATTATTTTTACGGAATCACAAATACCTTTGAGTAAACCGACTGCAGACGCCAGAACTATCAATTTATTTTTATTCAATTTTGGACACATTGATACAACTTATATTATTAAGGGTTATATTATTAACAAATAATCGACGAGATTTTAAGAATGTATTTTTGTATGAACTTGAATTTTTCTTACAGGTTAGATTAGGTTAGGTCAGGTGTAAAAATCGCATGATCATTGAATAAAATATAATAGAATTTAATGTAGTGAATTTATTTTAATACAGTTCAGTGCAAAATTGCTAAACTTGTAACATATCTGTAAGTTAACTAATTGTTAACATTTTTTCTTTAACTTAACATACTACTCATTTTACATTACGCCTAGGCAAACTAATGCTTATTAAAGAGATTGTTTCATGCTTATCTGTCAGTTCAGTATTTTTAGTATATAAAATGCAGAGAAAACGTTTAAATAAATGACTCACACTAAGCGTGAACGGATCATTACTGACACTCAAATGTCATTCTCAGCGGATTTCACCTAGCATGGACTCATAACATTGCAAAAAACACTTAGGAATTTCATACATTTCCAGGATTCTATGCAGTGCTGTCAGATTTATTATTTAATTATTATTTTTTATTATGCATATTATACATTATGTATTGTTTATTCAAAAATCTTTATGGTGAATCAATAAAAACTGGCAAAAAAAGACATCCACAATAGTTTTGTGAATAATTTTTTTGAAGAAAATCGATGTATACGTAAGTTATGGTATCATATTATACTGCAAGTATGAATGCCTAGTTTTAAAACAAATTTACCCATGAAATCAAAAGACGCTGAATTCAAACATGCCTTTGGCTGTATCTGGTTATATTGTGCTTTCAAAGGCTTTCGTTATACAGCAGTCAAAATAGATGATATAAGAAAATAAATGTTTCAGAAATATTTTTAACAGATTAATAATGACTTTTGCCCTATTTCTATTATAGATTCCAATGGTACTAAAGATTTAAAATACTGAAATATACCTTACATTATTACAATATTTATATAGGTTTTTAAATACATATATGTAAAATTTTACAAACATATATGTAAAATTATTTACTATAAAGATTCTACAAATCTTTTTGTTCTTTTACACAGGCAATCCACCCTTCAAGAATGACTTGTACCACCATACATACCATCTTCCATATATCCATGTCTATTGTTTAAATTTAGTCGTAATTAGAATTATTCACTTATAGTCGGTTCTCAACACCTGTGCAGTATTTTTTTGCTGTTTTTCAAGTAAGTCCGCATTATGTATAACGTATTTTTTTAAATTTACTTTAATATTAGAAAATATAATACATTTTTAGAATAATCAGTAGGATATATATATATTTCTTTTAAAATTTATTTCTTCTCTATGAGAGTAAGACTCGTGTATAGAGAAGGAGTATATACGAGAGTTTATGTTTCAGTTAGTCTGTGTACGTATTTTTTTTACTTCAGATACAAATTTATAGTAGTCTGTAATTTTTCTAATTGTGATGGGGAGATTGTTTAAAAATTTGATGCCTTGATAAATATAGTGATTTTGGGTTGCGGTATATGTTAGTTTTGGAATATCAATTTGGTTTCTAAATCTTGTAGATTGGAATTCGCTTCTAAAATTTAATTTAGAAAATTTGGATTATAGATTTTTTTTGTATATGTCTATTATTTTTAGTTCTTTGAAATCTGTGAAGAGTTGTATACTTGGATAGTCTTTTTTGTTTTAGAATAATTTTTATCATTTTTTGAGTGATTTCTAATTGTGACATTGAAGTTTTATATGCTCCTCCCCATTAAATGATGTAATATATTATTTTCAGATTTGTAAGTGATAAGATGTTTCTGAGTCTTAAAAATATGTAGGCAGTTTTCCTTATTTTGTTTGTAAAATTAGTAATATGTTATTTCCATTTGAGTTTGTTATCTATTTTGATTCCTAGATACAATCTTTTTCTTCAATTGTTGAACGTTGGCCACAAGAGTCTTGTTTATGATGTAAGAGTTTGGTGTGAATTTTAATATTAATTTCAGTGTTTTATTTCTGTTGAATAGCAAATCGTAGAAAATATGTTTTATCAGTATTAATTGATAGAAGGTTATCATCCGTCCACTTTTTTTAAAGTATTCTATCTTCGTCAATTGCAGATATATTAGCGTCAGTCCAAGTTTTTTCATAAATTATTAGTACTATACCGTCTGCATAAGACGTCTGTATAAAGTGTAAAATACAAGCAATTAAAGTGTGTACGTATAAATCAAGATTATATCGGCCAATGCTCATATTGAGGAAAGTGGCTCTCCAATAAAATACAGATTACCGATATAGTATTTTTATTGCTACTACGCTTGTCATATCAAAAGCAAGACGAGTTTTTCATTAGTCCGACACAGTTTGAAGGTGCAAAAATTTTTATTGGTTGTCAACATTTTTGGCATATATGGACTGTGTACCGAACCTGTCCCAATGAATCTCTTATTTAGAAACAGTTAGAATAGCACGCTTCCTTATCCGTCGGATTACCTTTTAATCAAAAGAAATCTCGCAGCCGGCCCGTTTGACATGCACCTTATTCAGATATTGTTGCAGCACCTGGAAATGCTACGAAATTTTCAAAATCAAATATAGATGTAAATATGCGAATCAAAATCGCTGTCGACATATTGAATAACGATCAGCAATTCCATAAACGATTTATTTTCAAACAAATATCAGATATCTCATAGAGACAAAGCTGTTTTTTTATTATATTTAATGGAAAATATATACAGAAGTATAGGGTAATTACAAGGCTTACGACCTGTCTTCGGCTGGCTTAAGTGATCATTTTATATATATATAACATTCACCAATTCTCACCCCTCAATCTCTACATTTATTTAAATTTTGAAAGTTGTATATATGTTAGTATGTGGACTCGCTTCGAGTACCACTACACTTTTGTGTGTTCTTGGACATATTCGAATCGTGTTGATTTATTTTCAAATTAAATACATTCCATTAATTTCTGTTTCAATAGAGAAAGATTAATGGAGAAAGCGAATATTATAGTTTTATTTTATTTTGAATACGTATCACATTAATATTCTTACAGTCTTCAAAATAAACGAAACGCTTGTACTATGAAAATAAGACTATCTGAAACAAGGCTCGAACCCCGACCACTAGATCACTAGGCGAGTATCGTAACTACTAGACCACAAGCAACGTCAAAATTATTATACACTCGTATTATAAATCATTTGTTACACATGATGTATGTACATATTATATATTTAAGAATTTTTCATCAATATAGAGGTAGGTATTTACAAATGTGCTCATATTTACAACAAAAAATAATATTTTGATCAAATAATTTGTTATTTTAGACAAAATAATTACGATAATAGAAAAAAAATACACATTATTACAGGGATATCCTGGTTTTATACATTATGAATACCATACTGGTATAAACAATGATTATTATTATACTGTATAGGTATATTATAATTAGTAGCATGTGTTATACATTATTTTCCATCGCCTTTAGCGCCAGATTAAAGTTCTAAAGTGCGAATTAATCCTTGAATTCATTATAATAAATTAATAAATTGTTTTGAGCATGTACTTCGCTTCACTTTCCATTTGGCTGACTGATCGATCGCCATAAGCGCTTCCCGAAATCTCATACTCGTTTCACACGACGCATGATTTAAATATAAAGTTAACAACCGCGCTAAAAGCCCCAATTCGTAGTGGCGGCGTTCCTGCAAATCGCTCCGCCCTTGTTGCGCGGTGGTGCATTTTAGGTGATTGAACATGTTTCACACGGACGAGAGTTTACAATATCTGTCTAGTGTTCTGAATGGTTACCAAAACAGAAGATTTACGCTGGGGAGCTAAGAAATTTTGAAGAAAACCGCCGCGTTCTTTACAAAGAACACGTTTCGTTGTATACAAAGTTCATCAGACTAATTTAGACTTAGATTATATATTACGCGCAGCTGTACAAGGTTTTTTGACATGAGCGGCCATTTCGTAATAACTCCGTGCTTTACTCTCCAATCTCCAGGGGCAATTTATGTAGTCTATGATTATGTAAATAATACATTTGTCAAAATAATGGCGACGCGTTAGATATGTTTCGAAAAAATTCAAAAGATTAATGATTTGTATAAGTTATTCTAGAATTTATTGTGATCTAAAAAATGGTAGCACTCTAAAATTATATTTTAGTACCTACTTGAAAAAAATTAAGTAAATTTTCGCTCCCAATCAATTATTTTACAATTATTTAATTACTAATTGTTTGGTCTCGCTAACACTGCCTAGTGCCCTGGTGTATCGGAGGTCCTGAAAGATCATTAATTTATCATTTAAGTTTATCATGGTTTGAAAAATACTACCCACTAATATTGTTCTGAAATTAATGTATTTTTTTTAAGTACCTAATAAAGTAAAATGATTCTTTCTTATATTTTGTTACGTTTAAAAGAAATGTTAATTTTAGGTTATTAAATAAATTTTTTTGGAGTTTCCCAAGAGCTTGATTTCAAAATACTTCTTAACTAACTTACTATTACGCCATTTTTTCGCAGAGGTAATCAGAGAGGATGGAACGCCATTTCTATCTCAGTTTATCATTTTTACAGACGCGCGTTAAGATTTTTTGAAGTTTTTTAAATAAACTGTTCTCTAATATCTGGTTTATCTGATTATTATGTCTTTTGCGGATGCCCTCTGTTTCTGTTGCATTCAATCGTACTCATACATTTTCTTTAACATCTTGTGCTCGCTTATACATTCCATATGACCAAACAGTCTCGGCGACCATTTTTTCCTATGTTCTACATTCGCTAATAATAATAACATTTTTCAATCCATCGTGCATAGATATTTTTTAATAGGTAAGCATTGAATACCTACCTACTGGATAGTCGGCATGGTAGAGACCTACTGACTTTCTCGAAAATTCGATATCTTTTAATGCTTAGGTACCTGTATAATGGTTGTATTTCATTTCCATTTTCCCATAAAGATAAATATTAAAGCAATATGTAGGAATTTTCATAAATAAACACCGTTTTAATGTACTGAATAATATGATAAACTGAATACATATTCGCTGTTTACATGCGCGAACATTTTCATTTTTCTTGTGTGAGATATTCGGCGTTCTAAATTTAAATTATGCGTTGTCGTCTATAGTTGTGTAGTACCTTAGGGACGCCCACGTATGTTTTTTTACACGTAAATAAATTAAACGGCATAATAAATTTTATGAATATTTATTTATAATGTGAACCTCGTATTTATTTTCATCAAAATAAATAACTTATTTTGTTAAGTTCATTTTGTGTAGGATTCTAAATGATTTCCGATGTTATATATCATTATTGTTTATGTAGAGTTAAGTCTTACCAGCCTGTAATGATGTGAGAAATTTTTAAATATTTATTACGTACATTTAAAATTATTTCCAGCAACCGCATGCATTTCATATTTGACTTGATTTCTAGAATATTCCTACGAAGCTAAACTGAAACATTCGCGTAATTGATGAAATTTTTTAATTATTGCATACAAACGTTAATGATTGTCTAATAACACTTAAGAGCGATAATATTATTATTTAAAAATAAATCAGTAAGATTATGATTAAATTCTGTAATTTTTTTCTAAAATTAATTGAGAGATGTGTCTTAATATTACAGATATATAATAAACATACATTTCTCGCAAGACATAAACATCTGCCACGATAAATCCAGTCACGTTTAACTTAATCACATTATAATTAGACAATTCCGCAATATTGCATTTAATTTTTATTAAAAAATATAGGTACTACATATATACATTTTTTTTGTGAATAAAGTTTCGGTTCGAGCTGCTCACATTTCCTCGCTGATCGTGAAGCGCCTCACCCCGTCACCCTACACGCCCCGCCCCGCCCGATACGGACATGTGGTTGTTGTTGACTGCTCGTCAGTTATAATTGGCCTAACATGTCCGCTATCCGACTTCATCCGACACGAGGCACGACTCCTTGTCCTGGATTCTTCAACTTTAACCGCACCGGAACCACTCCAATTAATAATTTAATTGTTTCTTCTCACAAACTTGGCACGAGAAAATTTGTACGGTTACCTTAATATCGTGTATGTGTATAGCAGCGGCGTAAAATAAGCTGCACTAAACTAGAATTTCTACGAAATAAATCGAAAAAAAATACGTATAATATTCCTATCATCATATTATAATATTTTAAGAATATACAGCTTTTTTAAATGTACTCTCTACTCGCGCACATACATATAAACTATTGCGGTTAAATTAATAAAAAAAACAAATAACCTTAAATCAACTTTTAATATAAATAAGTAGGTAAGTACTAATTTAAAATGGATGCTAAAATAATCTAACTTCATGTATTTTTTTAAAGTAAATTTAGAACTAATCAATAACATAAATTATTTCTCTGTACCTTAAAACAGTCTCTTAGTTAAAAGATTCTCGTGCAACATTGTGATGAGGCAGTTTTAAGGCAAATAATATTAAATACAGGCAGGCTGTGCCGGTATTTAATATTATTTGTAATGATCTATCTACTCACTATATATTTCACATTTATATATTTGCGTATTATATATATAGGTTCTTTTTACACTATATATGTATGTGAGATTTTTCAAAACTCTCGTCAATGTTCTGATTTAGAATAGGTGACTGAGTTGTTTGAATGAATGACAAAATATATTTTCACTTGACCTTAAACTAAAAGTAGTTTATTTCATTTTTTCTAATCTTTAAACCTTTATTAACCTTCATCTCGTTCATTTATTAAGAAAATAATATTCACCGCCGGTATTTTTTGTTCATATTTTTTTGCTGTTCTCAAGTATTCATATATCGTCACGAGCCACCTTTTTATTGATAAAAACAGTTTTACTTAATTTGTAGCAGATTTTCTTTTTCTTTTCTTTCTTTCTTTCATACGAAAATATTTGATGAATTGATAAATTTTTCAATTTTTTATATCATAATATAGGTATAATCGAAGGCCAATAGAGACAAATTTTGATTCCAGAGCGACAACAGAAACGTGTCAGATTCAAGAAGCAAAATATTTTAAAAAATACCTACGTACACATGAAAGTAGATATTACACAAACATTTAAAAACGAGTTACGAATTACGAAACATTTAAAAGTTTTTTTAGTGATTTAAAAAAAAACGTAAGTATTAACGACGGTGAAACTTTGAGATTCACAGCTTCTTTCCGCCCGTCTTTCGTATTGAGAAAGGAACCTACCTATCGCTACATTGAATCAACTTGAGTCAAAGTTTATCTGTGATTTTGTTAATAATTATTGACAGCAAGACACGAAAGATATTAAATTTTTAATTATATTTTTTACGCACACTAATTACCATTTTTATTCACGTGGGAGAAGCCCATAATTTTGTATGGTTTTTATTTAAAAACGCATAAATTTTTTTATTTTATTTAATAGGTAGACACTACATATTATTTTAATTTTAAACGTTTGGAAAAAATATACATTAAAAATATTCTAATTATAAAATATTCTGAGAAAAGAAAAGTAATATGACATCCTAACTGACATCCTTATTTATATACCGTTATGTAGTTTTCCGATTCCGATAGGAACGTAGAATAGAACGCTGCAATATGAATATAAATTTAAATAAACTAAATACGCCTAGACAGAGCACTAACACATCAATATTTTTACTTTTTTTTTAAACTAAGCTAAGAGCGCGTATTAAATTGATCTATCTTTTCTTTTATATTGAAGAAACACTCGTTATAATAATTGTTTCGTTCTGGATCTTCTCTAAATTAACATTTTCTTCCTATTTTCCTATGTCATTCGTTTCAAGAGAGACCTAAACCTACCCTAGCATATGGTATTTTTATTTAAAAACTGCGCAAATAAATTGATACTACAGAAAAATCAAACCAAATAAACAGCACTTGAAACTTTTGGCATCTGAGAAATGTGGATTTTTCTCGTTTTTTAAAATTGGCACTCTAGTTCGGTTTGAATAGAACGGAGTCGAGTTGTAAGTTACGTAAGTACTTACAAACACACATACGTATGTTAATGTTACCTATATTTTCTGTACACCGGAGACATAGTTCTTTGTCACCGTGTAGCGCTTCCGCCGGGATGGCATTCAGCGGCGAGTGATATATGAATAAGTTGGGAAAAGTTTGGAAAACGACAATAGTCGACAGCCAGGAGTTGGCAACGATTCATTGGACGGGTTTCTGCGGGAAAAGGGGCGTAAACACTTGGCAGGAATAAGTGCCACGTCAGGGGTTGACTATTTTAAAAGGAAAATTAATTAAATGATACATTTAATGTTACTGTTCCTGTGAATGCCTTTGTCGGCTGTTGTTCCTGGGTTTCCTATTGATAATATGGCCATGTATGCAGAATGAACACTACCACTGACCTTTGATTGACAGTAGCTGTTTCTCTGGCATCATGGCTGGTCCGATGTTATCGTTCTTCTTATATCTGGGTAGTTTTCCGACCGACCGAAATACGCACACTCGTCGCTCGTATTATTGAGAGCTCCTTACCGGACGATGTACTGACCACAATTGAGGTCCGATGCTCGTTTGGCAGCGATCCTTCAATCTCCAAAAGGCGACAACATTCACACAACATAAAATGACCAATACCAATCAACAAGAAATCCCAGAACTGCCAGTCGAAGGAACAAAAGATGCGTAAACAGGTAAGTACATGTGTATTACGAATACCCATAATAATAAAAAAAAAAAATTATTCTCATTAGTAGTTATTCGGTGTCTTTCAGTCCAGCTTATTTTTAGCATGTGTCTGTAAACCCACATTTCAAAACTTGATTTGTTGTTGCGGCTTCAGTGAGGGTTCATCTTTCTACACCATATATCAGAACTTAAAAAACCTATTGTATTGAGAATTAACTAATTTATATCATTTATTGAACCAAAAATGCTTGTAACCACCACAACCTGTCATCATACGGTGATGTACATTTGTATATTTATAATACGGTAATATCGACATATTTTACAAAACTGGTCGTGGCAGAGTGGACTAAAAGTCATATTCTGAAAGTGCGGATTCAGATCTTATCAGTTGCTAATTTTATTTTTATTCTGTATATTTAGCAAGACACAGACCACTATATTTAGTAAGATACCGAATATAATCTCGCGATGTATAAAAAATTAAATTAAATTGTAATAAAACTGTTAAAATTATATTAATTATTGTATTTTTTCTTTTTAACATTGTCCATAGTACCTACGTATAGTATTAAATATTTCAAATTCTATTAATAATAGACGTATTAAGGCATATTATTATTTATCTTGTTTATCATAACCATTATAATACAACAGTACAAAAAATGTACAATTATGTAAACCATAATTTTTAAACAAAATTTTCACTTTTCCCACAATATAGATTATACATAATTTTCTTTTTTATACGTTTGAAACAGTTGTCCATCCCTGCCGGATTTGCGGTGACGCAATAACCGCCGTGACTAGCGCCGGTCCATCCCGGCAATTCATCACTTGAATTATGCATTATGAAACGGAAAGCTCAGATTACAGTCCACTACCTTACCGACCACAATCTCGGCATGCTTAACCCGAGACGGATGATCTCAACACGAACAATCCGAGCCCTGATACTGATGCCGGCGACGCGACCCGTTTGCGAAACGGTCTTATTATAGATGCATTATACTTAGCAGCGCGAGACCGAGGAAGTGTCGAACGATGGTTCAGTCCTTAGCGAGAACAATTTGTATTCAATGCGTAATTGAGTTGTCTGTTTCTGTTTATTTATTTAGAGAAGATTGTCATCGCCTTGACGGCCGTCAGCTGTGTTCCGCTGCGATTTCAAATAGTTTGGCGCACTTCTTTGTACCGAGGGCGTGAAGTAATTATTAAGCGTTCAGAAATTATATCAATGCTCTTGTAAACTATTCGACCTCGCATTTTATATTTGAATAAAGTTAGTAGGTAGGTATGTAGCTTCCTAAACATTAACACAACACTCCGAGGAAAATAACATTAATCCTTTTTATTGTATCATATTTGGGTAAAGAATTTCTAATTGACGTCGAGAAGATGACTTACTAAAATATATTATATTTTCTAAAAGGCTCAGCGTTGAAAGATGATAAAATTTTTAATAGAAATAAATACAAATTTCAGAGTATAGTAAAAACATACTATTTTGATTTTTGTCTGCATATTTATGAATTTTTAGAATAGGCATAACTAATATATTGTCCGATGAAAATAATACTATCTTGGTTTTCTCTCGGAACGAGTTTTGAACTTCACATGCTCACTATGCGAGGCCAAATAAGCACGGATTTATTTAAAGTACAGTTATTTTATAAATTGTATTATTTTATTTGATAATTAATAAATCAATAATTAATTCAGAAGACATCTACAGATCAAGTACCTACCTTCCGATCTACATACAGTTGTCCTCAAATTTAACGTACCGACAAAGTTTTTGAGATACGCTTGGGGTCAAAGATACGAATGCTGGGGCAAAATAGTTAGATACACATGTACGTATATAGCTTCATAATATAAACTCGAATGTATGTGTATAAATTAAACATGAGTTTATTTATGAGGCGGTCATTAACTCGAGAGAAGTTTCGTTTCTTTTATTTAGTTCTTGTTTTTCTTTTCTTTGCTCTCTTCTGTCTCTATCCCCCGGCTTCCTCGGTCCGCGATCTGCGTGTGTATCTGTAAGTCTGCGCCGGTTCCTCTCAAAGTTCACGGCTCTCTTATAAATATTCCAGTGTTTACGTAAGTGTCTGTGAAAGATTTTGTGACTTAATTTAAAATGTTGTATTAACTACTTCACAAATGAACTGTTTTATTCATACTTGTTTTGTAAATGAACTCTGTTATTTGATCATGAAAACATATCGCCGATGAACGCATTAATACTTATTGATATGATTGCGGTTAGATCGACAAACAGAATTGATTAGCACGAAATGAAAATGGCAACTTGAATTGTTCCAGACAATTGAAATAGCAATACTGTTCGATTAGAGCCAATTGGAGAATATTGATCCATTTAACCCACTCACCGGTTATCCCATTAATACATGAACATCTCTTTATTAATTGCCTCGTGTTCCGTTTTACGTCAGCCATTTCCGCTCTGCACTTAGTCATCTGTCGGCTCATCCGTATTGTCGGCCTGAAATTTCTCCTCCGGTTAATATTTAACCGTTGACCCTGGATAACCCGCGTCGCCATGGAGACGTGAAATTTGCATAATCCTTCATCTTTCTCGCATCCCGAGGTTGTGGGGGAGAAAATGGCCGGAGCGGGGCGCGGGAAAAAATAAAGGCGGCCAAAATTATCCCAGAAACAAAGAAGCCGCTGATAAAGGCGGGAGATTTGTAGCTGGTGATTTTTTCGCGCGGGCATTCATTCCTACTTCCTGTTCCGGGCGTCCGCCGGATGCACTTTTTCACGGAAACTTTTCAGCGTTACGATCTGACGCCCGTTCGCGTAACGGCGGATCCGTTGTACGAAAATCGTGTGACGGATGGCGCTCACCGTAGACTTCCCCCCCCACCGTGAGAATTTATGAAATTCTTAAAGGTACTACTCATAAATTGTTTACGAGAGGTTAGGTGTAGGCATAACTATTATTGTGGGTATCATTGAATGTCTGCCATCTGTCATTTTAGAAAGTTTATGACAAACTGATTTATTTAGATCAATAAGTACAGAAATAATTATCTATAATTAGAATCTGGACCTTTTCCTATCCGTGTAAACGCACTACCATTTTCGCTATATTGACCGAACATATTTTCGTCAAATTTTGCACTTTTATTCTGTTGTCTTTCCAATTGATTGATTGAATCTATTATTCAATTTTAAATAGCAATAAATTTTATATTGCGATGAATCAAATATTTTTTCGATAGATAAACTTTTTTTGTATAAGTATCTTTCTAATCGATTAATTTAGATTATGTTAAAAATATCACTATGTTCTATAATTGTAACTTCACAACAAAAATGCGTTTTCAGTAAAAATAATGTTTATTTGAAATTTATTATTATTTATTATTTCCAACGTAGATCTGTTTACTGCCCCGTCTTTATTTCGTCACATACACATAGAATATCAATGAAAAACTCGTATGTATTTATTTATTTTCTACATCTAATGTTATTCTATTATTGAGAAATAAAAAATTACACAGCGTTGCAATATAACCAACCATTACGTATTACATCTTCTCATGTTAGTAATTCAATAATGCAGTCAGGTATTTTATTCGTGAGTTCTACAATACATAGGTACTATTAGTTGCTTCATTTTTTAAGCGCAGTTTACTTACGTTTAATCTTAAGTTTTTTTATATTTTTCGTTTTAAAATTATTTTTATAAGTGAAGGAAATTTAGTAAAATTTAACTGAGACTTTTCCCAATTGTTAAAATTATTTACTAACACTGGAATTATATTTCTAAGCATTTATTGTACGTTCTATTTGGTCACCATCTTTACAGATATGAAGTAAAAAACTCTTAATTTATAAGAACGGATGAGTACTTAAAATATTTAAAGTAACTTGAAGTAAGTAATGTCATTTCACAGCTGTTTCTCACTAGATAGAGACTAGTATCTCTTCAAATGCTACATAGACCAGACACACTTTACTGATTTTATTCATCTCATTAATATTTTTTGTTTATGGTCGCATCTTGTGTATAATTATGAAGATGAAGTAGAATAAACTTTTCATTACACATTAATGAATATAATATAAAATGTATGATGTTATCGATGTTGAAAATAATTGTTTTTGGCACAGTTAGTACCTACCTACTCTGCATCTCTTTGAAAATATTAATATGTATATGAATTATTAATATTTATATATTAAATTATTTCCTATATAATTTTTGTAATGCATTTATGTCGATATTGAAGACGTTTTAAAGGCATTATTGTTTTCAAATTATTTTTAAGTTCGAAAATTACATTGGTTGGAAATGAGAATACTTTGAAAATTTCAATCAGCTGTTCTATAGAAACCATGTTAATTATTTATAAATCGATTTAAATTATAGATTTCTTAATCATGCCAACTATTTTTCAATCGTCATGCGGATTGTGGTAGATCTTGGCATTCTATCCTCTGTGTTGTGTCTGGTGTATATTAATTGATATTATCGCAATAAAACTCCGCCTTCCTCACAACAATTCTGGGTTTATTACAACATTTATAGGTACATAGATTTATACAAAATTTACCCTTCAGAAATAGTATTTACAATTGGAAGTCGCTTAGATGAGAGAGAGCTTTCCCAAGGCGCGGCGACTTATAAAGGTTCGCCCCCCACACACTTCACATTTACACAACCAAGTGACAGTTCTTATATGTTACAATCATATTTAAATTTGTCATAAATGGTTCATTTTTCACACCAAACATGCATTTAGATAACCGTTGCCGGTTCCCGGGTTCACTTCCGTATATTAATGTTAGTACCAGAACCCCATTATGTATAGTTACTTTTAATACACCATTCACTTTCCTTTCGATATTTTTATGAAGCTAACTGTTCTAGAAAACATTTCAAATACGTAACCATAATGATACAATAAGAATAAAGTTATGGATAGATATAAATAAAACAATATTATAGCTCCACTTGAGTTTATTAGCACTACTCGAGTTTTGAGAGAAACAGTAACTCTTATCGACAGGTGAAGTTTTAAATTAATTGATACGTTACACCTCTGAATCTATTCACGGTTCACCGCTTACCTAATTTCAAACAGTAATATCATCTTATTTAGCTTCTTGTCGCCCACCCCAGGGTATTGAATGGCTGGCATGATTTGATTGTTGCCGTATTAGCACAATGTGCATTAAACAGCTATTGATTTATAGCAATAATTCAATTTACTCGGCGCCTCTGTGTCCTGTGCATGTCGGTGCATCATGTTTATTAAATCTAGACACTCGAGAAGCAAGCGAACATCTGCCGTCGGATTCAATTAACAGAACAAAGATAACTTTCTTAATTGCATACACAAATCAGCAATAAGTCAAATGAAATAGGTATGTGCTTTTGAAATAAAATTACTTGTGTGACCTTATAAACTTTATGATAAACACATCCTAGTTTGCAGCAAATTAATGAATTAAAAATGACGATGAACATAAAGATCTCCTTTCGTAAGTATATATTTTATTTCATCACAAAAAACTTGTTTGTTTACCAATTACTTATTTATAATTTAATATATTTTTTAATGAAAAACTATAGTGAAATCTGCCCGATAAACAAGCTTCTATTATTGAGATACTGTGTCTTGTATATCTAACAAATTTGGATAATGTTATAAAGTCCATTTGGAGTTCTTGAATCAGAATTAAGTGTAGTCTAGCAAATTCTTCACAAATGTGCTAAAAAGGCCCAGTGTTTTAAATAGCAGGTATACCCAATTAAAATTTATTTGTTATAGCTCATCTGTAAAATTGAAATAACTCATAATTACCTAGGTATGCCTTTCGTAGCTTAATCCTTAACAAAAGTAAAACTATGTACGTTTACTTATTTTTTGTGCATATTAATTGTAAAATCACACCGGTATCTTATCTTTATATTTTTAAAAGACAAAAAATATTGGTATATATATTATATATCACAATAATTGTTGTAGGCATGACTATCTCTTGTCATTGAAAATGAATTTCTTTCTTATTTTGGATCGAGAAATGAATTGATTAGTTCCTTATTATTATTGCCTTGTTCTTTGGATTTCATCTCAGGTAGCAGGTATGTAAATTGTCATGGACCCGGTGCACTGTCAATGCAGTCACGAGTGTGTTCGCCTAATGATCTACCCACGCATTAACAAACAACCCCGCATTTTTCATAAAATTAAGCAATGAAGTCATAAAACTAACTATGACTTGCTTAACAAACTCAAATAGCGCCGTAAAGTCATGACTCGGCTGCAATTATACAGATTTAAATCTAGTTTGGTAAATTTGAATGTAGATTAGCATTGTGTGTATTTTGATATGCTCTGTAGTTAAAAGTTGTATTTCTGTTCGGGCCTCGCCTTGTGAATTATAACGTGCCACTAATTAAGAAGAATTACCCAAATTACGACCGCTGGTGAAATAGCGTAAGCCTGGCTTTACTGCAACAGGGTGAACTGAGAATATCTGCAGTCGCCCAATTTTTCAACATTTTTAGATAGGTGTCTAATATTTTTTGGTTTATATATATTTTTTTTTGGATATGATAGCTTTATAAGATGATAAAGCATTTAACTATATAAAAAAATGTATTATTAATGTTCTTACAGAATTTTTACAATTTTTTACAAATTAATTAGATTCTTGTCTGAGTGGTGATTTTTATTTCTATTATTAGAAATATGTATTTATTATTATTTAGAGTTTTAAAATCTAATCTTAGGCTTTGTTTTTAAAGAAAACCATAAAATTAATTGAAGAATGATTTAGAATTCAAAAAATAAAACTTTTGGTCATTCATTTGTATTCATTTTTAATTAAAATATTTTTTAAATTTTATTTTTGGTTTTCGCATCTCACCACCAGTAATGAATACTTATAATTTTTTCACTTTTTTCTATTCTCCATGCTGCTTATCCAAATACTTATTTGTGAAATATTTGTAATGTCATTTAATCCAGCACGGTCCTGTTATCAATATGAGGCATTCACTGTAGTTAATAATTTCCCCAATGATTTTGTTATTTAAAAAATTGATTATACATATATTTAATATAATCCATAAGATAAAGTAGTTTTAGGTTGGATACAGTCAATCATTAATTTATATTAAGAAATCATATATTATTATATTAATTATATAAGTAAATATTTAAAATACCAATATTTTTTTTTTATACTCCATTTATAATATTTGACAAACTGTGATATTAATATCCCAACCACCATGTATTATGTTGGGCCAGTGGTGTAGTCCCGCGTGGACCCACTTTAAATCCCTTCCTCTTCACCCCCCACTCAACCCCCTCTACTCCAGGCTTATGGACGCACGCTACCCCAGAGGCTTTTTGTGGGTCGCTTAAGTTTACCTGGGATGTTAAACTGCGTTTTCACACCTCCGAATTTGTTTTCACAACAATAAAACCTACGGCGAACTGTGTTTTCCACATTAAAAATTTATATCTGTAGGAGGTACCTGCCTACCTATTCACACAAAGGTGGTAGATAGAGATAGGATGTATTCATATTATTTTATTTTTGCTTTGTACAGGTACAACCGCAGTTACTAATTTGTTCTGTAAAATTTATTTCTTTTAAAATAAGAATAATATTAATTTAGCATGTTTATGCATGTAAAAAATAAATGTGATTTTACTGATTATGTTAAGTGAAATGTTATAAAATATTACTGTGTAGGTTACCTATAAGTATAAGTAGGTACTTGTTATCGTAAATACAAATTACAAAATTTCTATGTATTAAAGTCAAATAACTTTGTTAACACCATTTCATTTATTTTACTTTAATTCATTAATTGTCTCATCTCAAAGTAAAAACCTGCCTTCAGAAGAACTATTATTTGAAAAATTAAAATGTATATGTTGCAGACATTTCAGCGGGAACTTATCAAAAATGTATGTAATGTAGCGTGAAGGTAGGTGGGTAAGTAAAAGATATTTTATGTAAAAATATTCCACGTATTGAGATAAATTCGTAAAAGTAAATTTTCAAACATGATATTCTTTTTGCGTGATATTACTTGTATTTTGCATTGGTTATATTTTCTTGAAATAGTAGTATTAAAACTGCATTTGCTAATCTACTAGACAGCTCTGTATTTTTAGGAGCTCCGTTTTCCAATTGTAGACATTCGACTCTGAGGATGGTTTATATTTCAGCCGCAGGAAGAGTAGTGGAACTGATCAGCAAGCGCCAAACACCATGTTTAGTGACCAGATAATTATTGGAACAGACCCATATCTGTGGATCCCATGTATTTATCGTTCCCTCTAATCTGCGTGTACGCAGAGCTCTAAACAATAGCGTTCATCTAAAATATTGTCAGCGTACTACGTATATCGTTCCTCATTTTTTAATTTTCCACGGAATACATGTCACATCAATATTCTTGCCATTTTCAAACTAAGCTAAACGCTTGTATTATGAAAAAAAGACAAACTTGCCGGTCTCCTGGAACGACAACAAAATTATTTATAATATTTATTATGTATTTACATAATTCATAACATTAAATAATTGGTATCGATAAAAAATGCTTATGAAGATTTTTATATTACTCAACTCACTTTAGAACGTACTAGAAACAATGTTCCCTCTAAAGTAAGTCGGTGTGCGCGCGCACACAATTTTTAACAAGACTTATTCATATGTTGCTTTCTATCGAATGTTGGCGACCATATTGGTTTATCCTGTATAGAATCATCAATATTTTGGACATTGAACCACTTTCTGAGGTTACGCAGCCAAGATAACCTATTATAACTTACGCCTCTACTGCAGCTTCTTCCGCTGTATCATATTTTTCATTGCGAAGAATGAAAGTATGATCTCATAGCTTTCATTGATAGTTCTTATTATTAATTCTTTTGTTCTTTTTAATACGTCTTCAACAAAAATGTGGTCAACCCATAGTAGCCTTATTCTGGTATGGTAATGTTTTTCTTATTTTATATAACACGGGTCCTTTAAATTTTACAAATGATATTTATTAGCACACCATGATCCAAAATTAATGAAAATATTGACTAGTAAGTACCTACCTACTACCGTACTGAATGTAAGTACTTTCATAAAATTATATCCTTTAGTTTATGTGACAATTTTAAAAAACCTATGAAATAATAAAAACTATAAATTATGAATATTGTAATATAAAATGGCACTATACACACACACATATATATATATATATATTAGTAATCAATATTTCGTAGGCAATTTATAACACTTTTTACAACTTTTTAAAATTGATGTAAAAGTGTGGTCGTGTAAACACACCTTACGAAAACTCACACATAACAATAACGTGTTCATAATACATACGTACCGAAACACTACGCCAGTGCCCGGGCAGGAATAACACAAAAATACAAACCATGTAAGAAGAAAGCTACCTCTGTGTTTTGTGCACAAACACATATTTATTGTATAATATTAACGGCTCGTGTAATTCACCGAGATTATCCAAATCCTATATAAATGGCGGTCCGCCATAAACAGGGCATCCATTCTCAAGTTTTGAAACGTAAAATACCCCGTTCCCGCCAAAACCCGGTCCCGAAGGACATTTGGCAAGGATACAGGGTTACGATGAATTTTTATTTTCCACGCCTCAGAATGTTTACGGGAGAAAAATTCATTCTCAATTCAAATTCTGCTAAGTACCTATCTATCTACTCATCTATTATTTTTATTACTATTAAATATTATCTCGAGCCCAGATTGATATTAATAAGGCACGGAGTATCTGTAAATATAAGTAGGTAGGTACAAGTTTATTTTTTGGTCATGGCACTTCAATAATGTATTGTGCACCAATTATTATTATGGAGATGTGATTAATATTATTTCATTCCCTATCCATAAGATTGACATTCCCTATCATAATCGGTACACAACACATTCATGAAGTGCCATGACCAAAAAAACGACCTATACATATCTACTTTTTGTGTTGCTAAAAAAAATGTTTATTTTTGACTGTATGAGGTAAGAAAATCAAAAGGCGTTTGTTAATAACACAAAGTAAGATACGAAAAAAAGCATCTATTTAAAACCAATTCAAATATTTGTCATTGTTCATTTTGTTTTGCAATTAGACTACAATATGTTTTATATTAATTATGAATTCAAAATAATTATTAAGTGCCTATCTATTTTCTTAATTAATAACTTTTCTTTTGGTCACACCTATACACTGAAATATTAAATTAGTACCCACATCATATATTTTGAAATCGTTGAGAGTGTCTATGTATGAGACACCTACATATATACCTAGATACTTCGATTATATCTAGCTATACTTACAATATTTCCTTGAAAAAAATATTGAAATACTCTCTAAATTCAAACTATAATTTACGAGACTGAATAGATTCTTACCTACTCTTTTCCTCCGTGGCAAAGCTGAGTTTAATATCTAAAATTATTTCCAGAGCATTATATAACTATATGTACTTACATACATACATGTACAATATACCTAATTTACTAGACTATTACACATTCATACTCTACTATAATGCAGCAGTCGTGACCATATGTTAAAATAGGTAGGCAGATACCTACCTACATGAAGTTCTTATTAAAAAAAAAGGTTACTTTGATAAATAAAATCTTAAAAAAACGTAAAATGAATAGGCATATTCATCAAACAAAACTATTTGTTAATACCTACTCTAGAACTGTAAATAATTTCACTTGAATATAGATCCTAAAAATAATGAAGTTGTAAAGATAACATTACATATTTATCCCGCATTGGCTCAGCAATACTATTCGAATAATGTTTATCGTTCGTGTTAATAAACATTAAATAAAAATGTAATTTGTTTTTTTTTTATGTCAAAAGAATGCGAGGCTTTATGAGATAATACATTTTATTTTGCGTTTAATTAATTATAACGCACTTAAATATTTACAGAAGCCTATATACATAGATATGAGGCGATGACATAATTATTTCGTAAAATTTATATTTAAGAATGTTATTAATATATTTTACTAATACGCCATCTAACAAAATTAATGAATAATTTATTACTAATTACAAACACTATTCATAGTTAAGAATCTCAAATAATAAAATTTTAAATAAATTCTTAAATTTACATTAAATCATTTTGTGTAAAGTTGGAAACTAAACAGCACAAATTCAATGACACAAGTTCCTTACTTGGGTCTTTTTGTTTGCGAATCAAATTAGTCACTCTTTGCAAATAGCGAAGATTACGAAATCTTTCTTAAAGATTTGGTATATTTTAAAACAAATAGTAAATATAGAATAGAATAATTATGCAAGTAAAATTCAAATTAAATATCTAATAACTTCATTTGTATACTGTGTATAATATTTCTCGTCATATTAGATACTTTTATCAGCGTTATTATATTCCTTAAATATACTTTAAATATTAAATGATTACTCATTAAGTAAGTAGGTATATTTTGAATTATAAAAAAGACTTTTTCCACTTTCTATACTTAGATAGTTTTTGAATCCGAAATAAGTAGGGTAAGTATTGTTTAACACGTTTCATCACGTTGATATAATTGTAAAAGATTGTATTCTTACAATTAATTAGTTAGAATTACACCGTTTTCTACAACGGAAGACAGAGAGGATAGAACGCTACGCTCAATGGCGTAGGTACCTACCACTCACGCTTCGTTCACTTTCACACATCTTGCCATGTATGCTAATCTATTGATAACAGGGCGATGCTGCAATATCTGGTTTGTCTGGTTGCGGTGAGTCTTCAATACATAAATACCTAAAGGCATACATTATCATTCTGCAATTCATTAAAAGCACCTGACATTATTTCAAATGTCTTATTTACGCACAGACACATAAAAATTAATTCTGTAACCATAAAAATTCAATTCCGAAATCCGTAGATCATACCGAAGACGTGGTCAACATCGTAAAACTTACAGTAGCCGCTAAAACTCTCATATTTATGGACCTACTCAACGACTTTTACTACCCGTAATATAAATTCCGTACAGTTTATTATTGTATAAAACAAACCGTAAAACAAACAATGCTCATATTCGGCGCCGTAACATTAATTTATTTAAACGCCAATCAGGCAGAGTAAATACAATTTAAACACCATTCGGAATAAAAATAATGGAGCCATTTTGATGTGCTCAATGGCCGTCGGCGTTCATTCGTTTGGCCCGCCGTCGGCGGCACGCATGCGCGGCCGGCCAGCGCGGGAAACGGGCGGGGCCACGCAGCGGAGCTCGGCACAATAAGCCGTGTCAATTCTTTCAAACTTTTGCGGCTCGAAGCGCGAAGATATTTTATTTATATTTATTATTAAAAGTACACATTGAAAAATATTCTTTTGTAGTGTGTCCGTTCTAGGCAACAACACAGCCACGATTGTCTAATAATTTTTAAGTCAAGGCATATATATAATATTATGTCTTACAAATATAGATTTTTTGTAATAGTGTTAAATAAAATAATTAAAATATACAACTTATATACGATACCACCTAACAGTATTTCCGAATGAATGGACCATATTAATATAAGTACCTATAGGTATACTTATTTAAATTTTATTATTATTATTAATATTAAATCAAATAAACAATGAGTAGTTATAATATACCTATCTAATATATCTTGACAACATTTCCTAGTGAATGTATGATATTAATACCTACATATTTTTATTAAATTATTACGTTAATTTTTTATTCGTGTTAAATTCTTACAATTTTTAGCTATTGTATAAGCCAGATTTTTCTATGTAACCTACGTTATATCTATTAATTTCATTTTAAATGTTTATTAAATTAATATCTCTGTATACATTTGCAGACAGTTGAATTTTTATTTTATCGCTACCATTTTTACCATAAACATTTTTGAGGCTTTTAAAAATATCAAATCTATAAATTTTAGATAAAATATCAATTTTATTATTATTATATGTTGTTAATATTTAATAATATTGTGCTTAAATACAGTATTTTTTTCTTAAAAGAGCGTAAATAATGCAAACGCCTTAAAAAGGTAACAGCTGTGCCTAAAAACTTACAAAGTTTTTTACAGGGGTGGCAACTTAAGGGTAGACAATGAAGTTCAATGCACCCCAACTAACTTTAACCGCGTTAGAAAGTCGCCATGCTTCCCGGTACGACTTTCACCTCGCCATAAAAAATATTAAAAAGGTTCATTTTTACAATTGTGTAACCTTTTTTAACAGTGTACTTTTTTTACTGCTAGCAATAAAATTGTTTTATGTATTGTTTACTTCAATGGTTTACACTATTTAATAGATTTTTGACAAGAAGCTACATATTACGGTAAAATATTACTGTGAGGTTTTACTTTGCTCAACGGTGACGTGTGTTTTGATTATTTAGAAATTATTTATAAACCATCTTACTATTTTTTTTAAATTAAATGCCTATAATACTATTAAAATTAACGTGCTAAAGAAACATAATGTAATATGCCGTTTATATTTTAGTTTTTGATAATTCAAATAAACTGGGAAAGATTTTTGATTATGGTTAGGTTAATTTGTGTAGGTACCTATTCATTAATATTAAAATTAAACTACATCTTACACATATTACTTCCTTACGTTCGCCCATTTTTCCGTAACACTAAATTAACATATATCGACAGGTGTCGCATAGCAGCATAAAACAAACAAGATCTAAAATTAATTCTACCATGTCAAAGTGAGCGTTTATCGTCTCAAATATTGTTAATTATTTTCCTGTTATTAAAAAAATTGTTTTTTGTTTTTATTTTCAGGCTATTTCTATATTATATAATAGTAAATCTAAAAATTTGGTATTTATTTAATGATCTTATCTGCTGCATGGACTAACCTACCTACCATAAGTTATTACATTTTTCCATTCAAAGATTTTCTGGTAGTTTTATTTATATTCTTCTTTATTTATATATGCAATCATACGATGTTTGATCGTCGAGATATTAGTCATTTGCGGAAATAAAAATATATCGACCCATATAATGTCTTGTATCTTATAAGGTGCTACTGGCTTCGCCACATATTACCCAAAGCGTGAGCGTGCATTCAGTGTATTTAAATAAACTGTAATAATAATTAATTAAAAAATAATATGCTATATATGATAATAAATTTAAATGTAAACAATGCAATACTAAGTATTTGAAATATATTTAATTTTCATATACGGACTGCACGCCACTGATCTACAATTGTCTAAATTTCATAATTTTTATTACATATTTATAATTCTATAATTTCTATATTTAATTTGAAACATGTTGGTACAAATTAACTCGTGAATGAGTCGGTACAGTATTAGAATTTTTAATTCAGAAATCCATCAGCCTATCTTTTCGACGGGCTAACTTATTTCTCAACGCCCGATAGCAATTAGTTTGTCAAGATAGTTATTAAGCGAACAAGACAGAAGCTAATCTTCGAAAAGATTAATCTTTTTCTATTCGAAAAACTAATTTGCGTACCTACTCATAAATGCTACGTATGCATTACAGGGATCCTAATCATTGTTGACATTAAGTATAAATATTAGTGACATTGAAATATAAAGTGAGGCTGGCTACATATCTGATATAATATTTAATATTCAGTAGTAAATCCAAATAAAATAATTATTCATCCGATTAAAATGAACCTATCCACGCAAGTAAATTAGTAGATTATTAATAATTTCTCTATAGTTAACCAAGTTTACGATTAATTTTGATTAAAAATATTACTAGGCAATAGAAAACGTAAAGTTATCAGAAGAATGTCAGCAAAATTTTGCACGTGTTAAATATTTACAAACGGAAATTCCAGCGCCGCAATAAATAATATTAGAATAGGAAATGTTTTTAAAATAATGTACGAAATGAACATGCGAATCGCATCCGGCCCGAGGGACGACGGCGTCTGGGGAAAAGATGTTCCGTACATTACCGTTCGTAATAAATTAATTCGGCATCAAAGCGCGTGCGCCGTAATGGCGGCCGAGAGATAGATTTTCTCACTCACTTAATGTCTACAATGTTTGGTACATTTGAAAGCTTTCCATTTATTTTGAAACAAGTCCGTTGACAAGTTTACTGAACAGCCGCATTAATCTTTTACCCGTGCTTTTACTAAGGTAATGGATTCTATTTCGGAAACGTATTTCGATCGCAAAAGGTAGACATATCGGTGAAAGTGAAAACTTTAATAAGTGAATACTATTTCTCAAATTTAATCAACTGATAAAACGCAATACGTGCAGCTTATATAAAATACTTAATATTTATTATTGTATTTATGCTAAAACTTATGTTTACATTTAAAATGAAGTGTGCGCACGCGCTTAGAAGGTGAGACTTGTTTATTTATTTTCGTTAACACTGAATTTTATCTATGCCCTTTGTAAATTAAATAGGAATAAAATACTCAATTTCAGCAAATGAAAAAGTGAACATTTGTAATGTATTTAGATTAAATCCAATTAGTGTATTATTTTCACGTCAGATAAAAACAACAACGGATAAGATTCAAAACGGTGGCGAAAATTTGGAAACCGGCTCGGGGCGGAATCCGAATCACTTTTACAAAAACACCAGACATTGAGGGGATCACTTTTCACTAAAATATTCCAAATTAAATGTGAAATCTTTCATATACAATTGAAAAACAACGCAGAGAAACCCACAAAAACTTGCTTCCATTTCCTAAAGGCAGGCAGACTGTATTCGAGTCCAATATGGCCGCCGCGTCGCGCGCGCGGCGGGGGCGCATGCGCAGCTTTTTCGACGCGCGCAAAGCGAGAGAGAAACAAGTCGGTCCGGTTGGGCGCAGTGCGTGCGAGGGAGGCGGGACGATTCGTTAGTCAAGGACAGAGATGTATGGTTGGCGGCGAAGTGGGAAAACATGGACGCCCTGCGAAGCTCGATTCGGACTGGAGGGAAGCTCGCGAACCGGTTTAACCTTTTCGACGCGCGGTGTGAAGGGAATCCGAATGATGTGGAAGGAAATAAATACTATTAAAAAAGCTGGGAACTAAATGTTAATTTATAAGTTAATATGATTCTCGTATTTTGTACAGAATACGCATGTGAATTTGTAGTTAACAATTTTTTGAAAAAAAAAATTCCCACGTAAGTTATCGTCTATTAATTTATGATTCAACAGATAAGCATCTTATGCCTGGCTAAATTATACATCACTATTACGTAGTTGAGAGCAGTTTTTTCATTATTCATTTCACATTTCATTAAAGACTGAGGGGAGAAAACGTTAAAATCAATATTTAAATATGGAAAATTTTAACATTTTTGAAATTTTATTGAAAAATTCCAATAATAATCAATTTTCTCTTCCACACTATGGAATATCTTGTCGTTGTTTTGATTTAGCTTTATAATGGTTTAGAAAAAATATATAGCCATGTACAGTAATTTCTTACTTACTAAAAGTTTATCATATATCTTATACTTTAATGCAAATGTAAATTGCAATTTTAATCAAGGTTATAATGTAACTTTAAACCTTATAGCTTGAACTATTGAAAAATATCAATAATGAATATATCGTTATGTTAAAAAAGGTTAGGTATTTTGCAAAATTATTCGCATACACATTATGTATAGTTCTAAGTACTTAAAAATATTATTTGACATTTATTTTACTCTACAGCATTAAATTTTTCTTATTTTAAATGGTTAAGATAGGGTTAAGTATTTTGACGTGTATTTTTGATCTGGGCCTGGCGAAGATGCTTTTGTAGTAATAATATGGTTGGAGCTATACTTTTATATACGAAAGATTTTCAAAATTAGTATTATTCTTCATATCCCATACCTATGCTTGGCTTTGTGGTAAGAATATTTGTGTGGCTTCAACTTCGTTACCTATTTTTTATTTTATTATTTATTTGGACACATATAACATAAACCTAAGTACTGTACAGCTATAAAATAGACAGTTTGTTACATACATTTAAACAGATTTTAAAATGCATTTTCCAACTAGTCAAGCCTGGTTTAGGGCAAATTGGTGAACAAATAACATTTCACAAAATCAAATAACTCATCGAAGGCAAAACACAATCAAATAGAAAATGAAACATACAAGGCAAGTAAACGTGAAAATATATAAAATTAAAGAAAAAAAATACCAATGTGCAATACAATATGTAAATGAATGTAAGCACATACGAGGTAAAGGAAAATATGTAATATCAAAGCTATAATGCAGTCAGTACAATAGTCAAAATACAGTTATAAGAATTACAGTATCTGCTCTACCTAATTTCAACAAGCAATTTGAAACATCCCTTTTAAAAGCCTTAATTTCACTTAAAGTTCTTATTATTTCCAATTTGATTGTATATTCTGGGAGCTTGAAAAGTGAGTAATCTTTGACCAAAACTATATACTTACATTTAAAAAAATATATACGATATATGTAAATTACATACATTATGATGATATTAAATACTTTTATAACTGGCTATTTTCACTTACCATGAAATACAGAAAAACTACGGATAACCTACAAATTATATGGTGGTTAATAATCATTGCTCGTGAAATGCCGATAAATGTACATAATAATAACATTTTAAAATATGTGGTTGACCCAACTGTTTCACTGAAACAATTATGAAATTTTAACTGTTCAAAAATTTTATATTTATATGAATTATATGAAGTCTATTCTGCTCAGAAAATAAGCATATATATTTAGTATCTTCTACCAAAATTAAATTAATTAAGTTTTAAAAAAAATGCGTATACTCGTAGGTAGATACTTAATATAAATCAATTTACATAATGTCGATCTTTTAAAATTATTTTTATAATATTTACGAAAATAAACTTATGTTCTCTGGTGAACAGCAGAGAAAGGGTTTAATCATTCGTGAACAGGGCCCGCCGACAGTTGAACTCTTTGATGGCGAGCCCACAAAACCGGAATGTAAGGAACACTGTCTTAGCTCCTATTCCGAAACGATTAAATAAGTTAATAAAATGCACCGTTTATTTTTAATTAATTTATTATACTCTAAAAAAACATTTAGCAGTTAACTACAATAGAATAAAACTCTATTTCTGTTTTTAAAAATGTATTTTTAAAAAATACGCATCTATATGTGAAAAATGATTAGGGTAGTTTGATCAACCATTGCAAAAATTTTATACATATGTTTTTTTATACCTAATACAATGTTACAATTCCGATGATAAATTCGTAGGATTTATTCAATGCTTGATAATAAATAATATTTATTACAATCGATGCACATCCCTATTTCGCATAGTTAGTCGAAATTTAGGGATGACTGTGAGAAAATATTTGAACTAACCTGTTAATAAGATTTTAATGATTTTTTTCGTATTGTTTCAGGTATGTACCTACTTCTATAAAACTTGTGATAAGGCGCTGTCTACAAATCGGTAAGTTTTTCAATATCTAATGTTGGATTTACATCACTAGCAGGGAAAATCTTATATAAAAAAAAAAAAAACCTTTTGTAATAAATTCGGTGTGAGGGGATCTAATAAAATAAAATGAGAAATTAAATTAATTTAGATTTCCATGCCCTTTTCGCAGATTAAAAGTTTACTTTAGATTATATTAAAACCACACTACGCCAATGGTTTCATTTCCATGGAATGCATAAGGCAATAAATTATGTTTTTTCTTCAACAACAACGCATTAATCAAAGATCAGACGTAGTTAGGCGCTCTGACCAACTTCTTATAGCGAGGGTTGAATCCTCGCTTTGCGCGTGAGCAAAGCAGAGTTCATCAGAAGATATTAATGTTTCTAGTACCTACTTATGTAGGTACGAACATTCTTATAAATTGGATTGTTTTATTAATTTCACGATGTATTATATTTCTTATTGCCTGCTTAGCAGGACCTAAAATTAAATATGTATATATATATACGTTTTTGCAGAAATTATGTAATTTTATATTTTGTTGATGTTTGTAACATTATTGTAAAGTCTAACCATTGGACTGAAATCGTATCGACTATCGAAACTGGACGAAGTTAAATTACTCAATTTGACTTAGGTACCTATACAAAGTTTGTTAGTTTATAAACATTAATACTTGGGTGATGCACAATTATAGTTTTACTCGCAAGAATTACGCTGCTATTGCTTATTGTATGAGTTAGGTACAATTTTAGTTAACTTGTGCAATAATTAGGAATTCCTCAAACTCATCGTACAAAAACAGACTCCAAGAACTTTGTGCCTTTATAAAGTTATTATTTATATTTGTAAAATGTGCAGCCATTTTGTAATAACTAACTAGCCAACTAGTAGTTAGGTAAGTAAATATTTAAATATTTTAAAACTAAACTACCCAAATATTACAAAAGGTATCTTTACCGTTTTATTCATAAAACATGGCCGAGTTTCCCAAAGCTCCCCGGGCCCTCCGACAATTGACCACCGAACTCCCAGCGGCACTCCCACCCCATCCACCCTCCAGAAACCGCTGACCTGAAATGGCATCCTTTATCCGGGAAATGCAGTTCCAGCCAATAAGAATAAAATAAAATACAGAAAGAGGAAGAAGAAAAATTGGCGGGAAGCGAAAATGAGAACGCGCCAGCGGAAATGTAAAGCTAAGGTCTACGGTCAAACGTGTAAAGGGGTAGTACCTACCCAACTACCCTCCGTACTGTTTATGGAAACGATAAATATTTCTTTCTCAATCTTTCCGGAGTAGAGTGTAATTTTTCATAAAAGGTTTGGCAATATCTCAAATGATATTTTAATAAATCATTCATTTCATATTGGGTATATATTCAGGTACAAAGATTTGTCTCAAAACAGATAATACGATAACACTTAAAAATATTAGCAATTATGGTTTGTTATAATCTAAAAAATACGCTTTCAAAAGGGCTTGCAAATACAAATCTTTAAATCATATTTATTTACATAATCATAAATCATGTTTATTACAAATATAATACCATAAATAGAGACTAATAGAATTAAAATTAATTTTAATTTTTATCAAAAGTATAAAAATGAATTATGTAGGCGGAGAAAAACCCATTAACCAAATGAAGGAAACTCAATCAAATAAAGAGATTAAAATTAATTTTACTCAAATAAAATTAACTGATCCAAGCCCAATATGTTTTTTACTAAATATGAACTAATAATCTATCAGTAGGTATAATGTGAAGTTAATTCTAAAGCCATCCTCAATCCATAATTTTCTAGAGTTAGATGGATATATTACATTTATTTAATCTACAAGAAATTATAATATACTTATTTGATGTACCTACTTCAATACCCCCATGGTATTTTAAATATTATTTTAATATATTGCAGTAAAAATTTATAGTCCCCGATTCAAACATGGGTTAGGGGAATGATTTACAATTAATATTTCAATCGGAATTATTGTAGCTTTATTTGCTCGCTTTAATTATTAAATTTTTCTGTTTCTCGTGCCCTATCTCAATTAAATAAACAAGATATTAATTTTTTATATATTATTTATTTCGAATAAATTTATTCTACCTTCTCTTTATAACCCATATTTTAATGCATAGAAATGAGTAACTAAGCAAATGTTGACCTATTTTCCTTCCCCTAGTGCTTTATTACGCAACACTCGCCCGTATCCTGAATCATGTATTGCATCCCTTACAGTAAAATGAACAATTCAAAAAATCACTACCCGCCGTACTTGCAATGTTGATACAACAAGTAAAAAACTCAAAGCATCCCCACTGTAAAAAATACCCACAAGCGAACTTTCTTACTAAGTCCTCCGCGCTCAAAATCTCCGGAGCTAACTAAATTAGAAAAGGGAGCAATGCTACATCACGCGAGCAATCAACATAATAAAAATTTATTTCTCTGCCCGTTACGTTAATAAAAATCTTCCGAGTAAATGCTTCGTCTCTTACCAGGAGAGGCGCTGATATTGCTAGCCGTTCGTGAATTGGCCCCTCGCAGCCGGTCCGGGCTTAAAGAACCCCACCCATTTCTACTGCGCATCCCTCTACTTTATTGATGTTGAACAACTAATACAATAAATTTCGGCTTTTGCCAACACTGGGTATGTACCTCCCTACACGGTGCCTCCGAATTGTATCCGAACACCACATTTGCATTTGGCGGAATTATGATGTTACTCAACTTGGTCGTTGTCGTTATAAACGGACTTTTTTTACCTTTTAATCAATTGGAGTTTTGAATTTAAATTTGGTATTTATGCCGGTGAGCTGAATTTACAGAGAGGACTACTGGAAAAGTTTTCTGTAACAAAAAATATTCTTTCTTGTGAATAATAATTTACGGTAGGCTTAGTTATTTCATTATTTTTCAATTAATTAATGTTATGTAACTATATAAATACTTAACTCGTGTTTACCCGACATTGACCGTTAATGATACCTGTATAGTTTTTTTTAATGTTTATATTTAAGTATAAATAACTATAATGTTTGTAATACGAAGTTTTCTGATAGTTATTCGTATATTTATAGATAAATATAAATAAACGTACATGTTATTAGGAGTACCGAGAAGCGAACTAAAGTAGTTGAACAATCGAGTTAATAATGTCACGTGATTTATTATTAATGAATTTTAAAAATAGATCATAGTAATTGAAACAGGGTACATAAATAAATACAAATAATTTCTGCCGTGTTCTCGCAACACTGTAATCTTGTCTGTTGAAAGGTTTTTGGTGAAATTTTGTTGAATTTCATGATTGTCCATGTAAATTGTTCACTATATTTTACTATATTTAACGATAGAATATTTTCGGGAACAGTATTAGTTGAATTGAATTATTGGTAATGGAAAGATGTTCTCGAAAACATTCTAACGTTAAATATAAAGGATTAAAACAAAGATTTTTAACTCAATTTACAAAATACTGTAATCTTATAACAGAATCCATAATCAGAATATGTGGCTGGCATAAGAAAAACATGGAATAATAACCAAGAAAACTAAGCCGACAGTGATGGTATTTGAGAAGGAGGAAAGCAAGACACCGTGCAAAATACTTGCAGATAATGAATGTTTGAACCAACTAGATGAGTTTGTGTATTTGAGAAGAATGTTTGATAGAAACGGAAAGACTGAGAAAGATATCAAAAGGTGGGCGAATACAGGGAATAAAGTGTACGGTGCTTTGAACTTGTCAACCGAGGTAAGACTAGCGGTATAAAAGTCCCGGTACCGACACTGATGTATGGAAGTGAGACCTAGAGCTGGCAGGCGAGGAATGAAAGAAGACCGAATGCAATGGAAATAAGATCACTTAGGCGTATATGTAGCAGATCTATTTATAACAAAGTGAAGAATGAAGAAATTAGGAAATAATGTAAAGCTGATGTTAGTATAACTAAGTAAGGATTATAAAGGTAGTTTGGTCATATGGAACGGATGAATGAGGAGAGAATGGTATGGAAGATATATGACGCAAGTGTTGATGGCACCGGAAATAGAAGACGTCCGCAAAAGACTTAGTACGACCAGGTAACTCAGATACTGGAGAATGGTCCTGTTAGAAGCCTCAATACTCGTCGAGCTTGTATGAGAAGATGTATGAATGTAGATAAGACGAGAATTGTGTCAAAATAGAAGAGTGCGGCGCTCTATCCTCTATGCCTACCCCCGCGGAGAAACAGCATGATAGCAAGTTAGTTAAAACTAATCGTAAAAAAATCTGAACATTAATGAAAAATTACTTATGTACCATTTCTCATAGAGAACTCATATTCCTACCTACATACTTAAATATTGATTAGTAAAATAATATTTTTTATATATTTAATATCTTGATGCATCTCATAATCAATCGATCTAGTTTCTAGAATTATGTAATATAACAGAAAAAAAAACTTTATCCCTTTTTTCATACATTATTTAGATTATTATTGGAATACACACCTTTAAATGAAGCCATCTTTTTTGGATCGTACTCTGCAATCGACCGAATACACAGACACACCTACAAGTATAAAAGGTCGGTAAATCATTCACGCACACCGTCAAACGCTTAATAACTCAAACTCCGTCGCTAGTTGGTACCTACCCAATATCAGCACCTACCTTCCTTAGGAAAAGGCGGTCTTTAGACTTGCATAACCTGTTATTCTTCATTGCTGCTCACAATAAAAAACCAAACAACTAAAAAATGCCTATGTAAAAAATTCGAATCAACGTTTAATAGGGCAGGACCAACCGCCGCTCCAACACACACAAAAGAAGAGAAATAAAAAACTCACCAACAATTTTAGGCCATTATAAAAAAGTCGGGAATATAATATACACACCAACACAACCGCGCGCTACCCATCTAAGACATTTGCACATAATGGCTCTATTAGTAGCCGCAGTCTTTGCTTGATTGCTTCGAAACCACAAATTTTAGACCGAAACTTTCTTAGAAGCATTAAATCATTACGCCGTTCACTATAATTTGTATAGAAAAAATCTGTTAATTTCGCTAGGTACAGTCGGGTTTTCGAGTAAATTCCTCCGCATTGTTGCTTTTGGCTATAGAAAAAAAAAAATGACCTCTACGACTGGAGTAACCCATTTCACGAGTCGAAAATAATGGGCCCCATGCGGAATGGATTTCGACAGTTCTCCTTTATGTGAATACAGCGGATGCACCTTTTCATCGGCCTTTTATGAATTCATTGTGGTGGTGGTGGAACCTATGGGAGACCACGTCTGCATCTTACCCCATTTAGTTCCGAGGGAATTAGTTCAAGATCGCTGGTCTTTCGGTATGGTTCGGAGTTCGTCACCGCGGAAACCTTGACCCGCTCGTGTCATTCGGTCGGGGCGTCGAGTGTGAAGTGATATTTGAAAGTGGGATCAAAATAATCATTGTGCCGATCCATCATTGGTTGGAAGTGTATCACAGAGTTGTAGTTCATGGTGTTACGAGTGTTCAGTGTATCTACTGTCAAAAATATAGGTAAACTATATAGGTACATAATAATTTGCAGGTCTTGACAATTAATGTAGTAACTTGATTATTCATTATAAAAATATATATTTGTTATAATTTTTTAGTATAGTACGTGCATGCCAATGTAAAGATATAATTTATAATGTTCGCCCCTTAAAATAGACAAAGATAAATATATTCTCTTTTAATACACACATTTCTTAATTTGAATGTTTCGAAGCGTAATCTTTTCCACAAAACTTAATTTTCTGTATTTTTTGGGCTGTTCTACCATAACACTAACTCGAACCGATAGGTTATAGAGGAGAAACAAGGAAGAATATCTCAGAAAACTGCATAGTAGATAATGTACGGCCGTGAAAACATTTTAGTTATAGGTTTTCATTATTTTTGTTTTAATCTCCGCTTACAATGGTTTACATATTATATCATTGTAACTCAATATCGGAATCAAGCCATTTACATGTATGTATTTAATGTATATATTTAGCCATATGCATGTGTCTAATGTACATATGTAGCCATATAAACGTATCTAATGTACATATCTAGCCATTTGCATGTGTCCAACATCGGTATCTAGAAAATTTTCATGTGTCCAGTACCGGGTATCTGAGCATCCCCGTAATAGATTATCTTCACGGCAATTAAAAGAGGACGTATAGATGAAACCGCCACCGGCTTCGTTGAGCATCGAAACGGGCTCTGAGACAAGTACGCCGCCTTCTTCTACAAGAAGTCAAACATTCTAGAACACATCGAGTACACATATGGCCACCAAACAGCCGATAAAACACGGAGGCAACAAACACTTCTGCGGAGTAAACACCATTTTTGGCCGACGCACCCACACACGCACACGGCGCACACACAAGCGCGTGTGAAATGCCATCCGACGAGATGGTAAGTTCACGACCCCAGTGGACAACCAACACATTAAGTAATTATGTGTCATTGTGTTATGGCATTGTTACTTATTTATGCAATATGCAAATTGAATATCCTTGATGGTGCAATTAACATCTCATTGGTAGGTAATAATACGAATATGACCTAAGTCAACTGCATACATATATTGTTAAAAATTAGAAAAGTACATAGGAATGTTATTTATGCATATATATATTTATTTTTATTTCAACCTTTTTACATACATATATATTATAATTTTCAACGTTTGACAAACTGCAGAACAGTTTTATGGCAAGGATTTCCCTTTACGTAGTAATTAGGTAACAGGGTTTAATCAACAATTTAAAAAAAAAGATATATAACATAACATATAAAGGAAACAAATAATTAGATGAGAATGTGTTCTTTCACACTATACTTTAGGGTATACATTGATGACTTCAATTGACACAAGATATTACAAATATTTTTTTAAGATCATGCCACCAAATCAATTGTACCTACATGATTTATTTATATACATATATATATAAAATAACTATAATAGATGATAAAAGGGAATTAAAAGTATGGTAAGTGATAAGAATATTATTTTAAATAATATTTCATTAATAAAGTCAAAAATATTTTAAATTAATTAAAATAAAGAAAGATATTAAATATAGACATAATATTAATTTAAAGATCTTTTCCCACATTTATAATTTATTAATAATAAACTTGTACATAAAAAAAAAATTAAATTATAAAACCATTTATATTTATTACAATTTAAAATGAATTTGTTGTAACTACATAGTAATTTATAGAATATCCACATGTATACTCGCAACGCCTAGTTTCGCGACACGCATAATTACGTATGTGTAATAATATATTTTTATTTATGAAGTTGGAGGCGTGGTGCGATGTGGAATATTCGCTTTAAAGATATAAATCTTTTTTTGCGGCCGACTCTGCATAATATGCAATATATATTCATAAATAAATCTTAAGTTATACAATAATGCATTTTTAATCAAAAAAATAAACTTAATCATTTCTCACAACATAAATGTAATATAATGTCTTCATAATAACGCAGTCATTTTCATTATCCGGTGTGTGACCGTATCATAGCGTTTCCGGTTTAAATTATATAATATAATGTGATTTTCTGGCGCAACTTTAAAAAAAACACGTCTGATCGTAATGAAGAATATAATTGCTACCTTCCCTCTGTTTTACGAAGTATGACCGACTTCATCCAAATAAAAATCAAGTTTTAGTTAAACATCTAATTCATTTTTATTTTTCTATGCAACACAATAATATAGATAATTATTATACCACCATAATTATTACTTAAGCTTGTTATTATTGGACTTTATTAAATTAATATGGTCTTCCTAAATTATTAACAAAGCCTTGCTTGGTATCTATGAATACAGATTTTGATCAAATCATTTTTAGACTTTAGAAGTCTGATATCAAATATCTTTTTCATTTCTGTCGATAAACGCATTTCCTAGTAACCACCATTCATGCAATTATTTTGATGTCTACGGCTTCTAGAATAGTCATCAGCCCTGGTTCTATTTATTTTGGTTGTGTTTTATTTTTATTTTTGAAGAACAAAATTAAATTTACAGCTCTCTCTCTCTACAGCTGATGTTTTTATTTATAATTGTATCCTTCAAGAACATTTCGAATATTTCTAGTCCTTTTCAGATCATCGATTGTTAAAGCTTCTAACATGACAATTTTCCTGCATCTGGCTTACCTAGTGACGCCAAGTCTTCAGCTAAAGTCCTGTTCTTCTGATACCGTCGACATTCGCGCCGTATATCTTTCTTACTATTCTCTCCTCGATCATTTATTACATATGACAAATTCACCTAAGTTCATTTTTGAATCCTTCCTAAAATAATTCATAACATGAGTATGCTTCTTTTGTAAAGTTAGTAGAAATGTGCTAAATTTACCATAAATAACGTCGTACTTTTTAGTCTCAATAAATATGTTTTGCCTTGTTTAAAGATTGTTGAAAGTTCTAACACAACTATCATTATATACTCATTCTTCGCGAACATTCCCTACCCATGTAACCTACATAAGAATATTTCCGTTATCATAAATGCACTTATACTGCAAGAGTTAAGGTCTGCATCAATGATAATCTCTCAATGAGACTTTGATCTTTGAGTCAGTAAAGATACTGTACTGGATACGAATTTGGGTTATTGACACATATCTCTGCACAGATTTGGATTGAATCTTCGAGAGAAATCTCATCCATAGACATTACTGATCCACAGTACCTCAATCTTGTCGAAGTCGATTTATGGTCAAAGAGATTACGACCCTCAACTTAAGCGTCATCATGACTTGATGATACTTTGAGTCTCGGTGACTGACACGCGTAAGTGTTGCTTGTCCACTGGGTCCGGCCGCGAGTCGCGCCGTTTGTGAGGCCGTAGTATTGATTTTGGTGTGCGGCCCAAATAAAATAAAACCGGTCGGCCCCGCTGAGTTATATCTGCGCGGGAGAGAGCGAAACCCAGTGTGCTTTCCGCCTTCCGGGACCGGCGGAACAATCGTAAGGGGCGAATTACGAAACCGCGATTCATAACTCACCGAACTCTCCTGATCGATTTGCACACCGCCTGGCCATTCAACTAATGTAAGATAATGGAGCCTTAATTTTTTACGCAGGGCGTCTTAAAGCGTGGGCGGTAAGATTGATGGAAAGGGAACTGAAAATGATATTTAAATACATTAATCATATTAGGAACGTCAAAATCTAAAGTGCATAATTAACAAATTAAAGTTCTTTATTATGTTAAAAATACTAACATGAATGGTATGCACGGTTTTATATCTTACATCTTATCTCAAGATGTAGATACGTTGGCACGTACAGAATTTTTTAATAAGGCGCGGTAGGATTTTCTTAATATCTTAAGATATTTATAATAAACAAACAATAGCTATCTCATAAAGGCGAGGCTATTTTTTATTATATTAATATAAACTAATTTGACTTCCTATGATAATTTATAACAATTTCATGTACTTATGTACAATTTTAGAAAAGAATTAAATTGTTCACATTTAACTTGAAATTCTCAAATATTCTAAGAGACCACGAATTCCAACACATTGATCACCCAACCCTTTGTGTGTGTGTGTATGTGTGTGTGTGTGTGCGTGCCCCGTAATACATCTACGGTGTTCGCGATTTGGTGAATTGCTTTATTGTCCGCCTTTCACCCACACCCCCGGCCGCCACTCCTCCTTCCCCTGAAAACCGTTTTCGGGGTTGGAAGGGGGTGAAAGCTTTTTGCCAAGAAGAGAAACGGGGTCATCGGAACCCTGACCAGCGTTTTACCTCAAAGTTACACGTGCAGAGGGCTACTTTGCCGGATTTTTAAAAATAATTATTTTATTAAAATATTTTTGAAAAATTTTGATGTCAATTTTTTTGTTGTTTTTTAAACGTATCTGATTTGTGTTACATTTTCATAATTTTTAAATATATTTAAGGTTTAAGGTGCTCAGAAATATTAATAATTGATTAAATGTTAACATCCAATTTTTATGAAATTAATAACAAATGTGTCATTTTATTAATATTATAAAATTAAAACAGATTTACACCATATTTTAATGTACCAAATATCAGTGGTGTACGTTAGGTGTGAATTAGCTTATGCTACTAACAACGATTCTGTACAAAAAAAGTACGATGGGCTGTATTGTCACTATTGATTGTATTTATCTAAAAAAATATAAATACTTTCAGACGCATTTTCGCATAAAAAAATGTATACGTAAAAGTTCATTTCTGTTCATAAAAAATATTTAAATATTTTTAAATATAAAATAATACTGTGTTAAAAATATATATATTCAAGTCAGCTTCAAATACACATTTGTGTTGTTTTGCAACACGTCTGTTCAAGTGTATTAAGAACAACGTTCGGCGCGAGAGACAAAGTATTGCGTTTGATTTGTATACAAATTAAATGTATTAATTAGAAAGATATACATATTAAAACAATGTATCGAAAAAATAATGTGGTTGCTACCTGGATTCGAACCTGGATCTCTTCCTATCCGGGTAAATGCTATAACCGATTATGCTACAAATTTTCGAAATTATATGTTGCACTTTCAACTTGATACATCTGTCGTTCCATTATTTGAAAGCCATCTTTTTTATATTTACGGAATCTCTAACACCTTTGAATAAAATCTAATAGAAGACGCTATTAGATGATAATAAATAATAGACTTATGTTCTGAAAAATTGCTTTACAATTAGAATCTGTTCTATTTGTATTATCTGGGGTAGAATTTGCATGCGGCAGCTTTGGATTTATTTCGCATAAATTATAGTTATGCACAGGTTCTTTAAGTATATGGAATGCAAGCCCCTATCAAACATTAAAATCATTCAATAAACTATTTTACTGTATTTGAAGATTTTTTTATATATAATAATATCATACTATTAAACGTAGAATGATTTCTAGCTACTTATATTGTTGGGCAGTACGATTTCTATGGTACAAAGGCCTTAATTTAGGGATGAAACGTTTGTTTAATAACGTTTCTCATTAATTCAGGGAGCTTTTCACTTTGCTGCAGCGCCACAAACCGCTAATTCCAACAACAATGACCAGATCACTACGCCTTTGTGTCACACATATTAACTTGCGCCACTTCCATTAAAAGGACTCAAACAGAATGCTTTTACACGAATAAACACCGTGTTGTCCTGCATAAACTGAACACCCTATACACGGGATAATTTGATTATACGACTTCGTTAAAATATGGTTATTAACATATAAATCAATATCTACGAATTTATAATTGGATTAGTGCGTAATAAATGTGTCCAATTTTTAAATACGCCAAAAGTTAACAGAAAATAAATAAATTTTTTAGTTTTACTAAAATTATTGCGTAATAAACCTATTTATTTTTTTAACAAACTTGGAAATTTATCATTTATTTCTTTGAATTCAGCATTAAAAAATCAAGCGAATGAATATATACATACTTATGGTTAACTGTGTGTAAACATCGCTTGTATGTATGTGTGTGTTATGTGCACAATTCACTGGGAAGGTAAGACAGAATTAATTTTCATTACATTTATTTTTGTAATTATAATATCTCGTTTGTTAGAAAACGGTTCTTAGCATTGTTCATCCTTTGTGAGTCTTCCGAGACGTTAACTAACATATTTTAATTTCAGCACCTGAGTGTTGTGGCTAAGTGTCAGAACATAAATTTAACGTTTATGGGTAATGAATTAAATCTATGTCCACCGTTACAACACGTCTGAAATTACTCTTGTACGAAATTTTGGGGGGAAGAGAAGTGGGCTAAGACTCGCACCTCAATTAACACTACTTTAGTGATGCACTTAAATAATTTAATTTTTAATTACAAAAAAATTCCAATTAATGATTTAATTTTTAGTAAGATATAGCTAATAAAATATAATCGTCCAATTGAGGCATCTGAAGGTAAATTATTTTCTTATCAATAATAAGTAAAAATTCATATAAAACGAGCACCATTTGTTGTTCCAGCTATCAAGGGGCCGTAGTACGATATGTTCTAGAGTTAACAGGATGATTTTGTGTTAGACAGAAAATTCAAAATTGATATATTTTCCCTCTTGTCTCCGTCATATGAAGTAACAACAATGACGTAAGATTATTTTGGGGGGATGATTGTAGGTAGTAGCAAAAGTGGGTAAAGTTTTTTAATATAATATATTTTTAAATTGACGTTACTTGTTAGCTTCCTTGCAGATTTATAGGGAAAATATCTTTCATTACGATAGAAATTTTTAATTTTTATGTATATGCTATTTAGCTAACTAACTAACAATTTATACAGAAATGGACACAGGTGATAGACATTCTTGCTATGCTTGTCGATTTTTGAAGCTTCGAGCAGAGCCACCCTCCAATATCTGGTATAGCTAACCATGCCGGGTCTTTTGTAAATGTCCCCTATTCTTATTGCCTTCAACACTTGCTCATAAATTCATTCATTAATTAGTTTGCTCAAATATAGAAAACTTGCATCGTTTCCCTACTGCATTTTCTCTATAAAAATAAATACAGTTAAGTACATATTAAAAAGATGTTCCAAAAATAATGACAGATTTTAATCTTCAAAATCAATTAAACATAACTTAAGTAAATAAACTTTGTAAATCAAAGTAAGGACCATTTGATTTTACGCAATTGTGCCAACAAAATGCAAACTTTGTATATCTGTAGAAAAAAACTTTAAAACAAGAATTTTTCAAAAGAATTTTCTATTGCTTCTCTTTTATCAAATTTTTGCCACAAGTAGCTATCGGGATTCTTGAAAAGATGAAACTTGTGATGCAAGATGGGCAAGTAGTAGGTAGGTACTCTTTGATTAATCATTGTTCGTTGTTTGTCGCGTATATTCTTCCACCTTAAATTATAAAGCCTTAAATTTGATGATTTCAATAGTATTAGGATGTTCCTTTATTCTGAAGACTTACATTTCAGCACTGTTCGTTCAGAAGTGATTCTTCCACCCCATGGACTCGGGTAACATTGCGTGTTATTTGGAATAAATAACGTTTATGTTTAAATTCAGGATATAAAATTATACTTGGTTCTTTTTTTACTTTTTCAATCCCATTTATAAAGGACAAAAATTAATGTAATAATTCAATAAATAAATATATTACAGAATCGAAACAACTAAATAAAAATAAATAAATATTTCCTTGCAAAGAATATTCGAAATGATATAATATTAAAATTGACCATTATTTTCGGAACAACCTAATATATAAATAATCTTTGTATAATCGGAACTTTAACAATCACATTCCATTAATTATTCAATTAACTGAGTTCGCAGACAATTTTTTCAATTTTAAGTAGCTTCATTATGGTGGAATCTCGCTGAGAAGCTTTCAGAAAAAGCTGTCTCGAAATGCGTTTGTGCATCGCCGTTAATTAAAAAAGGAAACCATTACAGACATTCAGACACTTATCAACTCCAACTGTTATTGTTCATTATATTATATTGGTTATGTATGAGATAAAATACAAACCATAATTGTATTTTTTTACATTTGTACCTACATAATGCTTACTGTACTTAGGTTTTGTGGAACTTCCGATAAGCATATTTGAGGAGATTTTTTATTTTGTTAACAATTTTAATACAGTATATATAGGTGGACATATAAATTATTTTAATTAATTGATGGTACAATATGACAAATATATTTATTATTATGTAAGTGTATGTGATATAGGTACATATATAAGGTGAGTCGTGTATGTCAGCAGTAAAATAAGTAATTTTACGCAGTGTAGAGGTTGAAGTTCATGTAGGTATGTTTTAAAAATATATGCGGATTCTTTGAAATGTACCTAAATTATTATATAGGTTGGTACGTCTAATCAATGAACTCTTTCATCGTTTCATCCTCTTCGTACAGATAGTATTATTTCATGCAAGGACCACCGTAAATACATACTTTTTAAATATAATATTAAATTTATTAATAAGGAGAACACTTATTGTGAGGTTGTAATTATTCATAACATACGTCAGTAATCGTTCCATTATTTAAAAGCCATCTACTTTGTTTTTATGGAATCTAAAATACTTTTGAGTAAACTGATAGATGTATTAATTCGAAAAATGTAACATATAGGTTCGAAAATTTGTCGTCAATCCACTGTGTTGGTATTGCATAATCAGATAATGCACGTCCCCCTGATTGGAAGAGGTCCAGGTTCGAATTTTTCCATTTTTCTAATTAATACAATTTAATTTGTATTTAAAATATCACAGGTCTATGTTCTGAATAATGACAACTTCACAATAAGAATATGTTCTTTTTATTAAACAAAAGTGAAGCAAGACTGATTTAAATCCATCTTTATTAAAAATGTACATTTCATGTATTTAAAACTAGCATGTATAGCTATCTAAATAATATATGATTTCTTGACGATAATTTATATATTAATTATTTTAATATCGTTAAAAAGTTTGTGTACCGAAATGTCTTATTAGACTCAATATTTTTAGAATTTTTGTTAAAAAGGTCTTATTGTTAATTAAAGTACACACGTAAATTACAAAATGATGATTAAAATAATAGTTTTAAAAAAATGATTATCTTAATGATGGAACTTTGTCATTATATTAAATTTTCATTACTACGTACATTACGAGAAGGTACATAAATTATACTTGTAGTATAAATTCTCAAAATATCGAGAATTTTATCACATAGATATAAATTTGTATTTCTCCGCTTGCATTAGGCCAAAAAATACAAAGCTTTGTTATTTGTAACATAGTTAATACACTAATGAATTTTTCATGAGATAGTAAGCTTAATGTTAGAGAAACAATTTATTTGCTTGAATATTAACAAGTATCAGTATGCAGTGGCGTATGCAGTTCCTGTCGCGAGGATGCACGAATATTATGTATTGCTTTGCATGGGAATTAAACTCGAGTCATAGGTGAGCAAAGGAAACACAGGATCCAACATTTTAGTGCATTCCCATGCCACGAGAACACAGTACTTCATGCTCAGGATACACAGTACTACAATAGAATTGCAACAACACTCTAAATACATATCTTCGTGATGGAACCGTGTGAATAAATAATGTTTAATATTTTCGCTTTAATAATAATAATAATAGTACATATGTATTATTATTTAAATACATCGATAGAATTGTTCACTTGTATTTTTATTCTACTAGTTTAATTTACTTGACACGCATTTCATAAATACAAGCTGTTTAGTTAAATTGATAATGCCCTTACAAGGCGAAACGCGTCTCAAATAAATTAAACTAGTAGAATAAAAAAACGAGTATTTTATTTTCCCATGTGTGATTATGGAGTTCAAACTATTAAATTTCTACAACAATAATATTGAATCTTTATTATTTTAGTTTGCAAAAATATGCACAATAAACTCAGATCATTATTTAACTAATATCATTGAGCTATGTTCACATAAATTAGTATATGTATACCTAACATTTAAATAAGTCAAATTGAACAAAGCTTTTAATTAATTAATTAGTCGCTTATCATTTTCAAAACTGTATTTTTTTTTTAATTTTTCTCAAAACTTACACGCCAGTAAACATAGATAGGTAGATATATTTTTATCCTTATTCACTTAATACTTAAGTCAAAATAAGGTTTATCAAAAAATGGTACGCTTTTAAGTAATATACATAATTGCTTTGAAAACGTTGTATGTGGGACACGGATGCTCCAAAAATCGAACCACGTGCATAATTGAATTTCTGAATGAAGAATGTAGTCATATATATTTAACTTGCGCATATTGTTTTTACTACAGAAATCTAAATGTCACTTAATAAATTAATTATTTAATATCTAGGCAGTCCCTGCAAGTAGGTATTGGGAGGTGTGAATGACAAATCAGAACCAGGAAGAAACACGGCTCACCTGAGAGATGCTCCTTTAGGTATCTGAATTTTTTTCTTCTACTGGATTCACAGGTCTTCTGGCTCCAAGAAATCATACTTCTTTGATAGGGCAAAGTGAGATGACACGCACTATGTACAATTTCAAGATGTACTTCTACATATATAAAGATTGCAATTAAGGTGACCGAGTACGGAAACAGGAGAAGATAGAAACGTTTTGATGAGTATTTGGGCCCCCGTCCCCCTTAGGACGAAAGGGACGAAGGTGATGATGATGATGATACCTGTGTATTTAAAAAAATAAAGAATACCAATAAATATATTGGCACGAGCAGCACGGACTGACCGGGCATCCTTTTCATGCCATGGATAGAACGCCATGCCCCGAGTTTCACTTCACCGGCTAGCTATAATTGGCACTTACAAATTTCGGGTTTTACCGTGTATCGTCCATGAGCCGCTTCAAGAGTTATTATATCTGTAGGGGAGGGTGAATACACAATGATAACAAATTTGTTCATTATTATAAAATATAATTTAACGATAACATCTTTCACAACCACCCATGCTTTACTCGACATACCCAATTTTTGTATTTGTTCTCATGTCCATGTTTCACTTTATTTTCTATTCTTCAAGCACCTTTCGTTCTTAGATGAATCTTGCACGCCATATGCCTTGGAGATCAAAGCTGATCAGCTCCTCGAAGGTTGGACCCGCCATCCCAGAATTTATTTCATTAAAAAGCACGCCGCCATCTCAGAATTTGCAAACAAAACACGCCGTCATCTCACCAGAAATATAACCAAGAATGCCTGGCTTCTACTTATGCCCCTTATAAGCCTTCCTATTTGTTGGCCAGCTTTCCGCATACCAGAAAAAAGTGACAACTTCTATCTTGCCATCGCGCCATAGACCATTCGTTGAACAGCGGGTTTCACATTAGCTGACTGGATTGCGGCTGGTTCCACAGACAGTGCAACATTTTACAAATAATGTTTTTAGTGGGTACTCACACGTGGACGTATCCATCCTAACATTACAATATATGTAATATTTCCTGATCCTTTGTTCTGAGACCACTTATTAACTAGTAACTAAGTGTTGAAGTTTCTGACTAATCTTATTTACAGTAATGTAATAATTATTCCAGATGTTTGCATCGTATTCTAAGCAATATATTATATTATTATGCATAAAATATTTTTTAAGTATTTAGCTGCCTTTACGGAAAAGACGCACTAAGACACACATGTAAATTAAATATAATATTAATTGACTATGCAATAAAATATATATTTTAAATTTATTGGAAATGAATAGCAAATATGTATTAACCTAACAAACTTTCAGATTCATCTAAAACGTGAACCTTAAACCAACATGTCTAATCTAGAAACGATTGAAGTACTGGAGATGGATGGAATGTGTAGAATAAGAAAATTCTAAAAGTAGTAAAAGTACCGTCAGCTAGGATGATGAATAAAGATATATGGATGCAACCACTACATCGATTATAACAATGCTCTTATAGGCAATATTACATAAATAAATATATTATCAAATTGCTGCTTTAAATTAAGTTCATTAAAACTTGCAGTACCGGGTGTGACTGTACACCAGCAATAATAAACCACCCGACTACCAGTCAGCCCTCTAATCCCAGCAAGAAGCGTCTCGAAAATTGGAGTCCTGCATCGAGCACCGCGGCCTCGGCCGGCGTCGGCGTCGGGATGCAAAACACGGCTTTGTCGGCGCTTTATTTATTGGTGAGCTTACGGCGGTTGTAAATGGGCGCCGCGGCTCGCTGCCATCCTGGCCGCAGGGGCTGCTACAGCGCAGTGCGTGGGGTATAAAGGTCGACACATTATTCCATTAAATACAAATGAGCAGTATTATTAAACTCTTGGATAGAAAAATCTGTTTTGACTTTGAAGTTTTCTAACAAGTTTTGTATGAATAAATTATGAATGACAAAGAGAGTTAAACTAATTGAAGCATCACTTAAACAAATAGATATATATTATTAAGAAGAATACATTATTATTGTGAAGTTGTATTTATTTAGAACATAGGTCTAGATCTTGTTAATTCTGGCGTCTGCTCAAAGGTATGTATTTGAGATTCCGTAAAAACAATGTAGATGGCTTTCAAATAATGGAACGACAGATGTATTACTTTGAAAACGTGTAACATATGGGTTCGAAAATTTGTCGAAAATCTCCATATTTAGGTTGTCACTTTGACGCATTTTGTGACCAAAGAACTTGAATATTTAATTCACTATTGTAGATAAGGCATGCTGTGGTTGTATTTGTTTCAGGATTGAAGCATGCCTTGTGCTGTTCATGGAATGCGTAACATCTTTCTCCAACAATATATTTTAAAGGCATCTATCTATTTTAGGCTTGTCGCTATTGGGGACTGTCCAAATCTCCGCTACATACACGAAGATTGTAAAGAAAAGAAGGAAAGACAAGTGTGAATCAATATAATTTTAGTTGATATAAATTATTTATAACTTTATTTTTATCTTTATATTATAAATCTTTCTATATTGGTAAAACAGATCTAAACTTAAACATAAGAGTCAACGAGAATTTAAGATGTTTAAAAAATAATGATTTTCAGAACTTTTGAATAATTTTTTAGAAAATGAACATAGTTTTGATAAAAATTTGGAATTGTCTTTTTTACATAAACAATTACATAAATTGAATTATAAATTAAACAAAATATTACAAATAACCAACTAAATTTAACCATAAGTCCTACTCTAAGAATTATTCATAATTTTTTTTACAATTATTTAAATTAATTAAGTCAATTTCTATATATTTCATCATAGTAATAATTAAAGTTAGATAGGTACTATATATTTTTTTAAATAATAATATTTTTTTAAATTTAATCTAAAAACGTTAGAAAAATTTGAAATATAGTTTTAGTTAGTTTATTTGACACCCTGATGAAGAAAAATATGTTTTCCAAAACCGGTCGGTGTATTAAATTTTACTTATAAAAGTTTTTAAAAACAATTTTTTTAAGTAATTTACGTTAAAATGAATAATCATAATCTAAAGTTTGCAATAATATTAAAAATATAAGTTTAGTTGCTTGCTGTCTTGTTCCATTAATATTATTAATGGATCGTTATATTCCATCGCGTCATATCGTTTAAGGGTAGAGGAAATATAAGTTCTTTAAAATGCTGCAGATCTTTCAAATCAGTAATTCCTCTACAATCACAAGTGATGAAATACGCCACGTCTAGTAAAACCGCGGTTGGAGAAACTTGGATATAATAGAAAATAAGAGATTAGAATAATATTTATATACACTTTAATTCAAATACAAATTAAATATATCAATTAGAAAGATATACAAGATAAGTAAAAAATATTTTTGTCGCTACCGGGATTCGAGCCACCTGGATTCTTGCATATTGGGAGAAATGCGTTAACCGATCACACCACATCAACATAGTTAGTTTGTACCACAGAACTATATTCTGAAAAAACTACAACTTCACAATAATGTGTTCTCCTTAATACAATATAATTCCTTATTATTTTAATAATTAAGTTTTTTTTTTAAAATGATTTACACATTGTTTGTTGCTTAATTTTTTATCTTATATCCCAATTTCTACAATTGACCGCAAAGATCATATCAAAAGATTTTGAGAGGTTATGCTTGTAAAACTTGTTAAACTTCCTTATTTATCCCCACATTAATATTGCTAAAAGTCATATTTAACTTATCTTCTTGCATGTCTTCATTTTTCTCTTTCTCTTTACTACTTCGCGATAGAATGAGGTTTTTCAGATTTTTTTTAGTTAAATCCTGCACCTGAGACACAAAAACCTTCCCTATATCAGGACGGTGCATATAGGTTAGACTACTTCTTATAGTTGTCTTGTTATAAATATGAATTAAATATATTAATTACAAAGATATACATATGGAATAAATTTTATTGAAAAATATTGTTGTTGCGCCACCGGGATTCGAACCTGGATCTCTTTCCAAACCGGGGAAGATGCATTATCTAACTATTCTACAGCGAAGATATTTTTAGCGACAAATTTTCGAACCTATATGTTACCTTTTTTGATATTAATACATTTAATCGTTCCATTATTTGAAAGACCCATCTACTTTATTTTTACGTAATCTTGTTATCTTTACAATTTGATTCGCTGTCCAGGAAATTTACATTAATAGTCCTTAAGCTCGCATACACCTGGACAGAATCTTAGTTATTTATTGTGCAGCCACATCGTAAACTTTAACAGTGTGATATCGTGTGATAGTTGGCACGTAATTGAAATGAACGTCCTCAAAATTGGCATAATTGTAATAGTGTTCTGAAATAGTTGATATGATTAAAATAATAAAACATTGTTCTTAATAATATTTATATTACAATTGCTACTGTAATAGTATAAATCAACGCTGTTTGAATATATATTTTTTATTTAAACAACGTCCGTGTATTATTGCCCGACTAATGCGAGTACGCTGGGTATTATGACATTAATCATATCTAATGAACAGTTAAAATAAGGTTTTAATGACGCATACGTATACACACCAAAATAAAACCAAGTAACATTTTTCATTTTTTTAATGCATAATTTTTATTTTTATTTAAAAATAGAATAGAATTCTCGAATATGATGTTTTATTGAAATTAAACGGAATATTGACGAACTTAATTGTTCAATATCTCTTTATTTGTTGAAACCAATTTCTTTAATTTTTTATTCATTCTATGAATCAACGTAAGATCTGTAGAATATGATGTAATAACAATAAATTAAAAAAATCGTCTAGGAGGGATAAATTAATAACATTTTTCAATACGAATTTTTATTTCCTATAACTTGAAATACGTGGATTATACAGCAAAATTCCTTTGGTTTGATATACAAAATTATAATAGGTAAGATTTTGGGTCCATTCTTCGCAGAATGCATTGGATCCAATCTTCATACGAACGAGAAATATACGGCCCCATATGACTCTTTGTATTTAAGGTACTCTAGTACGTCTATTTAGATTTTAAATTTTACAGTTTCATCCCACTAAAGCGTTGCTCTCTATTTCTGCTGAATTTGTATAATTTAACCGTTTGACTTTTTTCATAAAAGCCCTTATAATTTTGATGTCAGGATTTAAAGAATTATCCATAATAATTTTCAAAGAGACCTGTTGTGAATACAAGCCTAAGTGCGTAAACACGAACAAAGGTGGTAGATACGAACACATACACACTCATTGAATGCGCAACGCTATGTAAGGAAATTTATCGCTCAGTCCACGGGTTAAAAGCTTTATTTCCTATGTTTTGTATACGCAAAGTACTTAATTTTATTCAGGGACACTTTGCAATACTGCGAACTTGTTTTGTAATGTAGCTAGGATACAAGCTAAGATTTTTTTATATTATTCTGTATCTAAATTTGACTCAGATTATGTAATAATTATTTCTATCATTATTGTATACCTAAATTACTAAAATTGAAAAAAATATTGCATAATTTTCAATGGTAAATAACAAATAAAATAAAATACTTAACTTATTGATGCATTTATGCAGTTATTTATCTAAATGTTATTCAAAATGAGGTGTTTAGCATTTTCTCAATGTTGCTACACTTTAGACGACTTTTAGATACGCGATGAAATATATTTTGGTGTTTAAAAATGATTGTTTCCCTCAATTTTTATTATTATGTTATTTGATGATAAATAATGGTAAATAAATACAGTTGCTATTGAGGATATAAAATCTATTATAAGGGTAGAAAAAGCCAGCGATAGTTTATGACTTAATAAGCCTGAAAGTTTTATGAAAATATGGTCCAGCAAAGAAAGATTTACATTATAATTTCTCATAATTATAACTGAAAATAAGGCAAATTATTTGGATGAAATTCCCTGTTTCCACCTTCTCCTTAAGGATGTGAAGATAAATTATTTATTATCTTTATTTAGCACTACCTAATCAATTTTAATTTTTAATTTCTCAACGAACATTTTTCTGCCAACACGCACATTTTTAGATACGAAACTGCTCAAGAACTCTAATCCATCTATTCACCCCTCTCCACCCTTCAGCGCAATCCCTGCCGTTAAACGAGCAAAACCTTCTCTTTGCCATATATATAAGAATCTTCATAATAATGAACTCGATATTGTTATTCAAAGCCTTTTTATTTATTTTTTCAAATACCTATCAAAATAATGGAAATATCAGAGTGCTTTAAAATCAATTTCATAATACACAAAAGATTATCTTACCACACATAAAAACACCATTCGGAAACTGGAATAGTGCAAAATGTTTAATTTGGTAAGAATTATTAGTACGATATTTTAAATAAATTGTAAATGGTTTTTGATTCACCGCTACAATAAAATTAAAATCTTTTATTTTTATCGGTTTTCCGCTTATTACGAGTTCCGGTAAAAGCTTCGTGCAATAAACAAAACTGTTCGAACCAATGTCATAAATTTTGAAATCGCTGAACTTTTGGCAAAATAATATAATTTTCTGGTCAAGTTAATTAATTGATAATAAATAATAATTTGTCCCCGTAACTTCACAAAACTCATTTGCCTCTTGCAGTTAATTATAGGACCGCTTGATTTATTAGGTAATATGCCATGAAGATATGAATTATAATATTTTTTGAAGAGTTTTTAAACTATAAAAAGTATTATAATCAACTATTATAGTACTATCTATCTATCCATGTCCGGGTTTCAGATTTACATTAACGCGACTGGTAAGAGAGTTATAGGAGATAGATGAAGGGATGCTTTTGCTAAAAAGTAACGACATATGCAATTGCAATAGTGAATTTGGATGGTCGGGAAGGTAAGGTGGCCACATTTCTCGCTGGGTTCTAGAGCAATCGAGCAAAATTTAGAATCAATGCCATTCAATATACACATTTATATCGTATTGAGGGTTTGAGGTGGTCGAATGTGGTGGAGTGTACTTATGTTTTGGGTACTGTTCTAAAATGTTCACCTGAGCAAAATTTAATTTCTCGCAGGGTTCTAGAGCAATCGAGCAAAATTTAGAATCAATGCCATTCAATACACACATTTATATCGTATTGAGAGTTTGAGGTGGTCGAATGTGGTGGAGTGTACTTATGTTTTGGGTACAGTTCTAAAATGTTCAACAGAGCAAAATTTAATAGGGATAGAGAAATATGTGGGGATGTGGGAATATTTTCGCAGGATAACTATGCAAGATTTCGTTAAGTTAAGTCAAAGGGTGTGGTATTGTATATATATATAACAGTTAAACTTCGAATTTATATATTATATAGTTACAGTGCTTGCTTGTTCTGACGGATCGAACGCCAGAATGCACTGCCAACGACCAGCTCAGTCTTGCTATTGCGCCAAGTATACAGTCGGACTGGAGGGAATGGACCTGAAGAATGCAAAGTCGATAAATTTTTCATACAAATTATACTAGCAACATCGCTTTCACAAGTTTCATACATAACTTAACCTAGGCAAACCACAATAAATTTTAGACTCTCAATCTTCTGCTCCGGTGTAGGTTCATGAGTTAATTTACACCATTTTCGTTCACCATCACTAAAACTTCGGTTCAATGTTACCGTATGGAGAGTCGGTTTTATAGTGCCCCGTCTCCTAGCTCCAAAAATTGCCATGTCTCTGATACAGTGTTCTTAAATGCCTCCTCAATGTTGGACCCAGGTGAACTTCAGTAGCGCCTAATACGACAATCCCCCTCCGACTCCCGTCTGGTCCTTTGTTCTGGCCATCTTTCCGGCTTCCATCCGCTAGTTTTTTTCATTCCAAAGTCTCCATTTTTCCGGCCAGGACCTAGGCCTGGCGCGGTGGCATCCTCTCCAGTCCCATCCCGCTCAGAAGTGGCCGATCGCGTCAAACTTCATTGACGCGGATATTTTGTAATGTCAAATCTATATAACCACCGCGCGTATTTAAATTTTCTAATGCGGCTTCCACAGGGGTGTGATTTGTCTATATTATTTGTAGATTTATATATTTTACGATTAAAATGACTACATATATCTATATATTTCACATTGATGTGGTATCAAAAAATGTATACAATTCAATTACTTACTTTGATTTAATACTCATGTGCAAGGTGTAAGGAATTACATTTTTACTTTGAGGGGTTGAAAATTATTGCCTGCAGTTACATTGTAGGTTTGGTTAACAAATATTTTTGCCTTTAAATACTTTTATACGTAAGCGTGAATATTCCATATTGCGAAATACCGCGGTCGTAAATATAAAGTAAAGTACCTGCGGCTCGTTAAAGTTCATTATAAAGGGCAAACATACTGTTGTATTTATTATTGAATTTTTTATACAGAAGACAGCTGTAAAACGAAAACAAGGATGAAATTATTATCTTGAAATGGTTTATCTTAGAACTTTTATAATATAATTATATGTATCTACGATATTATACATTGAGTCGAGATGTTAAAAACTAAAGCACTTACATTAATATTTTTACGCAATTTTATATTTGTATTATTTTAGTAGCTTAAGTGCATAACAAATAAACGTTATTGGCTTTAAAATCTTTTCTAAAATGTTACGTCTATTTATTATAAATATTTTTAGAAAGTCTTGATTTTAAATCATATTTTCCTATCAATTGGATATTAGGATAAATACACCTCGATTGTAATCGAAAGATATTATTAACACATAATATCTTCTTTTTTTTTCATTTTCAATTAAAATATTGATGAAACGTTAATTAACTAATAAACTAATCATATTATAATAAATATTTTCCTTTATTACCTGCGTAAGAAACGTTTTTTGCGATATCATCATCGCGTATCTTTATATCATCGCCTCGTTTATCCATTACACGCTGGAACATTGAAGATTAATGTTCTATTCGTGCCAGAGATTTAATCTAATTTTTTTTTTGTAGAAATTGTGTAACTGCAAACAGGTATCATATTTTATTATAGATTTGCTCAATTTTAAATATTGCAAAAGCTTAATTTACACTATTCCGAAAATAGTTTTATTAAAAAATATTTTCTGTTTTTGTTCATATATTTTTATAAAAATTATAACAAACGTTTTTATTTTTAATGCTTTCAGCTTTAATTGAGTAAGACTACTGATCTTTTATTATTATCAATCTAAAAAAATAAACAATTTTTTAATTTATTCCTCACTTCAATGTCTTTATCTCCTCTCTCTCCCTCCTACCAGGACAGCGGCCACGTCCATTTCCGATAGCTAATTTCGATTAGTATTTTTTTCATGGATTAAATTATCTCTTTTGATAAATATGTAGGTATCGAAACAGGTCGACGTCAAAACAATCAACATTTTTTATAAAAAGTTAATTATTTGTTTAAATTAATATAGATTTTTTTCTTTAATTGTAATAAATGTAATATTGTTATATCGACATCACGAGGTAGTGGACAAATAATGTATACTTATTTAATTTTTGCACTCTAGCAATAAAATTCAATTTTTAATTGATCATATTTACATGTGGATTATCTTTATTAAATTACCTAAATTAGCTAAATTAGTAATCGCTGGTGTTATCTGAAATCATTTTTATCATACGAACACTCAAAGAAGTGCTAAAATTTTGACTACCAGTTTACTTTGTATATGCTCGTTTTTACACAATCTAAAAAAATTCTATAACTATAAATGTGTATATATATATATATATATATTTAACTAAGACTCATTTAAGGTTCTTAAGATGCCTTAAAAATCCAGATTCGACACGTCAAACTTGTACATACAAAAATACAAAATATGACAATCATACTGCAATTTATACACATTTACATGCACGATTTCTGTTATTCTATTCTATAAAGCCCTTCAACATTAGACGTTGTATAGCTTCATCAGTCTTAGGTTTGATACCCACCTAACTATAGCGTGTTCGGCTTTGTTTAAATGTTCAATTTTTTCCAGAGCCTTAACTACTCGCGTGCCTGGTCGGCGGCACGGAATAGGCCCCCCACATCATAAACAACCTCCAAGTGCACAAAAAATTGCAACGCGGTACAGCTTTGCGCAGTCATTGTTGTTAACACTTTGCCATCGAATATGCTTTGCGGAAAACAAATATTATTTATTCTCTCGTAAATGTATAAATGGATAAATCAGAAATTCGAGTAGGATTTTACATCAGTACATGTCATCGGTTTTCAACAACTTTAAAAATCACGGCCATAATTAAAATTAGCCTCTAATATTTCTAACGTAATTATCACTGTATTGATAACATTTTAACATAAGGAGGTATCAGATGCGGTCGGTTCATACACTGGATGCTCCGCATCCACTGTGTTCTAGAATCGAAAAACTTTCGACTTTTTGTTTCTAGCCGAATGCAGCACAATTGTTTCTAGCATTGTTGCAAATAACTTCGTCCTGTTCTTTAGAGACCAGCCATAACATATAACTATGACATAGCGCGCACATATCGATATACATATACAAACATATACTAGCAATAGTGGATTCAATCATTCGTTCCGTATCCGCAAAGTTCGAAAGTATTCGACTTTCGAGCATACGCATTCAGTTCCGCCTTTCAAAGTCTTTGAATACTCTAAACGCATTCGTTAACAGCATCCAACGTGTAAAAAACGACGTTAATGCTTATAGGCATGATGCACATACATATTACGAAGAGGGCGGCTGTTTTGAGAAATTTGTTGTGTGACGAATTTTTGACAGTTTAGCTTGAATTATTTTAACATTGATTATTTGTTTGAATCATAATTAAAATAAGAAAATAATACAGAAAATAACATGGGTACTTTATTAATGTGTTCTAACACTGTAAACGAAAATAGTGAATTAACTGAGTGAATAATTGAATCAATAATGCATAAATTTTTTGTGTCTTGATTATTTGCGGAAAAAAACCATTTTCTCGATATTGGAAAACCGACAGCATCCGTTCTACAAAAAGTCACCGGCCGCCACTGGTAGGTTAAAGCTTGAAACTAAGAAAATTAAAATAACGTCTCCTATGTAGGGAAAAAATTTCGACAGCGGAAAATCTTCAAATATTAAGCGAACGTAGATATGTTTGTTGGATTATCGACAAGATTACGAAAAGGTCAATTTGATGGTTTAGGCATATGGTTCATATTACTAAGGACAGGATGACGAAGAAAAATTTTGACACGCGTGTTGGACAACAGGAACAGTCGACCAGATAAAATATATTGAAGATCAATACTAGTAGATGCTTCAACATGAAACGAAGTAATGATAAGTACGTACGTAAATGTAGATGATTGTGTTAATATTATATTAATAATATTTTTTAGGCTACCAACTATTAAACATAATAAAATGTAGAAAGGGTTAGGTTTTGTCTGTACAGTCATGACGTAGTTGTCCGTCAATGTCCGCCATAGTTGATCTAATCAAGGTTGTGTAGCATATATAATACATAGGTACATAATGTAAGAATATTTATAGGTATATAAGTAGTGGGAGGCGCTACGACGGAAACACCCATTTTAATTCTCCACTTTGTGCAAAGCATTTATAATGCTTTATGCGAACTTCAAAATGCTTTGTAAATTATAGCGTGATTTGATGACGTTCAATGTTTATGATGTGTATACAATTTGAACGGTGTGATTATAATAACATTGCACGAATGCTTGGAGTATAAATAATCTAGTTAAGAAATGTAAATAGTACATGGATTTTAATGCAAACTAAAAGCACTGAGAGTTTATATTCCTTCCTAAACATTTTTTATCATATTCATTGCAAAAGCATTCAGACTTTGGTATTATTTAAAAAAATAATATTTGCTACATATCTATACATATTAGGTAGTATGTAAAATATTAGCAATTTTTAAATCGGAATAAATGTACTTTTAAAATTAGCAATATTAACTTTGTGGTTAAAATTCATATTTTTATTTAATATTTTTGTTTTATTAACCACTTAATTGAGTTTAAATACATTAATTAAACAATTCTGGTGTCTATAAACTTAGTTGCAAGGATTGTGCTGCATTTTATATTGGTAAAACTGGTAGAAATTTTAATATAAAAGTAAGGGAGCATTTGAGATGTTTGAACAATAGTGAGTTTTCAGAATTTTCTAATCATTTAATAGAAAATGGTCATGGTTTAGATAAAAATTGAGATTGTCTATTTTGCATATAAACGGTGTTGGTCACAAATTAAATAATTTGGAATCGTTGGAGATAAATAAAGCATGTAAAACTAATCAAAAAATTATAAACATCCAACTAAATTTAACTACGAGTCCAATTCTAAACTTTTTTCCTAAAAATTATTCGAGTAAATTTGTATTAAGTAACAATTTGAGTTAAGTACTAACATTTTTTTTAAAAATAGATTCTGGTAAAAAAACAATAATATATGTTTTAGTTAGTTATGACATCCTGAAGAAGAAAATGTTATTTTTCGAAACCGGTAGATGTATTTACACTCAATTAAGTGGTTAATAAAACAAAGATATTAAATAAAAATACAGAAAAAATGTCACCCAACCAGCTCTTGGGCTTATTTCTCGCTCCACGCACGCGTTGTTTGAAGACAAAACAATTTAAATTTAAAAAGAAGTGTCATCTAATAAAATCCATTACAAATGTACTTGAAATCTAAAATTATTATAATTTAATACTCTTAGTATACTTTATAGAAGATGCAGATATAAAATAATATAAGCATGATATGTAATAATATTACACAGTACATTATTATTATAAAGCATTATGTTTTTGTTACCTAATACATAATTATTAGGTAATGTAAATACCTACAAACTGTTTTTTTGTAATAGTTTTTTTTATTTGCTTTCCATAATAATGTCGCTTTCGCAGGGGTATGTAGAGGGAAGTTCGTGCCAAACTTTTCAGACCTAACAAAAAATTTATGTTTCTACATATTCACCTAGTAACCGAGAGCAGCAACGGCATTCTATCCACGTTTCTACATGTGTTTAGCTATGAAACTGTACAACACAAAAAGATTACGCAAATATGGACTCAATGTATGATTCAATTGGGTAGAAATCAGTCAGAAGCATCGCTGTCCAACATTCCAACTTAATCACAATATAATACCTACACTAATAATTCAATTTAGATTTACAATACATTCACTACATTTTTTATTGTCTCTATTTTTTTTATAGGTATCTCTGTCGAATCTTACTCTTTATTTTTAATTTTAATTAAATAACACCACAAAAGCACGAACAAAACTAGCTACTTTAACACAGATGGTAGTCTAGCAAAGTAGCCAGCACAATGCTTTATCCGACACAGTAAACAAATAAGTGTATAATATAATCATTTCTCTTATCTTAACATATCTAACTCGTGAAAGCTCGACGATTGTGCCTTCTAACATTTTTCCGGAACTGTTGATCGTTATTGGGGAATCGAACCTTTGAAACCCAGCCCAGGTTTCAGTATTTATGAATCAGATATCCAATAATACAATATTTACTATCGAGTTGATCTGTAATTAATGTTTAAAATATTGATATTATTAATGTAAAAAATCGAGGCCAACTTTGAAACATTCGGTGCACCTAGAGAAATAACTACGCCGATGCAGCCAATGCGGTGCATTGGGACCCACGATAGTTAGAAGTATCGATATTATTTCCGGGGCTAAAATAAACTATTCATTTTTAGAAGCCACCACATCAAAAATGAATTAATACAAAATAAAAATCTGTCAGGAATGTGTGAATTTGAATATTATAAGGCACCAATTTTATTCACAGTATTCAGGAAAAATGCGGTTCAGGAAGAAGACGCATCTTCTGACTGAAGACTGGTTTCATTGTATTTGTTCAGAGTGAAAATGAAACTTTAAAGAAGATGATGTAATGAGTAAAACCACGTACTTAGTACATTCTATATAATTTAAAATACATAAGGGGGATCTTTTTTCCATTGCATTTGCATTGTGGCATAATATTTTTAGTTACGCCACTGGGTGCACCTGCACACTTGCCAAATTCAGGCGGTTGGGGGTGCTGCCACCCCTTCACTCCGGTTCCCCCAAAAATATCGTGACAGGTCCATGCGAATAATATCTGCTCGTCAAACTTCATGTCTGTAAAAAGAAAATGTAATTGTTGGAAAACGGAGGCTGGTCACGTGGTCATCACTAGAACTGGTACCTTAGGACAATGTCTCCGACAGGTGCGGAGGCTGAGCGTGCATTCTAACAGAATATACCTTGAATATCATCAGTATATCAAGAATAAATGATAAAACACTCGATGCTATTGCTATTGCTTCAGGCATATTATTAATTTATTTGTCAATCTTGCCAGGAAAAATATCTCACAAAATTTCAAGCGTAGCTCAGACTATGCATGAGGTGGCACCGTCCTATTGAAACCACACATGTTGCAGGCCTAATTGACCCAATTCGGTTACAAAAAAGTTTTCCAACATGCGACGATAGCGATCACCATTAATGGTTACAGCATTGCCATTATTATTTAGAAAAAATGTTTTAATGACTTTAACATGTTGCTGAAACGTAATGCTCTACAATAAATTGTCATCAACTATTTTCTACGACTATCAAATACGAACTGACAAATATCTGTCAAACCAAAATGGCCGCCAAACAAAATCGGCCTGGAACATAATACTCACCCTGTACGTAAATATAAATATCTTACATAACTTACTTACTTTTTAACTTTTTATCTAACATTAATTAGAGCAAATGGGCTTCTGATGCGAGGATCATTAATATCTAATTTTGAACTCCTGTAATTACAATTTTGTTTTGAGATTTAATTCACTAAACCTTAAACGACCATTTTTCCGAATGTCATTATTTATATCTTCAACATTCGCGTCTAGAATTTTTTTTTATTCTCTCTTTGTTATATAATTCATGGACGTTGGAAAAACCTAAATGTATAGGTATATCTTCCATTAGTAGCATAAATTATAAAAACTAGTATAATTTTAGTAAAAATAAGATTTCTAAATAGCACTGCGCACTGTTAGAATGTAAACGCTGACTTTTTGGGATCTAAGGCAAGATTCTTAGCAATCATCCATTCAAACACATTCCAGCACGAAGCGACAATTTAACACTCTGATCATTCATCACGTCATAGAACGGAAAATTTCAGGGCGCTGGGCCCACTATCGAAATTGTATTCGTATGAGGTCCTTAAAATAGGCTGTATATCACCGTGGAAGCCTTTCCCGGGACACGTGACCGACTTACTGCTTCCGGTTCGACACCCCTCGACTCAGGACCGAACTGAAATTAATGCTACAAGTATAGGGGAGAGAACATTCAACTACCTATCAACCTATCGCAATGCGTAATAATTAATTATATAACGAATTACAGATGATTTTTTTAAATTAGTCAAATAACGTATTTATATGGTTTAAAGTTTGATAGCCATTATCTTTTTGGCCGCTTCTCCGTCGAATAGACAGAGAGGTAGATTATTTTTTCCTGACACGACACAACTCTCTTCCCATCTATATTCATAGATCTTCCCATGCAACCTCGTTAATTGTTATCGCTTCTGACAAGATAAATCGAATATTATTTATCTCATTACAATATTTTGTGTGATAATAAATACTTGTAGGTAATAATTATTTGAGACAAGTAGATGAGTTTATATATTTGGGAAGTATGTTCGATAAAAACAGAAAGGTTGAGAAAGATATCGAAAGGAGGGTGACTGCAGGGAACAAAGTGAACAGCGCATTGAATGGAATTACAACTAATGGGAACTTGTTAACCGAGGCAAAACTAGCGGTACACAATGGAGTTCTGACACCGACACTGATGTATAGAAAAGAGTCCTGGAGCTGATAGAGGAGGAACGAAAGTAAACTGAATACACTGGAAATGAGATCGCTTAGGCGTATGTTTGTCAGATCCATTTATGACAGAGTAAAGAATGAAGAAATAAGAAATTAAGGTAAAGCTGATCTTAGTATAATGAGTAAAATTAAGAAAGTGTCACTAAGGTGGTTTGGTCATATGGATCGGATAATGAGGAGATAATGGTAAGTAAGATATATGACGCAAGTGTCAATGGCACCAGAAATAGAGGAAGAGTGTGGCGCTCTATTCGCTCTGCCTACTCCCGCGGAAAAACGGCGTGATGGTAAGTTAGTTAGTTAATAAATAGGAACATACACGTACATATGAAAAGGAATCAGTTGATTTTTAATTTATTTGATTCACTGAAAACTGTAATGGTACATACTTTCGTTTGTTAAAATGATGTTTTCTTTTTAAGCAAAAATACATGAATACATGAAATAAAAAATAAAAATAATATTATATATGTTACAGTGAAGTTTACTGGTAAAAATATAATTTCACTAACTCGTCCAGTTAAAATGTATCAAGCAATTGATTTACAATTACACTGCTCAGTATCAGTGAAACTGTATTTGTTCACAAATTTATCATTCGGTACACGTACGTAGGAATACGTCGCCTTAGCTGGTGATGTGTCGCTCTACAACTGTGTTTTGAAAGTTAGTTACGTTATTACTATGATTAGTATTGTTAGTGTTAGTTTTACAAGTTTGTTCATGTCCATATCCATGAAGGTTTGTATTGGTTTGAAAAAATTAAAAATACAATTTTTATAAAAAATAACCACTATTTTGATAAACTAGACGACACAATAACTCAGATTGAATACTTTTTTTATATTTTAATTGACATAAATACGTATTTTAAGCGAAAACTAAAACACGCAAATTCACGTTTCACAATTATCAAAATGACATGTTATAGTAGCGTATAATTTCACTAGCGTCTGTGAGTTAAATTTTATTTTCGCTAGTATAGATATATATCTTCGGTGAAAATATAATTTCACTGGTTATACACATTCAGTGTAAAATATATATATATATATATATATATATATATACTTATCTGTAACCTTGATCAAAATAACTGAAATTAAAATAAGTACTGCATATTACAATATGTATATAAGTAGGTACTTGTAACCCTTTGGAATGGCAAGTGTAATGTCACCATCGATACAAAAAGATGTAGGTAAAGAACCGGTTATTTAATAATGGCGCTATTTTTTAGTTTTGTCATCTATACAAAGTCTTCTGCCGGCACTGCCTTCCACCCCCAAAATGGCGCTCAGGGCGGAATAACGGGTGCGCCCCATAAATCTCACTTCTATGCCTTCAGTAGGGGCGGGCGACTGCTTTATGGGATTCTTAAGGCCGTATGGATTTCTAGAAATATTGCCCGGGAAGAAAGAAAGGAGAAAGGTGGTAAAGAAAGCCCGACACTTATATATCAGGGAGAGATGCTGTGCCCGTCCAATCGTATAAATGGATCACAATAAATAACTTATGAATCGTTTAACAGGAGCATTATTGGAAACGCTAATGTCCATTACCTGAGAATTCCGTTTTTAGCGGGATGAGAAAAAAGTGTCACCCCTTTACATGGGGTTAGCACTGCTGTGTTTACTTTCTTATACAATATTTTGCACCAATTCATAGGCATTTCTATATAAGAATGGCAATTCTTAACCATTTTAACCAATGATTTTTACGCTTTCAAAAATAATCCTCAACGTAACTGTCATCTTCTTCTTCTTCTTTTAAACAGGCAATCCACCCTTCAAGAGTGATTTGTGGCATCATTACACTATAATAATTTATTGGAAAAATATAAATGATAAATACAGTAATACCTCGACTTACGCTATCCCGACTTGCGCGAACTCAAAGTTATGCGGTTCGTTTGGCGACACTGCCGCCCGCTATATTAAGTATTTCTCTTACTGTGATACGCATTAAATGTGCTTCGCAAGCTGTTGGATTCCCTTAGTCAGGAGCTAACAATCTATGAGCTCATAGAGATGCGTAAGCAAAACGACAATGAAGACACTTCAGAACCAATTCCACCAGAAAAGCACGTGACAATTGCAAGCTTGCTACGAAGAAATTCTGCGTGAAAAAAGAGAAGAAGGCATTGTGTCGTCATATGAATTTGTTAGATTTTATGAATATCATCGAAATCGAAATGACTTTTTTACGTAAATCGTTTATTTTTTAAATATTTTGTATTAATATGTATAAAGAACTGCAATTTTATTAAATATTTTTCTTCTAAACTAGTGTTTTCGTTAGTTTTTGGTCCCAATTAAACAAAATTCTATGTATTTATATGCAAAGTTGTACCCCGACTTATGCGAATTCGAGTTAAGCTATTTTTGTCTGTCCCACCTATCGTGTAACTTTGGAGTATTACTGAACTATATATTATATCTATATACAAATATTTGTTGTAAATAAATGATGCGTATAGCATGGTAACATTATGATTACATTTATGAAAAAAGATTCAGCAACCCTTAAATTGGACAAAACAAAAAAAAAGTTAAATGATACCATCTAATTAAACTCAATGCAGCATTTTATCTAGGTACCTACACACGTTTTAATGCCTTTACTGGCAGTATTAAATAATAAATTAAACAATAAAGGTAATCTGAATCAGATAATATTACACATGACAGACAGAAGAACTTAGTGATGAGAGTTTCTTCATTGAAGAACATTACTATATCCTTCATTGCCGGTGTAATGTAGGACGGACGATCATAAATGGATGGAAATATTTTTCAAAAAGTATACTGATAATTTAATAATTGCAAAACTTGTGAGCAGGAGCTAACCTAACTAAATAAATATAGTAAATATAATTAACCGTTCATATTTTCACTAAAGAAATTCATTAAAAATACTATTTATATTTATTTTCTTTTCTGTGCACCTACCACCAACATATGTATCACAATGTTTGACAAATGTAAACAATCCCGCGTCAAAGATTCAAATATGCGGATAAATTCAATAGTCTTTATAGTAATAGTACACACTTGAAACCGCAATATTGTTTGTGAACTCGCGGTTTAGTATTTTATAGCCCCATAAAAACATTTCATTCGCCACTTTTCGCCGCGGCACGCGCGACTCCTCCGTGTGCACAGGGCTTAATAAATTTCGTCTTCAGCGCATGAACACTGAACACATTCGCGTACTCGCCGTTCACACGTGTGCGCGTATACGCGTGCGGGTGTGTGCGTGTGCGCGCAGCTGAGTAACGCCCGGTTCACACCGGCGTTTATCGTGTCATATCAATAAAATTTCTCGATGCGTTCGTTATGCGCTATCCGGCAATTATTCGCATACTCACGTCTTGTTCGACATAAATATTTCTATCATCAATTTAACTTCCGTTCTGAGAACGGGGCGATATTTCAACAGAACCTTTCTACCAGGGACGCATCGCTGTTGGATCTTGCGGCCGTATTTTAAACTTCACCTGCATACTCATAATTTATTGCGACCACCGGTCACTGTTCAATATTGAATGTTGATGTAATGGGGGTAAGTGTTTAAGAGGTAATCACTAGTATTTATTAATCACAAAAAATTTAATATTTTTTAGTTTTTCACTATTATAGTTAAACACTACTTCCGTGTATACATTATTAAAAATAATATATTTTTTAATTGTCATGTATATCGAAGTTATGTCCATTACATATCTATAATACATACATTTTCTTTTACAATATTGTAGAACTCTTCTTCAACAGCAAATCGTAGGTTTTTTCTTCTTCATTACGTACTGGTCATTTAAAATTAATTACCTAATTGACTTACTTACTTACCATCACGCCGTTTCTCCGCGGGGGTAGACAGAGAGTATAGAGTGCCACACTCTTCTGTCCTGACACACAATTCTCACCTGATCCACATTCATACATCTTCTCATACAAGCTCAGCTCGATTAGAGGCTTCTAAAAGGACCATTCTCCAGTATCAGGTTTATCTGGCCGTGCCAAGTCTTCCGTGGACGTCCTCTATTTCTGCTACCATCAACACTTGCATCATATATCTTTCTAACCATTCTCTCCTCATTCATCCGTTCCATGTGACCAAACCAAGTGATCCTTTTTTAAATCTTACTCGCTGTCTTACTAAGATCAGCTTTACATTCTTTCCTTATTTCTTCATTCTTTACTCTGTCATAAATAGATTTGCCACATATACGCCTAAGTGATCTCATTTTCACTGCATTCAGTCTAATTTCGTTCCTCTTCTGCCAGGCCTCACTTTCATACATCAGTGTCGATACCAGGAATTCCATTATGAACCGCTAGTCTTGCCTCAGTTGACAAGTTCACATTAGCTATAGTTCCATTCAAAGCGCCGTTCACTTTATTCTCTGCAGTCACCCTCCTTTCGATATATTTCTCTGTCTTTCTGTTTCTATCGAACATACTTTCGAAATACACAAACTCATCTACTTGTTCCAAATATTCATTACCTACACGTATTTTGCACGTTGTCTTGCTTTTCTCTTTCTCGAATACCATCACTTTCAACTTGTTGACATTCATAATAAGGCCACTTTCCTTGCATACATCGTACATTCTACTCACTAGCTTCTGTAATTTTTGTTGATTAACTAATTGACTAACTAACTAAAGGTAGGTAGAGATGATAAAGCACCACATCCTTCTATCCTGACACACAATTCTCACCTCGTCTTACATACATCTTTCCATACAACTTCGTCGATTATTGAGGCTTCTAACAGAACCACCTTCCATTATCTGGTTTGCCTGGTCATACCAAGTCTTCCGCGGATATCTTTTATGTCTGGTATCATCAACACTTGCGTCATATACCTATATTTCTGACCATTATCTCCTCATTCAAAATAAATAATAATTAATTACTTATTTATTACAAAGATTCTAACAAAACATTATGAAGAAACGTATAAAATTTACTAAAAGCAATGTTCTTATCATAGTTAACAATTAAGTGTAAAATACCACGCTTGTCTTTTTTATTATTTAGTTATTTATCTTCAAGTATCTCAACTTATTAAAATAAATAAAATGAAAACTTAATAAAAAATAACACAATAATCGTATACGTACCAAGAAAATTTGCTGTATATTATGGTTTTTAAAATAAACATCTTAAAAATGCATTTATTTACAAAAAAAATTTACTTGATGCTAGAATAAGATGTAGCACACCCTGTACATATTAGTATTGAGCTGATCGATAGATATTTTTTAAAGACACACTTAAAGAAAAAGCATATTTATGTCGCAGCTGTCCTCTAAATTGCCATATTGTGTTTTGGTGACACAACAACATCCAGCAGACAATTAAATAAAACAAATGGCTCAACGTTAAGCGGATGAACTGGTCGCAATATCAATACATACATATATCGATCTTTAATATCGTAAATCGATCAGGTTTAATCGGTCGTTACGTCTCTAAATCGATTTACTATCTGCTCGAACTATTCCTCACGGGATCAAAATAGTCACGCTCGATGGATCACGCTAGGACTAACTCCGATCTATAGAAATAGCAGGGGCGTGCAGTGCATACAAGCAAAAAAGCTGTGCATAACTAAAAATTCTGGGAAACAAATATAAATTTAAAAATTTGATTAACATTAACGAAAACATTATTTTGCAATTAGTGCCATCTGTGTACCAGTAGGTACTTTAATTGCTTAAATCTAAAAACTCACCGCTGTACTCATCGCGCTCTTTTTTTATTCGCCGCATACTGCTATGTACATTACTCAGTTCTATCTTTAAGCTTGTGAATTACTCATGTTATATAAATGGCTATTTACTGAATTGAAAATTCCTTTCGGTTGATCAGTTTTGTATGGAGTCATTACCTATGCTGGTTTTTAATAGAATAACTGAGAACTGCGTGCAAATTTTTTTAGTGTCTACTTCCTCTTTTACTAATTCGCAAATTTTACTAATTTACTGTTTATAACCTGTTGATTTCATGATTGTTCCTTAAATTTGGTGCATGGATTGGTTTTCGATTTAAAAAAAACAAAAAGCAATTGGCATAACTATTTCCTACGTTAACCTTTAATAAAAATAATTATATCCTTTAGTTATTACGTGAAGTATTTTAAAACAATAAATTAATCATGTTCAGTCTTCAAAAGTGTTCTTAAAAACGTCCATACATTTTTATATGGGTAAGAAAGTATTATTTTACCTTAAAACTTAAACTTTAAAAATACTATTAACAGTACTCTAAAATTATAAATAAATACATGATAGGGTCGTATAAATGACGGATTTATTTTGTCCAGAGACGTTGATTAAACGAAAGTACATATATTATATATGATTGTATAATATCATTGGCATAACCTAAATCTATACCTACTACATGCCACTGAGAAATAGTCATAGAAATAGGAATAGTTTGTACCAATTTATAAAATTCTATGTTTTTAAGTTCTATTAAAATTGTTTAACAAGAAAAATATATTAAGGAGTTCTCATTTATAAAAATAAAACCTAACCTCATTATTATTATCTTCCTAAGCAAATATATTTTTATATATATTATGGAGAGCCATTTTTATGTATGGAGTTTCAGAGGACATTAATTCGTCTCGTAGTATACATACGTATAGTCTACATCATGGGAATATTTGTTTATATTATTACTTACCCTATGTACGTGATACCATGTAGAACCTATCTAATATTTTTGGTTTGAAATATTTTCATAAAAAATATTATAATGGCTTACAAACTACAATTTGATCTATCAATCACGATTTGAATGTTCATATTCTTCACATCGTTAAAGCGACAGAAAAGCTCTAGATTTTTTCGTATCGCCTGCATGTAACAACAGGCCGCTGACTAGCATTGTGGTTGATTGATGGACCAATCATTTACATCACGATGTATGAGGTATGTTGTCTTTCGAGAGTCTAGCGTACCCACCTAGCTACTTTTGATATTACTTAAGTATATATATTTTTTACGATATAAATAATATTCCTATTGCGTCATTCACTGTAAACCCTGAAATATTCGGTACAAAATTCTCTATCATTTTCTAAAGCGCTGTAAAATATTTTAATATTAGCAAGCCATTATTTAGATCAGATACTTCAGTATCTACGTTTTTAGCATGTGAGCCCAGAATGTAGGTTTATAAGGGATTATAAGGCTTATTCAGGCTTTTTAACTCACGCCCTACAACGTTGCCAAATTTATACAGCTACGTACTTGGAGTAATTTATAATAGCTTTTTTACATATTACATAGAGCAAAGAAAGCTATAAGAATTGATAAAACAGGATGGTTTCTATAATGTGTCTTTTTACTTTTAACATTTTTTTATTACTTTCCTAGTAAAAAAAATAATTCAATAATGAAACCTAAAATAAAACCTAGGATGGAGCTAAGACATGAATGCCAATTGCCAACATTACTAGTAATGTTTGAGTTTAAATGATTAAAATGGCGAATTGGTAAAATTGAATTAAATGCATCATTTTTATCACACCGGGTGCTATTTTTATAATTAAAGTTGATTAAATTACATAAAACGTAATTAGTCAGTAATAGTGACAATTGTGGGTATATTATTTATGCTTGCGTTTCAGGGTCAGTGAACTCGCTGAATATTATCGATATTATATAACAAGAGTATATATAGATACGGCGTAAACCACATCGGTTAGGAATACAAACATTGAATACGTGATCGGGAACCGCTGAATGCCTTGTCTGGAGTTGGAGAGAACCTGTGTCCCTGCATACCTAACTGTGGATAGTGGATAGATATACAACGTGCACCATTGCATTGCACACCACTGAAATAATATGAATAGTTGCTTCTTGTGAAAAATCATTCGTTGCAATTTAATGTATCAGGAAAGGAACTTTTTAAGAAAATTAAAATAAATTCTTCTAGTTAAAAAAATCTTAATTTAGTTAGGTTAATTCAGAACTATGAGAATGAATAAAGATATGCTATATTCTAGGTATAAAAATAGCATTTTTTGACATCTGTTCTGTTTTGAACAAACAGTAACACTGCATTAAATGGTTTCCTACATTTCCATTTGATTAGATCACTAGAAATCGTATTTTCTTAATCTTAACATTATTTTTTGAATCAGTGTCCACTACTGCAATTAACAAACTAAAAGACCAGCTGAACATACGACAGGGTACCAAACGGGTAGGTACAGGGAGAGCAGAAAAACAAAGTGGTGAATCGACATCTTTCGCGAAACGTTGCGCGGCATGTCGGCAGTTCCTACCCGGCTCATTAGTGAGACAAGCGGCCGCCAGGGGAGCTCGGACTGCCGGCCAATTGGTGAGTGGATTGATTGGTCTATAGTACGAATTTAAAATCTGTCCAATAAATAAACAACTTCCGTGGACTGTGGCATCTCCCTCGCAGCTCCTCAACCCTAGAGCACGACAGCTACTACCACAGTATCAAGACATCCTAGCTTCAACCAACTCATTCCCGGCTCCCTTATAGATCACTGAAGAAGAGTTTATTACGGGTTCTTGGTTATCCATGTAATGCCAGTCCCCCACCAGCACAATTCCAATTTTAATTGATTTGACGACATTGGCATCTCCATACATGTCATTGAGTTCCACGTTATATCTTGACACCATTTATGGGATAGTAAATTCTTCGAAGAATTTTTCTTTCAAAGATTCCTAGGATCTTTTCATCAGGATCTAAGTTTTCGACTCGCATAGGTCTCATGAGTATTTTACATAAGCTAGACTTTATTCTTATTGAGAGAAGAACCAAATTTTTCTAGAAAAATCCCACGTATTGAATATTTTCCAAATTTTTTTTAAAAAAGCAGCAGTAAACATTGATTGGAGACACTTATTGCCGTCGGTTTGCTGATATTTCACATGACCAAAAGCCTGCTTGACCGCAACTAAAATAATTTGTATTTATCTGTAACAATATGGGGTATGTTCAATGAAATGTCAAAAACAGGTTTAAATATATTGTATTATTCTGTCAGCATAAGTTTAAAAGACTAGTTCCGTAGACTTTTACAGTAGTAATAATTATAAATTAATCGTCGATGATTCACAGGAAATATGTATTAATAATAATAATAATAATTACTACTGATTAACAATAATAAAATTTCAAAGTCTGTAATGGATGAACTACTTGGGGGGTCTAAATCCGAAAATAGAATGATGATGTTTTGATATATAATTGCGAATTCCGTTTTTTTTACGCGATAAATACTCGACGGACTAAACAAATACGCGCGCAATAAACTGAGTTCGACGTTCTAAAACACAACTTAGCGTACGTTAGCCTTCGCTACTTGTAGATATGTGGGTCCGTTCAGTGTGTTCGTTTTCGTGAAAAACGATGGCCGGGAATATTGCTCCCGATTTTGCATAGAACGAAAACCGTGTCGGTCGTAGGCGACGGTCGTGATTTGAATTGAATTAATTATGTGCTAAAGCCTCCGCTAAATAATACGGAGAGACATTTTCTCCATTTTTGTTTCTACTCGAAGCGCACGAGTGCCCGGGAGTCAGGGGGCGAGCCTTCCTTGAATCGGTCACCGAATCAAAAGGTGGGCCCCTCACACAGGTACTTAATTACAGAGGTATAAATCATAAAATATCCTCCATGAGTGATTTATCGTCGTGTTGTATAAGATTGAGCAATTACTGGCTGGTGTGCGGGTACAGGAAACCACTAGAAGCGCGCTAGGATATTTCAGAGATTGAAAATATGAGATACGGAACATAAATTATGTTATCACGATAAAGTATGTTTTAATTTACTCGACTATTTTATATTCGACGTGCACGTGGAAATCTCAGTTCAATGTCCCCGATGTTTAAATATTATTATTTTCATCAAAATCTTGTGATAAATTGACGTGATGTTAAAAAAAACAGCTCGCTAAAAATGCAAACCGACATCCTGGAATTATGTAGATAATAGTTATTCAGTAACTAAGACTCTAATTTGGACTATCATGATTTCCGGACGAATGATTTAGCTATTATTATAAATAATAACGGTTGAAAGTCATTGTGTTCTATTTATTTTATACGCTCTGAATAATTTTGTCAAAGGTCCGAACCGTGCCAATGCATTTTTATGAATTCGATCATTATTTGAATACAATATGCATTATTTGCAGTGATGGTAAACCGTTATGTGACTGTGATTGTGACGATGATTGGTAAATAAGATTCAACTATTCGAGGTTTACTTTCTAATGTATCATTCATTGCTCGAAGAGTTATGTTAATCAGTTATCAATCATCGTCACAATCGAACAATAACGATTTGACCATCACTAATAATTTTTGCTAAATCGTATAAAATATGTTATTAAAATTATTTTTTAATAAATTCAACAAAAAACTGTTGTAAAAATGACAAACTCCCCCAAAGTTGCGTAACACTTTTCCGAGTTTTTCCCATACATTTCCTCCCCTAGTTCATTTGTATGCTACCTAGGGGGTGTTGAAGGGGGCGGGGAAGGGACAGGGGGTTAATAAATCAATATCCCATTACTCCCGTCCTATCGAACATCGATATCAAATTTGGTTATTGGCTTTGGTGAAACCAATCGTAAGGCTTGCTCCGCTATTGTGCGCCCTTATCTCGCAGTCATTAGAGGCGATTCTCGCTCGGATGAGGCCCCAGTCTCAAGGTTTATCTGGAATTAATACGTCTCAGGTATCAAGATGGCGGGCGATACAATAGGAGAGGTAATTGGGTGCTCAGTAGGCGGTTACTCACAGTCACAATTTAGAATGGTGTATTGTGTCGAAAAATTATTATATGTTAAGGATCACACTCTCAAATCAAGCGTTTAAAATTATTGCCAACACCTACGTGATGTTTTCAAGCATTCATTCCGATTGTATGTACCTTGATCAGAAATTTCATTATCTTTTCTCTATTCAAGAGGCATTAGGCGTTAGCACGTCTTTTACATTTCGTGAACTAGAATCGATGCAAAAATACCCACAACATGATTACCCACTACTGATACGCACAAAATTAATTGTTTTATATTGACTTAATTTAATGTGCAGGAATATATAGAAGCATTACATATTTATAATGATATTAATTAGTACATTTTTTAAAATATTTTTTTTTTTAAATTGTCGTTTTTTCAATCTTGTGTCTCTATTAGATTACTTTGCATATATGTCATTCTGACGTGTGATTTAATTAAACTTGTATATAACACGATTAATTTTAAAATATTTTAAATACCTACTATTTCATAATAAGCGCCCTTTTTACGAAAATGGCGCTATACAAATTACCTATTATTATTATTAGATTAGACGATACTAAAATGAATGTTTAAAATAAAATACTTGTATTCCAAATATTTTAATTAAAAAATATTATGTTAGATTACATAAAATAATTTCATTTCCAGAATAGTATATCTTAGAAAGGCAATACGACAAATTTAAATTTAGTTTAGTTAAATGCTTTATTTTATTCTAGTGTCTGCAACTATCATCAAGTACAGCTCACTTTGCCTTCAACATTCATTCATGGTTCAGGTTCATGAGAGTATTATGTTACTTTGGACATTTATTGTTTTTTTACTTATCTACTATAGTACGGGGGAAAACAAGTAGGCATTTCTATGTCGTATGCACGTTATTGTAAATATATAAAACTAACCATAAAATGGAGTAGTTAAATAGTCCATTTAAAATGGATCAATTATTAAATAACAGTTATGAAAAAAAAGTATTTTTAATCAATTTTTTGAGTCATATCCAATTAAGTGCAACAGTGGAATCACGCCTGCGTAACTCTAGCGCATGACAGGAATACCTCGTAAATCTTCACGCATATGGAAATACCTAACAAGTCCGTTAGCGTCTGCTTCTGCACCGAGGTGGTGTCCAATTACGCCATTTAATTCCTTTAAAAGGTAATCGATAATGACGTACTATCTCCAGCCGTAGACCAGTTTCACAATAGACTCGCCTCACAGAATCCGGCCGGGGTTTTTATCTCCGGAGCGGATGTGCACCAGATACGGGGTCTCGCAATCGAAATCCAATTATTTTATAAAAATAGCCCCGGCCGTGTTCGATTCCCGCGCTCGCATGTACAAGCCGAGATACGGCAGCGTTTTCGTGGTCGTAAATATGGCGACACGTTCAGAATATGAATTATTCCGGATTTTTTTACTTTCCCCGCATTTTGAATAATACCTAATGGAGAAAGTCGTGAACCCTCGTGTTATCTACAGTCTGCCCGAATTTTTGTTGTTATTATTGTAACATGCAGTCGAATGCAACACTCGGTCAGCAGACCAACGTCGCTGTATAATAGATTTCATATATTTAATGAGAGAGTGTGGATGGTAAAGAAGACACGCGAGTATCAGAGGCAATAGCAGTAGAGATCCTTGAAAAATCTTTTACGATCAGATAAACATAGTATTGGAAGATGTTGCGATTAAGAATTAAAAGCTCCAATATTTCATTAGTCAATAAGAAAAAAACGAAATAATATGACAGTGAATTTATTGAGTAGGTTATTGCGTAGAGTATGATAATTAAAAACTTAACCTAACGTATATTCATCTCTTTATAATCACTAATGTCAATGCGATTTACTAAAATGCATGAATATCTTTAGCTAATGTGTTTAATGAATGCGAGCAATACATTTATTAACCTCGTATAATTCACCACTATTTTTTCTCTCACGAGAAACTGTTAAACTTGTTATATAATACCACAAACCAGTGCATATTGTATAATGATACTGGTAGTATATAAAAGTAATGTCTCAGTGCATGAACTAATATGATATGTATTATAAAAATAACATATAATGCTTAGTTACTTATAAAGTCTCCAGTGAAAGCTATTTTACAATATTTTCAGACGAAATTCGCGTGCGTGCCTCGTCGCATTTTTTTGTACTCCCGACGGTCCGGAATGCTCCCGGCTCCCTCCGTTGTTGGCTGGAAATGTAATGAATCATACATAAGGCGGCAAGATGGCGGATACGCGACACGACTCGTGAACTGCGCTTCGTCAATCAAAATTGGAACGGTGAAAACCGACGAATGACGAAATATGTCCAGTGGAAGCTGCTGTTTCTTTGAAAGCTCTTTTTCAACGATAAATTTATTCAATTGTTACGATCTGTATTACTAAATAATCAAAGAAATATTTATACCAGAAAACAAGACATAAATATGAATGTTTGTTCATGTTCTATTTATTTCACGTATTTAAAAATTGATTTAATATATTTTCATCATTTTCAAATAAATCATTAAAATTCTTAACAAACAAAATGAACATTACAAATCTGTAAAAGTGTTTAATCAGTAATGCATTTACTGGTTAAAATTGTTTAACATTTTATTTATAAAATAATATCAACTTAATTATTAGGGATAACATGAACCTTGTACTTCAGTTTATTATTACGTAATTCAATATTTGTAAAAAAAAACATTCATTTATTGCTGGCTGGAAATGATGGTACTATTATGTATAATTACTTCTTTCTCTACGACTATGTTTAGACATAAAAAACAGTTTTATAAAAAAAATTAAGAAATGCATAGCTATTCTACGAATTAATATAGTTATTTAACAGAACTGTCATTTTTATTTAACCACTTTATTATAATCAATACATAAATCAGAAAAGATTAATTCACTGACGAGCCGCCATTGTAATCGGTAAAAAGAAAATCCCTCACTGGGTCTGTCACGAAACATTTTGAAACTAATTCCTGCCAAGAAGCATTTTCTCTTTCCCATTGAATTTGAGCCCATTCCAGGGCTGGGCAAAAACACGCACATATGTATGAAGCTCGCCATCTTTCTAGTATTGTAATGGTTCCATAATTTATTTTGGCGGAATCGGGGCTGGATTCGCCGCCCGAAATGGCTTATTTACATTTTGTTATTTATTGCCGTGTTTATCGCGGCCTACTTTTTATATTTAATAAAAAATGTACACTGTTTGCTTTTACCTAAGCTGTGTCCACTTCCCTAGTCATCGTGTACTCTTTACCAGTAGAGTTTGTACAATGTATATATTGTGAAAAAATCAATAAGTTCACAAATAATAGAAAAAAAACTTTGCGTATTGTATAATGATGAATTAAATTAAATATTCAAAACGTCCACACACGAATTCAATGTATGTACTGACAAAAAATTTGGGGTCGCATTGCGAAAAAACGAAATATAATATTATGTACAAGCATTTTAACATCACCCTCACCAGGCGACCCTTGTACTGAGCCAAATATTGTACATTGTTAATCAGTAAATAATTAGCGAAAAGCATTGAAAATAAGAAGATGATTAAATATATAATGATAAACATGAAAACTTATACGAATATGTACTTTTATAATGTAAAGATGATAAGTCTTTCGATTTGACATTTATAAAGAGTTAATTCTTAAAATAATTATTAACTTTTATTATCTTATGGTGAAATTCCAAATTTTGATATATTATCTTGATAGGTAAAATGAACGGTCATATTGTATCTTAGATTAGAAACAATAATTCAAGATGCTCATGTAGAATATGTCGATGTCCAACATGATGCGGTTCAATAAAAATAAAAATTCTTTCAATAAGAATATCCGTAGGTAGGTTATTTATGCGTACTAGAAGATAACACTACATATACTACGCCACTGTCTTAGATATTTAACATGACGTTAAAATTTGTCACTTATATGCAGCTCAGTTGGTTCAATGTGACTTGTCACGATTGATTTGGTTGATCTGAATAGTTGAATAGTCTTCTTTCTCTGCTATTTCGTAATACTGAATTAAAGTGGGATGGAGTACGTTTAGTTAATCAAATTATTTAATATCTACTTAACTCAACCACATAAATTGGTGATAACTAAATGAAAACGTGTGTTTATATATCATATTTTGGAAAAATTAAATACCTAGCTAACTTTAAATGTCAAAATAATGTAGGTAAAAATAACAGAAAAGACTAAATAATTTTTGACAAAATTTTAATACCACTTACCTAATAATACCTTAATAAAAATAATACTGATTTCATGCATCAGGATATTCTTATAATGAAAATGTATATGCAATATTTGTAATACAGTCGTGTAAATAACATTTCTACTGCAATTTGAATTGTGAAGGAAATGTATGATATTCAAGACATACATCCAGAAAGATAAAAGCCCTGCCTTGTTTGATATAAGCCCCTTTAAAACAAAGAAACACGCTATCCATTACAATGAAGGATACAAATTATGTAAATATATTTCCATTAATAAGGACTCTTGTATATTTTATAAATGACGAACTGCGTCCTCGTGATTCTAGATCCTTGCAGTTGGTAGTTAAGAATTAATTGGAAGGTAAAATCAATCCACTCATAAAAATAAACGGACGATTTCTGTAATTCAATCGTTATTATTAAAAGCCATGGATAATTACACTAATTCATACAACATATTAATGATTTTGATTTAAGGAAATAAAAAATAAATACGTTAACAATAATAATAATGCGTTTATCCAGAGTGATCGGGTTTTTAATTTTTTTTTATGAAAACCCGATTTGCCACAAAGATAATACATTTAATAGAATACATTTATGTAACAAAATAATATTTATGTTATGAAAAGAAAACTCGCCCGCTTAGATATTAAATCTCATTTAGAAAGTGAGCGTTTCCACAAAATCCCACCACTTTTAAATAGAAGAAACGCACAAGATTTATCCAACCTCTATAAAATTTTAAATAACTTAGTTGACTCTCCCTATTTATTAGAACAAATAACTTTAAACTGTTCCACACATCCAACACGATCAAATAATCTTTTTTACCCAAACTTTGGCAGAACAAATTACATAAAAAAATGTTTTGTGATCCGCTCTACGTCAGAATATAATGCCATAAATTCTTCTAAGACATTTTAAACGATAAATTGCTTCCCTTTAAAATTAAACTAAGCCAACTTTTCAATAACTATTAACATAAATTGTACATCCCATTTCCCTCCCTTCCTTACCCTTTCCACTTTGTATATTCAGTTTAAAAACACTATTTTGTTTCTTTTTCCAGTATTTTTTTTTAATATATACCTACTATTTATTTATTATGTTTATTTTAATGTAAAAGTCAGTTATTTATCAGTTTGTTTGAGTATACTATTTTATTATGTACTAGTTATTTAATTCCGAAGAAACTTCACTGGTGTATTTTTTTACATATTATGTTATTAACATTATGTTACATACTGTAAAAAAATAAAAATAAATAATAAAAAGTTCACAATATATAAACAAAATATAAATACTACATTTCAGTCACGCCTATTATTGTGTCGCTATTTTGTATATCTGGGACCATATTTAAACTGAGGTGAGATAATGGTAAAATAAAATATAAGAAAAGAGAGAAAACTTTAATATATAGTAGAAAAGTAAAGGATTTATAAAATAGATGGTTCAAATGGAGCAAATAAGTGATACAAAATAAGGTAAGTTTCGTTAAGTATTTTTTTCAAAAAATATGACAAACTAAATAGAAGAGAGGTATGTGATTCAGGAACCTTAATAAATGATTGAGAAAATGCATAAATAAGCTAAAAAAGAAATTGCAAAGGTGCAGAAATTCGGGGCCTTAGAAAAAAATACAAATTTCGATTTCAGAAGTGTTAAAATAAATATCAAATGGCTCACAATAAATAAATAGCGACCAAATATAACATTTATATGAGAAAATGCAAAAGATATCATAAGAGTAAGTTATGTCTTGTCTTTTAGACTTAGTACCATGTTAACTTTTATATTTCATTCCTTCACATCTTCAGACAATTGTATTCTTAGAATAATGTTGTGTTTTCTGAAATACCTACATTAGAAATTCATTAAGAAATATTTATTTTATATTACCAATGAAATACTCCATATCTAGTTGCTGAAGCATGTCCATACAAATGTCCTCATTAATGTGACTTACGACGTGTATGGGAAAATCTGGATCAGGAACATAATTCTTGGATCAAGCGGGGGAGCCTGACTGAAAGGTTTTTTCTCTCTTCTATATGTTCTTTAATTTTATACGAGGATCGATTTATTATTTTCTCCTGACTTTTTTTAATATAACTCTTAATAAATATATTTTAAAATTTATGTATCAACTCAGTGGCGCAAAATCAGAGGGGCCCGGAATCCTGAATAGGTTCAACAATCGCAACAATTATATATAGCATAGGTTCAAAAAACTTGGATGTGAAGAATGAGTTTAGATATATCTTAAATTTTAATATTAAAAAAATTCGTAGTATCATCGAAGAATCTTTTTACATGTTATGACTTCCAATCTGAAGAATTGTAAATAAAAATACATACATAAAAATTGATTGTTATTCAGCTATAAGTCTAATACAGCAAAATTAACTCACGGCAAAATAACTCGAAAGAAATGCGATCGGCCGTAAAAACCCACGAATATGCTTATTTATTCCTAAATTTTTCTACGAAAAAATTTGAGTACATTTTGTAATTTTTAGAAATAATATTATTTGTCTTATTTATTTATTGAAGGATTGTATTCTGATCAGCGTAATGCTCATGACGTGTATCTATCCTGGAACCTACTTAGAAGTTATCTATATGTGTCTGCATTCGTCTTGCTAATCATCCTCGCTTGCCATCCTCTCTGTCTTCTTCACTCAATATTTCTCTCAATTACTTTTCAGAAGCCTGTTCATTGATTTGAGACCATCTCTTTTCTTAATCTGTGTGTATTATTAAACATTTTAAAATGTTTACGTAATTTATAAATTATATTTCCATATATATACAACACTCAAATAATTAAATGTAGTTATTCACAGTCATTAAATAAATTCATATTGCAGTTTGAGCACCTCCATTGCATTTGAATCATAACACCATCCCGCTGAAAGCTCGTAACTCAACGGAGTGCATAAAGTTCGGAATAATTGCAATTGTCGGAAGTTGCAATGGATATAAAATTGCATCCGTTGTAAATTATAAATTACACATCACAGAGTAGGTGCTGGTGTGTAATAGCGGGTGTGTTCAAATGGTCGGGCCACGAACAAACAGTGCCGGCCATAACAATAGATGCAGTAGGATAAGCCAAACGGACCCAAGTGTGAAGTACGCTTTCCGAACGTAATTTCAGCAAAATTATTAAACTGGGTTGAAAGTTCAATTAACTGTGATGTAGGTGCTACCCTTGTCGTAAATTGGGATTTACAATCGACCACTTGGAGGATTGGAAGTGTTAATGTTTTGTTATACTAATTTTTGAATGGGCGTAATTTAATTGTGTATTTGTGTGCGATCTCTAATATCATTCAAATCATTTCCGTTTTTGCGCAGCGCACAATTTCATTAAATAATACAATTGTCATTAAGTGCTTATTTATTACGACTATTTGGAAGGACTGTAGTCGATCTACAAACGTTACCAAAGTAGTAAAAAATTCAAAGTAACTTTGAATTTCTAGCTTAGCAGCGTCTTCAACAAAATCAATTTCACATATCATTTATTTATATATTTAATAAAGTTTCAAATCTTTTCGAAACTATGTGCTAATAATTCATAGGAATACAAAACTTTTCATTTAGTTTATTAGTTTTTTTGAACGGACTATCCCCTCGCAAATCACAACAAGAATATGAAAAGTTTTTATTTGTGGCTCAGTTCCGTTTCTTCTTTATATTTCTAGTGGAACGTGGTGTGAATCTATATAATATAGTGAGCATGCACAATATTTATTTTAAACATTCATATACCCATGAATCAGAATTCATATATAAATCGACATACTCACAATACTATAGTATATTTTTAAGCTGTGTGTTATCATTTCGGCTGCAACTCCTAATTCACAGGTATTCCAAACTTTCCAATTACCTAATTAATCAGTCTTAATTACTGGAGAATTGCACCTTAGCCATCTAGCAAATTAAGTGACATGCTCGCCGTTTAAATGTCCAGATCTTCGTCCAGCAGTGATACAGTTAGTCCGGAGTAAATGTCTCGGGCTGCATGTGCATGGTATAATGGCGGGGAACCGGTCGTGGCTTTTCGGCGCTGGATACCGAAGCGGGGACCATTTTTTCAGCGCAGACAAGACGAAGTGTGTATGAGAGAAGTCATTTCGGCCGACAAGTCGAATTGGGCCGAAATTCCTTTTAATTAGCAAATCGTAGGCGCGGTGAGGCTCTTTGATGAACAAGCTTTACTACGTGCGAATACGGTCATGAAATTTTATTTATTTGCAAATTGTGTCCATGCCCCGCGACTGCCGGCTCCCTTTATTGAGATAAATGGCTAACCATTTGTTCACGTCACGGCAAATGAAATTTCTCTTACGCCATTGCGTACAGCGCGAAGCATTCAAAACATACGAAAATAATTTACTGCAGACTTATTATGTATTTCCATATCAGATTTTTTATGATTTGTAATACAGCTGTACGCAGACCATAGTCACGTATTTATTTTGATAACTTCAATAATAATATTTTTTGTAGATTTGAAAAGACGTATATCATTACTATGAATCAATAAATGAAAAAATTTTTGTCATGGGATTAAATAGAAGGTATCGTTTGGCTACATATTGTATTCACAAAACACGCGTTTATCAGGTAAAATTATTTATGCCTAAATACATACAGATTATTTTTTTATAGGTATTTAGAATCTTTAAAAAATATTTCTACCAATCTGATTAGAAATCGAAACAAAATTTCAAGAAATTTTTCACGGTGCGCGCAATTTCACAACAATTTGTGATAATCATCGGCGATTTTTCGACGGCGCGGCTAACAGAAGGAGCGAGGAATAAAAAACGTCGGCTGCGCTATATCGCATTTTTGTCATCTTCCGCGGGTTTAGTCGGCCCATCATTATATGAGACACGTAGTTATTTCTGCCTCTTGCAGCTCATGCCCTCCTGATACCTCCTTCCTTCCACAGAGTTTTTTCAACTCGCATTTCATAGGCTGCGCTTTTTGTTTGGCGAGGAATGGAAAGTTGTTTTGTTTTAATTTATTATATCCAACCAGCTTCGTTACCTTTTCTGCAAAGCTTTTGAAGATCGTTAATGAACAACAGGTTTCGTTTTGTGTTTATATCCGGTACTTGCAGAGACACTGAAAATACATTCTTTCTAGGGTTGGAAACAGTGGTAGACCAACATAAATTGAAGCATCTAGCGCACGTCGCAAACCACAAAACTACGAGTATATTGCTGAGATAGACAATGGGAATTAAAATAATTGAGATATTTACGTGATTTTTTTTGGTACTCTCTGTCATATTATGGACTTTTATTTTTTTATGATAAACTGAATTATATAATATATATCTGAGAGTAAAAAATCGAAACAAGAAATAAATTTAAACACTACTATGGAATTTATGAGAATATGTTGCTCTCGTGAGTTTAATAGAATAACTATTGGATATTTTAATTTATCTAAATGTAGAAAATCAATTTGTTTGTGAATTACGATATATTGGCACTAGCAGTTTATGTTCATTTTTATGGTAAACATTACAATTTTTTAAAAATGATAAAAATGCATTACCAATAACTTATTCATAATTACTTTATATTATTTTATTTAATCAGACCTGATTCTACCTCCTTTTATTTGGTTTCTCTTTCAACCCATCTTCAACATTTTAATTTTATTTCTTTACAATTTTCAAAACAATTATCAATTTTTTTTACTATCATATTAGAGAACTTCTAACATAATATTGATGTGTTTTAAATATATTTATGAAAACTTATAAGTTAAAATATATTATAAAAATAAAATTGTTTTCCTTTTGACATTGTAGCGTTATAATTATCGAGAATTTATATTCAACTTCACGAATAAAAATGTGATTTCATTAAAACATAAACTTCTTCTATATCTATTTTGAAGTATTTTGTACTGTTAGATTCTTTAATAAATAAATAACTTGCTGCCTGCCAAAGTGATGCTCGAATTTTGAAAATTTTCAATACTCGCTATTCCGTTGTCACTAATTATTATCTTATTATTTTATCTCATTTTTCTTAATAAGTAGTATACTTATTTATTAATCCAATCAAAAGATTTTTTACGTTCCATTACAGACATAAATTATATATTTTACTATTCGTTTTATAGTAGTAATTTGACACAGAATTATAGCCTAAATTGTATCTTGCTAAGCAGCGGTCGAACAGAGATATGGTATTTTATATAGGTACGTAACTATGGACGTACATACTACTAATTTTCTTACATAAAGTATATACATATTTTAAATCGTCTTTCATTCTTATAAGTATCACGTAGTCGATTTGATTACAGACCTATTATTTATGGTTTCGTCTCTTCGTCGTGAACTCAAGGGTCGAAGTCGTCCAACCGAAATGTTCAATTTGCATATAAGTTTCGGTCTTCCTACTTACATCATACACCTATTAATAAATCCTGTACCCCAAATAAAACTCCAATTACGTTTAAAATCCACTTGTTCACTGAATATTATGATGTATACAGCCTTCGTAAACCGGTGTGCGTATAAATTATATACAGCCACACGTACACCGCTGCGGTTGTTGGTATGTATGTATGTATGTATGTACATGACGACGTGCCCGTATAAAAAGCTCTACTATAATCAAGCCTTCGACCAATGCTTCATCGTCTCGCTCGTACCCCGTTAGCTGCGACCAGGCCGGCTCGGGGAGGGGGTTGGAAGGGAGGGGATGAACCACCGTGATTATACCAAGACCGGGCGATGTTGAAAATCGCAATTAAGATATTATGTGGCGATTCGCGTATAATAATTTGGCGTGTAGTAGATACACACACATGCGAATGTCCGTGTACATATTATGCAGTACGCGTGTGTGGGTCTGTATTCTGTACACGAGCGGGTAGCCGAATGGCCTCGGGCGGACGATCGATTCACCGAAAATTCAAACGGGACCATGTTATATTATATTATACAGGCATACATTATGTAGAGTTCTGAAATCAAGAGGCTATAATAATGCGTGTAGGTAACTTTAAAAATATTATTCAAATTTTCATTAAAATTCAGTTGTCCTGTAATTACCGAAGCACGGATGAACTCTCCGAAAATGTTTTTAATATAAATTATTAAATTTGATTATTTTTCGATATGCAATTTATTTTTTATGAAAATAATCAAAGGTACCATCTAAAAATTCTTTAATAATATTTCGTCGAATAAAAATACCATGTTATTTTGTATTTACTCACACTTTCCTTTTGACTTCTAATTATTAAAACAAATATTTTTCTTCATAATACGTACCTACTATAATTATTATTTTTAATAATTTAAATCTAGCCTTGTTCGTCAGCAATCAATCATTAATTTGGAAAATGAACAAATAAATAAATAAAGTTTGGAGTTGGTAAACATTGGCGTTGGCATTTAAAATTAAAATAAATTCTGAAAGTCCTCGAAGACGGACAAATTAATTTGTATTTATTTACGTGTCGGCGATTCCATACTTCAGTAATTATAGATTCAATCAATTAGGAAATTGTATGGTTTATAAATATAAACCGTATATTTCTTGTGCATGATACATAAAATAGAAAAATTTCTGTTAGAATTTGATAACTTTATAACAAATACATTATTCCTACCTTAACTAAGATACTCGTATATTAATTTTTTTATAAATGTTGTGTTCTTTTAGTATAAATTAAAATTATTTGATAACTTGATAATTTGATTTTATACATTAATTTTTTTATTGGTTCCGGTAATACATAAAATAGGCTTACTACAATTTCATCAAAATAAAGAGCATCAGATACCTTTTTGAGTAATGTCTTCAACATTTCGATAACCTTTTCCAACTACGCCATCAATAGCGCCGACATCTGTATCTTTATAACAATTTATTTTGGTTTCTCGTCAGTGGCGTAATTTAATTTAGGCGCCTGGAGCAGATTTCGTTTATTCTCTACCCCTCCTTTACTCAAGTGACGGAATTCACTTGGCGATACATAAATTGCAACTTAATAATCATTCTTGATGGCATTAACAGAGCTCATATCTTATACGACTATAGTGAAATTCATTTAAGTATTACTGAAAGGTTTTCAAGATTTTCAATTTTATTAAATTATTAACAAGGTTAATAGAAAAATGTATTAAATCTTTCGCATACTAACGCAATGTTGCATTACATGCCTGACGCTTAGTTTGCTTACCTTAATAAATTTAGGATCCAGCTATTGAATTAGAATGAATAAAAATTAAAGACAATTTTTAATAATATGAATCCGAACACATTGCCAAACAATTCACCGATTTCATGTTCAGTGTATTTTTACTATGAGGGAAATATTTATGCTGCTTGTAAATTTTTGATACACATATTATATTTTATAAAGTGAAATAATTTGACGAGTTGCTAGAATTGCCCCAGGTGCAATTTTGAAAGAGGCACAATTTTATCGATCCTGGGGCAAAGTTAAAAAGTTTCAATAGGTCCTCAGTAGTTACACCACTGTTCTTCGTCCGTGTTGCGTTGGACTAAATCGAACCTCATGCAATAAACACAAATTGGATACAATTATTCCTGTACAAAGATAAACGTCCAACTACCATATTGTTCCCTTTTACACAGGACTATTGTCTATACCCAGTATCTGCGTGTGCTGTGCTGGCTGGTACCCGCCGGTCGATCTGTATCGAGCACATAGAATATTTACGGACTTGAACTGCTGTAGGTATTTATTGACAAGCTTCCATTACAAGTTTTGCCAATGAAAACGTCGGACCGTGTATCAACTGCGCTGCGACCGACAAGCCATCCCCGTGTTACATTTTGTCTACGGTAGCAATACTCGTACTATACAATATGCTGTTACTTATATTATTACTTTAAATATATACAAAAAAAAAACAGATATTTTCAACTTCCAATGATGATCATTAGGTATATAATTCATATACTAACCTAGATTTACCTCTGATATTATACACGTAGGTAGGTACTATATTATATTATATAGGATTTAATTACTATATTAAATTTAGGAGGCCAAAACCCACTAGCGATTGTAGTGATGATGATGATTAATAAATTTGGATAATTTATGTATATGGTACCATTTTCACTTCATAGTATTTTATTCTGCACTAATATTTATATATTTTTAAAATTATATAATCTTATGTTGATGACACTAGAAATACTACAGAACATCCATACACGACCAGGAAAATCAGATACTGGGAGGTAGTCCTATTAGAAGCCTTAATAATCTATGTACTTGCACGAGTAGATGAATGAATGTGGATGAGAATTGTATGTTAGGACAGAAAAGTGTGGCGCTCTACCCATCCCTACCCTTGTGAAAAATCGGCGTGATGGTAAGTTAGTTATGATCTTATGGATATCATTTTGTGAAAATATGTGCTGATATTTACATTATTTACGTTATTATGTTACAATTGCCTAATGTCTAAATTTATGTAATATATTTTTCAAGTTAAGTATTAATTCCGGTATCTACCTCTGTACATAAAAAAACAATTTTTATTTAACTAGATAGTACGCGATTTCTAATAGATATTTTTTATTTTAATTACTTATAATTAATGTTATTAAGTTAATGTTTACTACAAATTTTCTTCAAGTCTCGTTTAATAAAAGTGCAATAACGATAATAAATTGTCAAGTTAACCTTATTTTTCATAGTTCCAATGCTAAGCTTAAAATTAAAAAAAAAACTAATAGTAGGTATTTGTGGGAACAAACCTAAATTAACACTATGTATTTATGTATTAGGAAAAGAAACCCCAAACTCTGTTGATATGCCGTGTAAGCATTCATTCATATTCTTAAATTCGCTTGAATAATAATGAACCTTCTGACACTCCATCTTCCAATATCTGGTTAATCTGATCATGGATCATGATCATTTATACCCTATGACTTGACCATTTATTTTTTAACCTTGCTCTCTTCATGTATTGTTTCATGTGTTCCATCCTTGTGTGCGATCAATTCTTAATATTTTCTGCGCCAGATTTTTCATTATAAAACGAATTTTATGTTTTATTTATCGGTGAAAGTCAATTTAGGATTAAAAGTCTGATTCTCGTCTCCCAGCTGTACGGCGACTCTACGAGAAACAACTAAATGGAATTATTTTTCTGATATAGTTGTAAAGTTGTTGTTATATACTCATTGTGCAGCTCTTGGTAATAAAATTAATTATAATATAATGGCAAGTACGAAAGACAACTGAGCGGGAATGAAAAGGTTCTCGCATATATCTACCGACTGTTCTTTAACAGCCCTTTACCATAGTATCACGGCTTGCAGTATTTTGAAAAACACTTCATACCACTGGATGATTTCAATATTTTTATCGACACTATGAAAGTGACGTGACACAATAAAATAATTAACCCGCGCTGTCAAATGTGTCCGCCCCTGTAAACGATTCTTGCACTCGCTTGTCAGATGATAAAACACGACCACGGCGCGATGATAAAATACAACCCCCTCCTCCCAGGGGTGGCGCCAGTGACGGACCTGTCTATGAATGCGTGATGCCCAAACAAACGCAAAAATATTTATTCGCCATTATACTGGAGGCCATGGTGAAATGGAATCTCCACTTCGTGACATTTCACGACATTAGTTTTGTCACGTGGGCAAAGTTATTTCACCTCAACATGTCGGGCGACGATCCACTTGGATTCGTCCCTCTCACCGCCATAAACATGCCAATCGCTACCAGCGCCGTGTTTGCACAGCCCTGCCCGGGATAGGGGTGTCCAACACACGCATACATCAGGGCTAATCCCGGGGCCGTGTCAGGGCTGTACCTGTGCCCGTACCTACCTGTCTCACTTTCGTATTAATCTCTCACGTCCGCATATATTACAGGACGTGCGCTCAGATTAAATAGATCAGCGCTCACGGTACGTGTGAAACCAAAGTACGTTATACGAGGAACGTGTTAAATATCGTAACAGGGTACTGTTTAAAATGAAACGGTACAAATTACGTGTTACTTTTGAATACAAATCCAATACTACAAAAGACACAGACAATAATTAAACTATTATTTTGAAATCGTTGTGTTACATTTCTATAAATATTAACAACAAACTAGTTATATTTTAATAACAATAACAATACATTAAAAATACTTTTATTAAAGCTATATATCAAATTAAAAATAATAATTTAGTACGTATTTAGGTATGATTCTAATGATACAAGTACTATTTAGAGAATTTGTATCCTGTATATCCATAATTAATTAAAAATAATTCATTATTGTTTGAGTGTTTAGATAGGCAACCTTCAAACTTTGCTGATATATATGAGCGATGAAAGTTGAGCACGTTAAAAATTATCAGATTAATATGTAGTGTGACGTTAAATACTAAAAATATAATTTTTCATTTTGAACGCACTGAAGAACATATAAACTTATTATTATATATGTTATTATCAAAATTGGCAAAATTTTTCAATATTGATACTAATTAAGTGTACATTTTAACCCAATATAAATTATCAAAAGGTGGACGTCTTACCGCTAGACCTAACAAACGAGTTTAATAAGAAATCTATTTTTAAAATTTCATTATTCTCGCTGTACCTAATCATATACAATATACTTCATAATTTACATAACGTTTGCAAAATAATTAGTGTGATAATCAAAAAATGGCTTTTGTCCGTGAACTTTGCGCATATATACAGAGCATTAGCAAAATAGATAAATTCACAAAACTATGGGCACATTCAGTCGAAAAAATCGTAAACAATTATTGTTTTGTCTGGATACTGCAGTCGAATATAACAGAATTTTGCTGTTCAGTAAAGAATGTAGAAATGAAAAAAAAAATCAAAGTATACAATAAAATAATAAAATAGGTAAGATGTCGCGTAGAGCATTTTTCATTATCGCTACAATGAAAGTGGGTCAAAAATGACACAATGGTTTTTTTCAAAACAAAATCTTCAAACGGAAGCGGACAGGTAAAATCATATTATTGTATAACGGTAAACATAATTCGCAAAAAAGAAAAAACTACCCCGAAATATTCATTTTCATTATTCAAAAAAACTTAAGAAAGCTATTGTTCCATTCGTAAGAAACAAAGACTATTTTTTTTAAATACGAGCGCATTGAAACCTTAAGACATTTTTTTAAAACAAGAAACTTTCACATTTATGGAATATAAAAAGACAATGACGCTACCGTTCTTATTGTTGCATAATAACAAAGAATAGCCTACATTTTTACGGTTGCACTTACCTGTACATTTTACCATTTTTAGTTCGAACATTTTTTTTAACGGAAGAGTACCAAATATTAATAAATTCTAGTGTGCATCTCAAAAATTTGCTACAAATAATCTCCGAAAGTTCAAGATTAAAAAATATCTATATACCACCTCTCTATATAAAATAAAAAATTGAGTTTTGCTATCTCTTCATAGCTGTTTAGTGAAAAATATCCTATCTCACGGAAACCCAAATTTAGTAAATCCATACAGCGGAAGCTTTCAAATAATGATAGTGACTCAAACATTTAATAAATTTATCCAGTTGAATAATATTTTCTAATGTTTCTGAAACTAGTGAAATACTTCTTTACATGTGTAAATTTTTATCATGGTAAAATTATTACTCGATCTTTTCGTTTTGATATATTTTCTAAATAGCTTACTATTGATTATCATATCCGGATAAGATAATCAGACGATAACGGATCGATAGCTCTAACCGACGTTCGTAAAACGCCTTATTAATTTTATCAAACGAGTGAAGCTAATTATAATTGAATCAGCATTGAAATAATCTCACATAGTGTAAAAAATTATGCTTCTTCTTCCGTATTCATTCATTGATTGTAAGTTAATGCAAATTTTTCTATTTGCGTAATATCTTTAAGTGGATAGCATAAATGTATAAGGTTAGTTTTTCTTCCCTTTTGCTGTTAGAATAATGTATGAAGTAGGTAACTATTTTTACATTTAGATATAGCAGTGTGCTTTGCAAAGTTATTTGAATAATTTATACGATTCCTGGTTGTTACCGATTGCATAAACACTGGGCAGACAGTACTACTGATCTTGTTCATTGCCTTCTCTAAAAGGTTCAATGCTTTATTTATAAAAATAACGCACATAAAACATTATCTGTAAGAGCTTAGTATTTATTAAAAAAATATTAGATCTTTCTAGAAAATAGAAAATACTTTAAGTAAAGTCCAAGATACAACAGATGTATTCGAAAAATATCTATAATTAAAAATAATGTTCTTTTCTTACTTTGAGAGTGATAAATCAATGTTGAATGTATTAACATTATTTTATGCTTTGAAATATTAACCTAAGATGTTGACTATTTTCCATGTTTTAGGCATATTTTTATCGTATTTAGAAATCACTAATTATACGCACGCGATCATCTAGACCGATGCATGTGAGTTCATGTTATTTACATGATTCTAGTAACCATAAATCGAAATGATTGTAAACACACAATGATATCAGCGATCGTTATGAGTGCTTTGAATTTAATAAAAACATCGTCACCATTATGAAAAGTATTTTCTATTATTAAATAAAATTAATTACATATTTACCAGTTTTCGCCATTGGTCCAAAATTTGCAGCAGCTACTTTTCCCATACTCGCGACAGAGTTATGAGTTTTTGATGCAGTTTCTAACTGTACTCAGGCGCTTTCAAAAGTATTCAAGAAGCACGATCATCTTAAAATGCGCATTAATTCAGACTGACTTTTCAGATCTCCGCCTTTTACATTCACCACTACCGTGATTCCTGTTTAATGCATTTACGAAACCAATAACTAAAAGTATCTAATATTAAATATATGTTTAATTTTATTAAATAAATAAAAATTATTATATTTTCGTAGAAAGCAATCACTTTATGGTTTGACTTGATTCCTCTTTATGTATATATAAGTGCACTTTTTTTGTATTTATTGATAGTTTTAAATATGGCCTGATGAAGCTTGAGCTAAGCGAAACCGGTTGGCGTTTAATAAAATTCGTGGTTTTATACAGAGTAATTGTGTTTTATTTAATCATGTATTATTATATTAATTTCACTCATTCGTTTAACGTGATCATACTACCCGGGGTACTTTCTTTGTAGTATAAAACTTAAGCCAATATTAAAAGCGTTTCTGGGGTGAAATTTTTACAAAAATCTCCAGTAATACACTTAATTATTCTTGTTATTATTTCACTACGGCCGTTTCTGAAGGGAAAATTTTGAGGCATACCTTTGGATAGCTTTATATTATATTTGATGAGTTATCGTCTCAAATATTATAAAAATTGAAAGGCTTTGATGGTTGGCTCATGTGGAGAATATGACAGAATACCTATCTTCGAAGTCACTGCTGAACATCAGATCAACGTGACGCAAGAGCTTCGGATGATCTACGTTAAGATGGAGCGATAATATCTACAAATACACATCTGCAAGAGATCACTAAAGAAATAATAATAACAATAACATTGGATAATTTATGAAATCATTTCACCTCAAGGGCGTTTTACACATATACACTATTTATCGTATCAGCTTGCACATTAACCAGCACTATTTTGATTGTACTCTTTCAGGAAAACAGAGCCAATGCAGTTCACGTTAAAGGAATGTTATGGGAGAAAATTTTAATATTATTTAAGTTAGGGGTTGTAGTCGATATTCGATATTAGAAAGGCATCGATAGGACCCTTTTCCGGAACCGCTTTATTGTTTTTCAATCATATATCGGTTCTTCTTAACAAAATCAAGGAAAATTTAACTCCCGAGAAGTTATATGCAATTTTAAGATATATAATATAGAGGAAAGACGAAATGTTAGCTTGTGAATTTAAAATCTACACTATTCGACACCCCTATATGCTTTCCTTATTGGTAAAAACTAAAATACATATATAAAGTTAGACAGTATTACGTAATTACAGTTGATAGTTAATGCAATATTTATGGTATACTATTTTACAGTACGTATGACATAAGTACAGTTCGATATGCCTTTCGATGATGATTAATACGCTATGCTTAGTTTTACATTCAGTCCTAAGTAATACGTATAACGAAGAAATGATTAATAACGCCTGAGCGACGTGATATATTGAAATTAACCTCTTTTAACGAATATTTAGTTCTATAAATCGAAACGGATTCTCTTCGAAGTTGATACTTCCACTGTCCGATACACCTACAACATGTTGCACACATTCATAAAGCACAGCCGTACTGCTCGGGATTAGTTGATTAATCTGGAGCGAAATGCATCGGTGCAGTGGTGAGTTACGATTGGACTAATGCATTGGGAAGCAAAATCTGTTTTTTTTTATTTTCATGCGGAAATGTCCTCCATATTTTATTGGCTACAGGTAGACAGAAAGGCTTAAATAAATATATTTCACCGCAATAAATAATGCACGAATGAATAAAAACCCTAATTATTTTCTCTCCTTGTTTCAGGTAATTTCTTGGCGATTTCTATTATCAGATGTAAACGAATCTATGGTGGAAAAAAGGTAAGATTTTTTAAAGTAATATAAGACAGTTAAAGTTAACTCGTGAAATCTATCATTATAGGTGACAGTTCATTCATATTAAAGATAGGGATTGATTAAATTTTTCCAATTTAAATGTTTAATTTATAAATCAACTGTTCTGTTCTTGTTACTTTACGAATGTAATCCTTTGTGGGATAATTTTTTTCCGTACATTTAAAAATAAGAGTAGGTACATTAAATAAAACAATAAAAAACAATTTAACCCAATGTAAATTTAATCTATTAACTTAATCTATAATCTAATTTAAATTAATATTAGATTTAAAAAACATGATATAACTGTATAAAACCTCAATTAAAGTAATATTAAATTTTTTTATATCGAATACCTATATTTTTTTTTACACACTATTAATACGTGTTTGGTCAGGTTAATTAATAGGTTAAATAAAGAATAATAGCAATCAATCTTTGACTACCTGTATTATTAAAAACTCTGCAATTAAACTGTAACTCCTTTTGTCAACTAATAAGAATGTCTAATTTAATCCAGAGATCAGATTTAAAGCAACTGTAGTAATGAAAAATCTAATACATAAGAATAGGTATATAAGTGGGTACGTCGATATTGTAATACATGTTACGAGGTGCAATCAAATAGCGATGGTCTATTTTCCCCTTTTATTTCTTTCAAGCTGTTGCCGCCATGTACCCAAAACGCGTTGTATGTATTCTAATTCAGTTTTCCCGCTCTTTCGCTTATTATATTCCCTCCTTTATATGTTAAAATCTCTCCCGTGTTCTTTAAGCCGTGAGTGCTACCACTTTAGGAAATGAAATGAGAATTTTTTATCAAACCAGATTTTCTTACTTTGTGTACGGACCGCTTTTTTCAGCTCACTTTATTTAATTTACATTATTACATTTTCAACGAAAATTTTCTAGTGAATTTTGCTCAACTGACAAAAAAAACACCCATCTTATATGTAGGTATTCATAGACTGTAGATAATGACAATAATTTGTATAGCATCATTTTTGTAAAACTTTATCTTTACCTAAGTAGGTATCTAATTATGTAAGGATTATAATATTTTCTTACTGTAAAATTATATAATGATAATTTTCTCATTTTATATGAGGTGGTTGGGAATATATGATAAGAATGTTTTATATAGTAGAGAAGATGATAAAGAAAGCTGTTCCGTACAAAAGACAAGAATGTAGACAAGGGTGGTTCTCTCAACTAGCGACAATGATGATGATTATGAGGTCGAAAAAAATAAAATACAAAAGATGTTCAATATAGGTACACGATGGCGACACGGCACAATCGAGAATGGCTTCCCGCCTGCAGAATACTCTGTTTTTATTCAGATACATAACAATACATACAGTCATATTTGCAATCAGCGACAGACCACCGCTGTGACGTTTAACTAAGACGTCATTGTTTTCCTGAAATCTATCCCACGGGTTTTTTGGCACCACGCCGATGATTACACCTTTAAATTATTGACACGTATCAATTATATAGCGCCTTTGCTGCGACCTCGCAATTCTGTGCGATACAGAAAGGTGTACATACTATTTTTGAAAATAAGTTTTAGGAATACCCCGATTTTTTTCAAATTATATTATTTTTATAATAAAAAAATACAACAGGAATTGAGAACTTGAAATATTAGAAAAAATATGAAAAACTTGATGATAAAAAATGTGATTTTATTACATCTCAGAAAAATTACAAGTATTTCCATGTAAGGATTACCAGTATAGGTTTATTTACAATATAACGAATTATGATCGACACGTGTGATCTAAGCTGCCGAGTCACTTAGATGGAGTGACCGACGTTTGTAGGTTATGCGATTCGGATCAGAAGATTTTGTGCATGGTGAGACTGAAGGCCCAAACTCTCTTCAATGACTCATACGCGTGTGCGTGCATGTCGCAGTATATATGAATGTTCGTGTGAGTATTTATGCTTTGTCTATAGCAAAGTATTTAAATAAAACAGAACTTACAAAGGTTGGCGTTTATTGCGAGACGATTTACAATTGCAAGTACTACGAGTACAAAGTTAATTACACGAATAAAATTGAAGACTAGCCTTCGCTAGTTTCTAAGACTCGTCCGTCACGATGTATTGATATCTGCTATTGGTCGGTGCGTTTCGGCACTATATGGCTATAGAGTGTTAATTTTAGATAGCTAGATCTGCGGGGCGTGAGCAATTCTCCACAATCCTATAAATATATTTTAAATATTAGTAATCATTTTTCCGTTATGAAAAGATTTCACTCATCTTAATTTAGATTTTTGGGATAATATTTAAAATTAATTATTCGACAAAAACATTAGATTCAACCTATATATATAACAAACAAACGAACGTGTATTATATACATAGATACAGTCGAAAACATTATATACACGAACATCGTTCGTAATGATTTTGAGATCGTGTCAGAATTTTGAAAAGGTCATCAGTTATGTTTTTCACGTGCTTAGAATTAACTCACGTTATCGGATATAAATATTTATAATCTCACTTTATAACTCTATGTAGGTACTTTAGAAATAATATTTCAATATTGCATGGCAGTATGCTCCGAGAATCTGTAAACCACATCACGTGCAAAGGAGGGGCATTCTTCACTTCCTATATTTCGGCCATGCTCACGGCAAATACCACCGATATTGCATTTTTAACGTGGTCGCACATATACATGCACACGTACATATGTGATGGAATTGCATTCCTGTCTCTTACATATGACGTGTCTGCGATTATTTTTATTATGCTTTAGCACATACTACGTACATATATCTAATAGACAATAAAGAAAAATTTCGTGTATTTACTGGGGATAGGATATGTACACAGATTAACATTTTGAATTATAATGCATCGTACAAAGCATGTAACAAAATTGCGTATTTAAATACAATAATTATTATTTCTTTTTTTTGCCGAGAATGCCTTGTATGGCAAAGCCTTAATTATTTTGTTCATGGTAAATCATTCACGTCTGGCTTTTAAATGTGAAACTGGTATTCAAAATTGATAATTATATATAATTTTAAGTTTAGTGACTACGGCCATTCTTTACATTTTAAAGTCTTGCCAGTTTATTTTTAATAGTCTAACAGTACAATAAAAGGCCACGATAATACAATATTAACGAGACATTAAGCGTGTTGAAACTGCAATTATTGTACTTCTGTATATTTTCTACGACACTGAAAAATATGAATATGTATCCAGTAAATTGAATAAATTTCATTTGCAAAGTTTTATTACTGTATTCATGATCCTCGGGAATTATAGTCACCAGTTAATAAACCATTCATTAGGGTTTTGAGGTAAACTTGCTAGTATGTTGGTGAGATTTTATCATCGACCTGTCGCCATCCATTTATATTATTATTATTTTTATTATTTTTAGGGTGGGTCCTGCGGGGTGGAACCTCCCTCGTGTAATTGTGACATGTGGCCGTGGTTAAGTGAGTTGAATTTGCAGGGTTTGTCTCTGATGCATTGGGGCAGGTTCACTTTTTGTGATAGGGTGAGGGTTAAAAAGTGGAGTGCTTTATGATGTATGAACCGATGCAACTTTTTTTTGCTTAATAATGATAGATAAAATACGAACAATTTTGACTAGAAAACTTTTGTTAATGGATTATTATTTCGTAACTGTATTTTTTTATTTTGTTTTAAAGATCATTACAAGCTTTGCACTCTGGTGAATATCAATTTATATAATATTTATTCTCATTCAGGTTCCAAGAATTCCAGATGTTGAATTGAATTAAAGTGGTCTAAAACAATACTCTCATTTATGTTTCCGTAATTTAGTTCACGTATCTCTTTGCCAGTAAAAATGCTGCCAGATAAATATGTACAGAGAATACATAATCCGGTCTGAAGAATGAAAGGCGGGGGTTCTCTCCTCACTCTCCTCCTTCTAACATCTTCATACACGTAACTTTGTCGAGATAAAGAAAGTTTTTGTCTGACTGCGTTACCGAATCCAGACTTCAGAGCATACAGGGAATTTAAATGGAAATATTAAATCTGTTTTGTTTTATATAACGTGCATTGCCTTCTACATTTATATAAATAATATATCAACTTTTTTAGATAATTTAAATTTAAAATGAGAGTCATGCTGGTCATATGTCATATTACAGGTATATATTTTTTAACAATATATTTACAATACATATATATATATAGGTAATTATTTTAGTAAATTACATGCTTAACGTCTTTCTACTGTGGTGTACTAAAATAGGTAATAATTGAAATATTAAACAATTAAATCACCCGAAACAGCAAATATTTCCTATCATTTTTTAGCTATTAAATTGTCAAATCTGTCATATATTATTTATGTTTAAATTAGTGTATTTAGTAAGACACAAAATAAGCTTCACAAATTCAATGCAAGACGCTTTTTACAATTATTCGGAATGATCAATTTTATTAGATCATTTATATTTAAGAAATAATTAATCATTAATCAATAATTGTGTAGGAAAGGAAAAATATTAGCGATTTGTTATAGTTTTAGTAATCGCATCGTTTAATAATTGCATTAATATTTTAATCAAGTGATATTATTATGCATAAATATATGTATTTGAAAGTATTATGCATAAATAGATGTATTTGAAACTATAATCAAGATATATAAGCGAAAGATCAAAACAAATATTAAATAGAGATACACGATTTGTAGAAAAAGAATACAAATATCATCTGACTTTATTTCAAGATAATAAATGTTTCCTCCGCGGCGTCCTCAAGCACAAAGTTGCGCAAACTTCGGTCCGGAGCTTTGGGTAAGTTACGTTGGTAGATTTAAGTTGGGCGTCTCAGCTTCGGCCGCAGAATCGTGAGCTTTACTCGCAGTCGGGGCTTTTCGTATGATCTGAAAGCTATGCGGTATGAGAATCTGAAAGCTCCGTGATATTCAGAAAGCCCTCTTCGTCTGCCGTACGTGATCCTGCGGGAGGCTGCTATTCCTCCCTGCATTTTTAACAACAATTGAAAAAGTTTTTAGAAGGATCCTTTGAAATTTAATACACTTGTGATTTTGAATGCGTTGTACCATTTATTTATGGAAAAATAATTTAGTAAAACACCCTGATATTAAGGATAAAATTTCCTTTCGGCACTGGCTACAAAAATCAGATACACATTAGACAGACCAAATTAAGTAAGAGAAGAATTTTTTAAGGTTTTTAAATAGCCGCGATTTTTAAACAAGATAGTTGTAATATTAATTAATGAATTTAAAACATTATACAGCTTACATAAATATAAGAGTATACATTCGTGGAAATCATGTGAGTTCAATAAAACAAAAAGAAAAAAAAAAGTTTATTGTATAAAATAAATGTTCGCCACTGGCTTCACAAAAAACCGCAGCTGCATTCACTGTACACAATATCATGGACGTCTCCATCATTTTATTAAAATGTTTATTTATCAACAATCGCCATTGCAATTTGCGATAAAGCGCCTCGCGAAACGTTAATGCAACGCGCATGTACACTTACTTATTTGAACTAACTGCCTTCTCCTCGCGAGCTAAACCATCTATGATTACTCCCTATCAAGAGCCCAGCCGTCAAATTGCAAATTGTTGGATAGGAATAAATTGACGCTCGGACCGCCCGCAATGGAGATTTTACCCTCTCCTGAAATGCGCAAATATTATGCAGAGAAATTACAGATCTTATAAAAAATATTTTGTGTATAAAAATATTATTTTCATTTAACAAAATTGAACATTATCTCATCTACTTAAATGTAACGTAATTAATTTATTCATTAATTAAATATTTTAGTTTTCTTCTCATTTATAATATGTTTCTGTTAACCTTTACCATATCGTGATATAAAATACCCATATACAGCCATGCTGTCAACTCGTGTTATCGTAAGAATTTTTTTACATTTTAAATATGAAAAAAGCTTTTAATAGTTCAAATCTCTTTAAAATTATTAATCTTACAAATATTGAGCGTTATTTACGCAAATACGATCAATATCGTAATATAATTTGGAGCATTCATCAAGTTCTATAGAATACTACGTTTTTTATTATCTTTCTTCATTTAATTAGTGAGAAATAGATATCATATATTTGTCTGTTATTCTTTTTATTGTAAAATTAATATACCATCTCTATTTGTCTTACCACAAATTGTATTTTTGCCAGCATATTAATTTTACAGCAGGCCAAATTGAAAAGTAATTATTTCTGTAGGATTCCCCCAACACATTTGTTTTTTTACTAATTAGTTCTAAGCACAAACATTTTCTTTAGAATTAAATTAAATATTAATTTTATATTGTGTATATTAATCGAAATATTACAGTTTTAATTGGGGCGATAGACCTGTGTTTTGGAAAGGTTAAACAGCCACGCTTGACTTTTCCATTATTTTTGAAATGGACTACAGTCTCGGTATCCTCTCTTATTTCCTATTCTATTTCGATAAATTATTTTTGTCCTTTTTACTACTAGTATTTTACCGTTTATAATTCTTTCTGTTTATATTATACCTTCTCTGGAAGCCAATTTTTTACGTGTTAGTTTAGGTATGGTCCACGTCTCTTTCCTATCGTACTATAATCTAGATGAATAATTTGATGAACCATTTAACTCTTGTTATTATATTGATAATAAATTACTTGGGTACTTACGCCCTTTATATTATTTAATTGAATTTCTGTATAAATAATTAATATGAAAATTTTGCTACTTATCAGGTATATCATATCGGAAATTAATGAATAAGTCTTTAAAATTAGATAAGAATGCAATTTATAAAATACACATTCCAAATGAATACAGTTTAAACATGCAAAAATATTAATATTTTTTTATATTGGGTAATTTCCTATATCGTCCCTAAAACAGAGATTAGTGTAATATTATATTACAAATGAATAAGTATAGTATTTTCTTCACTGACAATTTTGCTCGGACATCATTCAATAAAATAAAAGGAAATATTAAAGGAATAATATTTAATCGTATGGTATTTTAGATGGCAAGATGTTACAAAATCGTACAGATTTTTATTTACGCATCTTTATAAAATAAGTACCTACTTACATAAATGGTAAAACTCTTAACAAACCAATACTAATTTACATATATTGTACATCTTAAAAAAACTGGTATATTTTATGTTTTTTTAATGACATGTCTATCCACTTAATGACCTATGTACATATACACAAACGTGTTACAAAAAATGTCTCTTACAGAATAAATATCCTACTGCTGTAATTGCGAAGTAACTACCAATTACGTTAACAGATCGTAGATTCTGATTTCTTCTCGCATTTACATATATTATTATTTGTACTCACCGACCACAATCATTATAGCAATATCAAAAAAAGTCTTGCGATTTGAAAATTTTATATAATATTATAATCTTTTTTTTTTAACTTGTTCATTATTTAAAATAAGTCATTCTGTATACATTTTTTGCTAATGCAAATATTAATTATGTTTTAAAAAAAAAATTGATACCTACACGAAAATATTTATGGAGAAAGCTCAGCGCGGGCTACCCCAAATTTTTATTCAATTTATTGGTGTAATTTTATGTACTTATTAAAGGTAAATGCAGAATAAGAATTTTGTAAACTGAGCGCAGCCGCTCGTAGGGATAAATGCTGAATGAGTCGGGAAAAGTGTAGACTCAGTAAGCGTTATTGCGGTTCTCAACTGGGTTATTACTGTTCTCAATTGCGTTATGAACTCTCACGTACTTAATGAACTTGCAAACTTATTCATGAAATACATGACACTACTTTTCTTGTTTTTGTATACCTGAGTAGTCTCTTGTATATATTTTTTTTATTTGTTCAAACAAACTTAGACCTAAATTATGAAATATAATTTTTTAATGCTAAAAATAATGAATACCAGTTTATTGTGATGTTGTTTATAAGTCTAACACATTCCACATGAATTTTTGCAATGACATACTGCCCATATGTGCTAGCGTAATTAATTAACTGCCTTTTCATATCATTTTATTTAATTTTTATTTCACGTACTAATTTTGCTGTTTGTTTTTATTGTATTTTTAAATTATCTCATTCACGCTACAATTTTTTTTTTAAATATATACATGAAATACATCGCCGCCATTCTCATTATTTTTCAAATAACACTGAGAATCCCGGTAATTTAGTGGTCCCGCGGGCAAAGAATTGGTCGCTTTTTACTCATTATAATTAACGTAATAATTATTAGTAAACAAATTTGATAGATACTAATATCTAATTGTTTGAATTTACCGTGATTATATTTAATTTCTAAATGGATGCAAAACCTGGAAATTTGAGAAGAAAAAAGATGACCAAGCTAACACCAAAACACCAGATTAGAAGTCTACGGGATCTTCAAACAACCCAAAATAGTGTGAATAAATGAGATAAAAAACCCTGGCTGGATGAGATGAGTGAAGAACAGATGCAGATGGGTTGCAGGTTTTAGACTAGATTTGACTCTAGACAGGGATGGCTGGAGATTGTCCGTGCAGTTAGCTTTGAAATTTGACGGAGCATAGCATCAAATGATATAATATATTTTTTAAATATTTAAATCAATTATTGTTGTGTAGTTAAGTATTTAAAAAAATATTAAATATAACAACATAAACTATAAAATTCAAATATCGATTCTATCTATTAATTTACAAAAAATGTATTTTCCGATGATTTGAAAGAATATTATTTTTATAACGTTTTTTCATCGAAGATATAAAGAAAATCAATAAATCAGAGCAGCTGTTTTAAGTGTCGTTGTTATTTTAACAGCAATATTAATTTACCTTTTATTGCTCATCCATTTGTAAAATTCGCGTCATAACAATGGATGGCCTTTTCCAAAAATTCGCCGCACTCCGTTCGAATCCCCGCGACGTCCGGGCCTCGCGCGGCAAACGTGATTAATGTTTTAATTTCACGCGCTAAAAGTCGTAAACCAAAGATATGCGGATTGTTCTTTTTACCAAGATTCGAATCAATATGGCCTCCCAGATAGTGGGCTTGCTCTTCGCCGGCCGGCCAATAGGAGGCGCTGGATTTTGTATCCTCGGGTCGGCCATTAATCATTCTTGATTTAGGGAGGAGTGACAGTCTCTACTTTGTGGAGATTTACGGCCATCTCGCTGTCGCAGCGGCGAATAAGAACACCGTAACAGCTGTTTCTTGTTAGACGACACGGTTTCCCGCGCATGGAGAATATCCGATTGCTACATTTACGCGCCTTGTTCGAATCTCCAACACTTTTTTAATTGGCGGCAAATGCCAGATGTTTGACGCCGGGAAAATTTCAAAGTAACATAACGGGACGTGGCTGCTATTTCTGGACTCAGTGTTGCGGAAATCAAAAAAGGAATTCCAATGTTTAGGAAGGGAACCAAAAAAAATTAAAAACTATCTCCAATAACAACGATACACACAACAAAAATACACACATTGAAATCAATATATTTTATGGTAAAAACGTGTAGGGCGTATGCAACTTAATGAATACAGAAGTTATTAGCGTCAAAAGTTCCGTTGTCCTAAACAAAACATTATTATTCTAAAATATAGACCATGAAGGTATTTTTCTTTCAAAAAGCTTTTATTTATTTATACATCATCCCTACGAAATAAATATATCTGCAAATAAATAAAAATAGATTTACTGGCATCAATAACGAATTTATATTAATAAATAAAATACAATACTTTACTCAATACTAATACAATACATCTCTGAAAACATTTATTGTACAAAAAGGTAACATTATTTTAGAAATCCACTGCATTTAATATAATATTTAATTATTTATTAAAACTAATATTAATACATCGTTAAAATAGTCAAAATGACTGTAAATTTTTATCTCGATACGGTAGTGCGAAAGATGAATATGAACCAAAATAACATTTTTTAAATGTGTGTTTGTACCAAATAAATAATATGTATAAAAACACATGTAAAACATACGTCTATGTAAGGAGGCATCTACTATTCATTGGAGAGTATTCAAAATCACTCAGGATAGGTGTTGAGAGGTGAATGGCTGGTAGAAGTAAGTAGGTAGGTGTTTGTAGGTGCATGGAAATGATTTTATAAGAAGTGATATATAAATAAATGCTTTGTTATTTATTTTATATTCGTGTTCAATAAATATATTTTTTTATTGCAGTCATATATTATTTAACATACATAAAAGATTTGAATGATTTGGCTCCAATACCTACGTTGCAGTAGTTAACTTCCCTTTCCAATATACGAGGAAGGCACAGAACACCGACAAAATTTTATTTCACAAATTCAATAAGCGAACCAATACAAGGATTACTAGTTCCATTCACTGGACGTTGGTGCTATTCATTGATTATATTATCCGCCTCGCCGTTATTGAAAAATCTAAAAACGTATTGGAAAATCAATTTAAATTCAATATGAGGATTGAGAAATGACAATATCACAATAAATCACCCTATAAACGTGATATGAGTGGCCATTGAAGGGATGTGAAGTGCACGCCTTTCAAATTTCATTAAATGTAAATTCAGAAATATTTTCAGGAATTGGCTCTCTAAAGCAATAAAATGGACCCCACGAAATATAATATTTGGTCGTTTTGTGAGCACGGTAGCTTATATTATTAGAATGCTTACTTTGCCATACATAATGCATAACAAAAGTGCCCACGTGTCGATGTACATTGAAGATAATAAATACATATAATTGTATTACGTTTGGACGTACTAATGATACATTCTTCCACAAAAACATCCGTTAGGTTAACGACAATTTGTTTAACATGAAAAATATAAGTAAACGCTTAAAGTACCAAATTCGATTGTTGACTTAAATACCTTCTGAGAATCGTGTATTTTACATTAATAATGTTGTAAGTCAGTTTAAATATTTTCTTCTCCTAAATAAAATTCTGCTTTATTAAAAACCATACTTTTTTGTGTAGGTGCGTTTATAACTTATTTTCGTAATTACGTTTAATATCAGTAATAAAACAATTATATAAACAATATAATGACCTAATTTAGTTTAGATATAGACTTCAGCTACCTATACTACACCCAGAAGTAAAGTGTTTCAAATCTGGAAATACAAATACATAAGAGCCTCGACCGTTGCAAATTACTAAGTATAAAGCTTCACGGAAATAAACATCTTCCATTGATATAAATAGTTTCAAGTTTCGCATGATTATTCAGATGCTGTAAGATCTACAAATTTACTTCGGAAATAATAAATATATATAGTCGTAGTATTATTGTGCTTCCTACAATCTTGACATTCCGCGCATAGATGCAATAATATTTCCTCGGTTATTTTTTCGTTAAATCAACATGGCGTCAGATTAAGGCGGGAAGTGCTACCCGTGGGATGCTATGACGTCATGCATCTCCCTAATCCCAGAGTGTATGGTCCCAAATCCCTTGACGTATGCGTCTAGCGGTGTGCAGTGTGCAAGGTACAAGACGGATGTCGCATGCCGCGCGCTGCACACGGATTGCAGCAATTGCTAATAAATAAATAGCAATTTTATTTGATGATTTTAATAATATTACAAATGTGTATGGCTACCATTACATTTTTTTTTATTCTTTGGATTCATCCACGTCTGCACAACAGCGCTCTCATGTCATCCCATCTTTCCAAGGATTTGTACATGGTTGCTCCCTGTGTCGTGTTCGTGTGGTAAAATTAAATGTAATGACAAAATTTGAATGAGCTCATTCACACAGAAATATTTCTACTTTCAAAACATGTTAATTTTTTAGTACATAACTATGACGTCATTATGTCATGATCCTGTTGAAAAGGTATTACTTTTGTTGCCGGAGCAAATGCTATTTCCACCTGTATCAAGTATTCCAATACTCTGGATAACAACCAAAATCTTTTATTAATTGTTTTACTATTATTTGTATTTATTATTTAAACCGAAAAAGTAACTTATGCATGGGTAGGAATATAGCAAACAAATTATAATACATTCAATTGAGAAATATCAAATGTGTTGTTCGACGACTGCTCGATACGACAATTTGTAATTATTGTATATTTAAGTCTACATAATAAATATTATTATTATTTCATTTAGTTAGGTAAGTATCTACATGCTAGGTACCTAAATACTTGTTAAAATACTACAATCAGAGTAATATAGATATATTTACCACGCAGGGCAAGAAATAGTTAATATGCACACGATCGCACTTCAGCGATGCGATTAGCGCTACCTTTCTAGAAATGAATCCGATGATACGCATGCATAATACAAATTAAAAAAAAGATTAATATTATTTGTGGATTTACAAACAAACTAACTAACTAGCTTACAATCACGCCGTTTTCTTGCGGGAGTAGGCACAGAGTATAGACCGCCACACTCTTCTGTCTCGACACACGATTCTCATCTAATCCACATACATACATCTTCTCATACAAGCTTGCCGATTATTGAGGCTTCTAACAGGATCATTCTCCAGTTATTAATCAGTTGTGAAGTTACAATTTTTCAGAATGCAGATCCGTGATAATTAAAACAAATTTAATGGAAAAAAAAACATGCATGTCTCGCTTAGAAAACGTATGTAAATAAAATTTGGCGATTTATGTATGGATTACTCTGCATATGTGAAATTAAACACTTGTTTTTTGATTCTACTCATTTTATTTATTTGAGACGCGTTTCGCCTTACAATGAATGACATTATCAATCTAACAATTTTAACTCAACAATTTGTATTTATAACTATAATGGAGGACAGCTATACAATTTATTTATATAAGATGAAAAGGGACAATATTATTCATTGGAATTCAGAGGATTTCAATACATCTTGAATGTTTATAATTATTCTATGTAACCATTCTGTTTTAACATTAATAGTATTTTAATATTATGAGTAATTTATAATAAATAACAGCTGTATAATTTTTACAATCTACGAAGACATTATTGGTATTCTGGAATTTATATAATGTTTGCAATTAATCAGAAAAGCTACCGGCTATAGAAAGATCTGGGTTCGATTCCTTGTAATTACTGTATTTTTAATAACGGTGATTTTTCTAATCTAAATTTATTTAAATATAATTTAGCTTGCGCGTGAACCGCAGGCCTAAATTCATCGTCAAATTATTTGTAATCAGCTCCAATGAATGAAAAATTAATGGAATTATATCTACCTACCACAAATACAAAAATATCTTACAAAAAGTGGACAATTATTCACCCCATTAACGTTCATGGAAATCGCATTGTTCTCTGAGGAATTACTGCGGGTCAGATGGAGATTGATGGCTTGAATAACAATCGGCCCTGAGATAGTTTTGTTTTAGATCTGTCGTTGATAATATTATGCTCTTCCTTAAGTGTCTCCTATCCTGAGATTGATTGGCATTAAGGGCTTATTAAGGTTTCCGTTTTTATTTTATGACTCTAATCTTACGTGTATTTAATTAGATTTTTTTTTCAACATGTAGATGATAAACAGAAAAAAAGATAATTGTGGATTAAAATTTTGAATACAATATTATTTCATGGGTAATGGTATTAAACAATAAACACGTGAGATGAATTATCTATAACGGAAAGAACAAATTAAATAATAAAAATGAGAAATAGTACCCAATTGTCTTTGGTACTATTTCTAAATATTGCTAGTTCCTGCACGCAATTTTTAAATATCTATTTAATAGATTTATTTTCAGTCGTAATTATATATTGTATGATAATAGACAAAATACAATTATGCCACGTATCAACATGTTAGTTTTAAGAATCGCGTGCAGCAAATCATAATAATTACTATTTCTCAACTCATACTATTTTTTATGTTATCAGGCCATTATTTTTAAATTAAATAAATAAAAAATATATAAACTTATTCGGTTAATAATTATATTACAAACCGAAGCAGATTTGATTGATTGAAATTAACTGATTTATAATCAAGCTGCTTTACGTCAAATTACATAAATATTATTTTATTTATGTACACCAAATTGAAAGAATTCTTCGCAAAACTTATTTACCACGTACCTAAATGTAAAATGTTTTCAAGCGACATTTCAGGTAAATCGTGTGTGTCTGAATACACAAAAGCATAATTCTTGGCCACCTACTCAAGCAAGTTATCTGTTTGTCGAAATTGGCATTAAAGCAAAAACCACCAGACTTCCTGAAATTGATACTTTCAACATTCAACACCTTTGTTAAAGTATGGGTCGGAAACTTTATAAATCCTCAACATCTATTCTAATTCCTAATACTGTGTGAAGATTCAAATAATCAAAACCTCCAATCATTTTTTGAAATATCCGTTGCGCTTATTTTTAAATACATTTTATAAATTATAGCCCAACTAGGTTATTTTGTATTTTATTTTTTAACACATATTATCGCCGTAGATTAACTCTTCAACAACTGTTCCCGAACATGCCATATCTCAGCCACCGAAGTCGGTGAAAACGGAACGTTTTGTAGCGAAAATGCCGAAGTATTGAAAGGTTACTCCCACCCTTATATAGTTAGATTGAGTTGCAACCGTGTGATTACAGCGGGCGATATTAGGACGGAACGCAGAACCTCCCAACCGCCCGAGAGGGCCTCGAGCCAAAACGGGCTCTGGGTCCGTGGATGCAAAGGCGGTTTCGGGGAAAAAATTGGTGCTCCGCTCACCTTTCGTGCGGTCGAGGACGTATACACGTCGGTTGTACAACACATAATGGGATGCAATTATGATAATAGCCGCCCAACACCGGCGGAGCAGGTTCTGGCGTAGGTAGGATGCGCACACGAGACGGTCCGCGGTCCAGGAGACGTCCGGCCCGGCCGCGAGGAACCTGGAATAATGAACCACTTAACGCCGGACACCGCTCGGTTCCGCCTTCCAGGCGCTTCAATGAACCCACCCACTTTCCAGATCTAATTTTTTATTTTTAAATAATGCATATTTAAACATCACGGCAGCCGCACGATGCGTGTAAATTGTAATTTTATTTCGTCTTCGGCTAATACGTCCGAGATTCGTCGCCAGGGGGCTTATCTTAAATATTCAAATTTCGAAAGTGTACAACCTACCCATGTCGAGAATGCGCGTCCCTTGGTAATTTTCAACTCGGCAGCGTTTAACATATTTTATAAAGCTCATTACAGAAGTGCAACATAACCGTTTTTAGATGTTATGCAAAGCCGCGTTTAAATATTTATGAAACGCCAGAGCTTTTAAAAATCCACCTCGGGTATGTAAAACCGTCGATGGATAATGTCAACTCGTTTTGTTTCGCATTGAAAACAGTTCCATTATCCGCGAGGTAACGTCGAGCGCCTATTGCGGAACGATTAGCAATCTCCGCGCTTGTGTTCAGTTTTTCGCAAATACGAAGATTCGAGAATGAATAACTCGGTTTCCAATTTTTTCTCGCCGATGCAGCGAGGAATTATTCAACGCGCCGCTCCTGAGACGGCGACTGCACGCGATCCCTTCCAAGACGGGCCGAGAAATAAAATGAAGTAAGTGGCGGCGCGGCAAAACGAAAATGGTGAAACAAAACAAAACAGATATGGCGGTGAAAAGGGAGTACAAAAAACGGACATTGGCGCGCACCTGCCTTGCGCATGCGCTTCTTCGGTCATGCGTACTCCTGCTCATTATCGATACAATATAATATATTATAACGTGTACTTAGGAGCACCTACTTACTCTTAACCAAAACCGCATACTGGTTCATTCTCCAAAACCAATCTTCGGATTGGTTTTGGGGTACCAATGATTGGTTTAAACAGAGTAATTGTTTTTTTATTTATTTACACGCAAATGTGAAAAACCTATGTTTTTGCTTTGAAGAAGAGCGCATCGACTCAAATTACGAACGTGTAGTATTAAAATATGTATATATATATATATTATTTTAGAATCCTTACAATGAAATTGGTCAAAAATCTGGCATATTTATTTATTAAATTTATTTTTGTTATTTATGTTGAAATAATAGATAGCTGATTATAAAGAATATTGAGATAAACATAGTGAAATAATTGCAATGTTTATTAAATTGAACCATCAACTATGAAAGTAAAATCTAAACAAGGTGGATACAAGAATAAAGTAGAATATAATACTAATGACACGTGATGTATCTATGTATATACGAAGTGAACTGAAATTATAAATGAATTAACTAGGCGTATAATAATTATTTAAGAATTAAAGATTCTTCAAAACTAACTTAGGTATATTGGCATCATTTTGAGATGATTTTTAATAGAATTTTTTTTAATAATAAACAAACCCATTAAATACATTTAACTGCTTTTAAAATTATATTAATAAATAAATATTATTTAAATGAAACAATATTTACTGTCTCTTTAGTTTTTACTTATTATAGATATTTTTATGTTTTTTACTACTAACAACGTATGGTGTGGTGGTACAGCAACATAGACCTTACATTGTACATATTTTCTGTTTATTATTGTGTTAATAATTAAAAAATACAGGTCATACTGTACCGGTTTAATATGTAACCACATAAATTACATATTATGTATGTATACATTAACATTGGAATATTTTATAATATCTTAAAAGCTGATAAGATACGCCATTTACAATAAGCTGATGATAATGGTAATAAGTATATCAAGTAAGGACACAATTTTATGAACGAAAAATTTATTAAAAGTTGATTGCTCTCATAAACATGAGACAGGTGCTTCCATAGCTACATTCATAAGTCAGTTTAAATATTATTTTGGTCGATAAACATTACATTTATTTATATTTATTCCATTAAAAAACTTTTTAAGAGAATACATTTGTATTATAATACTTTTATAGGAATACTAATCACAAAACGTACATGCACGTGGCTATTTACTGAACATTGCAATTCAAATTTTTATTAATACGGAGATATTTTTTTTACAATGTGTTAAAGAAAAGTGCTTGAGATTATCATTACTAAAGTGCGCTGCTGAAAAGGTACGTGGCTATGAGAACTGCACGGAGTTAAGGACGATTCAATGGCCATCTCTTCTGTAATTGGATATCAGCGATGCACTTATAGGGCAAAATAAATTGAGTGCCCTCGAGAATTTTAATTTCGTGTCGCCCTTCCCATTGTGCGCTGCTACTGAACTTCTTTCCAACTTGCAACAGTTAACTTTAACTGGAAGTTGAGTCTTTACTTTAAACCAAAGGTGTCCGTAAAACGATGACAAACGTTAAAGTTTATTTGAAAACATAATTTGAGAAAACCATAAGAACATGCCACAAAAATATCATTTTTGGATTATAGAATACGATTTGCCTTTTAACGATAGATGTAGGTCTAAAATAATTCAAAAATTTCATATGTTATAATCTAAAAATATTGTTTATTTTTTCAATAGTGTGGCTCAGTTTAAATGATGTTCTACACAATCCCTTATTTTACCTTTTTCGATACGACGTGATAAAATTAATGATCTTAACGATTATTTTTCTTGAACATCGCAATCTTGTATCAGTGTGTTATGAAGATATACTTCAGTGCATGTATATAGCGTCTATTCCAACAGTGTTGTCAGTGGCGTAACTACAAAAATTGATCCCCAACGCAGAATGGAAAAAGGGTTCACTATATAAGTGTTGTATAATATTTATATAATATAAACAAATATTAGTACTGGGTGGTTTAACTATCAAAATTAGCCTCTTGTCTCCTATAATATTCACAATTTCATGAAAAAAATACATTAAATGTTTTTAAGCATTTGTATGCACATGAAATTTAAAAGATACTTGATTCGCTTTAAGGCTTTACAGCGATGCTTATAGGTCTCTAATCCGACACATTAGTAGGGTACTGCTACTGTATACATTGATAATGTTTTCACTTATTCTCGTAATATACGTGAATAATGATTTTTTAAATTTTATAATTCTATTTCTTTCTGTGGTGAATTATATTCATTATCAGTCCATATTAACACAGAAAAAGGTATCAATGCTTGCAAAAAAAATCAATGCCAAATAGCCCCAATGTACCACCGCACTGGCATAGTTAGGCCACAGAGTATAATGCACCTACCTTATGTAGAAAAATCAGCACTAGTACTTTTGAAATAATATGTACTTTTTTTATATATTCCACGTTTCTTATTTCCCTAGTATTCACATTTTTAATTAGATATCTCTATATATATATATCAACTTAAGATCAGTAGGTAAGTAGGCATTATGTAAAAAAATATTTTAATTTCCAAAGAATATTAGATATATCATTTAAGTATTTCAACTGTTGCCATTTTTGTTTATTGATAAAATTACTCTCAAAAAATACATCGTCACAGCATTAGTATTTTATGTTCACAGATCGGCGGCGTAAATTATCTGAGAAAAATAGTCATACTCAAATTGTCAAACTACACATGCCTCTTACTAATCTTTCATTTCCTGTAAATGAAAAATGCCCTGAATGATGACAGCGCACAGCATCCGAAATTTAGTTTATTAACCAAAGTGGCTAGTTTGTCATATTTCTGTTGTCAGTGATGATAATTCTGCACTATTAAATTCACTATTGCGTGCCCAAGCATATAATTAATATATTAATTGTGTGTCAGGCATAAATAATTCTATTCGTTTATTTAAGGGTCGTATTTATCTTGATTTTGATGATATATATATATAATAGTACTTTAGTAGAACGTTTTATCGTCATCATTACGTATTTTACTTTACTCAATATTTCTACAAAAAATATCGATGTAATTAAGTAAGTACCTACTTGCCTTAAAGTATAGGTAGTAGCGTGCAGTAGATACGAACTTAGGTTATGCTGTTACCGACGATGCTAACTAAGTACACAATACCTATACTAAATATTTTTTAAAAATGATCGAATTTTTTTTCTAATTTTGAGAACAATTCTATCAATTTAAATAGATTTCTCTTTCGGAAAACGGATTTAAAATGTTTCATTAACAGTGTTCAAAAACGTATGTTTAAATAAATAGCTTTACAAATTAGCATAGCCGAAACCCATAACATAAACAATTTTATTTCATCGTTTAATTAATTAATAATATCCCTAAAAATGCAAACTCGCTCGCTTGACAGGTAATAAATTATAACCTATAAATTGGATCTATGTAAACTCCGAAACACGGAAGGACTGAAAATGACGTTGGAATACACTATGAAAACAAAACGTTTAGTCTGTCAAGCAAAACAAATATGTAGAAGTGTTATTTCATGCTATTTTAGTAGGATTATTCCCTTTTGAAAACAGCAAAATTAAAACAAAATTGTTTGAAAATGCGAAATTTCGCCAACATAGATTCAGTAAGAAAATATTTAGTTCAGTAGGATTATTATGAGGATTGTAAAAATATGATAAGTTTACGCAATACCTAAGTGCTAGCAAATTGCTGATGAGCATGCATTTGTTACAAATGAATCGCAATTTTTCTAAATAATCCATGGCTAGACAATTGTTGTGGGCTTTTTCATAATATAAAGATTATTAAATTTATTTTTGTTTCCCAGAATTTTTAGTAATGCACAGCTATTTTGCTTGTATGCATTGCACGCCCCTGCTAGGTATCGTATTGATAAAACATACATTTAAATTTAATCACAAGGTACCTGATGTTGTAGGGTGTAGTCACAGTTGATAAAACAGATCGCAGACGCCAAGAAATCGACAGTCACCATCTTTTTTCAAAGTGTATTATTACGATATAAAAAAAATATGGTTCAAGCACGTCCTTTGAGGACAAATTTATATCCGTCAAGTTGTTTTCTAAATAACATTCTACCTTACCGGGCGCAGGGTGAAAGAATTTATTGCAATACTTAAACGCATTGCATGGCTTCTGTGAAAAAGATAAATTTGTACTAAGAGTTCAGATCTTGGACAGTAAAGCGCGAGAGGTGTTTGTTTTGAAAACTCGAGACATTTTTCTAACTTTCTAAATGTACTATTTTATCTGAGGCATTTTATTTACATATTAACTTCTGTGTAGGAACTATTATAGCGAAAATTATTTGTATTTATTAAATAACTATCTAACAATACTAAATAAGTTTTATTTTTTAATCGATAGCGTTTCTGAACGGATAAAATTTGTATTAGACTTTACACTCGCTTATTAGCACTATCCCGTCAATAAACTGAAAATTGCTTTCTTCCATAGACAAAACATTTGAAAATCTTTCGACAATATCCAAGAACAAAATAGATCCTACGAACAAAGATAAATAAGTTTGACAGTTTATAAAGTATACTTACAAGTAGTAATCATATAATATTTAAATATATTTATTTATTTACAGTTAAATTAAATATTATATATATCTTAAAGATATTTTATATAGTAACTATAAAGTTTTTAAAACATTTGTTTATTATTATAGTTTACCAGGTAAGTTATTTCATGAAACTAGATCGTAATATAGAATATTGTTACTGTGCCATTACAATTGTTATATTAAGTGCATAAGAGTTGCGAAATATACCACACATAATTTCGTTTTTTAATATATAATAATTAAAGACTTTTATATTAAATATTTTTTTATGCTAATTTCACGTTATTATTGCGAGTAAGCTTAGCGAACCTTTATAGGTAAAATTAATCAAAATCGGTTTATATTTATTGGATAAAAAATTTATTCTTAATCTTTTGTTTTATTTTTTAAAGTGTCTGATAAATTTGTATTTCTATCGAAATATATTTATGGTCAAACGCTCGCTTCCTCGCGTTTTTGACTTCATTCAAATGCTTACGCGTTGAGAGTTTGATCCCGTTCTAGCCTAACCACAAAACTTGATTTCTTTTTGGAAACTGTATCACAGAGTAGAGCCTCTTTTACATATAAAAAACTTTACATGCAGAGCCAAATTAAGGACGTAGCGCTAAATTAAACAAATAAGTCCAAGGCACATACCTACTAAAAATTTTCGTCAATTTTTCCATGATTTTACATTATTTATTTAGAGAAAAATTAATAACCAGGTTATAATAATAATAATAATATTATTATGTTTATTCCCGCGTGATCGGGTTGTTATGTATGTATAGATTTTTTTAAATTTATGGATATTAAATAAAGCTAGTGTCAGCTGATGGTAATAATACAGTTTGCGAAGTTTTTGACGTTCTAATCGAAAATGTATAATGAATATTTATTCTGAGTATAATTCTTTATATTTTAAGATGTTTCAATATTTGTATTAAATAAATTATTTGGGTAATTTTTATTAATGTAAACAGTTCAAAAACAGTCAATTCATTAATAAGGCATTGATCCTAAACTAAAATATTGAAAAAACAGGACTGTTGTGCAATCTAGCTATACATTTACGAAGTTGTTTTTTGACATTTAAAATGGTGCTTTATTTCAAAATAATTTAATCTATAATTTAGACACATAAAATTTTTTATTATTAATTTCTTAAATCAAGTGAGTTAATGTTTCGCATTTTATGTAAACTCAAATTAATATTTTAAAGGTACAAGCCCAACATAAAATTTCAAGGTACATGTCATTGTTTAATAAATGTATAATATTGTTTAATAATTTATTAGGCAAACTAATAAAATATATTATGCTGTTAGATATCCTGTGTTCAATAATAAATTGACATTTTTGATGAAAATTCGCAATACTCCAAAACTAAATTAAAAATACATTTCTACACCTATATACTGACTGACTTATAACTAGTAATTCATAATTTTATCCATAGGATAAACATATCAAAGTTGTTTGAAAATCTATCGAAAATATAAAAACAGTAAAATGTTCAAAACAATGATTTAACCGTGAGTTATATTTTATTAGAAGTACGAAACTGTTTCGGCATTTGAGAATGAATTACAAAATACCTTTCTACTTTATAATTCAATAAATGTCAGTCTCATTATTCAAAACCTTTGCATAGATTTTTGTATATTTCGATGATTTTCAAATATGGAGGAGCGCAAACAAGTGTATTCAAAATATCTACATTTCTTTTATATGAAATATAATAATACGTAATGATACATTTAAAAATCCAAATACGAATTGCTTTATAGTATTTTAGATAGGTAAGTAATTTTTAGCGAACAGTTTTAGAAATAAATAATGATGATGATATCTGAGTTTGAATAACTTTTGGTTCTGTTGGAAAGAAAACAACAAATAAAATAACTAATTACAGAGGAAAACGATCAATATTAAAATTTTTGCGAGGGTAGTTTATTTATCCTGAAATAAAAATTATTTACATTTCTCGGTGTAAACAAAAGTACTTAAACATGTAATAATATTTTTTTAATATGAGTCTTCTGACTACGGGACTGAATCCACAGCCACTTGGGTGGTCTCTGTTTGAGAGGAGGACCTTGGAATATGTATGGACTGCATCCTCCTACTGAGATTTTTGTACCAGAGGCCGCATCATATCGTAGACGTTGGGGTGAATCAAACCTTTATAAAATAAAAATAATTGAATAATTTTCGAATTTCAAAAGATACAGATTTTTGAAGAAGTCATTTATTAATGATAATTTGTGAGAACGAATATATGTAACTAAAAAGTTTTAAAATGAGTACCTACCTATATGTGTTAAATTTTATATCATAATAAGTAATATAACATTTAATTGTTGAATTATATAAATCCTAGTTAAGTGAATGCCAATTTGTGGAGACCCTACTCATCATATTGATTAGTTATATTCTAAATTCTTTTACATGAACTACATTGGCTCCGGTTCCCTGAAAGAGTTTAATTTAAATAGTGCTGTTGATGTACAAGGCAGCACATAATATGGCACCTCTGTATCTTCAAGAGCTTTGTATCCCAGACAATTTGAATGATAGACGTCACACTCTCAGGTCAGCCTCTACTTCAGACGCAGAAAGGGTCGTAGAACCGACCGACCATTGTCAGAAGTCTAAATTAAGTAAACGGGCATTTGTGGTGGCAAGCACAAAAGCGTGAAACTCTTTGCCCTCCATCATAAACGTACCTTTTCAAAAAAGTATTTCCATAAGTTAAAATAACAATTTTTAATTTTATAAACAAAGATATTGTAATTAAATATTTGTTTAATTATTGTAATCAATAATTAAAATAAAACATATTATATTATTTATACAGCTTATTCCAGCGTCTTTAATAAAATTATTGACCACCCCTGAATCAATTTATATAGCATACCTTCATATCATTTAAAATAAATGTATGTAGATATATGCGTACGTAAGTAAACTATCAATGTATGAATTTAACAGTTTTAAGCGCGATGATTATTTTTTTGGTCTGTCGATTTTGCTTGCAATAAATATATATGCACGTAGAAAGAATTAATTAAAATTAAAATATAATATATTCACCATTAAAGTTTTAATAATAAAAATAATATTATATCCATCAGTAAAAATATTGTATAATATATAATCCATTTGATTTTTTTGCGGGTGCGACAATAGGTGAATTATACAAACGCGCATGAGCGAACTGTTTCTCTAAATCGCTCATGCGTGTGGCCTCTCGTAGATTCGTGCACTAAACTCCACTCCCATTTTCCCATATAATCATAAAACAATTTAAAAAATGTAAAAAATATTTTTAAACCTTAAATAATTTTATTTGCCTTTATTAGTTTCGTATTTTATTTTTATTGTGTTGTATACATGTTTAGCAATAGACATTTCTCTAGTAGTACAAGCACAAATAATAACCAACACTTGTCCAAACTGATGACTGTCTGAATCTCTTCGAACCCGAGACCGATTTTAGATGATATTTGAGTCCTCGAATTATATACTTAAAATATAAAAATGTTATATTTCTACTTTTAAAATCAGCAATATTATCTTTGCGGTTAAGATTCATATTTTTATTTATTATCTTTGTTTTATTAACCACTAAAACTCATTTTAGTGGTTAATAAAACAAAGATAATAAATAAAAATATTTTATATTTCAGTTTTACAGTATATATTATGTTAATCCGTACAGAATACGCCATATTTATTTAAGAAGAGATGAAATGAAAGAATGCATGAATGTGGAAAAATGAATAGAATACCTAATGCAACGCTAGTCAAGATATTTCACTAAACTGACACAATTTTCCGCCATTTTTGGGATAAATTTCAATACCTATTGAAAGATTAAATGATTCACCATCGTGACAAATTATTTCAATATATGTTGAAATTTTTAGCCATTCTTGTATTTTCTTGTTAGTAATTTTACCCGCCCAGTTTCCTTTTTCTATCCTTCTCCGGGACCACATCTCAAATGCTTCCAGCGTATTTTCTTCTAAACATTGATTTATGGTCCATGTTTGGCTTCCAAACGGTACCATTTTCTAGATCAGTGATGCCCAAAGTGGGCTATATCTCCCTGTGAGAAACGCTCGGAGCATCAAGGGAGGACACCGAGAAGTATAGGGGGCGGCAAGGCAGCAGCAGAGGTAACACTGGATGCTGAACAACCACTGTAGACAGTAGTCTGACGCGTAGCATCAGTTAATACTTGGCTGATATTCTCATAGGCATATGATGAAATGATTATCTTTAATTTGCAACTACGAGAGAATTTCAATTTAATATAAGCTAAAACTGGCGTATGAATATTTATTCAAATCATAGAATATAAATACTTTTATCAAGTTCCCAAGCAAAAACAGCATAAAAATAAATTATGGAAATCCCGATTTGAAAGAAAATTCCTTTCATATTAAATTATTAAAGAAAGATTTTGAAGATCGAATCAATGACTAAATTGAGCTGGAAATTTCACTAATAAACCTAATGATCGCATTTTCTTAATTCTCCAAAACGAAGAGTCTTCAATTTATCTAAAAATACAGCAAGAGGTCGTTGGCCCAAAAATATTTTAAAATCCTACACAATATGTGTGATTCAGTTTTTTAATTTATATTAAGAGTCTATAATCCTTTTTACTTAAAAATAATTTTGAGAAAAACGCACAATTTTTTTAACTCCGTTAATTTTTGTTTTTAATCTTCCGATGATTAATACGGTATGGAATATATTTTTTAGTTATGTAGGTACACAGAAAAATTAACCAAAATATAAACATTTATTAATTTCGAAATTTTCTCGTCGAGCTCCACCCCTTTCATTTGAAAAGATTATCGAGTCGGACGCACGAATTTTTCGGTTCGGTGGAGTAATTTTGGGATCGATTCACTTAAAGCGTGATTCAAATTGGCCAAGCGTGAGCTGAATGTTGGTTAACGGAACTCGGAGGTGTGGGAACGAAGTCTCCAAAATGATGAACAAGCAGCAAATCTTGAGGTTGCTGAAAGTGGCGTCCGCAAAGAGTCGAAATTTTTTTCACTGTTTATAAATTACTCAGCGGACTTGGCAACACCACAAATCATAATACCCTTTCCGGTATTGGCCGCAAGAATCGGTATTATTTCATCTGTGTGTGAGAGGAAAGGATGTTTCTTGTTTTATTGTACCCTGTAACTACACTCCCTGTAGAAAGGCGACTTGAATTATCTGAAATGTGGATCTACAGAAGAATACTCAAAATAAGCTGTATGGATAGAGTTACGAATGAAGATGTTATGATTCGGATGAATAAAGAAAAATCAGTATTTAAAACAATAAAATCTGAAAACTTCAATATATGCACTATGTGCAATAAATAATATGTAATAAATAATAATTATATAAAGAATAATTCCCATAGAGCAAAGTAACGTATATATAGAAAATCCTATTTTCATCACTCTATTTGTAAAGCGTATCTATATTAGGTGGATATGTACTTACCTAGTATGATTAAATAACATATGGGTTTAGTGTATTCGTGTATTATCGATTTATATTTAGATACCAAAACGAATCACTTATGTGCAAAATAACATATAAATAATTCGACAAGCACATAAAGTAATTAGTCGCGCTCGCCTAAAATGGTTACCCAAACTACATTAATGTAAATTTTAAATTAATAGTCTTGATAATTTATGGAATATTTGTATCATTAAAGTAGACATTAATCAAATCAGATTTCCTAAAGGAAGCTGCAAAATAATTTGTGCTACCGCCTTTGTAATTATCACTGATTTGTATAAAGTAATTAACCCTTCTACGGCTATAGAGAATTATTACATCTTGGTTCCGTTTTTAAATTATTTAATTACGTAAATTATAAACATAATCTTTGAGCACTGAGACAACTGACAAAGTTTGTTGAAAAGGCTTGTAGTGATATTAGAGTGGTTAACGCTAACTACGAGTATACTAAAAGTCACAGGTTTGATTTTCGACGTATGAAATTTGAAAAATAGAAACAGAACCTGCGTAAAACTCGTTAATTAAATCGTAATTTATTTTAGGCATGACACCATATTAACTACAAATGTTATATAAGATTATAATATTCGTAGGGTAATTTTGTACCCAAGAAAAGCCAACAACGGGTTATGCTTTATTTACCAGATTTGCCACAATTCTGGCAATTTTGTACATCCAACGAAGTAATTAGTTACTTGATATTCTCTATCGCACTTTTATTTTATGTAGAATATTTTACACATTAACTCAATTTGCCATTATTTGTTACAAGAAATGTCTTAATTATTAATCTAACCAAACTAACTTGTGGATACCATTTTCCATAATTTTATCTGTTTCAGAAGATTTCTTTAAAAACACATTTCTTCTTCTTATTCTTCCTCTTCTTCTCGTACTTTACTCGTTTAACAGACGTTAACTATCATTATTACGATTACTCCGACCATGATGTTCGTCTTCCAGGACCGCAATTTTCAGCAATCATTCCCTGCATTACAAATAACAGGATCTGATACTTCTCTGGATATCTCATTAAAATTTTTGAATTTTTATTATTTTAACAATTCACTTATATTTATTTTTCCGGACGATAACATCTTCATTCGTAATTCTATCCAACTACTCTTGTATATTTTTCAAAAGATTCATTTGCATTTATATCTTAAATTGCATTAATATTAACAATAAAAATGTACTTAACATACAAACACCCCCTACCTCTTCTCCTATCCATATTAGCCCTGCCCACAACCACTTTCAGTTTTAACTGAAAGCTCCCTTTTCCCAACACCGCCTAGTTTTAATATTTAGTTTATTACTGAAGATGATGCATTAGGCGCCAAAAACGTTTTAATTTTGAATTAATGTTTAATGTGAAGTAAACAACGTTGTGTTTATTTTAATAATTAGCAAATTTTTCTAAAAAGTTAAAAATTTTGTTAAAGGTTTTTTAAAAGTCAATTACAATGGACTTCCACAAAGTTAATCACGAAAATTTTGAAATATTAATATATCTTCGGTTGAGCGTCAGCAGTTCGTTTGGCATCCAAAATACTTCTATTATATTTAATTCGTATGCCTTGCATTTTTTAAACGTCCCCTTTTTCTCAAAAACCCTTTTTTTTAATATCACATCTTTAAATGTGTCTAGATACTTGAACAATTAATCTTGTTATTTAAAAACCACGTCCCTCATTTATTATGGTAGGTATTTAATTATTATTTTCAATTTTTTTTGTGAACAGACAAATTATTTTGTTTTGTTTTCGTATTGAAGTTTTTCATGGTTCAGTAATCACAGACAAAGTAATCAATATACAGTTATTTATTATTGATAATCTCATAATAAAAACTGAGATTTCTTCAATTGTAAAAAGTTCTGTAGGTAATAATGTTTAATTTATTTATTTAATACTTATTTTATTACATATTCAAGTACGTAGCTGGCAACTTTTTTATATAGTTTTTATTACTCTTATTAAAATATAAACACCTAAATTGATCTGAATGACTTTAGCGAGACTTGATATTGTTTAATCACACACGTACAATTTACATTTATAATTATCTTACGTAAACCATTTTAAATGTGCAGGATAAAATGTCCACGGGCTATAAATATAATTATTGCTAATTGTTATGATTTAACGCAAGATTTAGTCATAGCGTATTTTAATATAAACTTATATAGGTATTAAAAATACACCAGATCGAGAAAATAAATTGATAATTTAATATTATTACGAATGAAATTCAATCGTATTTCTTCTGAAATGCGGAAGACGCTTGGTTTAGCTGAATTTCTTTTAACCTTTACCATACCATGATATAAAATACCCGAACGCAGCCATGCTGTCAACTCGTGTTACCGTTAACAACAGTTAGAGAAAATATTTTTATTAACTTAAATGGCTTTAATGGCACGAATTTACTCTAAATATTGAACATTCAATTTTGAAAAAATGATTAATAACATAATTTAGAGCATTCATTAAATTCTATACAATGTATTCTTCCTTCTTATCTCTCTTCGTTTAATTTGTAAGAAAGATACAATTATATTTGTATGTTTGTTCTTTTCACTGTAAAAATAGTGTGTGATTTTTGTCTTTCATATCACAAATGTTATTTTTACCAACGGATTGAATGGAAAAAATAATTGTTCTGTACGATTCCCTTTTCATAGTTGATTTTTCACTACTCATTCCTAAGCGCTAATATTTTCTTTAGAATTATCTAAAATATGAATTTTATGTTGCATGTATTTACCGAAATATTAGCGGTTTAATATGATGATAGACCTGTGTTACTGCATGGTTTAGGAAGGGTTAAAACAAATTAAAAAAATGTTTTTTTTCGAATATATAAGATATTTTATCTAATGTGTTAAAAGTTAACGCACCATATAATTTTCATTAATTCGTGATTATTCATGACCTATTGCCGTTGGGCATGATGAAATACCAAAACGATTTATTCTTTGCGTAATATGCAATATTATCGCACTATATTTTAGTTATAGTTTTTATTTTTTTATTTGCTCAGCAAAACTTTTGCTCAATATGTAACCTGTACTTACTCTTTAAAACAACCTCGTCAAAATGTTTGTTTATTGAATAATGTTAATGCATTCTACGCTCAAAATATTGACCGAAAAGGCATTTCTTATAATATGTCTGGTCGTATTATTTATATCTGACAGAGTAATAATCTAATTTAAGACTACTTTTAAAATTAGCAATATTAACTTTGTGGTTAAAATTCATATTTTTATTTATTATCTTTGTTTTATTGACCACATAATTTGAAATTTTAGTGGTTAATAATACAAAGATAATAAATAAAAATACAATTTAAGACTGTTCGATTGTAGTATTAGTTTTGTACATACATATAATGAAAAATATTTTAATATATACCTACCTATTTTATTTATGCAATATATTGTCTTGCGAGGGCTTAAATATAAATTATTTATATTAAATAACCTATTTAATGTATATTTAAAAAAAAAGTTTAATGATTTTCAATAAAAAAAAAACGCATTGCTGTCTTAGACACGTGTATCATAATTCATTATATCCCTACTTAACTAGAATATGATTTTTACTAGATATTTCTTCTTTGTTAGTGTCGTAAAGGTACTAAATATTCTTAACAGCGTTCTTAAATTGTAGTCCACCCGCAAACATTCTATGAAATATTTCAAAAAATTATAACTCTATTTCAATTGCGCTATTTCTATATATTTATTTTTAACGATCTGGGGGAGCTGTCATCCATAAAACATATTCAATGTTAAAAAGCATAAAATATATAAAATATTCGTCCGCTATCGGAAAAGCACCAGTTGAACTATCATTACTTATTACTTCCGTTCAACTTTAGTGAAACATGCGAGCAAGAATCATCTAGAACAGGGACGAGAGCATCATTCATGCTTTATACCTACGTGAAGTGCCATCTTTATCCGAGTCCTACGCAGCGGGGCGACACGGCGTTATTTGTTTGTAAACGTTATTTAGGCATCAAAATTCTTTATGTTGCGACATTTGCATTTTTATGTGAAATTGGACAGAAAACGGGTTCCAAGCGTTTTGGAGGGAAAGACATCGACCGAGTGTCACGAGCCATAGACAATCCCGTCAATTGAGACACGGCGCGCGGGAAGAACTTGTGCCGAGATATCTGAATTGAGAATTCAAAACGGACGAACGCGCCCAGGCGGCTATTTGAATTCTTAATTTAAATATTTATGATTAATAACAAACTGAATCATTTATTCATTATACAAGATTAAGAAATAAATATTAATATCTACATGTTTATAGCTATGTAACGAACTAACATACCATCACAATGGAAGTGGGCAGAGAGTACAGAACGCCACACTTTGTGACCTAGCGTATAACTCTCGTCTCATCTGTATTCATATACCTTCTCATAGATGCTCGTCAATCTTTGAGGCTTCTGACAAGATGATCTTCCAAAATGTGGTTTACCTGGTCAACCTCTATTTTTGGTACCACCAACGTCCGCGTCGTATACCTATGAGTACTATTTTCACCATCGTGTCTTCATTCAGTCGTTTCATATGAGCAAATATTTTAAGGGTTTCTTAATCCTTCTAACCTAACCTTGTTGACTTAATACACTATCACTGGTGGCAAGATTAATAGAACAGAGGTTAAACGACACGATAAACGCGGATTTTTTTTGGAGAGTTAATTTAGTGTAAAGTTTTCGAATCTTTTTGCAATACGTGATATCAATTAATTTTAATATGAAAGGTCCATTCAAAAATTATCTAAATATATTGTCATTATCGTCAAAAAAGTATAATGGCGGATCCTTATTTAATCTTTTTCGCAATGGAATTATCTTCGGTACACCGAATCTCGAAATATTTCCATATAAAGATCATATATTTTGTTTATAAATTGATTGTATGAGGTTCAAACAAAAATTTGTACTGTTCACAAATTAATATTTTTGCATTAGTTATTAAATGTTGTTTATCGTTTTCAAAAAAGTCAAAATTCACGTTCAGTTTTTTATATTGCAATATCCTAAAAGTGTGACAACATTTAATTATTTCATTTTAATGTATAAGAGTACCTAGGGAATTTTATATTATTTAAAATATATTTTTTTAATAAATTATATCTTACGCTCATATATTTTAAATAATTATTAGAAAGGAGTCTGTAAAAGCTGACCGATTTTTTTCGGCAGTCTTTTGCGGTCGTTCTATGTTTCTGGTGTAACATAATATTAATATTATCACCAATGTAAACGTTATTACTGAACCATAGAAACATTGACAAAAAATAATTATATATTTGTATGCCTTTTTAATATACTTTGCTAACTTTGATTAAATTCTAATTCTAATAACTAAAGTGTAGGTTAATATTTTTATGTTTTATAAATATGTAGGCTTTAATATTTATATATTTACAGTTTTGAAGAGAGGTACATTTGTATGTGGTTCGAGGTAGGAGTAGTTAAAAATAAAAATATATAAAGTAAACTAGGTATCTCTAGTACCGTGTCATATAAATAAGGTTTATGTAACGAGAAGGTTGATAGTTATTTCGCAGATTAATAAATTGATTGAAAATTTGTATGCATAGCTTCGGTAACAGACGGTCGTTTGAGAAAATTGCATCGAAGATAATTGACCGCCAATTTGGTTCGCGATTTAAATTCCACAACATTAACAAACACTGCAATTTCATTGTTCCAAAATGCATCTGGGTCATATTTGCGCAGTGTATTAGGTATATATACCTACTTACATAATATACAATAATCAATCAATTTAAATTTTATTCCTTTAGAATAAAACTGTTTGAACCTATTGAGAAAATTTTGTAACAAAACCCTTTTAAGATGCACAATTATTACATGAACTGATGTTTATGTGAAAGTACTAAATTTCACCGTTGATGTAGTCGAAGTCCCGTAAAAATCAAAAATTTTAAAAATTTGTGAATAAGGATTATTTTTGTGAATCAAATACCCGTATAGAATTATTTATTTATTAACAATTAATATACTGCATAATTTAAATGCTGATTATATCTATTTGTTATAGAAACAATTGTAGGAGAGTACTTCTTGTTGTGATGGGTCACTTCTCTGCATGGTCGAAAAATGCACCCGAGTTACCTTACTCGTGTATTTAAAAAATTAAAAGGCTTAAAGCCAACAAATTGTCAAAACAAATAGTTTTTTTTTATTTACATAGCAAAGAATGACCATATCCTTAGTTTATAACCTGTAGGCCTAATGACACATTATTTACTCTGATTCGTCCATTTAGACAGCCAATCATGATGAGTCGACAAAGTAGGCCATCCAGACCTCGACGCGCAAATTTAAACATCACAAGATACTTACTAAAAAATAGCTAATAATATTTAAGATTAAAAATTAAAGAAAGATGAGTTTCAATAAAAAAAAAAGCAGAGAAAAATATTTATGAATGAGGTTGTAATGAAATATTGTTTTTTTTTGGTTTGTTTGGTAAAATATAATAATATATACACAGAAAATAAATCTTACGAATTGAAATGAACCCCCTTTACAATTAATCTTAAGTATGATTTCTAGCTTTTATTTGTGAACCCTTGCTCAAGACGACAAAACTTACTATGGAAATAATATTTTATATCCGATGCATCTTTATAAAGTGTTAAAATAACATTTAGAATAGAAGAATAGATACCTATACCTAGGTACATACCACTGTGAATATGTATATTTATGTAGAATACACTCCCAGTGATATTACACTGTGTGTGATATTTATAGGGTGTCCCGAAGCGAGAATTTGTCACACACGCGGAGCACGTCTCCACAGGGTGTTTCGTACGCCAGAGTGTCATATTGTGTTAACTCAAATACTCTATACTACATGTAGTTATATTCATTTACCCCAACTCCCAAGAGATGCAGTCTCTTATTGCCATCTTAAATCTTGATAATCTCCGTTTTATGCTGAGCTGGTTTTGTAAATACATAGGATATTAAATGCAATTGAAACATAATGTAAGTACATTAATTACGCAAGTACGCCGAACTCGCATATCGTAATTATGCCGTATCTTCGTGAGAGTAGGTTTAGGATTATAATACGCCATACTCTTCTGTCCTGATATACAAGTTTTGTTTCGTCCACATTTATTTATTTCACATGCATCGATTGTTGAAGCTTCTAATAGTATCTAATATATTTATTTATGCCAGGTATCTAACGTTCTCTATTGTCTATATATCTTTCTTATCATCCATCGTTCATTCATTCGTTTCATATGACCTAACCTAACATCCATGACATAAATCAACAATCACGTGTGACAAGTAAAATAATATTAATACTGATGTATGGATATGAAGCCTAAAATTGACGAAACAAGAATTAAAATAGAATTAATGGAATAGAAATCACTCAGGTATATTCAGTGGTGTAGTGTGAAATTTATAGATTTTTTTTGTTAATAATTTGATCATCTGGATATGCGGCGGTACCCCATTATTTCAACCATTGACTGCATAAACTTGGAGAGATGAAATATATAAACTCAACATAAATAAAGTCATTCTTAAAGCTCGATGTTTTTTTAACATAGTTTTAGCGTTTACAAAAGCTAATTTATTGCTAGTTAAAAGAGTGGGAGGAGGGATTAAAATCAAATTCTGCCCTGATATATTTTTATTTAGCACTACATTACTGGGTGTTATTACATGGTAAATATATGTATGATAAAACTAGCCATATTTAGGTGATTTATAGATATTTGAGGGTGGTCTCGATTAAAGCTTCAAAAATTAACATTTGTTATAAGAAGTAAACGTAGATGAGGTGAAAGTAATTTTCTGGAATGGAAGGAAGATTTTAATTGAGTTAAATTGAATTAAATCATTTTACTTTCAGATTTAAGTACATGTGTATAACCATAACTTTGAATAACACATAAATGGTGCTTCTCGTAATCTTATTCAATCTGATCTGATTAACCCAGTCTCAACAAACGAAGCGTGCAAATATTATAATAATTAAGATTCTTACACCTTATAGCTGAACAAAGCGAGTGCATGTAGGTATGAGAAGATGGACCAGTAGGTTGGTATGTGCCCACTTGCTTAATGTAACGTAACTTGTAAGCACCATATTCGCCAAAATATAAATTCGTTCCATAATGACTTGACACGCTGTTAGTGCCCTACTAATTGGGTTTTTTTTTTAAATGCATGCAGCTTTTTGCCAAATAAGGCAAAAAGGAATTTAAGCAAGAGGATATGTATGCAGTTTTTCTTTTTAATAAGCTCTACTTCCGGTTGTTTTACTGAACTTAAAGGGGATATAAGTTATTCTTAAACACGGTTTCCACGAAGGTGATGTTAAGTTAATTAATGTAGCCATCCACACAATTTCACGATGATTTATATAATAGGATTTTTTTTTCTAAAATTTATATAATTCAGATTTTTACGCTAGTACCTAGGTTAGGTAGCCGCATTAGTGATGCACCTCCTTCCTGTTCTGCCATTGGTCCATTTAAAATCACGTGTGCGTGACAGCTATTCATCACCGCAACATCCCTTAACTTGTGGGGGCGGAGAATCGGTAGTCAAGTATCAGGTATCGGATATTTCAGGTATCTCGTTTCATTCTTGGAAATTTTACACAATTCAATATTACCACGAACATATGTCACAGTTATTTAATAATAGTACAAACATCCGACACAGTTAATGGACCAGTGGGTACCGCAACGTATGGGGAGTCCCGCATCTAGCAGTGGATAGAAAACGGCAATTTTTTTTTGTATAAAAATGTAATTAAGAATTTTAAAAAATAGGTACCTATATTTTGCTTAATCTTTGTAGTAAATCAGATCGCTCCTTATTTGACAATTACAAAAAAATAAAATTAAAGTAAAATTATGAAGATATTTTATAATTTAGGTGTATATTTTAAAAATAACGCAGTACAAATGATATGATTACATTGTTATCCTACTGTAGTGAGTATTATTTATGAATCCGGCAAATCTTAGCGGGAGGGCAGTTAGCCTTGCAGTTTAAATTGGAATAAAAACAATATGGCTATTGCACAGTTTACACACTTGGTGAATTGGTATAACATTTCATAAAGTACCTATTGAACATATAATTAAAAAATATTTCCGGTAATAAATTTGGGTCTCTTTAATTATGTTATTATAATATTAAGAGATAAAAATTATGTATACCTATAATAAATATGAAGTGTGTTAAAATGGCCACATTTCAAGGGATACTTTATGTTCCGGTACCACCCTAGGGGTAATTAATACATAAGCACATCCTTCACTGCTCATTAGTTCAGGGTATATTGCTGTGAAAGTCACCCAAAGTCATAAAAAATAATTAAGTTCGACATCGTTTATCTTTTTTTATAAAAAGGCTCACATGTAAATAATGATGTGACGTAGGTTAAGTAGAGTAATATGGGTAATTACAAAGTAACTGTATTAAACTATATTTGACTGTAGGTAGGTTAAATAGTTTTATAGAATTTTATTTTCTATGTAGCTAAAATTCTGTGTACAAGATTTGAGTATTGATAAATTATACGATATGCAATAATATTGTTTTATTTTAATTTTGTTTTCATCATAGATTACTACATTATGACATATGGAAACCATTATGTTATTAATTTTTTAATTAATATTATTTTTTATAAAATTGAGTGATGGGATATCTTTCACAGGCAATGAAATTGCGCTGTAATAAAATTATTAACATGTGAAAAAATTATATACATATGTAAATTAATAAGTATTTATTTTATACATTCGTTTTTAAATGTTCTATTCAACTGTTCCTCTGCATATCTAACTAGATAAGAGTCCATATAGATGTGGGCAGTATAAACACCTTCTTCAATATACATCTAAGAATATATTATGTTAATTACTACTATTTAATTAACATCATTATGAATCGCGGGGGTTACAAAAAAAACAAAAACAAATTAGATGAATCAATTATAAAAGTACTAAAACAGAAAAAAAAATCTATCCAAAAAATATTTAGTTACCACCGAAATAAAAACCAGAAATTTATCATTGCCGAGAAATTGCGAGAGAATTTTTTTTATTTAAATCATATAAGATTCCGAAAATTTGGGACTTTTGTTATTCCAGGGTCACATCTCTAACCGCATCAAACTAACTATCTCATTAACTAACTTACCATCGTGTCATTTCCCAGCGGGGGTAGGCAGAGCGCCACATTCTTCTATCTTGACACACAATTCTCACCTCATCCACATTCATACAAGCTCGTCGATTATTGAGGATTCTAACAAGATCATTTTCCAGAATCTGTATTTACCTGGTCGTGCCAAGTCTTCCGCGAACGTCCTCTATTTCTGGTGCCATCAACACTTGCGTCATGTATATTCCTTACTACTCTCTTTTCATTCATCAGTTTCATATGACCAAACCACCTAAGCGATCCTTTTTTAATTTTATTCACAAAATTTTTAATTTGAACAAATTCGTTAGAAAAGCTGTAAATGTTCTCTATAAAATACCTATTCATTGATATAAAAACGATGACTTGCTTGCGGTCTAGTGGTTACGATACTCGCATAGTGATCTAGTGGTCGGAGGTTTGAGCCTCGTTCCAGACTATAAAGTTATTTTTATTTTTATAGCACAAGCGTTAAGCTTAGTTTGAATTTAGTAAGATACATATGCCGTGAATTAAAAAAAAACCTATACCTATCTGTAATATTGTATTGGTGGTATTTTAATATTTAAGGTGTTCGAGAATGTTCTTTCGTACACCTTAAAATATTTCAATTCATTATTTCACGGTACGACCCACGTTCATTAAAATATTATGCTTTATATGCACTAAAATGTTCTCATTGATATTCCGTTGCGGCTGGTATTCTATTGGCCTGATGGCTCCATTCGAAACCAATCGGTAATTCCTTCCAAGGAATATATTAAATACACATTAACGTAATTTGAGACGAACGGGCGTGAAGAAATTCTATATACCTACCTACCTACCTACCGGAAAAAAAAACGACACATGTTGAAAAATTCTGCCACATGTCGGTTGAGACTACCATTAATTTTTTTAATTTATTTATCGATATTTTTATTTACAATTTCCATTTTTTTATTTTGTTGTTTATTCATACACATCATCGTCATGAGATAGCAACAATTGAAAAGCGAGTTTTTTTTATTATGACGCACCGTAATAGTTTAAATAGACTAACTAATTTACCATTACGCCATTTTACCGCGGGGGTAGGCAGAGAGGTTAGAGCGCCACACTCTTCTTTCTTGACACATAATTCTCACCTCATACACATTTATACACCTTCTCATACAAGATCGCCGAATATTGAGGCTTCTAATAAGACCATTCTCCAGTACCTGGTTTACCTGGTCGTGCCAAGTCTTCCACGGACGTCCTCTATTTCTGGTGCCATCAACATTTACGTCATATATCTTTCTTACCATTCTTTCCTCATCCATCCGTATTATATGACCAAACCACCTAAGTGATCCTTTCTTAATTTTACTTACTATACTAAGATCAGCCTTATATTTTTTCCTTATTTCTTCATTATTTACTCTGCCACATATACGCACAAGTGATCTCATTTCCACAGCAGTTTTAATAAAAGTTGACATTAATTTTGAAATAGCATATACCTAATGTTGATCAATTACAATCATATTCAGAATATTTTTTGAAATAAAATATTTTTACAACTTTTTAAATCTATATAAGACCTTTTATATATATCCTATTGAAAATCTAACAGTGCTTTCAGAATTCCTGACTATTTAGTTACTCAGCGAGTGTAGAATTAAAAAGGCGCGTTATTAATTTTCCGAATTAATTTTGTTACTATGTATGTATATAAAGAGTTGTACCTCACCGCAAACAACAAATAATACCTATTCAATTTAATGAAACCGTGTTTTATTTGTGAAGTTACTGTGATAATTTAAAAAAATATATCCAAATGACTGCCACTGTATCAATTTTTTTATAAATAATAGGCATAGAGCTGTTAAATTTTTTTTCAGGTCTTTGCGATTGTCGTTAGGTATACTTTTTATACACTTACAGACAGTTACTTAATCATTGTCTTCGTCATAATATATACACATTTAAATAGATCAATTTTTGATTATGAATGTATGAACATATTATTACCGTGATACATTCTAAATTACTCCCCCAAGTAGATATTAGTTAAATCTATTATATTAACAGCACACACAACTGTTTCTCAGAAAAAAGTTCGCAGCTTCCAACTGTAATTTTAACTGTTCAAAATGTCCGGTATCACTGTTAACCGTTTCTATGGCTAGGTACATTTAAAACACTAAAAATTCTTCAGTTTTGGAGAAATTTCCTACAGCAATAGGAGTGACCTAACATTGATTTATTTAGTACAGGGTTAACGCGCCGGGGGGCTATTATCACCAGACCTAACGGGTGTCCCATAAATATTCCGGAATAATGACCGGCCCGCTACCCCGGACGTAAAAACTCAAATGACTGATTACGCAACTATAAAAGAGGTTTACGGCGCACATCATGTGTCGCAATAAACGTAGTCCTTCCCCTGCTTTCTCCAATTCTCAGGATCTTTGGTTATTATTACCCGGGTGGCACCGTAAAGACACCGAGGGGTAGTAAAATCGTCTCTTTTATCTTGTATAAGAAGAATACTTCTTGTATTGAGTACGTTTTATTGTTTCATAGTGCCCCTATTTTTGTAATACCCTAAACTACGCAATAAGAACCACACATGCTGCTCATAAGCGATTTGTGGTTTTGGTAAACTGTTGTCTGGATAGTTTAGGGTTCCAGATGCAGTCGTCTAATATCAAATTATGAAATGTTTATAAACGCACATCCTTTTAAAGTACCTACCACACTGTCAGCAATACGTATTTTCTCACACAATAATTGGTTTGTTTTCATATATTTTATATTAAAAAGTGCGTATTTTATTTTACATCTAATAATTTCAATTACGGATATTTAAACCCCGTAAAAAATAATTCTCATAATATAAAATCATACAAGTATTCAGTTTATAAGCCTAAAATAATTATTAAATGATAAAATTAAAACAACAGAAAACAAGACATCCCCGATTCCACAAATAATTGATACAATCAGATATACCAGATTTTTGAGAATGTAAGAAATTGATCGAGACATGAGCAGTATGTCAAGATAGAAGATCCTCTCTGCCTACCGCTACGGAAGCAGCGTGACGGTGAATGAGATATGTTGTATTAGATGTTATGTTCTTATCATTTATCGTATGCTCAATGCTGAGCGTCGCAATCTCCTGAAATATCTGGTACTTGGATGATTTTAGAACTACTAAAGACGTTAAAAATATATCGAATAATGATGACACATCACATTTTATTCATGAGTAAAATTCATTAGTTAAATTGTGTGATGTTTCCGAATCTTGAGGTTTATTATCATTTTAATAGTCAAAATTACACATGAAAACATGTTTTTTAAATTATTTTTACAACCTTGCAATATGTTGTTTTTAATATTCATCGTGTGTGCAACTAGACTTTTAATTTTAACCGATATTAATATTAGTTATATACAATATCAACCAGATTCAAAGAGTTATTTCATGCCTTAATAAAACATATATTTTCTCCTATTTCGATGAAAAATGAGGTCATTACAGGAATACTCAAGAAATTATTATTATGAGATTTGTATAATATCCTGCGCGAGCATTTAAATATGTGGGTTTTATCCCTTGGACACTAATGTGTATTTGATGTTTTTTTTACGCCGAAATGGTACCCTTATATCTTTTGTTGTGAACATGAATATTTAAGGGATGTTCAATCTTGGGTAATTGTTATACAAGTATCAACCGGTGATCAGTCTCTACTGTGTTTTTCATGCCTATAATTTGCAAAAAATAATAATTTTATTTCTTCCATTTAACGGTCGTATTTTTGAGTGTGAATTTTTCAATAAACATGATAAATTTTTTATATATCTACATACTATAATATTTAGCATAATAAATTGTAGAGTTCTATACTATACAACAAACACTAATGATACATAGTGAAAAAGTGGAAATTTGTGATAAACGAGTAATTATAAATACGTACCTAATTAGTTTATAAAACTAGTTTTCTACAATGCGAGAAAATAATCAGAAAATCTGTCACATATTTGCCTACTGTGTATTATAGACAATAACATTAGATAATAATCGGTAAAATAAATATGAAATAATTTTAAATAAAGTTTTGGAAGACTTTAGCAAGAGAGAAAGATTTATGGAGGAGGCGAATATAATTTTTTTTTAAATTTTAAATATGCGTGCACTGAATACGTGTCACGTCAATATTATTATTATTTTTAAACTAATCTAAACGATTTTAATATGAAAATAGGACTAACATGCTGGTTTCCTAGAACGAGGCTCAAACACCTGATCACTAGGCGAGTGTGGAAGATTTCGTTGACGATTTCTCATTCCAAAGATGATTATTTCAAGAGTTGATAAACCAACAATGAATGAAAGATAACACAAAATATATATCCCTGTCCGAATAGGAAAGTATGTTTATCGGTACAGGGATCCAACATTACGGGGTATATTATCAGTTTATATAATAAATAATATCCCTCAACATTTACTCAGCTGTCCGCTTTCTTCGCACAGGTACTTCAGGCACAATTTTTAGGCAGGAATTTTCACGGAGAAAAAAGTGTTTGCGGGGTTTACTTTCAAGCGGGGAAAACTCACCCCGCCATATTTCTCCCCAGTTTTTAATCCTAAAATATTCTCAGAGGTGATATAAAGCGATACCTACGCACATACTAATTATAAATTGTCCGCTATGAAATGTGAAGCTCGCGATGAAAACGCCCGTGAATTGTTATCTTTCTGCAAAAACATTTTTTACCCCCGCATGCGGGGGATGAAATAGATTGCTAACTTTATTTCAGTTTTCAAAAATTATAAAACACATTGCTACAGTGAATTATTTAGTAAATAACATTTTTATAAATGTGTAAATAAAAAGACAGAAATATATATAAGATTACTTCGTGGATACGGAACACTGACTACCAAATATATAGACGAAAATTCCTTGTTTCAATGTTTTAATTTTAGTATCACTAACATGATCACTTTAGTACCACTTACGCTATCAAATAGCTCCGCAACTTTTTTTAAATATTCGAAAGGAACAAAAATTTGAACGCTGACATTATACATTACATAATATGCATTAATCTAAAAAATACGTCTTGTTTAATAAATACTTTTATTATTATATATTAATTAAATACTTTTACTGTTGCATAAATGTGTTACAAACTATCAAATTTATGTTTCCACACATAATGTGTGTAAAATGCCCCACGTCCCGCAATTAATGTTCTCCTATATGTACACTTTATTATTCATTTACTGGTCTGTGATATGGCATTTTATTTCGTATATATATAAAAAATAATTGTTAATAAGATTACGATGATTGTGGCGAAAAAGATGATAATAAAGAAGAAGATGATAGTGAAGATGTTAATGGTGATGATCATAGTAAAGGTAATAGTGATGATGGTGGTGATGATGAAGGTTCACGTAGCCTCCCATTGTACTCAATTTAGTAGGACCGTCACGACTTTCAAAACAATCGTAAAAGACACAGCGCAATTCGCAGTGGGACAGTTATAATTTTTTTCGAAAGTTAATCATATGGATGCATAAATGAAGACTTAAAATGATGAAGCATTTGATATTCAGCGCCACCCTCGACCTTTGTTATTATTTTTACGTCATCAACGCACGTAAAAATGTAAATGCGGGGTTTTAATTAAGGATTTTTTTTTTATAAAACGACCATTATTCAACATTTTTCATTGTCTCTTCTTATCATTCTAATGCTTGTTCCTGTAAACTTTTTCTTATTTTTATTTAATAGTAATGATGACAACTGTTTTATCAATCATTTTTGTAAACCTTTAATTCTTCTAATTTTTTTTTTCACAGACCATTAAATAAATACATATGAAATAAAGTGTGTATAAAGGAGATGGGTTTAGAACATTAGTTACAAGACGAGGGGGTATTCTATACACATTATTTGTAGAAACATAAATCTAATAGTATATGACACATTTATATAACAGTGAATGTATTAACTCTTAGAAAATTAAATCTTTGTGTAAGCAAGACGTATTTTTTACATTGATACATATTATATTTTCAACGTATAAATTTTTGTACCAATCGAATTACATATTTAAAAAAAGTCGTGGAGCTATTTTATTTCGACCAAAATAGTCACGTGGGTGACACCATATTTAAAATATTGAAACAAGGAATATGCGTTATTTCATGTCCATATATTTGGTAGGCTGTGATTTTTTTTATTTTTGTAAGGTATTTATTTATTTATTATTAGTAACTATATAATACTATGTACAAATCAGTTTGGACTGTGCCCGTCTCACTAGAGAAATTCTGTGTCGATACGGGCATAGTTTACAAACAATCGTTCAATCAATTAGAATTACAAGTAGATAGAATTACATTTATTACTATATAAAAGGTATATATGAAGAACAATTTTAAAATGAATTTAATTTTTGGATCACTTTGTAGCAATAATTAATATAGGTATGAGTCAATATGTTTGGGTGAGTGCACCAATACTGCAATATTCATTCATTAATCAGTTTCTTCAATATAAAATCTTTCCCGCGGATGATATAGATCCCGTTTAGTATAGTGTATTTCTTGTTTCATCGTTATATTAGCCTGCGTAAATCTCTTAAGCAAGTTTGCATGAAAATAAAATTGTCTCTGATCATAGTTTTGGAGATGATTCCGTGTGCGAATTTCTCAAATCGCCATGAGATCTCAGTCTAAGAGACCATGATCATTCGTTCTAATGCACTAAAATTAACTATAACATTAAAATAACTACAGATACAAATAAAACGAATTTCTACTATTAGGTATAACAAATGTTGACGGTTTATGTGAGGTAATAATATTGTAAATTTTTTTTAAGCATTTTGTGCAAAAAACAATATCGCTGCGAGGAAACATTAGACATTGGTCCATTCGTTGCTTTAGACGAGATAAATCAAAAAGTAGATATCCTTCGATTCCTTGGATATAAGAAAAAAAAGATTTACGACCAGGTAGAAAAAACAAAACATGTGTTCTAAAGTGTTCAAATAAATCGTCGATCTTAACAATATTTCAAAACCTGCTCTGAAGGCTGTGCGTGCAATGGTAAATCTGATTCCAGCTTTAATAACTTCATGTGAGCTGAACACATCCACTTATGTACCTGAATAAATATATACCAACATAACTCTTCCGTATATAATATACGATGTAATAATATCGACTGTACGAACGCCCATTTTAAATTAAGATATTTCGCTCGAGTTTTATTACAGAATTATTTTTTAATTTTAATTTGATGGACGGTGTTCGATAGTGATAGTAAGCCAGTTTTTTTTTATAAATAAATACACGTGTAAGTATTGTCTACTGTGGTGCGGCGTTCAGAATCACTTCGGTAGACATTGAACCAATTCAGTTCAATTTATTATTCAATTTCAGTCATCATATAATAAGAAGTTTTGTCAATGCTTTATCATATTATAGAAATTTTATGTTAAATAAAAGTACTATATACCTATCTACGTTTGCAGTTTTTTTATCTCTGGCTATAATTTGTACATCAAAATTTAAATATACGATGTGGAATATAAATTTGTGCATTATATGGTACATAAAAACAACAATATGCTGCCATTCAAAAATGTGCCCCATGGCTATATTATTGCCAATATCTCACTGGTGTACTAATTCTATCATACACAATACATTATAGCTTCTTTCTATCTCTTCACTATACTTAAAAAATAATTGTATTATAAGAAAAAAACATACAGACAATAGTAATTTTTGATGGTAATCTATTTTTTATATGTTTAATTCGTACTTATAGTAAACGCAATCTTATATCACGGTGCACTCGATAATAACTCAAAAGACATAATGTAGAGCTAATCATTGAAATATGTAATTCAGTCATTCCTAGCAATCTTCGATCCCGAATAGTGGAACTCACTCGGGCGAAATAAATTTCAAAATATCCGCCGCTATGTACAATTTCGTAAATTTACTGACATGTTGGCGTAGTTACTTGATCTCTGATCCAACTACTGTACACGTATGTGAATAAATCTGACGTAAAATAAATTATAATACGATTTTTAACTAATAACATTATTATGATATTTACTACCTCATTTAAAAAATATTTTTTATCAAGAATTCCACATTGACTTAATTTTGACACGTTAAAAAACATATTAATATGTATATAAAGCAATAAAATAAATAATGAACCTATTAAATGTGCATTAGACAATATGTGATTATATATATATTGTATAGGTACTCTCCATCTGCTTAAACTTACAGGGGATAGTAATTAAACAGACAGTATTTTCATGAAGTCGAGAAATATCGAAACTCTCTTTTACCGCATACTAAATAGCTTTACAAAACTAAAGAAACAAACGGAGGTCCGTTAGAGTAGACGGCTGCCTTGCCTGGGGGATATTTTTATTTTTTCCGGAGCGTTTTCCACTTAAATATATTTAATGGAGCCTTGTGATATTGGATTAAGCCATTAGGATTAGCCCTGGGTGCCTAATTAGCCCCCGCTAGTTCTGCCGCCCTAATTTGGGGTTATAGAAAAGATCGTATATTTATTCGTTGCATTAAACAACCATAACCTTTATAGATTAAAATAGCAAATGGAGATATTAAAGATTTCGTGAAATTCTAATGCCTCTTTTTAATTTACAGATTTTTGCACCTCATTTACACTATACCTACTTTAATAGCAACATAATTTTTATAGCACCATTTTCGTAAAAAAATTCACGTCAATGGCACTTTACAAATAAATTGTTTATAGTCCAACATTATCTTTGTATTTATAATTTAAAATTATTATTTGAACTTATAGAAATATTTTTTTGAAATGGTGCATTATTATTTTATTCTTAAATAAAATCTCTGATGCAGTTTCTTATGACGGAGAAGAAAAAGTTCCACACTTTTGAGGCTGCCAATATAAATGACCGTTCGCTAAACTTAGTCTTCTGGCAACGGCTGGTTAGTTATACAACCCTTCCTGCGGCTGAAGCAGAGGACGACCTGAGAGTTTGTATAATATTCAGGATATATCAATACTAGAATCCCTATTTGTGTAATACTAAATTAATACGAAGCCAGAAGATGGTAAATTATTATTCATAGACTTTTTAAATAATATTTATGAGATTTACTTAAGCCGTCAGGTTTTTTAGCTAATTTATATTATTTTGAATTTTTTTAGACATGTATTGACTTTTGGTATATTATGATGTTAAAATATTTAATAATGATATTTAAATATTTTATCTTTCATGGATTATAAAGGAAAACTAAGATAATAACAATTTTTAAAAATGCTGTATTAACTCAATACATTTTCCATTCCTGAAATAGCTAATAAGTTTGGAAATAATAAATTATAACATATTGTTCGCATACTTATCAAGAAATTATCAGTAACCTTATGCACTTTCAGGCCAAGCACATTTTTTGATGATTAAAAATTGTTTTATTAATAATAAAATGATGACCTATTTCAGTAATGTGAGTTAATCATTTTTGTTGTTGATTCGTTTTTTTAGAGTAAATTAGAGTAAATTGTAAATGATTGAGAATTGTCTGAAAAAATTTTCCCTCTGAGGTATGCGAGTGTGCAAATTGAAATAGGTTGGGCTTAATTGTGAGTAAAATGCATCAAAATAAATAATTTAATTTTAAAAAATGTTATTTTTTATGCGCCTTGATAAAAGAAATAATGATTGGCTGTATTAAAAAAAAATCTGAACGGTACGCTGGAATAATTTTCAAAACCGACTTCTCATTTTTATCGCCTTTTATCGGCTGTTTACTTTGCGCCAATTAAACGTGAATTAATCAGGTCTTAATGGCTTCATAAATTATTTTTTTCAACGGATTTGTTGATAAATTATTTTTTTAGATTTTAATATTGGTAATTAAAAATATAGGTAAATAAGCAGGCATATAAAATGGTGTTAATTAAATATTCTCACACAATATAGCGGTACTAACAGTATTACAAATATTCTTCTATACAAGCATCTATATAAAATTCTCTAATTTTTATTTAATCAAAAATGCAATTTGAGATGAAAAACAAATCAAAAAATTTAATCCGCGTGCGCATTACCTCGCGTGCTTCACGCACATTCCGCTTTAGTATTGTCTTAGTTTTATTACAATAATATTTTATACATTTTAAAATTCTAATTAAATTAATTCTAATTGAATTAATCAAAAATATAAAAGTACAGAAACAAATTGTTTATCGAAAATTATTTTAGTTACTACCGGAATTCGAATCTGAACCTTTTTTTATTGATTTTGTAAGTGAAACCTACAACAAGTTTCAGTCAAGCGCTAGATAAATCACAAATTGTCAAGCATCAACAGTCGAGGATATCAATACATTTTATCTGAGGATAACGTCGCTATCTAAACCATCGGAAATTCAATTACCGCGATTACGCAACAAAATCCCTCAAATAGATTCTTCCACAGTCACACTGAACCAGATAAAACTGGCGCATTTATCTATCGACAGAGATAACCGGGAAAACTCTGACAGCAACTCCACGGACCGTAATGGGAAAAGGACCGAGTTGAAAAGATCGTAAAGTAGGTAATGACATCGACTAAAAAAGTACCCAAAATTATCTTCCAATTATCGTTTATGGCTCACCTCATTTTTTCGCGGTTATATACAGAAAGTACAGACAGCATCACTTGAAAATCATTCTTGCTTTGTCCATATTTATAATTCATATTAATTAATTAATATTAAATTGAATAAATCAACAATTTATTTATGATGTTTCTACTTTGTCATATTTACATGATCAGTAACATGTAAATACAATATATGTTTTGTGCCAAGTCTTGATATTTCTCTGGCCTTCATTTAAAATATTCGTGTTAGATACCTACATTTTTGCACTTTTCTCCACACATATACATATGTACCTAGATATATGTTCCAAGTATCCAAACCACCTAAATTATGTTGTCTTAATCTTGTTTTCTAATTTATTCGATTCTGTATCAGCGTCTAATTATCAAATTCACTCCAATATTCTTATGAATATTTACATATATCTACATATATATAAAACTAGATATCTTATACTCTTTGTCCGATCCAAATAAAATTTTGCAAAGTTACTCTTTAGGACCCTGCACAAAACCAGATATACTCTACTCTCCCCATAGCCAGCCCACCCTGTCCACCGATACAAATGAGTATTATATTGAATATCATATATTCCAATTTTTTTCTTAGCTACCTACGCCCCAGGATCCTGAGGAAAATACAGTAACCCCACCTCTTCCCCCCCCGAATATCTCGCTCTCTCACTGCCTGGACCAAATTTCACAAACATCGTTTCTCTTTAGCGCATATCTAAATTTTATTTCCGGGCAACGCCGGACACGGTTCGCTAGGTTTGGTTTGTTGTATATTATATTAAGCAAGATATATGATATAAATATTTTCTAGGGGAGAGCAATTGTTGCTAAGTCCTGAAAGGGGGCTATTATGGACGATTAGTGGCCGATGGCCAGAGCTTCCATAGAATCTATATTTTAATTGGGAAATCTCTTATTATATTGCTTTAATAATAGTACATTATTATTATAAATTCAATGGAAGCCCTGGCTTCGCAGCGGTTACTACGAGCCACGCAGCGGCCACTATCGGTCATAAAGCGGCAACAATTGCCGCCCGAAGGTCCTAGCAGCTAAATGCCGATTGATTTTCTGCTAATACATTCTGTATTGCCCTCGCTGAAATTGTACAAACAGTGTTCTAACGTATTAACTTTGAAATATATCTATGTACTTAACGACATTCTTGTAAAAACTGATATCATGTTTACATAAATGATTATTGAACAAACGTAAACATTCATTTGTCATCTCACGTTGCATTAGATAGTGTGATCATAAATAAAAAATAAAGTTCGACGCGAGATGACTAGGATATTATACTTGCCAGTCGTAAAAATTCGTATGATTTCGCTAATGTATGTTTTTTCTTACTCGTAAAACAATGTACACATCATTTCAAATTGAATGTAGATTTTTCTTTGTATAGTTTTCTGGACTAATCTGCCATGTATATCTGATCTTTCTGGGCGACGTTTCGGATCCCATTGCAAAGTTATCAGGGCTAATGATGGACCCTGTCAGTTCATCTTGTTAGTAATCAATTTCTCACCTTGCCATTTTCACTGCCCGCTAATTTGAAGGAATTATTTTTTTGCATATTGTGGGAATTCATTTTTTATTATTGATCTTTCGTTGTTCATAGCCATATTTTGAGTAAAAACCTTGTAATTTTCCTCATAGGGTTTTCTTATTTTGAAGTATTTTTCTTATAATAAACCCAAAGAGTGGAAAATAATTTTTATGTATTTTTTATTTATTTATATTGTATTCGCACCCTTATGGGCTGATGCAAAATTAATTATAATGAATTAAAAAGATGTGCAGCTACACAAGTAGCATGGCATATATATAAAATAGAAATTGAATTAAAAGAAAAAAAAGGAAGTTAATAAAAATAAACAATAAAAATGTAGGTTTAACACAGAGTTTGTAAATATATTTTCTATATAATTTAATTCTATAATAATGAAGGCATTGACTGATTTATTTATTAATCTCAATCGATGCTCAAGGTATTTAAATTCATAGATATCTTGACAAAATATTTCAAAAATCAAATTTTTCCTAATAACTTTAGATATCAACACATTAATATTCCAAAAAACTGTCTCTACGCATTTGCGCTCAGTAGGTTTTGGATTTATTTTAATGTGCACCTTCCGTTTTAAATTCCTAAAATTGAGTCTACACTTTCCATTCAAGCCATAAATACCACCTTTGTATTTTAACGGTTCGCTTAATTTTTAACGTTAAAACCTGTCGACTCCCAATGGATACGTATTTATAATTTTCCAAATTAACAGTGATTGAATCATCACGAGTCAATTATAATTTCCATCATTAATAAACCACACACGCACACTTAGATAAATTATAAAATACCAAAATGGACACTTAAATGTCAACGCGGCAATAATCGTATATCTTAAATGTTGATAAAATCGAATTAATATTCTAAATAGGTATGTAATATTTCATTATGGCGTAATAGGAATTTCTTTAATTTTCTAATCTTTAAAGCGAGAGATATCGAAGATGCTCGAATTTAACTTTAAGTATCATATGTCAGAATAAGATTATTGTTTTTTAATTACATGCTATTAATATGACACTCAATTATAAAGATATGTATCTACATTGTTTTATGATACAAAATTATAATATGATTTTTACATAAAATACTTTGTAATGATTTCGAAGTACTTATACGAAATATATGAAGCGATTAGAAAAAAACTGTAAAAATACGTTTAGTGTAATATTAATGAAATTAAAAATAAGTCAATGTTAAAAAAGTGCTTACTTCTCTGTAAAACCTTTTATACGTCTTGCCTCATTTGATTTATAACATTAAAATGTTTCTTCTGGCATTACATAACCTTTTTCTAATTACCACGGATATATACCTACGCCTCAGTGGCGTGCACTAGACGTGGGCTTAGGTTATGCTGCTAATAATTATGTTTTAGAAATACAATAAACTGAAGGCGTTTTGCGTGTAGGAGACATTTTCTATTCTAAAAAAAAACATTAATATTATTCGAGGGAAATTCTTAAATGTATTAATTAGGGAAAGATTAAAAATATAATAATACAACTTGATATCACATTTTCAATATAACGGAATACGTACATTCAAGTTAAGTTGGAATTTAATTTATAATAATAATATCTGATAATTTGTTTTTGCCTTTTTCGTAAAAATAATTTACCCCAAGGGCGCTTTACATATAAACTGTTTATAGTTCTATATTATCTTTGTAATTAAAATTAAAAATTGTTATTTGAACTTATGGAAATGATTTTTTGAAAAGGTGCGTTTTTAGTCTCTTCTTAAATAAAATCTCCGATGCACTGTATTCCACGCTTTTGGGCCTGTCACCGCAAATGCCCGTTCACTAAATTTATACATCTGACAACGGCTGGTCGGTTCTACAACCCTACCTGCGGCTGAAGTAGAGGCTGATATGAGAGTTTGACGTCTACCATTCAAATTTTCTGGAATAATCTGCGGTGCCATGTTATGTATCGCCTTGTACATTAACCAGCACAGATTAAATTCAACTCTTTCATGGAACCGGAGCCAATGTAGCTCACGTAAAAGAGATTTTATCCCTAAACTCCATATATTATCCGTGCTGCCGCATTTAGAATGGATTGTAATCTGTCTAGCTGAAACATTAGCAGGCCAGCATAGATGCTGTTACAATAGTCCACATTCATATGATTGATAGCTCCAAGTTAAAATAAAAGTTTGTTGAAATTTCGCACGAAGACAGGGAGGTAGGTATATATAATATTTTTTATAATAACTCATAAATTCTTAAAGACCATCCCGTGTTGTCGCAGTAACATGCCGTGATAATTTACAAATCTGATTAATTCTCTTGTTATATTTTTATGTATAATTATAACAAATAGGTGAAAAATCCAAAGATGATAATTATTTGTTCATGAATAAAAATCACTTCGTAAAAATGAAAGAATTCGAATTCATTTTTTTAAATTGATATATAAACAAGACATATTCGCGCGTTCCCGGCATCGAAAATAATATAATCCAATGAAAAAAAAGAGCGGCAAAAATCCCACGAATACCTCAATGGTGGCTTAATAGGCAATTCTGCATCAGGGGCAAGTATACGTGCGGAGAAGTTTGTCGCCATTTTGCGGGCTCGGAAGTGGTGCTTGGGGCATGTGTGGGCTCCCCTAACAGCGCTCCGGAGGGCTGTACGATTCGCTACACAATTCCTACTCTCCTTTACGCGGGAAAGTGAAACGAGAGAATCGCGAAAATATCATTTTTTTAAACATCTTTTATTAAGAAATTTTTTTCGCATATTGAAGATGATTTTTTGTTGGTGTAGGCGTAACCTACGTGTTATAAAATTCTCACACTTTTGTATTGTTACAAAAATATACACGTATACAGGGTGTTACAGACCTAGTCCACAATATTTTATGGGTGGATACCTTATTAAATTACGAGTTGAAAATGTTCAAGGAATATGGGCCAAATCGCAACCATGTCAGGGATACAAGCAATTAAAAAATATATATATGCGATTATTTCAATTAAATTAAATATTTTATTGATTCTAAATTATAAATTTAATACAAGTCATTGAATTTCGAACAGCCAGTCTATTTTTTGATAGATGGTTTAGAGCCTGAAGCAAAGATATACATTAATAATGGATACATTTTGCAAATACATCGGACTTGAAACTTAACATTATTTTGTAAAAATTTCATTCAGTCATGTTTTCCATAACGGTACAGAATTTGAACATATTCCTTGAATATTTTTGACTTGTAATATAGTCAGGTATCTACCAATTAAAAATTGTGGACTAGGTCTGTTGGGATTTGTTCAATATGAATCAATAATAAATCATTAATTTTATGATGCGTTTACACACACGTGACTTGTCTAAAGACTCCTGTAAAGAGCGATATAGAGTTGTATTTTGTATTTTGTAAAGTAGAATGACGAAGTGATTAAATCATTAACAAATCTCCGTGATAAAATTTAATTTAAAAATATCGATAAAATATAAACCATGTACATGTACCGTATAAATCACGTGACGTCGCATATTATATAATAAAATAATTATGTACAGTATACATAATATTAATTCTTTTCAAAGATTTCTTTATAAACAATACTTATTTATAATTTGCTTATTAGTGGGATGTAATTAAATGTTTACCAAATTAAGCTCTGAAATTTGCATTACTAAAGTAATAATGGTTGATATTGTTTTTGTAATATCTGTATTTTAAATACTATAGTTATACCGAATTAAGTCAATGTTTAATACTAAATTTAGATTAGATTAGGTTAGGTTAGGTTAGGTCAAAATTTACTATTGCTGAAAAAAAAAGGATTTTTTAATACATATTTTCATTAAATTTGCTCAATGTATGCCAGATATGAAATAAATTACTTGAAAACCACCAAACAAAAGAAAATGGCTAGTATAGAGGTGTTAAAATGATTGACAGTAAAAGGGTTAGTAAGTAGATCGCGCAAAAGGTTATTTGGAAGAAAGTTCTGAAGGAATAAACAAGATAAGACGGCGAGCAAGGTGGAAATGGAAGCTTCTGGAAATAGAAGCAAGAAAAGGGGGGGTGTGAACAGATGGGGATCCTATAAATAAAGGAGAGTACCTCCGTCAAGTTTGGCAAACGCAGCAGCAGCCTTTGGCTCTAGCCAATGGTTTATTGGTTGCTTGTGCAAGCCTTGTAGATGTACGCGTATTTTTATTAAGAATCTTACATATTTTTTAAAACTCCATGTCCTTTTATGTGTCATGCTTAGGGAAATTTGAAGTGTGAATTTTTTTTAAATATGTTTTGAAGGTAAATCTTTCAAATATAAAATAAACAAGGACATTCCTATTGTCAGAAATTTTAAAATTATAAGGTTGCTGTAAGTATCGAAAGTACGTAATAATTTTAATTATTACAATTGTTCATATCAATCTATGTCTTTCCCGCCTATTTGAAATACCTATTTGAAAATAAAATTAGCCTGCAAATATCGTGTATTAAATGTGATAAAAATTGAATAGAGTGAATAATAATAAAGTACTTATAAAATTATGGTACGTAAATTGAAAAAATTATCCTAGACACTTAGTATGAAAATGTAAACATGTCTGTAATAAATAGAAATTCAAATTATGTAATAATAGGTTCGTTGCAAAGTAAAATATGAATAATAAATTATTGGCATTCTTTGTCTGATTTAAACACGATCTTCGCATTGTTTTATAATACAGTATTCACTTTTCTCGTGGCAAAAAAATAATAATCTAATTCTGGATCTAGCGATGTACGCGTGATTGTTTATACTCTTAAATAACCATAATAATCGAGTAATTAAACCTATAAATAATTGGTATTTATATAAATTACGTAAGCGAAGATTAAACATGTAAATCAATGAACACGAACATTAATAGGTATCAAAGTGTAGGTACATATATACTCGTAATAATTAAATAAAAGGTTTCCTATATCATGCATTGCTATCGCAGTTGCAGATGAAATTAGAGATATTACATATTTTAACTGGAAAAATCTTATAGTATTCATTTAATATGTCAGTTTAAATAAATTAAACGAATTTTTAGTTTTAAATATGAATTAAATATATTAATTAGAAAGATATATATATATATATATAAAATCAATTCTATCGAAAAATATTGTTGTTGCGCCACCGGGATTCGAACCTGTATCTCTTTCCTAACCGGGGAAGGTGCATTATCCAACTATGCTACAGCGACAATATTTTTAGCGACAATTTTCGACCCTATATGTTACCTTTTTGATATTAATACATTTAATCGTTCCATTATTTGAAAGAGCCATCTACCTTATTTTTACAGAATCTTAAATACCTTTGAGTAATCTGATAGCAGACGCCAGAATTATCAATTCATTTTTATTAAATTTTGGACACATTGATACAATTTTATTATTTAGGAAAACACATTCTTATTGTGAAATTATATGACACATTTTTGATATTTTAAATATTCACAGACCTATGTTCTGAATAATTACAACTTCACAATAAGAATGTGTTCTCCTAAACGAATTTTTAGTTGTTACCGAGATAATAATATGTTCTTAAAAATAAAGTAAGTTAGTAACATAATATATATATATATATTTTTATTTTTTAAACAACTGCTGATTGTAATATAAATATATTGTATGAGTTAATATATATACATATACATTCAACAAGAATACAGATGTTCACCCCTAAATAAAAAACACCTTGAATGTGGAGGTGGTTATTATTGATTAGATTAGAACTTGTGAATAAGAAAGTTGTCGGAATATATAATAATTTAATCATTTTGAAGACCGTTAAGCCATTTTAGAACCTATAGTGCTTTATATATTTGAGAACTCTGCCTCCTGAACCATTTGTATTGGAGCCGTCCAATTATTTCTATTTCAACCACTGGAAGAGTTGTGAAACCGATCAGCTATTACCAGAATCAGATGTTCACTGAAATGCTTGTGGGAGGCCCACAAAGGTGAAACTTTGCCTTCAACAATAAGAAACAGAATCATTATTGTTCTAATAAAAAATACCTTTTAAAGCATATTTATATAAATTTTTAATAATTTTTAATTTCACGTATAAGTATGGAACTAGTAAAAAGTAGAAGCAACTTTTACATGTGTAATGGAAAACAATTAATGTTGTTATTTTTAGGAGAACACATTCTTATTGTGAAGTTGTAATTATTCAGAACATAGGTCTGTGATATTTTAAATATGAATTATATATGTTATATATGTATCTTTATAATTAATATATTTAATTCATATTTACAATTAATGTTGTTATTATTATTGTGTTTTATGTGCCACGCTTATTTTATCTCCCTGAAAGGGTAAATCAATTAATAACCTGATTGTAGAACTTAAAACAAAATTGATTCTATTTCCATCCCTGGCTCTGAGTCAATTTTCTAAATCAATTATCTACAAGTACCTATTTGTGATGTACATACATTGTCAGCAGTTAAGTATTTACTATCAAAGCACCTGCGGATTGAAACTATCTGTTTGAAGCCTACTTGACTCCAGCGAATCCAGTGGACCAAGGTTCTCATTGTTTGAACGAGTAACAATCTTCATTCCATTCATCGAGTTCCATCCAGTTTTAATTTTAACAAAATTCATCGCCTCGGGCCTTAAAGTTTCTGAATTTTCTCAACCACTTGTGAATTTTTCAGTAATCTTGAAATTCAATCTAAATAATTTCGTGCAGCCATGATGTGGTTAAAAATGTTCAACGACTTTTTTATTTTTTATTTTTAAGTAAAAATTCAGGATTACAATGATTCTGAATATGTTCTCAAATTCTTCTCATTTAATTATTTTATAACAAATATGGTATATTTTGTAAAAGCATTAAAAATACTTTTATAATTTCTAATCTTCCAATTCGTCACTGTGTTTGTATCTTCATCATAAAATATATGAAGACAGAATTATAAATTGCTTAATATAAAACCCATTTATGTAAATAAGTTGATATTGCCACGATAAATAATAAGAAAATTAATTGCCTGAAAGATGTACACGAAACCTTGTAGCAACTATATTTCCTTGCCCGCAGCAATTAAAACTACAAGACTTAATTCAGGAATATACAACCTTACGAGGTATATATTTACTAACTTATATATCTGAAACGATGCCCCGGGTTCGACGCTTTAGTACTTTAGTGCGGCTTGTGCAAAATCTTAACAAACGTTCTCAAAACGTGGCACGCGGGAGTGCGATATTATTACCACTTGGGATTGTTTAAAGGGATTGTATTGTGATGTTGCGGGAACAATATATAATAGAATGATCCACTGTCTGCTTCTATTTAGAATTTACGATTATTAAATTAAATTTAAATCATATATCAAATAATTAGTTATATCAAAGTTTATTAAGAAAGTAATTTATTTTTGATAATTTATTAGACGAATAGGTAAAATAAATCGGATATAATACATTCGTATGTAAAATAAAATTATCAATTTATTTTAGACGTCGAGATGTGTAAAATATTTGGTACAGGCTTATTCTTAATAGTAAAATACAGACATATTTTTAATAGAAATCAAATAATGTCCAATAAATATAGATAATTTAAAAGTATTTTAATTATCAGTCTCGATTTGCGTCTAGAACTGTCGGTCTCGACAAAAACCGACCCATAGTAGTAAAATCCAGATAAAATAGTAAATGATACAATAGATAATCTTTTAACTGTGTTTTTTAACTGTCTATTGTATTGTTTTATGGACTATAATTTATTAATAAAGGTCAAACCCATTTAAAGGAACAGTGAACAGCAAATAAATGTATTTTCGTAATTATGATCGTAACAGTATCGAAGAAGTGTCTGACAGGACGAGTGTCCGATATCTGACAGAAAATGTTGTCCTAAAAATTCGAATTACATCTCGATATAGTTTATGAATGAAATTTGTATTTTCACTGCATAAAAATTATAAAATTCTGAATAAATTTGCTGAACATTTTAAAAACCTTTTATATTCCGTAAAACAACCAAAGAAATCCATCCCTATGCAAACACTGTCCGACTTAAATAAGTTATACATCACGACATTCAGGCTTGTTATGAACGGACCCTTTGGAAATCGATGGCAATTGTACATATTTCTCTTCTTTAACTTTCGTGCCCGGTCGTTATTGAAACGGCGACCGCCGCCGCTGTCCGTTAACGGTCGTTAGGTTTTGTATTAACGACGTTGATTACAGCAAGTGTTTCACATTCTGGTTGATTGGGTAATTTTCGCGAAATTAACGCCGGCAGGCTTCTGCATGGATTTGCATAACGCGTCTTAGACTAATTAAGCCCCCAGGTAGATAATGAAACCGCCCAGGGAGGCTATTTTTCTGCATGCAAGTGTAGTTTATCAGTCTCTGGCGCCTTTATCACCTGATTATCTGAAGGGTTGTAAAGGAATCGGTGTTTAAATGATCGTTTACATGATGTACGATTGTAGGTTTTATCTTAAATGGTGATATCTTTCAATTGATAACATTTTACACTGCATAGAAGATTATATTTATTTCAATTTTCTCACATTAGTATCACTGTAAGAGGCTCTCGAGGAAGATTTAGTGAGAAATCATAGCACAAATTAATAGCATCTCTCTATGTAAGTAATAAGAGACTATCTACTCCCTGTGTAAGTATTCATCTTGTTGAATAACAGTGTTTTAGTAGGTAACCATGGCATAAATTAATAGAAGTTCTCTATTTATTTATAAGAGATACCTACCTACCTCTTAAGTATATATTAATTTTGTGAAATAACAATATATGAAAGATATTTAAACATTGTTATAATTTCTACTAATTTTAATTAATACTTTTGAATGTTTATTACAAGTTTTATTAGGTGGTTTTAAAATTCATAGTAAATATTATTATATATTATACAACTACACTAGGCACCACCTAAATATAGGTAACACATTAATCTTTAACAGATAAAACAAATGGGTGATCTGAGGATGATAAATAAAGTATTATATGGAAGAAACAAGAACAGAAGACGTTCGCAAAAAACATGGCTTGACCAGGTAAACACTGAAAGAGTACCGCCCTATCACAATCATCAACAATTAACGAACGAGAACTGAATGTGAAGTCAGAACAGTCTGGCAATACATGTTCTCTTCCTACCCTTGTGGACAAATATCGTGATGTTAAATTAGTTAGTTTGGAATTAGAAACATGTAGAAATTTGGTTACAATCATTATTTAAATTAACTGCCTGGTATATTTATAATCTTGCCTGCTTTTCAAAATTTAATAGTAATTTAAAATCGGTAAAGGAGCACAGATATTTATCTAAAGCTTTATCGTGATAAGGGTTAATAACGGCGTTTATAATTCAGTAATAAGCGATTGAGTTTTCATTCATTTTGGTGCAAAGCAGTCAAGCTGGTTGATACACGCTACGGCCACAGTATATCGAATCAATCGTATAAAATATATTGCTAGAATAAAACGTGATAAATTTTGAAAAATATCTATTTTTTTTGTTTTGATATATTACATTCATCACAATAGTTTTTGGTGTACGTGTTTCTTTATGTCATTTAATTTATGAAAATATGTATTTTTCATAAACTATCCTCCCAAATGCGATGTAGGAACTTAAGTACGAAATAAGAATCCAAAATGTTTCCGTTTCAATGCAGAGATCCTATCTTAATGCTCCATTTCGTTCTAGAATTGTTATATGTTTGTGAGTCGCCTCTTGTGATCCATTTTATCTCAGTGAAATATGTCAGACATTAACTGGAAACATTATTCTTCACATTGAGTTTTATTTGAAGATATTATAGAACCTTCACAGAATTCTTATAAATTAAGGATTGTCCATTTTCTAAAGAAGATAATGTATATAAATTTTAGACTATCACAAAATTAGTATTTTGTTACGTTTACATCAAAGCATAAATTATTTAAACAGAATACGAATTCAAATAGTAATACATTTTCAAAAATATTAAGATGTATTGAATAATGTTTATATCAAGATGGTTAATTTCATATAATTCTAACAGATCTCTACTTGTGGCACCTAATAAATGTTCAAATCTAGTCTGGTGATGATAGCATCTGATATACCGCGGGGCTTTTTTTTATTTTAGGGGCACTGTTATTAATTATATTTATAGATAGTATATCAAATGTTTAAATGTGTTAACATCTTTTGAACGCTGAAGCTATGAAAATACTTCAAGCCATTAATTGTTACGAAGATTTGTTGAAACCGCAAGCAGACCAGAATTGACAGGTATTAGTGAATTTAAAAAATGTTACAAAATCACTTATATCTTCTTTTTCTTATATTTTAAAGAAACTTTTACCAGTCTTAGTTGTATATACGTAATGATTACATTTTCTTAATATCTTCATGATAAAATACATGCTTATACCAAACCAGCCTCGTAGCGCCTTTAATGCCAGCTTCCTGTTTTGTGATTATGGGGTTTAAATTACCTGTTTCTAATTTAATTGTTTTCCATTTTTCTTCAGGAGCCAATGGCCTCAGGCGACGAGGCAGGCAGACCTACACCCGCTACCAGACCCTCGAGCTGGAGAAGGAGTTCCACACCAACCACTACCTGACGCGCAGGCGCAGGATAGAGATGGCGCACGCGCTCTGCCTCACGGAAAGGCAGATCAAGATATGGTTCCAAAACAGGAGGATGAAGCTGAAGAAGGAGATCCAAGCCATCAAGGAGTTGAACGAGCAGGAGAAGCAGGCGCAAGCGCAGAAGGCGGCTGCCGCAGCGGCCGCGGTAGCAGCACAGGCAGTCCAGGATCACTAAGCTAGGAAAATATCGGTGTTTAACTTAACGAGCAGTTCTTACATTCTCAGTGTGATGGTGTTCATGGATAGACCACAAAGTTCTAGTGGAAACACACGAGGCCATTTGTTTTAGTTACGTTTTTTGTTATCATCTTTGTTAGTTCATCGAGGACGAATTATTATTTTTTGTTTTAGCACATTTGTTTATTGTTTCATCGACTTATGTTTCGAATAAATTAATCGTACGCAATCAAAAGTGAGCATTTTATTTTATTCGTTATAGCTATCTATAATGTTCTTTTATATTGTTTTCTATTTAAATTATAAATTTATTTACGAAAGAGTGCAATGAGATGAGAGCGTCTCCCAAACATGACTTCTGAAGATGTTTAGTTTAATTTTTGTCACATTTCATCTTAAAGTGAATATAATCCGTGAGAATGAATCGAATAATAAAATGTATAGTTTTGTACAAAATAACACTTACCAAAGAGACTTGGTCTCGTAACCTAAAAATATAACTTTAAGTTACTAGGTTATCGTTGTAAAGTATTGATGAGAATCAAACAGTTGTCGCTTCTAGTTCTAATAATCCAGATATATTTAAATTAAATTAGTCCGTGTTTCTTGTGATGGTTCATATGCCATGTTCTTAGGCGTGTTCATGTTTTTACTTTAACTTTAACGTCATCGCAACAATTGGATACTTTGACTCGACCGATGCGAGTAGTTGTCTGGAGAGGGTCCAGCCGACAGTTTGGACCAGCCTTGGATTACCTAAACTTCGCACTGCGACCTCGATAGCACACCGGCCACACTTTCTTAGAAAGGTAAGAACAATTTTTACTATTCCTATTTTAAAATTAACTTTCTCATACAGTGGACCCTCAATATTTGTCATCAATCCGTTTCTAAGGGAAGGATGAATATCAAATAGGACGAATATCAATCAAATTTTTCCCATAAGAATGATCCGAAAGTAGTTAAATCCACTCCTAGCCTCGAATTTTGTTCTATCTATTCTTTAACAAAAAAAAATTCACTCGAAAACTCGTCGGGATGCCGTAAATATAAGTACTGTAGGCCTACAACCGACCAACCGTTGCCAGAAGTCTAAATTTAGTGAACGGACATCTGCGGTGGCAGGCCCAAAAGCGTGGAACTCTGTCCTCCGTCAAAAGAAATAGTGCATCAGAGACTTTATTTAGGAAGAAACTAAAAATACACCTTTTTAAAAAGTCATTTCATAAGTGAAAAAAACTATTTTTAATTTTAAAAACAAAGATAATTTTAGAACTATATACAGTTTATGTGTAAAGCGCCCTTGAGGTGAAAGTTTTTACGAAAATGGCGCTATACAAATTATCCATTATTTTTATTACATAAATGCGTAAATAAAATCTTAACTAGAAATTTACGTTTTGGATGATAAAAATAATGGTTGTTGTTGTTAAGACCTTTTATTTTATAGAGATCAGGCAATTATTTGGAAAGGGGGTCATCTTCCATTATGACATCAGGTAATATCAATTCTGGTGATTGATGTCATGATGGTTCACCAGTATTTCCAGACGATACCATGGTCACTTATTTATTTAAAAAATATCTGCAAAACCGTAAATATTAAACGTAATATTAAAAATAAATAAAGTAGTAAACAAGAATTGATGATGACAAGATTAAGACTTTTCAGCCGAATATCAAACAAAAATTTTAACCAAAAAACTAGACAAATATTGAGGGTCCACTATATATGATTATTTTGATAACCGTGATGTTAACCTTTATTTCAAAATAAATTAAATATAGATTAGGGTAAATATTTTAAAATAGCGAAAAAATTATGTGCACATGATTTGATTAAATAAACCTAGCCTATTTTTGTTTTCTATGTTATGTTTATTCATACAGTTACACCATTGTATAACTATTACTAGACATAGGTACTATTATAGCTTAGTACAGTGATAAGAAAGGTTTTTCTAGAAACCAAGAGATCGGGAGTTTGATCCTTGTTGAGAGAGACCATGAAGTTAGTCATGCATTTCATGTACACATAAGTATTTTTAAAAAATTCTTCAGATTAGTAGTTAATTTAATAAAAATAAAAACAACACTTTCATTTGAAAACGAAATAATTTTAAAGACATTTCAATTTTTATGTTCAACTTTTCAAAATTAAAAACATACTTGAAATAAGTTGTTTAAACATACTTACGTTAAGGAATTGACAATCTTTAAATTAAAATTTTGTGCACGCAAAGAAACAAGATGTTTCTTTACAGAAACACGTATTTATAAATACCATATATACCTACCCACCTTTATGTATTGGAAAGATGATCAGTTTACAACAGGCAGTGGATGCTGTTGTTCCTGAAGCTCTTAATTTCGTTTAAGAGCTTTTGGCGGCAGATCCTTTGTCCCGGTCATTTTTATGTGCAAGGTTCTTAAACGGTTCTGTAAATAAAAATTATATATGTATTGACAAATTTTAAATATTTAGATGTCAATGAAAGTTGTGTGAGACAACTTTACAAGTATGGTTTAAAAATACGTTTAAATATTTTGTTTAAGTATTCAAAACATTTCCTCTTTAGGAGACCAAGAGAATATTTGACCACCATATTTGAAAATCTACAGACAAATTAAATTTATTGCTATATAATAATATATAATACATGATGTAGTAACAGCCACCTATTCTCCTGATATCAAATATATAACTATAATTCATCGGCTATCATTATAAATATGATATGTATAAATCGCGGTCACCTCAATATTTCACATTATCTGGATCTACAATTCAATATAAATAGATATTTAGAGTTATTAAAAAATTGAACCTCTTTATCTCATCAACTGTTATTTATTTTTTAACGATTAAGTAATTAATTGTTATACCAGATACTTATCAAAAATGTGAACACTCAAGCGGTAAAAATAAAATAAACGTATTTTACACAGAACCATAAAGTATATAGTATACCTACATATAGCTATGTGATGTGTTCATTATATACAGTAGGCAGCCTCCTCCGATGCGCTATCCTCTGGCGGGTAGATAGACATGTTACGAGTATATGAACGGGAATATATCATGTAGAGAGAAACCGGTTGCCCGGAACGACTGCAACAGCTGCCGCGAATACTCCGATCTTTTTGGCACAATCTGTACCCAGGAGCAGAGGCTGCCTTGATGGGTCCAAATCCGCGTTTAATGACTTTTAGCGTTCATTAAAATGCCAGGCGATTAATTTACACCGCCCAATAGGGAGGATTTCACCGTGCAAATTGAGGTAATGGCCATGTTTGCATTCAATGCACTCCAAAATTGGGCAAAAAGATTTCAATGCTCTCTGTTGTCAATTAATCAAATTGTTTCGATTAAATATCAACACGCAATGTGTCAGCTATTTTTTAAGATCAAATATTTTCATAATAATTAATATTTATTTTTAAAAAGGTAGGTGAATAAGTATGTAAATAATTAATATAACGTAGTTGGTAGGTATTATTGAAAATAAGTGAGATAGTTAATTCGTGAATAATATTTGGTGAAACTTACACTATTTTAAATTACTATACCCAATATTATAATTATGCTATAATTGTGTAGTTTTCTATAATATTTTGAGTGATTGCTCACGTAAAGTCATATCTTAGTTTGATTCAACATTAGTATCGGTCACAGATTTTTTAAATTAAATTTTTTTGTCACTTTGTTTTTCATGTCTAAATGTATTTATACAATAGAAATACTTACTATCACGCAGTTATTCCCCGAGAAATGGCAGAGAGAATAGACCGCCACACTCTTCTGTCCTGACACACAACTCTCACGTTATCTTCTCATGCAGAATATTCCGTAGGCGCCGTCTTTTTTTAGTGTAATCGACACTCCCGACATACACCTTTCTTATCATTATCTCTTCATGGAAATTAATTATACAATAATCACTATTATGATTATAAACGTTCTGATGGTAAGTACCTTTTTAAAATTGACATTAGCATACTTTGACTCATATAGATTCAACTTTAGATATTTCAAATTAGTGTAGGTATTCAATATAATTTTTATATTGATATTAAATATATATAAATATGAATCTGGACGCAATGTATTTAAGTATATATAGGTACTACTTAAACAATGTTATCAAATTATTGATAGAATAGGCTTTAATAAAAATAAAATAAAAATAATAAATATAAATATTCCAAAATCGCGTAGGACACATTATTATGGTAATAACGGATTGAAGGATATCCGTGTACATCATCACGTACTATCACTAAACACGTAGACATAATTCTTAGTAAACAAATTCTTGCATTTCTACAAATACTATAATATATCAAAATGTTGCGGAATAACTGGTATCTATTTCATGAACCATTTGCAATTTATTGATAACAATTTTTTGTAACAAGGTATATTTTTTTTAAATAATAATTATTGGTAATTTTTTAAATTTAAAATGTGTTAGTGTAGCACTTGTTCAAAAACGCCGTCATTGCCTGGAAAATGTTCAATTTATAGAAAAATAAGTTAGATTCAGGCTCCATTATTTATTTTTCAATACATAAATAGTGTATTTTTTGAAATACTTAAAAAAAATTGAGGCGACTGGTGCTTCGAATGGAAGTGATTTCAAATACACGAATGTGTTATTAATTTTATAAAAGATACTAAGATATGTATTTATGTATAATAAATACTCTGATTAAGGTGTTTATTTTCGGTTATTTGCAGGTACATTTGAACTATTTACTTCATCCAAAAATGAAATATATACCTATATCTATTTATTTAAACTTTTCGTTTGACATTTTCCCGCCGGATAGCCAACTGAACGACATTCTGAAACTACTCAAAATTCTCGCGGTGTACCTGAAATATTGTACGTATCGACCACCCTAGAGCATCATCATGCAGAATCCTTTATTTAATACACGGTTATAACTTGTAATCAACATATTATATTTCTCTTCTATATGTACATATGTTTAATAATTTATTAATGATACCTATATATTTTATTTTAACAAAATTGAATACTATTATTTATTATTATACACGCCCTATTAATTTGTAAAATAACAGAGGTGCAATGCACAAAGAGAAAAATTGCATAGTATCAGCATGTTTTTACATAACCATAATTTAACATAACCATAATTTAACATAAATATAAAATGTGAAGTAGCAATTTATCCGTCACCATTGAGTTGAGACACAAAAAATTGTAATAGTTTAGTCCTATAAATAATTAAATTGACAGCAAAAATGTCGACTACCTCCGCATATTTATTCCCTAAATGATGCATTCTGGGGACTGCGGAGTTAGCTAGTGCATGAGTTCTGACATTACCACTATAATAAAACAATGAATTGTGTCTCGAATGTAAAACAATGAAATTTGTCAACAAACCCAAAAAATCTGGTTTCAATAAATATTTCGCCGACATTTTCATTTTAATATGATATTTAGCCACGTAGGTAGGTAGGTCCGTACCTTTTTATGTCAGCATACCATAAACGTGACGGGCATTGTAACATGAGAATTTAAAAAAATGTTATATCAAGGAATATTACAAAAATATTTAATTCGGTTAGAAGATTCAAATAAAAATAAAATACGCTAAATCATTCGTCTCTTTCTTTCAAATCTTTGCGGCGATCTCTCCATCTCGGTCTTTCCTTGAAAGACCGAACTTCGTGTCTGAACAACTCAATTTGGCTCAGCATTTTCCAGTTTTCGCACTTATTTGAATATGAAAAGACTTATTTGCATAGCTTTAGTATGTCGCGTAATGCATTATGGTTCTCAAAGCAACGTCGGAGTATTCGCATTAATTTAACCCATTGAGTGTGGCTGACAGAAATAATGATTAAAATAAAAAATGGTTTTATTTTTGCGATAAATGCTGTAAGCAATATGTATAATTATAGAAAGATTATTTAAATAAATAACGCTTTTCAACTGGCGTTATAGCAAAATTATATAATTTTATGTAAAATGTACAGAATAGATCCACTATAATATTTATATAAACACATCTATACATTACGTTTATTAAAAGTAGATAAACCAAATTGAACTCGAAACCGATAATCACACTTCTTTCATGTTTGTCATACGTCACACTTTTAATAATAGCTAATAAAATAGATATATAATCGTCTGGCACTTTGTCACTAAATTGGATCCGAAAATATTGCTCTGTAGACGTTTAATTTTTTAAAAGTAAATATATCGACTAAGCTTTGCGTATCCAACTTAGGTAGGTACAACCTACTTCTCAAGTGTTAACCTAACTTCTGGTATCGTAATGAAACTATTTCGTATAAATTTAAAAGTATAATTTGTCCTGTCATTATTGACATACTTTCACCTAGTTATATAAGAGAAGGACTATACTGTTCTGAAAGATTAAACTTGAATTATGCCCATTATTATGAAAGTGGTCTAAGTCAAGAAATTGGAAAAAATTATTTTATCAATTATTTCGCGTCACATTGATTTGAATTGATATAATATGATGCAAATTGTAAGAATTGTAAAAATTTTGAAGCGTTATCTTCAGTGTATTGTTACCATGTTTAATAATAGAGTCAGTCATAATAATAAAGTAATTTCAACCATAATTTGTTTATTTTCTTATAAGCTACATGCAATATTTATATGTCGAAAAAAGTTATAATTCTAGTAGACTAAATAAATTTAGAAACATTGTATTGTGTAATATAAAAATATATTTTAATCAACTCAAACGCAAACCCTTAAATATCTTGAAACGGAAGAAATATGACTTAGACCACTTTCATAATAATGGGCACAATTGTCAATTTATATACATTTTATCTCACGTTCATCGATTGAGTTAGTTGAGGCTTTTAACACGACCAACTTCTAAGAAATATCTGGTCTACTCTCTATTTTAATTTTATAAATACTTTATTTAAAATATATATATATACCTATTTTCTTACTGCAGCTAAAGGGTTAAAAAACCTCTCTATAATTCAGTCAGTCATGAGAAAGGAGGCTGGAATGAAAAGCGGAAGAAGAGACACAACCTTGATTAATGCGCACAGCCTTTCCGATTGTTAATAAACACAACCTTCCTTCAACGGTCGAGTAATATTTCCTGAGGATTTCTACAAAATTCAGCTAAATTATATAAAACATCAAAATATATTTAGAATGTTTTATCTACTTTACTATTTAAATGAATACCTTAATCTAAAACAAACGTATTTTGTAAAATCTACTGTAGGACTATAAAATACGTTTACACTTATTATTAAAATAATGGAATTATATCTAAATTCGAGAAACGAAAACGCAACCGTATCAACAAAATATTTTATTCTCATTTGTTTATTAACAAAATATGATATCCTCATTCTGATTGAGAATTTGCTTAATGATTTATGTTTAAAACTCGTTTTGAACTAAATTCATTTATAATTTTGATAAATACGATCCTATTGATAACTTCATTGCTCTACGAAGGTTGGTTTTACGCTAGCATTAACTTATCAATTTAGCAAATCAATTCATTACATAAATGTTTATTACAGTTACAGTGTTTCCTTTTATATAATTGTTTTTCTTGATATTTCAAAGTAATAAAAAAATAATTAACTTATCCCCTTTTATTTTAATAAACTTGAAGAATGTGATGAAAACTTTTCTAGACTTTGTTTTCTGATTGAATTTGTACAGGGTGAATAATATATTCCAGGCCGATATTGTTTTTAAATAACTAGATAATAAAACTTAAATTTTTATTTTTAAATTAATTGATTAATTACAATTGTGCATGGAATATGATATCAGCCAAGCGGTTGCTTTTGGCAGCGGCAAAAATGCGTGCTCTTTTAACCATATTTTTCATAACATTTTCGCACACTTCGCGTGTTATTTCAGAAATTTAATTTCGAATATGGTTCTGTAGCATCAGAATTATTGTTGACTTGTTGGCGTAGATATTTTCTTTCAAGTACCTCTACAGAAAATAGTTGGGAGCCGTCAAATTAGGTGATCGAGGAGGCCAGTCGATATCACCACTTTTCGATATTATACGGCCGAGAAAAATTTCTCGAAAAATTTCAAGTGTAGCTCGAGCTGTGTATGTGTGTACTTTTGCAACCGCATGTGTTTCACGCCCAATCGACCCAATTCGGTCACTAAGAAGTATTCCAACATATTACGATAATGATCAGTATTAATAGTTACATAATCAATATAAAGCTGAAAAATACATTATTGAGATTTTAAATACTTTATAATAAATTGTAATCAAATATTCTGTACAATTGTCAAATTTAAACTGTTAAATATTTTTTTAACCAAAATGGCGGTCAAACAAAATCGGCCTGGAACATAATATTCATTCAGTATGAATACGTGTGAAAGTTATTCACCGATTAACGTTGCATTAATATACCCAGACACACTAGACTATTACAATATATAACTTCAATCTTGAAAATTACAATTTATCAGAATGAAACAGTTCATGATATTATCCAAATACAATAATATTTTCCGGACATTTCTATATTGAGTGCAGTTTGGAATCTTGTTTATTGTTCACGTCTTTGACGTTCTTCACCGGGAAAACAACAAAACGATACTATTGTACCAGCTCGGTGCTCACACACAAGCACTCTATGTTCCAAAAATATGTGAGCATTCAGCATGATTTTGTAAATTCAAACAAGCAATGATGAAAATACTGAAACTGCACTCGAGCCTCGACTCGATGCTCTATCCGTGAAGAACTATCGACTGCGACGATCAGTCCATTGAGAATTGTTTCGAGTGTGATTCTTTATTTTCAGTTATACTTTAAGTTTCGCGTATAGTTGTGTACAAATTCGTGATTGTTTGTGAGCGCAATTTATAGGCGCTCTGGTCGCGCGGGTGATTGCATCAAATATATATGGTTTATCGTTAATCATGCGAGGCTTATAAAGACGTTAAACCCTGACTTCGAGGAACATACAGGCGGACCAAAAGTCTTGTCACAAGGTTAGTCACAGTAACATTTAAATTATTAATTTTCTATTTTCGGTGGCGTTGGTCTTTGCCCAACCTCGTCGCCACCAATTGCTTTAACTGACGGATTAATACCTGAAACTGAATTATTGGAATATTTTGTTTGCCAGTTTATTTTATACATACAATTGAATGAACATACAAATGTTCATGTTCATTTATTATTTTCGTCATTTTACACAATCAACCCAAAACAACTTTTGTTACAAAGTATGTTCTCAAACTAAGGGTTCAACTTATGTATTATAACTAACAGATTTCAGTAAAAAGTAACAATTTATATCTGAAGCATGTCAGAAATGGCAATTTCGAGTATACCCAAGAGAAAAGTTGGTACCCACCTCAATTGAGTTACTTAAACATATATGCATGTAACTTACAGACTACCCGTGTATTTATGTACATTGTAGATTTAGGTACCTACCCCTAACCGAGCCTCATGCCGTGTAGGTAATTGCTTTAACCGCCCGTGATAGGGATGAATACCGTAAGGGGATTATCGTAATTGAAAATATATTAGAATTTAAATAAATTAATTTCGTCATTGCTTTTGTACTGCGGCTATGCTTTAAAACGAGTTCAACGATCCTGGTTGCTTTGTAATCTTATAATTGGTTTATTTTTTTAAATCATTTATTTTTTTATAAATTATAAAACACACTGCTTAAATCCTAGACCGTCATATTTTATTTTAGAAAATAAGTAGATGTTTGTCAGCAAGTTCAATCAAATCATAATCTTTTCTAAATAAACTAAACAAAATAACAAATACATAGCTTAATATGCTGAAAACCACGCATACATTTAAAATTAAAAAAATTCTACAAATAAGGGACTTTATTAAATATAAACTTATGTTTTCATTACTTGTATTTAACTCTTGAAAAAAATAAAATTCACTTCCCTAGTTATGCTATAAGAATGAAGTTATTGGTTATTTTAAAAATATTAAGTCCGAATTAGACGTGCTTTGAATCCGAGAAGCATAATTTTTCAAACATACTAAAAAATCTATGAAATACAGAAAGTTTATACGTAAAAGATACGATTCGTTCATATTTGAAATCGTAATGTACCTAAATGTTTAAATAATTCTAAAAAATAATAAGATATTATTGAGTGTCATTTCTTAAAAACAACTTCTTTATGTCATTATTTAATTATTAATATTTAACGTAACGACCTAAACGCTCGGTCTGGCAACCATCCTTTATATGGTAAATTGAGGTGAGGGGACGATTGGAATAAACTCGTAAAGCCAATAGAAAATGTGATTTTATTGGTCACTTTTACGACATGTCCCTTTATGGCCATAAAAGCCAAGTTACCGACGACAATGTTAGTTGTTAGTGGCGACTCTTAGGGAGGCAAAATTAATATTTGATGCGGTTCTACTACAAGTATCTGCTTGGGAACGTACACACTTATCTAGTACCTGCCCATCTATAGGTTCACATTTACTACTGTATAAAAAAGAGACATATAAGATTACATAATTATTATAAATGATTAAAAAATAATTATTTTTAGTTGTTCTTGTTAAAACGAAGTTTGAAGAAATATTTCGAACTGATGTATGACAAAAATTCATGACAGCTGTACTCGTTATTTAGATACCAGACCGGAACAGCATGGTTCCTACATACTTAAATACATTAATCTATTCTCACACACAGAATCTTAAAATATATATATGATAAATCACGTTTTGACGTCTTTATTTAACATTTTGAGTTAAACATTATTCTAAGTCACCAATTATCAACATTTTAACAGACTTGGTTTTAGCTATTAATTATTTTCAACTGGCGATTAGTTAGCATTTCTGAAAAGAGATACACATTGCTAAAATATATTATAAAATATTTAATATTTAGCTCTGTCTACGTTTAGAAGACAAATGCTGACAACATAATATGGAAGCACAGAAAACATAGCGTCCGTTTTATTTTTATAATGTGAGAAAAGATCGAAAAGTTTTAAACAATATTAAATATTTTACTTTTTAATAACAGGCGGGCATGTGTTCCTGGGGGTAGGTGGGCACGGGGTAGGGGTAGGGGATAAAGCACGACGTGGGTACAGAGGTAAAGGTTCTAGAAAGGTTGAGAAAAAAGTTATCGCGCGCCATATATCTTACTTTCCATTATAAGTTATTTGAGAGTTGCGAAATTTATATTCAAACTTATTTGAATATTTATTCGGCGGGAGAATTGAGAGATTTATCTCGGAAGTTGCCGCCGACAATCTCGGAATGCAGGAATATAATGTAAATTTCGGGAGTTATGATATCAACTTAAATTCTTTTATGAATTTTTTCATGGAGAATTTACAAAATTGGATCGAGTCTGTAGCCCCACCTTTGTTTTAGCGGCAAAGGTGTGTGAAATTTTGGAATATTTCCACAGAATAAATAATATAATACATTATCGAGTATTATAGAAAGAATCTCTTGGAAGGAGTTGTATCTAACTATCTACATTAGTTGAGAATTAATGGGTTTAGGTAATATTTTAATCTACTTCTCTTTACTTACGTGACAAGTCTGCTATAGGTAATACATTAAAATATTAGCATACCATATCAGGCACCGAATTACATGTTCTTATTTTGCTAAAATATTTTAACCTTCTAATTTTAAAAAAAACATTTTGTTTGTGGCCTAATTAAATATTTAATAAAATAAAATAGAAAAACTCCACTTTTTTCATAAAATTGTTATTTATTACTATTTTTAAATGATAATAATAATAATAATAATAATGGATAATCTGTATAGCGCCATTTTCGTAAAAACTTTTACCTCAATGGCGCTTTACACATAGACTGTTTGTTCTACAATTATCTTTGTTTTTAAGATCAAAAATTGTTATTTTCACTTATGGAAATGGCTTTTTTATTTGAAGACTTTCACTTCATGTTATTCTTAAGTTTTTTTTATATCCGACTGATATGATTGTAAAGTTATACAATCTATCGAGTCCTTTCTTTCTAGTTTAAGATATTATTTAATTATTTGATGTAATCTTATTTTCATTTTAGATTTAAATCTTAAAATTTGACTTAAGTATAGTAGCTACGTTAATTGTAAGGTTATCGTAACGTTAATATATTAAATAAGAGTAAATAAATAATAATATAAAATAAATGAGAAAATTATTAACAGAGAGATTAACACTAACATAATTTGCTATTTTTGTTATTAATATTATTGAAGGCATTTTGTGTTAAATGTGGACACGTTTCGTGGTTTTGCCAAGTCGATTATTTAAAAGGTTTTGGAAGTGTTACAATCTACCCCTGTTACTTCTAGCTCGTATATTCGTAAACGTACATCCCTGTTTTTATAACAAAAATAACATTTTTAGTGAAATAAGGATGTTCTTGATTTTGTATTTTTAGGTATTATGTCGATTTTTTTACTTAATGTAAACATCTGCCTGTATTTAACTTCATCGAAAATCTGAAGTATCTAGATAATTTGGGTACCTACCTATAGATATAGGGTATTGAGTAGGTACCTATCCACCTTATTACCTATATCAAGAAAACCATGAACTCCGTTCGCTCCAAATGTGTACTTCAGTTTTATTTTTTCACTTTACCCGCTGTTGTTTTGTGCCCAGTGTTTATTCACGCTGCGCAGATTAGAAGTTTTTAATTGGCTTCATCCCCCTGACATCCCTCTGCCGAATAAATTTGTCGATAGTAACACCCCCGTCTAAAGGTGCCCGAGCCACCCTCACTTACAGTACTTGACATTTAAAAAGCCTTAAGAGCTTAATCTTACTTTGGATACTTACTAAGTTGGTCGCAACTCGGATAGGTACCGTTTAGCTAGAACATTGGCCGGTCGTTATATCTATCGGCTCGCAAGGTTTTTTTTAAAATTTCTAATAATAATATCATATAAAAATTAAATGAAATAACATAAATTTAAAATCAATAGTTTATAATAAAAATTACTTTAATGCTTCGGCAGTGAAATGTGTCATATCTACTCATAATAGAGTAAAAATTTGACAACATTGACGAGAATGGAAAAACGATTAATGTCGGGCTTAATAAACGGTCGTAGGAGGTGAAGAGAAGATGATGAGAATGGCATAGAAAGGTGCGTGTGATGTTATTTTAATTTTTTCAATTTATCCACTCCAATTGATACTTTTACACTAAACATAATATATTATAGTAATAAATAAAGCGAGATAAAAACAAAAAATATCGAATAAAAATCATAAGTACCAACGCGATAAAAGTCAAATCATTAAATACATTGCAAAAATAATACACAGTAAAAAGAAAATGTCGGAAATAGAAATTATATAAAGTTTACAAGGTATTGAAATTTTGTCAAGCACCACCTTTAAAAATATATTTCTAATATACATACATACATAAATAATAATTAAAAATAGGTACACAAGAAAAATTCGTCAATTTTTTTTATAGGTAAATGTAGGTATTAATTAACATTCTTTGTAGCTTATGTTGGTCTCAAATCAGTCCGTCCGATCTGTCAGTCATAAACAAACATGTTAGAACTCCCCTGTATTCTGGTAACATTAAAGTTTATGTTGATGGTAGCGGACGCAACACGTCGTTGCCATTACAACACCCAATAGATATTAATTATTGTAGACGTTACTACGTAATTATGAAACAAACAGCTAGTTTTTAAAAGATAACGGTGTTACATATAAACGGAATACTCAATTGCGACTTACAAGTTCCTTACATCAGCAACATTTGCATACTCGTTACCCAAGTATTGAATTATACGTAATGGAGAATTAAACTGAGCAACCGTCCCAATATTGTTACAGTATTTTACCTCAGAACATGTACTTTATATGTATCTAGCGAGGTAGGAAGCGGCCAACAGGCTTGCATGTAAATGAAATGTATTATTAATACCTGTTAGGAGAACACATTCTTATTGTGAAGTTGTAATTATTCATATTTAAAATATCACAGACCTATGTTCTGATTAATTATAACTTCACAATAAGAATGTGTTCTCCTAATATTAAAGTTGTATCAATGTGTCCAAAATTTAATAAAAATGAATTGATAATTCTGGCATCTGCTATCAGATTACTCAAAGGTATTTGAGATTCTGTAAAAATAAGGTAGATGGCTCTTTCAAATAATGGTATGATTAAATGTATTAATATCAAAAAAGTAACGTATAGGTTCGAAAATTTGTCGCTAAAAATATTTTCGCTGTATTATAATTGGGTAATGCACCTTCCCCGGTTAGGAAAGAGATCCAGATTTGATCCCGGTGGCGCAACAACAATATTTTTCAATAAAATTGATTTTATACGTATATCTTTCTAATTAATATATTTAATTCATATTTATTAATATTTGTACTAAGAATTTTTATATTGATGCAAGCTATAGAGGAATATGTTGTTATAAAAATAAACGCCGATTTATCGGCACTGGAAATGAATAAGGTAACATGAATCTAATATTTCTGACAGGTGCATGGAAGTTGATTAGTCAAGATTGTTGTGAGAAATAATCCGATCCTGATCTCTCAGCAGTTGACTATCACGCATGATAAGATGTTAGAGAACTAAGCGAGAAGCAAGTAAAGCCAGATCCAACTTTATTAAGATATTCCAAGATCCAACTTTATTTTCTTTTATCTTCTTAACTAAAAATTCACTTTCCTATTCGCAAAAAGTTCCCTCAATACAAACGTCGCGATTTATGTACGGAATTATTTCCTTGTTTTATAAAGGGAGGTCTTCCGACACCCTTCTCTTGAGCAGAGGGTATGAGGTCGATCCGAGGGGTGAAGGCGTTTGATTGTCTAATTTACCTCTATAATTACAGGCTTTATAGGTCTAACTACCCACCTAGCTCAGCTCATACATCAAGAGTGGGTTTTTCTGGCTTTTATTTTATTGGGATACACACCTAGCTACCTACGATAAGGGATAAATGGAATCTAATTATTTTAATTTTCTCGTGCAGGTGATCTTTACTAACTAGAATAGTAGGTGTATTTATTAAAAAAAACATAATCTTTGATTCCAATATGATTTCAGTAAGATACATATTACGTCTCAAAATGCATACAATCCAATATGAAAACATTTATTTCGTAAAATCTGTTCATCCCTTGGTTCTATTCCATTTAGAATATTTTATATTCGTATTACGTACTGTGTGTTCGTTTGTTAAAAATAATATCAATAAAGTCCAGAGCGTATCAAAATACGATAAGTTTAAAAAATAACTAATTCATTTTTTAATATTTACTACGGGTGACAAAACGATCGTAAAGCATTTCTGGCATAATTTAAGCTGGCAGCGATATCTAGCGGCGAGTAGCGCAAGTAGTGCATACAAAAGTATTAATAGTTATTGCCGACGCCACACCCATAAATCCTCGAGGGCGGGGCGTCGAACTACCGCAGTTCGTTCCATTTCAAGGTAAAGCCATAAAACATTTACACGTGCGAATAATTGTTTCCCTTAATCGTCTTGAAATCAAAAACTGAAACATCATTCCGATCATTTTATGGCCCCGTTTTCAGCCATAAACCATAAAACATTCATTCAATAAAAGCGTCCATTTTACGACGGTGTATATCTGAGCTAAAATAAAGCTTTCAATCACGCTGACTCGGCGCGTGGCGGTTTGTGTCCCGGCTAATAAAGCAATCGGTTCGGTTATCGGCCGCTAGATGGCGACGCGGGTTGTAGCGCCAGTCGCTAACTGCGGTTTTATGGGGAACTAAAAATAAAGACTCCGAGGTGCTTTGATGTTTACGACGCCATTTTCAGTTCGTATATCGTAAGGCGCACCGTAACCTAACACTCAGTAGCTTATAGCGGGCTGCACGGGGCTAGGGCGAGGAAGTAAGCGGGATATAGTTTTATTTATGCCAAATGTTTATTTATCTTTTCAACAGAATTTGTGAATGTTTTGATCGGAAAACCAGCGGTCATTTGATTCATCTGTACTTTGCGTCAATATTTTGAGAAAACTTTTTTAAATATATTTTTAAATTCTGAAGTCCCGTGAGGTGTGTATAGAGAACGGGAAATTATATTGGGAGTTAATTTTGACATTTCAGACCTGGTCGTATAATATTAACACGTAAGCATTCAGTTAAAAATTTAATGTATCACTTTGATTTATCGTCACCAAATATGTATCCTTACAGGGGATCAAGAATCTAGGCTGCTTAAAGGTGTTGTATCACTTATATACCTAGATAAACAGCAACAGATAAATTGGTCAACAAGTACCGAAGCAGCGCAAGACAGAAGAAGATGGAAGCGCCTTTTTTGCTAATATCAAGAATGCTGTGTTTTCTCGGATATTTACAAAAAATATCATACATTTTCCTTAAATATCTAATAAGAATCTTAAATATTATTATGTCATCTGTTAACACTTTAATTTTCTGTTATGAAGATTACTTCTTTCTACATACTTAAATATAACATTTCTACTCTGTTTGAGTATAATGTCTAATCCTCAATTTTTGTTTACCTAATTATTTATAATATTTCAAATTTACGCGATTAACTTTGTGGAAGTCTACTGTAATTAACTTAAACCTAATTTAAGTGTTGTAGTGTGAACCTTGTGTTTTATTTTATTAATTAATTATTTGTCGCTATTGGACGGTGAGACGCACGAACGTCTCCATTCTGCAGTAATTAAACATCAAAGATCGACTCTCAACCATTTACCCAAGACGAATCTTTCTATTTTTTGGGTATCTAACGAGACGGGAAAATAGCTTGGAGAAGCTCGTAGTGGTGGGCCCGGTCGAAGGACGGAGAGGAAGATGAAGATCCCCCCCATCCGTTGGACCGACCGAGTGGATAAAGCAACAAGTACTTCTCTGGTGACAACTCTAAGGTCTGCAGGATGCCGAGAGAAATAGAGGAGCCTAGTTAAGAGAGCGAGAGTTCACGGAGATCGCGATAAATTATTTATTACATATACGTTGGCACGGTCGTTTAATAAAAATCGTTAAATTTTTAAACATACAACAATCTTTTTAATAAAATAATAAAATTTTCTGCGTGAATTAAATATTGAAAATTAGAGCTACGCCTTTTGACATTTAAAAAATATCAAGTTTATAATATTATGCATCATCATCATCATCTACATCTGTGTCACAATTTTGTAAACCACGTTGTATGAGAATAATTCGCTCCGTGCTCCCCTGTCCCGGCGCCCCGTGACGCCGGTGACCCGATGGTGTGCGTCCGTGATAATAACGCAACGTACGGAAGGCCTCCGGGTCGGCACGTGATTAATGTTCGTAATTTTTTCATCATTTTGCGTTACGGGCCAAGATGGCGTGACCCCGCGCCGTCACGGAAAAACAAATTAGCCAGGTAGGCACCTACCTTACCTACAGCAGTAAGACTGCGGCGAAAATTCTTATAATAGTGTACTCAAATTTATTTAACGTGAACTACATTTTTTTACACGATATACTCTTCTCTAGGGTATTTTACCGCGGGTCGGTTTCTATCGTAGCCACTGGAATATGGCGCGAAATGTCTAAACTAACTTATCATCACGCCATTTCCTCGCAGAGATAGTCAGAGAAGGTAGAACGCCACACTCTGCTATCCTGGCACACCACTCTTTCCTTGTCCACTTGCACATTTTTTCTTCAGTTTTTGAAACTTTTAACAGTCGACCTTCTATATTTGGTCCACTTGATCAAGTCAGGTATTTCGTAGACGCTCACTGTATAGATACATTGTACCTTTGTCAGTCATCTCAAAAATGTCGACACTCACCGCTGAAATATCGGATACGATAAAAACCAATCACAGGCAAAATAGCCATACTATATTACCTGGCTGCCATCAGGTGCATAACAAAACCTACGAATGTCAATTTTCTGACAGGTCAGTCATATTGATCGCGTTTCTTAATAATAATAATAATAATTTTGGTATTTTTATTTGCGCGTATTACACTAACACTTGAAATTATTGATAGAGATTTTTTTTAAATGTCCAACTGTCTGACGTATTACTCTTCCAAATTAATATTCATTAAGTATACATTTTCACCTAGTTAATTACTACGAGTGTTGCGTAATATTTTAAATATCAGACAAATGTACCGAGGGTATGCATATAAAATTTGACAAAGTAAATACAACATATCAGTAAGAAAGTAAGACATATATTTGGGTACCCCGCCTGCTACACTAGTAATTTACTATATTATAGCAGACAGTGTTCCTCTGGTATAACAGTAAGCAAAGTGCAATGATCAATGTACAATATATATATATATTTATATAATATAATATAATCAAGAGATGCAATTATAAAGATAAATTATATAAATATATAAAGATAAATTAACAATTTAGGAGCTATGTATGCGCAGTTGTTCTGTTCGTGTGTAGTCTTTGTTCTGGATATTTTGTCTGATTCTGATTCGTCTGATATCTGATTTGAAGTTCGATGTTTTTGAACATGACACAAAACCCCCATTCACCCGGCCGATCGATTCCACAACTCTTCAAATGACTTGAATACAGACATTTTCCATTATAATTGTCTGGGATGCAGAGCTCTTGAAGATACTGAAGCGTAGGTATTACTTACCATCACGTCATCGCTCAGCGAGAATAGATATAAATGATAGAATGCAGTATTTTTCTGTCTTGATCAGTAACTTTTGCCTCGTCTACAATTAAACACGCTCTTTCTTGACGTCTAGAAACATGAATAAACTATATAAGCGATTTTTATTATGTGTAAGTGTTCAGTAAAAACTATACAATAAACATGCTAAAATATTAAAAAATATATATTTGATACAAATAAGTAAAGAACTACTTTAGTAGGTACTTATTTATTCGAATATCTATAATCGAATCTAAACTCCAGGTAACATAGTACTATAATAAAAGGCACCCATATAAAATAATACATATTCGCTTCATACCATACTCACTCAATAAGATGAGATTATAGTTTATATGGGCAGGTAGGTACATATCTTTTAATGGTAATATTTCAGCAACAAAATTAAAACAGTAATAAAAAATAATTTGCATACTTATTTGAATGAAAACACGAAGTGGTGTTGTCAAGTAATGTTGTTTATACGCTAATTTGAACGTGTGATTTTTTTTGTTTAATTTAACACGCGTATAAAAAAATCTTTTTTTTAATTATGTACGGCAAATCCATTCTGAGCGCCTGTTAAAATTATGTATAATCAACCATACAGAAAATTGAATGGTAGAGTATTATTTATAAGAAAATGTCTGTATATGTATTAAAGGTGTAGAAATTAGATACGCTGTAATTCCATTACTTTTAGCAGTAGATTTTGTAAACCTTTCCGAGGAACGTCGCACGTGACCGATCGCAATAAAGCTTTCGACAACCTCCATAAAACGTACAAAGCTTCACCGTGAGCGAAGCAGATGTCGGTAGTGTATTTTACGGTCCATCAAAAAAACAGCCTCAATGAACCCACGAAAATATTACCTGGCGTAATTGTAAATCTCTCAAAAATCTTTTCATCAATATTTTTTGCATTTGTACTCGCTCTTAGGTCTTGCACAATCTTCTGTTGCTGTATAAAGGAAGACAAAATAATAAAACAAGTCGAACATTCCAATGATAAAAAAATGTCCTCGTTGTCCTTATTTTATGACCTTGTTTTAAAAAAACGTCGGTAATATTCAATTCTCTTTTTGCAAAGAAAAGCATCCGATCCTTTTGTTGTATTCTTTAGAATTTCTTTTTGTTTGTGTTAATATGGTTGTACCTAACGTGAATGATGTTTTGACAATATGTAATGTTATTTTCGTTTCGACTTTTATCGCGTGAGGTTGTCTTTCGGTGTGTCGTTGCATTCTAAGTTTTAAAACAGAAACATAGTGATATTTGGTGGTTTACGTTAATTAATTTTTAGTGGATAAATTAATCACTCAAAATGGAACACTTCTGCTTAGTTTTTGATGTTCGCTTCTTATTTAAACACGCAGAAAAATAGAAATGAGTTGGTAGGTACCTACATGAAAACTTAAATAGTTGCATGTTAATTATTTAATTTAAAGTTAAAATAAAAGCATTTTATTAAGTGTTGTGATGAAATCAGTTTTAAAAATGTAAAAGACTCGTAAATGAAGGCAGTGTTAAAGGTTCCCGCTATCATAGGACATTTTTTGCGTGGTTTCTAAAATAAAGTGAAATTTCTAGCCCTGAAAGTGTGTGAAAGGCTTTCGCCGAGTTTTGCCGAGATTCGCCGATCGCTATCGAGGGAGAGATATCGGATGCGATAGGCAGTAAATAAACCCTTAGCGCAAACCTTTTCCGAACAGATTTGGAAGTAACTTTATGTGACGTTTAATAGAGCGATCATTTTCAACAGCGCCTCTAAGATTTAAGAAGGTCATCTGGTATAAAGTTTTGACTCTCTTTCTTTGAATAATATTTTGTTTTAAAAATAAACAATACTGGAATTGAATTATTATAAATATTTAGATGCGGCTTGCAATATATGTATTCAAATAGGCTTTTACTCAACTAGAATATTCGAGAAATAAATTTAATTGAGGATATTCCTATTATTATTCACATTTTAATAATATCAGATAAATATTGAAATTACAATTATGCTCAGCATATTAGTTATTAATGTATTTGGAAAACATACAGTTAATCGATAAAAAAAAATCACAATTAAAATGTAACAATTTTCTCTGAAATTACTATATTCCTACTTTACTTACTTATACAAATTAATTTACGTGATATTAAACCAATCAGTCTTAACAACATACAAAAATTTATTTCATAATAAACATGTGCCATATTTTGTTAATTATGTGGTATTTTTATTTTATTTGAATACCTAACAATGATAAAAATCATTAATCGAAGTTGCAAACCAAAATAACATTCAAAATGAATCAACGCGCGTCGTTTCATTCTATGTGTTCAAAGATGAGCGAGGAACGCTTTCCCGACATGTTCAATAAATTTAAACTAAAATTTATCAATCTTTCAATCTCTTTCCGATACAATTCACAAATTAACTTATATTATTATTTTATTGGAATGCCTTAAATTGATCTTTACCCGGCGGTCTCGAGCGAGGCCTTTATACCGCCATCAAGCGTATTAAAATCATTGCCGGGGTTCGCGTGCGCTCCCTGTCTTTTACAAGGCTCGAGATAATGAAAAGATATCACCATTCACAGCCTGTTTGGTAGGTCGTAAAAAGCTTTAAAGGCCCACTCACAGATGGCGGCCGTGTCGCGTGCGGCGGGAAATGTGAGGGAAAATAGCTGTCAGAAATGCGCACCGCGCAGCAAGGTCCCGCTCGGGCCGACTCTAGAAGCTCTCGTGAATAATAATACAAGACAACAAAAATACATTGAAGATTTTGTAAAAAAAAAAAAAAGAATATTTCTCTAGTTTTAGTTGTTATTGTTCACATCAATTCCAAGAGATCTAATTATTACAGGAGATGGTTAAGATACGAAATAATTTATAATCACGCCAATCAAATAAAAACCTATTATAAGGCATTTTCTCATGATATTTCTGGAAAATCAAATTGATCCACGAGTATTTGTAAAAAATATTGACAAGAATCTTATATTTAGTTTTATTATTTTTCTACTGAAATATTAATTATTGAAATACATACATCACCAAAAAATATATGAAAATATTTAAAGATTTTTTTTTATATATTTAAATAGTATTCGCGAATTGGGAGTAACTTTAATAATCTACCTATATTTTTTCATTTTGATTTCAGCTGATAAATAAAAATATTTGACTATTAAGTTAAGTCTAAATTCCATTCAAACCATAAGCTATGTTGATTTCTTGATAAATTTAATTTACTGTATTTTATGTTATATTTAAAAAATACTTTTTTTGAGACAGCATTCACATTTAGAATTTAAACTCTATCATATTATGCCCAGACATTACTAGTTATTTTTCCATAATGTCTACATCGACGCGTAAAATTTAATAGACATAGTTGAAAAATCTTTTAAATATTTTAATTTACATGTTTTTGTTTTTTAAATGAGACACTAGTATAGATATGTACCTTTCTACTCACGACCGCAGCTAAATAATTTAACTGGTATGTATCGCCCCTTATTCGTAGTAAGCGGTAGCATTATACAGGCGTCTTTACGTTCGACTTTATAGGGGATAAAAGTTACGAGTCTAGATAAGACTCACACGGCCAGACCGCCTGAAAAAGCACGTCCAGCAAGTCGACACTCGCAAACGGTGGAGAGTAAATCCACCCTCATCAAAAATACATTCAACGGACCCTTTTAACTTTTTGATGTGTGTTTTTTATTATGATGGGTTTTATTTGAGATCTTTCGTACGCTGGGGCCATACAGAAACGGGTAAGACGAAGTGGTTGCCTTTTATTGTTTGTAAATTGGCTATAAAATTATGGTGAGATTCACTGCTAACATAGGTCGTGATGCGGGAATAACGACTTAATGTCCCACTCAGAGCGTTGAGAGCGCTTAGCAGTTCGTTTTGTCGTACAAGTCGTTCAGACACTCCGTTATTGCGCAATCTGTAATGGAAGTTCCCCTTTTAAGCCGATAGCCTTAGCCTTTCAACACACTTACAAGTACCTACACAAGTATAACAAATATTTTTAAAATACGTACCTTTTTAAACGGTGTTTAAAAAACAAAAAATTTATATTTAAAAAATATATATTAATACGTTATTCTTCTTACAGAATAAATAAATACGAAATTGCATTTCAAATAAAATGATGTAAAACAAGTTTGATTTCTACATGTATTGACGTAACTTGATTTACTCATGTTTTCTTGACACTACATCCTTTTCTGGATTTGATTCTTCCGCTGGATTTTGGGGCAGTGACGAGTTTCGTAATAGCGGATATCCCTTGCCGTAACAAATGGTCACCGAAATTTGACCCACTGCAATATAAGTACCTAACCCAAGAAATTCTATTATCATCTGACAGCCATGTAGTTATTTAATAATTGAATATATTAATATGATCTTAATAAATGTGTCATATGATCAAATAAATATGCACTTCTTTACCCGTATGTCCTTTCTAGAAAGATCCTTGATACTTTTCTATTATCATCTAATAGTAATTATTGCTCACAAAGACAAAAATGCAACTTTAGAATCATATGTTGAAATGTTATATAATAGATATTATTATATACTTACAATATTTTTTTAATTTCCACTTCATGACGCTAAGTTCTATGATGGCTGCGATTCGAAAGTCTCTTCACAGACAAGGCACCTTTATTTTTATATATTTTGCGTCTTCTCTGGTACTTTACATCCTGGTTTTCTCGCATACTTAGGTAACAATAATACAGAGTAGTTCACCTCAGAAATAGAGCCGGTAGTCGTAAAAGTGAATATTGAGAGGCATTATATTATCTTCAAAACGTTTTTTTCATTTGTTTATATTAGTTTTCAATACAGTTTCTATTACAGCTCACACTGTAGAAACCGTACATTTATCCATAAAAAAAATCTAAAACATACAACGGTGCTTAAATTTAAAAAATAATAAAATACTGTGTAAGAACACATATGGAGATTAAACTTAAATTTCATAGTCATAGTTCACAGGTTAATTAAAAGATAAATGTAAATAAATTCATGTGTTAATAACTTACATTTAAATTATTTTAATGCAAAAATAGCAATTTTACCGTAAAAATACACGATTTTTTATTGGATCCAATAATGTTAAAAATATGAGTTTAATAGTAAAGAGGAGAATGCTGCGCAACTCCCAAAATGGCTGTTCAGTATTGAAGGTCGACGAAGTATAGATAGATCCAAAATGAGGTGGAAACTTAGAACAGACTGGTGGAGGTGTATTCTCCAGGAGCCCAGAACTCACACCTCACTCGTTGACCCGAGAATTATAATGTTGAAATAAATAAGTAAACACAGAGACAAAATTATCCAATTTTATATAACCACCATCTGAAATCTACTCTTTTTCCAGATATTTCGGACTTTCAATATATTACATAAGTAGGTGTCCTATAATTAGTGGCATACAGTAGGTATAGATTTCGGTTATGCTGTTACTAATCATATTATACAATCATATATAACATATGTACTTTCGTTTAACCAACGTCTTTGGACAAAATAAATTCGTCGTTTATACGACCATAACATGTATTTATTTATAATTTTAAAGTACTGTTAATAGTGTTTTTAAAGTTAAAGTTTTAGCCTAAATTAATACTTTCTTACCCATATAAAAAATGTATGGACGTTTTTAATAACACTTTATATGACAACATGATTCATTTATTGTTTGAAAATAATTCACGTAATAACTAAAGGAAATAATTATTTTTATTAATAACGTAGGAAATAGTTATGCCAATTGCTTTTTGTTTTTTTTCAAATAAAAAACCAATCCATGCACCAAATTTAAAGAAGCATCATGAAATCAACAGGTTAAAAAAAGTAAGATAGTAAAATTCGCGAATTAGTAAAAGAGGAAGTAGACACTTCAATGATTTTCACGCAGTTGTAACCCTTTCTAATGTTACTATGTTAATAAATAACATAGCGTTACCTATGTTGTTTATTAATAGAGTCGTTACTCCATACATAACGGATCAACCGAAAGGAATTTTCAATTGAGTAAATTTATATGACTTGAGTAACTCACTAGCTTAAAGACAGAACTGAGTAATGTAAATAGCACGATGGAATGAATAAAAAAAGAGCGCCATGAGAACAGCGGTGAGTTTTTAAAACTAAGCAATTAATTTATCTACTAGTACACAGATGGCACTAATTGCAAAATAATGTTTTCGTTAATCTTAATCCAATTTTTTAATTTATATTTGTTTCCCAGATTTTTTTACTTATGCGCAGATTTTTTGCTTGTATGCACTGCACGCCCCTGTCTATAATACACCTATGTAAATAAATATGAATAAGTTAAAACTAATTCATACAATGGATATAGTCATATCAACAACCTGTAAATCATTTGTTAAATACACAATCAATTACGTAAATGCCTCGTATAATTCTGTCATTAAAATCAAATTTAATCATGTTTACATTCAAAATACAAAGATGCCTCCCCGCCACTTTGTCAGCCATTAAAATGCCGTAAACCGGCTGTCATCTTTTATTGACCTATTATTTTTACAACTGGCCATCATGGAGTCACGATTGAGTCGTAAAAATATATTTGAATGACTCAAGATAAAAAAAAAACGTATCGGCGTCTCCTTCTGATAAATTGAAGCATTCTGTCATTTGGTTTCATTCATAAATACTGACGTTCCGATTGTTGAATGAAATCACGAAGCAGTCATATGAGATAATATATTCGTATGACCTAAATTGAAGGGTAGAAAATGCATGCTTGGTCAATTTCGCTTATAAACGTTTTTTTTTATCAAGTACTCTTTCCATTATGACAATATTTCGTTGAATGTTTTATTTAAAAAATATATTTTTCACAATAAGATTTCGCTAACAAATAAATATCAAGAATTAATTTTTAAAAGCCAATTCATAATGCTGTAATGGTTAGGTATATAAAAAAAATACTTTTGTATTTATTTTTGTTATACCTATTAATTTTACTAATTGGTAATGATAATAATGAATTTTATTTAATATGATAGCGAATAACATATAAATAATACATAAGAATACAAAAAAAAACTAATTTTATTTGTATCGGTTCTGTGTATCTTTTTAAATTTGTTTTCAAAAACATCGATACTTGTATTTGTGTATAATAATATAGAACACGGCGAGGCTCAACACGTGGGTAACATAATAGTCTCCAGATTTAATGTTACGTCGCCATAAAAAGCAGCCAATGGTGATGGTCCCCCGAAACCCTGAAAGCGCGGTCCGTGATCCCAGCCCCGTAGTACGCGCGGACAATAAACTTGTGTAGTAAAATCGCATGGTAACTTTACGGCCGACTTTACGGCATTTTAATGTGTCCGTTTTATGACTTTATAAGTGGGGACCCCTTAATTTTATGTTTATTACTGTTTATTCGTTTCCAGACGGTCCCAGCACAAGTTTCGGCCGCGCTCTGTCTCGCGCTCGCTCCGGCGGGCGAGCGAGACTGCAGGACGGACCGGGCCGTAAATATCGACTGCGATGACCTGGTCGGTAAAGCAGTTTCCGAATCGTGTTAACACGGTGTCAATTTGAGTTTTTACTGCGGTTTTATTAAGCCTTTGATTTAATGATAGCCTCGATTTTATTACGAGCCCACTACCGTGTGATTGTTCAACGTAATCGTCAGTCTGTAGATTATTTGTGCTGCCCGGCCGAAGTGAGTTTTGTTTGCCATCAGTTCGGCATTTCAGCGTTGTGTATCGGCTTTATGAAGCGGTGCTAATATTATTTTAATTTACGCAAATTTTGATTATAAAACATTATTAATAATTAATTCTGCGGCAAGGAGATAAATCGAACGGTATATTTTAAAAGCAGATTGATATAGGTGCATGACAAATACTTATTCTTTAGTTTGCCCATGTGGACAGTACCTATCTATATTGTAAATTGAACGGCAAAAAAAACGAAGATCACGATGAACGCAAATCAAATTCGTTATATCATGTAAAGGGTGTCCAGCGGAAAATTTAATTTCAAGTTTAATATTAAATAAAATAAAAAAACTATATTCTCATATTTTATTTATATAAAATGGGATTTAACGATGCGGATTTTACGTTTTATAAACAATATCATTTAAATGTCGTCCATTTATCAAAAGACACTCTTGCTATCGGACTTTTTTTCGGACAAATTTGCAAACACGCGAGAGCAAAGCATTGGTTCAATGGCAACAACTTCACGTCGTATATTTTCTTGTAGAGCCTGAATTGTTGCTGTAAACTCTCAACTTAGGGTATCTCCGCAAAAATATCCGATGACCGAGATGCCCAGAGTATGTCTCCGTCCTTGCTGATTAATTATTGGGAGAAATTCCCCTCAGCTTCTCCATTGAAACTCCTAGCTGTGTGTATAGTGGCCCCCCCATCTTGCTGAAATTGTGTTATTTTGTTGAACCCGGGGAACAGCTGCAATTGCGGTACCAAAAACTCGTCGATCATTTGGCAATACACGTCAGCAGTGACGTGTATTCTCTCGCTGTCTCATGTTCTGTTTATTAACATAGCCATCGATATGAAAATGTGCTTCGTTTCCAAGCATTCGTGTTGTTCTAAAACGTTTCAGCATCGTTCTCGCTAAGATTTCACGTAAAGAATAGTCATTTTTGTTGAGAAACTGCACGATTTACAGTTTGTATGGATGAAACTGTAGTTTCTTTTTCAAAATAACGTAAAATGTTGATTTTTTTATTCCAATACAGGCTGTAATCTTCCTTATTGATTTACGCGGATTGCGCATAATTTCACGTTGAACTTGAGCCACATGTTCTGGCGTCGCTGCTGACGTTGATGGTCCCGGAGGAGTTTGGTTAACTTTTGAACTTTTGAACCCAACACCAGATTAGTTGCGTGCTCGGCCCATCACTTACTCGTCGAATATTAAAGTGAGTATAAAAAGCGCGACGCGCACGGACCAATGGATCACCGCACTTTTAACATTTCTCAACCGCGAACGCGCGGTGCGCTCCCGACCAGTGACTCATTGCGACTGGTAAATCCTCAAATCACGCGCGTCGAACAATACACCTCCCGCTTACCTCACCTTGATGGTTTACGAGCAATTACAATTAAGTCTTGAATTTTTTTCGCTGGACATCCTTTAGATAAACCTACCTGTTTATACACCAACATTATGAACAAGCAGTGAAATCTATTTAATGAAGCGTTAAAAGACAAATCGCTAACGCACGTAAACTACAGATTGCTATTACAAATAATTGTAGGCCCAGACCATTTATATCTACATAATAAACTACGATGAATGATACATCAATGCACACGAACTTTGCATTAAAGATTATAGAAACACGAACAATTCTAAATGATAACATTTATTTATAAAGATATATTCCAAAACGATTAAATTTACAGATACGTAGAGTCCACGGATTAGATAGTATTAATATATTTGAACTCTTTGTACAGGTAATTAAATTGGACTATCCTTGGGCAATTATTTTTTGACTATTTTTATAAGTATACATTTAATAAGGCAGTACACCGACAAGACAAGACAAGACATTATGTTAATTAGACGTTGAGATGCTTTAAATCGGTCGTGATAATCCATATGTACTAGTGGTAAAAATAAACCCTGATTAAATATTGCGGATTGGTAAACCACTTGAAGCGCAGGCGTAGGTTGTGCGTTAGGGTCTTGTATTGGACTTTCAGCTATTACAAGATAACCTCTACTAGCTTCATTAACCTAAGTATAATATTTTATTCGTATCTAGCATACCTACTGAAAGAAGCCAACAACAATTTCATTAATATTTTAAAAGTTTGTATATACCGCTGTGATAAATGAACCTACAAATAATTTAATAAAATTATACCTGTAAAAAAATTAAAAATCTTACCTATTTTATTTAATAAGCTTTGTAGTGTTAATTTTGTTTAGTGATCTCAGTAGAGAACTGCACCAATTCATGACTACTTGGTAAAATGTATGCTGGTAATGGGTCTCGCAATTCCTTTGCCGAAGAAATACCTATTAATTAGTACTACTTAAAAGTGTGTCAACTAATTTGTATAGACAGAGTTACTAATTAATCTGTCATCGTATGAAAATATACAATAAATTTATAATTTTTTTAATTACTCTATCAAGAACAAAGCCTAATAAAACATTTTTATCACCTGTAACCCGAGTAAGTACTCACCTACCTACTTTGTTATGTAACATAATATTTTCTATAAAATAATTATATCGTATTAAGTAGCTACATGCCAATTAATTTCCTTTCGCCTGGTTCGTCTGAATACAAACATTTATTACCCACTTTTAATTAATTTTCACACCTGACACGGAACGAATTAATATTTGTGAACACCCTAGTAATTAATTTCACACAGTGCGAGGTATTTTAGCATGTATTTTGTTAAATTATTATAACATCGTGAATAAAATCAGATTAACAAGCGGCTTATATTTGCAATAAATTCTGAAATCATGTCATTTATTTGATCACATTATTATCAAAATTATGCTCGGTTTTCAAAGCCTTTAGTAAAATATTTGTAGGACCTAACTCCGATTCAAATAATAACGATTAATATATTTAATTTCGTATGTATTGTTATTAATGTAGATTAATTTTTTTACTTATTTTCCTAGCTATCTCGTTTGTCATGTAAATAATTTGATCACGTATAAATCAATAGTAAGTATTCTAGAACTTCATTAATGTTTTATGTTAATTTGGTTTATAAATGACAGATAGTATGACGTCAAATATTTAACATCTAGAAGTTAGGCAGTAATAAGTGGAACTCTCTTAAATCTAAATTCTTTTATACTTTTCTATACCTAACTACCCGTGTCATTTTTTTGACAGCTGCAAAGACGGCCATCTTTATTTTCTAACCAATGACCGACCGTATTAAATGTGATTGGCTAAAATACGGAGCAAAGAAACGTTGCGTTTACGGAAACTTCTAGATTTCAATTTGGCGAATACTGCCTATTTATTTATATTACGTAAGTAGGTACCTACCCCTGATGTTGTATTTTTTAAACCAGAAAAAAGCAATAAATTGGTATAAAAGCGCTTTAAAATTGCACACAAATAGACGAACGCGGAGTAAATTTATTTTGAGCTTTCTCTCAGAGTTGGCCAGTGGCCATTTAATTTTCTTAATTAAGGCAATTTTTCATTCCCAGGACACTTTGAATTACATAAACATTCAACTCTATCAAATTCGTGCGCTCTTCGTTTTTCTTTTACATTTTCTTTTCTGATTTTCTTTGGCTCTCTAACTACCAAATAAAATAAATATTAAAACTCTCGCAGTACAATTTTATATTTAAAATGATATACGCAATGGAGTGGATAGAAAAAATGCCGCAATAATTGTAAAATGAGAGTCAGACATTTTTATCCACAAAATCTGTTAAAATGTGATTTCTTTTCTTTTTCTACTAGAAGAGAAGATTAAAAGATACAAGAAAGTGAGAAATGTAATTTCATTCACATTCCATTCATATTTAGTCATTAAATATAGTAAAGCCGGAAGCGTGCAATTCATATATTCAAAAAGATTATGGATGACCTACAGTTTCGCGGAAAAAAACAAACTCAAATATATATCTGATATCATTTGTATACCCGTTCACTAAACTTAAGGCTTCTGGCAACGGCTGGTCAGTTCTATAACCCTTCCTGCGGCTAAAGTTAGAGCATTTATTTTATTTATTATTTTTAATCACACCATTTACTGAAAACATATAATATAAGTAATAGTAGATACACGAAACGTATGACATTTATATAAATATTATGTTAATGTAGAAAAATATCAACAAAAGCCAAAATGCATGACATCCAAACAAGAAAAATAACATCACAAGCGTGGCCACTCTGTTGGCAAGTGTGCATTTTTTCCAAAAATATAAAATTACCCAAAAAAAGTACAACGCGAACGGAGCGTAATAGTTGTGGATGTTGGAACAAATTGTGTTCCAAGGGTGCCCGCTCTCCTCTTCGTCCGTCTCTCTTCGGATTTTTCATACAAAAGAGTGGGACGCACGCGGCCGAACGGGACGCGCGTATCGCGCCGGAGCGGGACGGCGACAAGAAGCATGGCGTTATTTATGAGATGCACATTTGGGCTGAACATTTTGGAATAAAAAAAAATATGCGCCAGAGCACGGCTATAAAATTAACTGGGGAATGTGAACGCTTTACCGAGTTTGATAAATTTGTGTATAACAATAATTTATTATGTTAATGTTGCTATTGTGACACGCGTATATGTGTAAGTTTTGTGTGATGTGTTCGAGTCGTAAATTAAGTGCGGTCTTGTGTTCTGAGATGTTCATCCAAAAATTTTTAGAAAATATACTGTCTAATATTTTTTCATAGATAAATATAGACCACCTACAAAATCTAGTCACGAAAGTAGAAAATAAACTTTACTTTGTATTAAGCTCAGGATCTATACGGTTAGAATTAATGTTCGGGACCATAACGATAATCGACCGCTTTTCGACAAACAACATATTTTTAGAACATAGGTAGGTATTAAATTTTCAAAAATAATTTAAAATCGTTGTAAAAACACTGTGTTCTCGTAGGGAGGTGATGTCATCACCCAGATCTTATTTATCAAAGTTGTTAAACAAATTAATAAATCTACGATAGGTACCTACAATTAGTTAAAATGATATAAAATGATGATAATATATTTTAATATTTTTTTAGGAGAACACATTCTTATTGTGAAGTTGTAATTATTCAGAACATAGGTCTGTGATATTTTAAATATGAATTAAATATATTAATTATAAAGATATACATATAAAATCAATTTTATCGAAAAATATTGTTGTTGCGCCACCGGGATTCGAACCTGGATCTCTTTGCTAACCGGGGAAGGTGCTTTATCCAACTAAGCTACAGCGACATTATTTTTAGCGACAATTTTCGACCCTATATGTTACCTTTTTGATATTAATTTTAATGTTATATTACGTCATCGTTTTTAATTTTCACATTTTAAAGTAATTTTCTCTCACCCTTCATAATTAGTTGATCACATTTCCGAGAATTTGTCATTTATTTAATGATTTTATTTGCCTCGATTCAAAAAAACATTTATAAGGTAGGTACCTAGGTAAACTAACGAGGTAAGTACGTAAAATAACACGTGGTTCTGTTTATAAATGTATTATTTTGGCAACTTTACATTATTTCTTTATAAGCTTTTGTAGGTGGGATAAGACTTAACAAATTAATCATTTTGACTGGGTTCCCATAAAATACCGGTTGTTTAATCAGTGGTAACTTTTTACTAACGTCCGTTGAAAAAATCCTTTGCGGGTTGTTGATACATCAAATTTACTACTGTCAAAGCATAGATGGAGACGTCTATAGGCGCGACAAATCATCATGCAATATGCTTTATTTTTTCGCCTGGGCATTCGAAATCTGTCACTTTGGTAATTAAATTTTTACGTATTAGTTGTTGATGTATACATTCGTATATTAAACAGCGAGATCATCATCGGACGAACTGTCATCACTAAAATAGCGGGATATTGATGATTAGTTGTCGTGTACTGCACCTTTCAGAGTATCAATGTGTCAGATGATTTTTGGAATAGCTGTACAAAGGCCGCCGTATTTAACTATTGATTCTCATTTTTACTATCGGATATCGCAGAGTGAAATGAGTTTACTACGGGACTTACTTTCGAGAAGTAAATATTTTTTTACTAACGATCAAACAACCCGTTTTCGCAATTCTTTTTACTTTAGTAACTTTTTTTACTGTAGTAAAAAGTTACTACTGATCACACAAACTGCCCTTAGATCAGATTTTGTAAATCTCGCTAAGAACCTAAAAATTACCAAAAATCTCGCAAAGCCTCCGACTTTCCTCTTCTTCGACCGAAGCTCATTAGGTACTATTCAACATAAACCTTACTTTTTCACCTAAATCAAAATGGAAACTTTCTAAATTTAAAGCGGGTTGAATTTTAAATCCGTACCCTCGCCCAACCCCCCACTTCATCCCCCTGCTCTGTATGAGCGGGTGAGTTATGGCGGCCAAATGGGGGTGTGTCCCCCCTCCTCCCTTCGTCCCCACCAGGCCCTGGTGGCCGCTAGGGGTGGGAGCGCTCTCCCCACGTGATCAATAAAAGTGCTTTATCTCTTTTTGGCACGTATCGAATGGGGTGGGACTTTTCTTGGCGCTATCATTATAATATTATTGTAAGATTTTATTGTGAAAAATATTTTTTAAATAATTAAAAAATATTTTTTAATGCTGTCAATTAAATGATATTATTTTTTATATTATAAAGAATTACGCAATGGCTCGAATGTATTCAAGGACATTCTTAAATTAAGCTTTAAAATTATTGATTTGTTTTTAGTTATAGAAATACGAAATTACATTTTAAATGTCAAGTTAAATACCCTATAGGCAACAACTAACACCTACAACAATCAAACATTACTAATGTTAATATCGCATTATTCCAGATATTTTATAGAACGTACTAAGATAAAAATACATAAAATAATATTTAAATATTTGAATACTTATTATATTTCTTAAAATAATGAAAATATAATACAAATTAATAATTTAATAAAGATGACAAGTAAAGTCTTTGTAGGTAGTCAGGGTAATGCCAAATAATTAATCTAAGGTGTTGTTAATTTTTGAATCCTCTCATTTAACATAATGCACATTAATGACAAATTTCATATAGGTACTTATACTTTTTTATTGTCAAGATAATTGTTAAGATAATATTAAACAAGAAAAAAATGTGATTGTGTGACAAAATTCGGCATGAATACCTACGCATGTGAGAACATGTAGTCAAAGGCTATCTAAAAACCTGAAAAATTAAGAAATTCACAAAAATGCTTTTCATTAAGAATGTACTATTAATATACACAAACCTTGGAAATTATATTTTTACCTTCTCTATAGCCAACAATATGTTTTACAGTAATTAGTTTTCTACCAATGTTCTGGAAAACGTACTCAAGTGACAATAGATTTCAAATGTCCTAAAAAGCATTGAATTATGTAGGTATATTTTTACACAAAAATGAAATGAAAAAGTGGATGTCAAAAATTTTAAGTAAAAAAATCTTTTGAAAGTTCTTTTGACCGATGTCATTGTTGAAAAACCTAACTAACCTTTTCAAATAAAAACCCTGTATCTCCACTGGGCACAGAGCGTAACTTTCTTTATAATTTTGTGATTTATGGCTTCTTTAAATGTCTAATACCTCCCATCTCATTCTGTACTTCTTTTACGTTTTTTTACGAAATACGACACAATCGCGTAACCTAAAAAATCTAAAATACTTTCCTCACAAGCTGTATTTTATTTTTCAGTCCACAACACGTTTAGATACATTTAAACATATTTTGTGCATTAAGGAATGCTACTGAAGGCAGTAGAAATAATTTATATTTATTTCCCATCACAATTAGAACAATTATAGACTATAATCAATTTGTATCTAAAGTTAAAAGATATATACACAGACTAATTGAAACATACATTATCTCATATATATTCCTTCTCTATACACGAGTCCTACTCTCATAGAGAATAAATAAACGTTAAATGAAGTATATATATATCCTACTGATAAATCTAAATTGTATTATATTTTCTAATATTAAAATAAATAATATATATATAATCAAGGATAATAATTACAATTATTATACTAAATATATATAGAAATTTTTATTTTTGTTAACTAAATTTCACAGCTAATTCAGAGCTCAGTCGACAGGTAGAGCGAGGACATTAAAATTTATTGTTCCCACATTGATCAATAAATTTCCTTCGTCCTTACGCACTTGCGAGTTTAATCCAAATTATTAAAAAATATTAAAAATTGGATTGTAGTTAATGAGATGGCATATTTTTGGGATTAAATTGATTGTATAATTTTTTTAGTACTCTTACCTACTTTATTACTTTAGTATTATAATTTATTAAGCATTTCAAGAGCATTTATGAATCTGCGGATAAGCATCTGAAAAGTCTTTGTGGATCTATAAAAGTTGAAAAGCTTTGTTTTTATGAAAAATATAATTTAAAAAATAGTGTAAACGGTTCAAATATACGTAAGTATATAATGTGAAATATTATATATTTTCAAAACATGCTCGAAGGTTGATAAATTCTTACGTTTCAGAAATTGTGCCAGTATTACGTTTTATTTAAATAATTTTAAAGCTTTACTTTAGTTTTAGTCTTGCAGGAAGACAACATTTAAAATGATGTATCTCCGAGTGTAGAATTTGCAGCAAAAATTGTACATTTAATTAACAGATACAAGCGGCTTATTCTTTTTTCTTCGCAATTTTATTCCCGATCTTTCGTCCCAATTTTGATAATAATTTTCGTCATTGTCTGATGTTATTTATTACTCCCTAAAGAAAGGGATGTATTACCGGGCCGTCAGCGCTCAATCGGATTTTTGGCAGGGGCTGTTTATTCATATTTTATTGGAGGCATTTCCTGCGCGAAATAATAAAGTAATTAGTGGGCGAATATGGCGCGAAAGTCTACACCGAGGAATACGAGAGGGGTGGGCGAGCTAGGGGCTGGGCGGGGGCGGAAAGGGGACCCTGGCGCGGGGGGGCTCGTTAAAATTTGATAGGAACAACGTTAATTGGACAACGGAAGCCGCGCTGGCCTGATAGCTGAAGTGGTGACAAATTTGCGCAACAATAATTGCGTAAGGGGTAATTTTTAAACTTGAATTATACATAATGCGTCTAAATATACTGTATATACTTTAAATTAACTATGATGTTAGGTACATATTCTGACACTATTTATTAATACAATTTAAAAATATTATGGAATGGATCATATCATTTATAATGTGTTTCACGTAATTTAATAACTCACTTGATAAGATTTAGAATAAATTGCTAATATAGGATTATGAAAAGTATGGCTGAATGGAGATAAAATGCGTTAAAGATGGTTAAAGTTGACCACAGAAGATCTGATGTGATCAGATAAAAAAGATATCAGAATATTGCCTCAATACAAACATTACTAATCAATAATCGTGATATGCATGCTACTATTGATAATAAATAACTTAACATAATACATTTGTTCAATATCATAGTAATATCTTATATAATATACATTTTTTTATAAACTTAAATATATGTATGTAAGCCTTAATATATGTAATAAATAAATTATACTTAATTCATTTGTTAAATTTGTACATAAGTTACACTAAAAAGTACATTATTTGTAATACAATGAAGCTTTGTAATAATAGGAAAAGATATAACTTATTGGATACTACGAGAACTTTCAAATACAACGTCACTAGATATTGATCTGAGCTATCACTTTTATTAAATACATTATTAATGAGTATCTATTTATTTACATAATTATAAAAATAGATAGGTACTTGAATGTTTGCTGGAAGTTACAAACAGGTACATTCAAGTTATACTTGAGTGTAAGATATTTTTAATACTGAAATTAGAATATTTTATGTTAAGAGTGAATTTTTCAATTATGATCAAGTTTAAATAAATGAACGGTATTTTTAAATAATGTGCATTTCATGTTCATAGAGGACGAAAAACGATTTTTATTTTTGGTTTGCTACAATATTTACAAACAATACATAAAAATGAAGGCAAACAATCTTTGTATAGGTTTTAGATGCACATGTGTACATATATGAATAACTGAGTATTTACGCAGTACGTAGCGTGAACGATGAGCAGGATTTCAATAAAGTAAAGCACTAAAATATATAGGGGCTGGTTTACGCATGTTTGTTAGATTTTCATTTTAAGCCTTACTACGGATTTTTTAAATTAATTAAAGTAAATAAAGGGATTTTCGTTTTGCAACATTTTCCTTTGTTGACGCAGTTATTCAACATTATCCCAAAGCTGCGTCGTAATATCTCCAAATTAAACCTAATGTTGACAGAAAAAAATCGCAAATGTCGACCCAAGGATCATTTGCGAGCATTTATCAGGGAATTTTTTAAAATAACAAAAACAAAAATAAATAACGCAGGGCTTACGCAAACACTTGAATTATGTTTAATTTGAATAAACACACAAATAAAAAGCAATTATTTTTCTCTGCGAGCGCTCGCACCGACATCGTCTGTTTAATGAGAGTAAAAAATATTTATTTGTTCTGTGTGCTCCCCCCGAGCCGGGGCTGTTTGCGCCAACTTGGGTGGGGCGTCCGCCCCCCGCCCACCTTTCTTCTTACCTATTTAAATGCAAATTTCGCCACATAATTAAAAACGCGTGTGTAATGTTGGGCGCGAGGGGCGGCGCGGCGTCACGGCTCGCGGGGATGTTATCTCTCCTCGCCAAATAAACCGGATGAAACAAATGTGCCAAAAAAAAAAAACTAATCGCGAAGCACCACATGTGACTTGTTAGCGCCTTGTTTTGAATACAGCGTATTCGCTCCGACATTTCTATTCCGGAAATAGTTACAACTACCTATAATATTTTAATTAATTGAAAATCAATTTCGAGTTTCCATCACTGAAATGCGCAGGCAACGTGTGTTGTTGTTATTTCCAGTCTATGACTTATCTTCTAAGAAACACACATGTAAAATTCAATAGTATATAATTGCGTCTGATAAATAGCATTTTAGGTTGGTTATATTTTATGAAGATGAAAACAATACAATGCACATATGTGTATTATCTAGAAGGCGAGTCATAAACTGGCATTTACAAAAATACCATATTATTCTTGTACACCATATAAGTATTATAAAATCCATTTGGCATCCTTGTTATATTTAGTCAACGAATGATTGAAAAGTTTAAAAAAACCTTGGCGCTAGTAAAAGTTAGTGGGTAGATTTAAAAAAAAAAATATTTTGCATATTTAAGGGTACAATAGTTATATTTTTATTATGTTGCGTGATGACTTTTCCTTTGATTGATGACACCCCATTCACACTTTATTACCTATTTAATAATTTATTTAAGAAAAAAAGCATATACCAATATTTTTTATCTATTTAGATATCTAATCTGAAAAGCGCTAAAAATCCGTATATTTATTTCTGCCCATGCGAAAGATATATACTACGACAAATATATATAATATTATACAGACTGACTGCGTTTAAGATTAACATTTAAAATGAAAATATTTTAAAAATTCTAAATAATAAATGCCAAACATAACACTTTCTGACCCTTCAAACACACATATGTATGCGTAGGTAGATATTTTGTTCTGATATTGTATAGGATTTTTTATTGTTTATGAAGATGCGATCCAAAAAATGCGTTGTACAAACGGTGTTCTTGCGTATGAATTTTGAAATATATATAATATATCCACTCAAAGATATTCTTGAAAAATAAGAACAAAACATTAATTTGTCATCTCGCGTCATTAATTATTTTCTATGGTCGCATTAGATAGAAACTGAGACCATAGACTCGAGATGACCATGAGATATAGATGAGATGACAGGATGACATATGGTCAATATACATGCCAGCCATAATACGATTTCGCTAATGTATATTTTTTCTTATTCGTAATAAAGACAATATACGCTACATTTCAAATTGAATATATATATATATGTATTAACGTACTGTTATTGAATATATAAAAGAGAAAACATTTAAGTAATATTAAAAACACGTTCGACATTTTCGCTACTTTGGCGAATATTTTTTTTTACTGGTAAATGATACTATATCCAATACAGTCCAGTCAATCATAGATAAAATATGTGCAATATGGAGTTTACCGATTAGCTATTTCATTTTTTATATTAATATTCAAAAGCATTTTTTCAAAAAACCGCAAATAGTAAGCTATTTTTGACGTAGAAAGAATGAAAACCGCTGAATAAATTTTCCGACACGAATCCAATCAAGAAATGAAATAAGTCTGAAAAAAAAAAACCATACGCAATTTGACATATGGAGACGTACCTAGGCTTAGAGTCCCTTCCGCGCGGGACTGAGAGGTGACGAGCCTAATTCTCCGCGCCGCGCTTAGCATGTGAGGCTGCCCGCCGCGCCGCACCGGCCCGACGGCGCGCGCCCCCATTCTAAGCGGGCACCAGAGTAAAGTTTGGTCACGGGTAATGGTTTTACGAGTATCGGGGGTGATATAAAGAAAATGAAAAACATTTTATATTATTCTTGTTGTGTTGTCTCTCCTGCAGCCGGGGAACTGCGTATATCTTATTATTTATAACACTTATCTCCGCGCGGCGCTTCTCAAACTGTACCACCATTGTCTGCTGTAATAAACCAACGAGTGAAATACTAATGTGAACTGCTTGTATTGGTGCTGAACCCTAGCCTACATTTTTAAATTTTACATCTTCATCATAATCAGTCTTTTTTTGTATTCACTGCTGGATGAAAGCCTCCACAAGTATATACCTTTCTTCACTATCCATTGGTATTTGCTGTCACATATTCCGCGTAGAATTTAATGATTTTCGGGTATCACTAGATGACTGCAAATTTTTTCGATGTGTATAATATATGGCCTTTTTTAGCTTATTCAGTTATATCAACTACTCCTGTCTGTTCTCTTATTAAAACGTTTATTTTCCTTTTTAAATAACACTATACATTTTTTGTCATGTCTTTTAGTATATATTATACGTAACAAAATCGCCATCACGCCGTTTCCCGCCGCGGTTTTCAACAACACATCATAACGCGTCATATATTTTTATACCATTCTCCCTCATTCGTTCATTCCATACTACTAAACCACCTAAGCGACCATTTTTTAATCATGTTCAATATACCAAGAAATCAGATTTACATTCACTTATATTTTAATTTTAACATAATTTGTTTTTTAAACAATAAGGTTAGCGAAATAAATAAACATTAAATCTTTTTACTAATGACAATAACAATAAAATGTTATAATTTGTACAGCATATTTGTTAACATTTCACTACAAGGGCGCTTTTATAATTTATATAAGAACTTAAGCATATGATTTATTCAATTTCGCGTTTATTGTAAGACTCTGTAAATGCAGCATTTAGATTTAGGAATGCAGCTGATCACTGGTGGGGCTTAGATTAAATTATTGTTGTATATTTTAAGGATTTGATTTCAGAAATCGACTAAAAATAAATGTAGGTATACGTAGTCACATTTGAATAATGGCAAGGAACACATGTATCATAGATAGAATCTTTTAATTCTTAAAATAACTAAATATTAATTAAATTATTTGTTTACTTATTGTGCATCGAAAAAACAGTTTGACAATCGTCGTATTTGGAGACGACGCAGTTGGTATGTTCGCCGTGTACCGACTCGCAACTTCGCGAACAAACTTATATTGTCTTTTAGATTGTCCCTCGTATGTCAGCGCAGAACGAAAAGGAATCGAAAAACTAACACAAGAGCTAGGGGAGGGGGGGGGAGACGTGTAAAAAGTTTATGATTAGCAACAACATTGCTGATGTATTGTATATGCGATTTTTTCAAAATAAACATTAAATATTTGAAGCAATAACTTTGAGGATAGACATTTAAATATTTTATTTTTATAGTGAAAATGGTTGTATTTTTTTTAATAATAAATTTCTGAACAAGGGGGGTTGGATAAATATAGGATGTAAGAAGGCTGAAAGGAATTTGGGAGAAGAACAGGAACTATCAGGGAGGTTGAAGGACCAACCAGAGCCAAGAAGAAATACGGCCTACCTGAGAAAAGCTTCTTTAGGTATCTGAATGTCTTTCTTCCATTGGATCTATAGGTCTTCTGGCTCCAAGAAACCACACTTCGTTGATAGCGCGAAGTGTGACATAACAAGCACAATAGCAAGATGTACTAATCGGCATGCACGGTAGCGAGAAACCGAACACACATAGTATACTCTCCGTCAATTTATCATTCCCACACGGCAGGAAGATGATTCACGCAATTTTCACAGCCTACCGTACCACGGGTAAACGATAACTGTCAGTCAAACTTATCGACATGTCTAAAACCATAGAGAACCAAACCACAAAAAAGGTCGTGTTCTGGGTATATGTGGAGGGGGTAGTGGAGAGATAAAAGACAGGATCGGCGATCTATGAATCATAAATATCGTGCAATAGGTATCTTATGAAAACGCGAATAAACCTTTGCCAGCTGTAATGTCATAAATTCAACTACAGCTTTTCATATTCAGTAGTATAACACACGGTAACCTAACTGCAGAATGGAGAAAATCAGAGAACTTTGGCTCGGAGTATAGATCTAGAAAGGTAAAATCATGGATGCTGTAGTGGGAGGGACGTGACACATGCCCAAAATCCTCGAACGCAAGCCTACAGATCAAGGGCCAACGATCAGTACCAAGGGGAAGACAGATACGCAGATCGGCGGATAATGCCAAGACAGACGTGCAAGAGTACCCAGTATACTGGACCATAATGGTGATGTCAAGAAATGGTGACTATGGTCATGGTACCACGAGGCTACTAAGGTAGAATACGTATTATAATAGACAAGAAATTATCTTCTTTTTATTTTACTATTAATTGTATTATAGTTATAGATATTGTAGGCTAGCTCATAAATAATGCCTATCGTATAAAATTGAATGAATTATTTTCACAATTACAAATATTATTTTGAGTAGGCCACTTCTTTAGAGCTAGGTCTCACAATAGTGCCAAGTAATTGCCGGTATTTCGATATGACAATATGAATCATAACATTTCAGGGATGAAGATGTGTGATATACAGAAGATGTCGTAGTATGTTACCGTGTCGAAACACGGACAAGTCAGATCTTTACTCGGAGAGCAACATCCGAAAATGTGCTTCAATGATCACTTCATCTCAATACACACAAGGTAGAGTAGAACTTTGCACTTTTTAATATACTGATACGATTGTGTATAACACCCAGAGTATATCAGTGTATTAGTAGTACCCTTGCAGTGATTGGTTGAAATTCATTTTTTTAAATCGTAAAACATCGTGTCCGTAATCTTAAATAATTTATCAACAGCGTATTCCTTGAACACACCTTTGTGCATTTGGTACTATTAGCCGATATAATTCCTTTTTCAAATTAAACGCTTAGGCCAGAATTATATCGGCTAAAAGTACCTAACGCCCCAGGTGTGTTTTTTTTTAAGGAATACGCTATCGATACATTATTTCAAGATTACGGACACGATGTTTTACGATTTTAAAAAATGAATTTCAACCAATCACTGCAAGGGTGACTACTAATACACTGATACACTCTGGGTGTTATACACAATCGTATCAGTATATTAAAAAGTGCAAAGTTCTACTCTACCTTGTGTGTATTGAGATGAAGTGATCATTGATGCACATTTTCGGATGTTGGTCTCCGAGTAAAGATCTGACTTGTCCGTGTTTCGATACGGTAACATACTATGACATCTTCTGTATATCACACATCACGTTTTATAACTTCTACCGTAACATCAAATTCTGTCAAAAGGTTAATCAACGAGAAAGTCTCTTTAATTACGAGCAATGAGTAGAGTAACGTTTACCGACATACACACGTATCGGAATCACAATAGGTACTGGGAAAAAGAAGTCATTGTTAATGATATTAGTGATTATAACGGCTTCCTCGTGAGCATCAATTCAAGCGATTCTGATTCCTCGTCTGATTATTATTAACATATATTATATTATGGTCACCCTATAGCTGGACTGCAAAGCTATAAAACATTTACTCTACTGAGCAACAACAATATTATCTTAATCAGTATGCTTACCCACAATGTAACTACCCACAATTTTAAAAAACCGGTATAATATCAATGTTTTTATTTTTCATCGGAAAGATCATTCGAAGCCATTGACAATGGAATATATAATAGTTTCATTCAAATGTACACCACGACTATGTTGACTATGCATTTATTGGATCCTATTTTTAGCCACTCTTTAACCTTTACCATACCGTGATATAAAATACCCGAACGCAGCCATGCTGTCAACTCGTGTTACCGTAAATAACAGTTTTAAAAAATGTTTTTATTAGCTTAAATGGCTTTAATGGCACGAATTTACTCTAAATATTGAGCATTCATTTTTGAAAAAATGATTAATTACATAATTTAGAGCATTCATTAAGTCGTGTACAATGTGTCCTTCCTTCTTTTAATCAGTGAAAAAGAGACAACTATATTTGTATGTTTGTTGTTCTTTTCACTGTGAAAATGGCGTGTGATCTCTGTCTTTCATATCACAAATTATATTTTTACCATCGTATTAATTTTACAATGGATTGAATGGAAAAAATAATTCTTGTTGTACGATTCCCTTTTCATAATTGGTTTCTCACTAGTCATCCTTAAGCGCTAATATTTTCTTTAGGACTATATAAAATATGAATTTTATGTTGCATGTATTTACTGAAATATTACAGGTTTAATTATGATGGTAGACCTGTGTTACTTCATGGTTTGGGAAGGGTTAACATAAATCTGGTGCTATTTCACCAATAACACGAGCTATGTTGTGTTTTAATTGTGTAATTGTTGGTTATCAGCATAAACAAGTGACCTTATATATCGCCACAGAACATATACTAATTGAGATATATCATATGATCATTTTTGGAAATGATTGAATCGTTGAATTTCGTTTTCAATAAATCGATCGTCTCAGTTCTAATAAGTTACAAACGATGTTCTAATTTGAAACATTCCATGATAAAATGGCAGCTATACTGAATACAAATAACAATGACAGCTCTAAAAATATTAATAAGCACGATAACTAATCTAATTTGAAATTCTATTACATTTATTGAATAACCCCGTAAGATGATCAAACATTCGTATTTAAAAAAAATAATGTATCACGTGTGTAGTCACTTTTAGTATATCATAACGTAGTTATGATAATAAATATATAACGCCTTTATCTCAGAGAATCTTTCGCTTGAATTCGCTATGGAATTTATCTCCCACCCCGCTACCGTCACAGCATCCCCGGCCATCTTCGGTTCAAATCTCGTGTCTTGAGATAATAAGCGATAAATTTCCCGGGATACGTCATCCCGGGAGGAGGCCAACCGCGGAGTTCACCAGCAGATTGAATTTGGCCCAACAATAGACGCCAATTTGCTCGGCCTCTTTCATTGGACGGATTTCTTGTTCGTGCAAGTGGCCGTCCGCCATCTTTTGTGGTTTTTTCCAGATAATACAACAGAGAATTTGAGTGATTCATTAGACAGTTACACGCGCGTTTTTCGCAACACGTTTAATGGATTGTTTCGTATCAAATGCCTTTTTTATATGGAATAGCCCACAAATCATTGTCCAGTGACAAAATATTACCTATAGATATTTATAGATAACTAATGCGGTACCGATGGAATGAGATTTTTCTTTCAATGACCTATCTTTACTCTATGAATAACGCTTGTATTAAATACAAAATTACGTATAAGAATAAAATAAGCCGAGAAGCAATATTTTTAAACGTGAATAAATCAAAATAATAATACTACCATTGGATTATTTATTTAACGCCATTTACATAAAAAAGGTCATCTCAATAACGCTTATATCCCAACATTACATTTTTCAGTGCAGACTTTTCTGGGCTATTTAGCCATGTGTCTCCAACCTTCCTTACAAGTCCCATTATGGATGTCGTTTTCCACATTATCAGCAGTCCGAATCTGAAATGTTGCATGAAACATGGCATAATAGCTGAGAAAACTTCATACATAAGCTACTGAACTGCCGTGAAAAACAAAGGTTTCTTTAAAATAATTTAAAAATAAAATGTTAAAATATTTTATTCTTTCTTCACTAAATCAAACCTCATATATATATTACTTATATCAACTAGTTGAAACTTAATATATACTTAATGTTCATTCAACAATCGTTTTTATTAAGTATTATTGAAACATTAATTCTGTAAAAAAAGTGCAATACCTATATGTAAAAATTTTATGAATGTGTTTTAACGTAGATTCAACCAAATATTTTTGGTTTAAGAATAATTTTCTACTTTTATTTAGAACCTGTCCCAGCCACCCCTGCTGAGAAGATCGTCATCTGAGAATGATCTCCAACTGTCATCTTGACATTTCATTCCCAAATCCATGTTCAGATATTGAGTCCTCAGCGCGGCCGGATCCAGACGTGAGATTATTCTCGAGGGATTTAAATCATTTATTTATTTATTACCTCGCCCGACCGGTCACCTGTAAATAAAGATTTATCTGGAGGTGTATCCTGTAAAAGGGACGGGGAAACATTATTTTTCAGAGTTGATTTTAACCGAATTTATGTTCTCGGCCGGTTGCCCACGTCACCGCTGTTGGAGCTTTAAAATACAACGTCGTATTCCATGAAATGACGTGTTGATTGTTGAATTGGAAAACATTATTTATATAACTGTGGTACCCACCGATAATATACCTTTTTTTTATCAATCCTTTGCGATATCAACAAAATCTTTGGGAGTGAAGTTAAACCTACTGGAAACTAAAACCTCTTACGTCACTCAATAAAATAACAATTAATTTCGCACCATACAAATCATCAATAATTAGAGGATTTTTATCTTGGGGAACAGAATTGTCATAATGATGTCACTTAAAAGAGTTAATAAGTTTAAACAAACTGATTGAATTCTGTGTCTCAATAATGCCCAACCAGGAATATAAAAATCATTAATCGGTAGTTAGTCTGTGATCTTGAACTGGCTTCGTTTCGTTTCTCCTACTTTTAATACTTTAAATTGCTAATAATATTTAATTTTTTTTTTTTAAATTTGTTGTCTACCGCTTTTATTTACAATATTTTCAGACATGACCTTAATTCGTATAAATAATTCTAAAATCCAAGTATGTTTTCAAATAAAATAAAAAAATTCGCTCTTACAAGACCCACTATTATATAAATATATAATGAAATGAATAATATATCCAATACCTGTGTACCGACTAAATATTTAATTAACTTTATCGAGATAAATAAATTCTTTCAACCGGAATAATCATTTGAATCATACATATATTATGACATAAGTAGGTACCTATATATTAAAATTTAAATAACATACTTACAGTGATCGGTGTGTAATGTAAGGATAATTATATTGAGTGCGGAACCTTAGTACAAATCACTTCTGAATTACAAGTCATGCTAGGCTTGAAGGCTTTCGTTATTTGAACTATTTTACATTTTGACCAATTTGTTTAGTTGAACATTCATATACAAAAGCAATTCTGTATCTTTTCAGGTCTCGAATGTAATCCTCTTCGAGAAGAAATAGCATATGAAATGTACAAAACAAATAAATTTATTATTAAGGAGAGCACATTCTTATTGTGAAGTTGTAATTATTCAGAACATAGGTCCGTGATATTTTAAATACTAATTAAATGTATTAATTAGAAATATATACATATCAAAATAATTTTATCGAAAAATATTTTTGTTGCGCTACCGGGATTCGAACCTGGATTTCTTTCCAAACTGGAGAAGGTGCATTATCCAACTGAACCCATATGTTTCACTTTTTCAAATGAATACATCTATCGTTCCATTATTTGAAAGTCATCTAATTTGTTTTTAATTATTATAATACATTTAATTAGTATTTAAAATAAATTTATTGTTGGTGTTAAATTTATATGCAAATCCAACAGAGTAATAAGTTTCTTCCATGTTCATAATTATTGTTTATCTCACATACAAATGTATATAAATACTATGAGAAAAATAAGTCATTTAGGTATCTAAATTATATTTAAAGTATATATATATTAACAGGATAAAACATAATATCTATAAAGTATTTTTAAAAATAAAGTAGTTTCTAAAACTATCCTTTTTTTCTATGACCAATGATTTTGCATTCAGTTAAGTAACCAGGCAAATTGTTCAATTTTATAAAGAAATTACTAATAATTATGTTGTACTACCTACACGGGAGAGCGAAATGTATTTTCTATTAAACGGTGTATGAGTGTGTCGTTCCCTTTGATTTAATATTAATATTTTTATAAAAAAAAACCATTATATATTGATCTTATGTTCTGGTTATTAATTTAATATTCTGATCAATTATGTTATTTTTTGATTTTTTAGTCAAATCGATTGTTAACTGATAATCTTTCTTAAAAACACGTATCGCTCATCGCTCGAATACCTCGTTTTAACTTTAACACTTTAGAGCACTTGCTTTACAGTTAGAAAAGGCGAAATCGTCTGGCTAAATTTAAAATCAACTAAGCATTTCTTCAACACGCGCATTTCAAAGGGAACAGATTCTAATAGATGCCGCGTGCTCCTCCGAGGTATTCCCGAATTCATGTTTACATCTCGCAACTGTTAACCAATTGCGAGGAATCCCATGACAACATTCTTTAGGGCACTTAGTGTTTTCTTGTGTATATGAGCATTCTAAGCATTGGCGTAGCGAGCAAGAATACGGCGCCCTTAGTGGGATCCTCCCTGGCTCTGACCATAATATTTTTTCTTTTGAGTGTTACTCAAATATAATAAGATAATTACTAGTATTGTGATAACAAATACTCAAATATTTTTAAAGATGCTGAACAGAAATTTAAAAAAATATCAAACAAAGCTGTATTGTCAAAAATTCATAGAAATAAATGCAGCATTATTCGATGGTAACACCTATTTCAATTATATTATTGTAAACTATGCTTATATTTTTGAAACAATGAAAAATACAATTTTTTTACGCACATGCATTATAATTAATTTTACAACTCCGTTAAACATATCTATGCAACTTTAGGACCTCTCTCACCTTTATCTCTTATTTTTCTATCCTACTTCTATATAGGTATTTATAAGAAATCAAATTAAATCAACACTCACTTATGGCGCTTTAAATGAAATTATAGCTAATGGGAACTTGTCAACTGAGACAAGACTAGCGGTTCACAATGGATTCCTGGTACTGACACTGATGTATGGAAGTGAGGCCTGAAGCTGGAAGAAGAGGAACAAAAGTAGACTGAATGCAGTGAAAATGAGATCACTTAGGCGTTTATATGGCAGATCCATTTAGGATAGTGTAAAGAATGAAGAAATAAGGAAATAATGTAAAGCTGATTTTATTATAGTGAGTAAGGTTAAGAAAGGATCACTTAGGTGGTTTGGTCATATGGAATGGATGAATGAGGAGAGAATAGTAAGAAAAATATATGAAGCTAGTGTTGATGGCACTAGAAGTAAAGGACGCCCGAGAAAGATTCGGCATGACCAGGTAAACCAGATTCTGGATAATGGTCCTATTAGAAGCTCCAATAATCGTCGAGCTTGTATGAGAAGATGTATGAAAGTGGATAATAGGATCGATATAAATATTATTTTGTAAGAAATTATGTTTTTGATATAAAACTTGATTTTAAATAGTAGCTAAAAGTAAGTAATTATAATTGTAAGTAATTATAATATATTATTAAAAATAATTATAATTCACTAACATAAAGTGTTTTAAAAACGTCGATAATTGGTCATATGTGCTGCAAATTAAATTGTTTTACTCTATTAATTTTTAATATTTGCTAATTCAGTTCAATGCAAATTTAATTCAATAATCTTGGCTTTAAGAGTATAAGAAAATGTATTCTGTATATGCAAAATTTTTCTATATTAAGGCAATTTTGTGGCACGCGGAAAATAAATTTAAGCGTTGCGGTCTTTCTTACAATGCAACTATTTTTTAATTATGGTAAATAACATTCAGTATATTAGTTTGATATTAGTGTAAATGTCCTATCTATGTAATAGTTTTTAAAAAAGTCAAATTTAGTGAACAACTTTTGATAATAATAATAAAAACTCACATTTTCCTAAATAACGCGAAAATATGAAATATTTTTGAAAGCACGCCCTTAACTATTAATGTGTTTCTTACAACTTTTTAGTTTTCTCACTCGGCGCAGAGTTCTTTTGATCACCTTCTCTTTGAATACCACAGCTTGAGTGATGTGCTGCTATTGGCTGATTGATGTGATACTAGTTTCGTCTTATTGGCCACAGCATCTAGTCGCCTTCTAAAGCCAAAAATAAAAGACAGGTGTCAGAAGCCGAATTCCTTATTGAAACACATTTGAAGTGCGCACGGCGATTTATTATTGTTTAACCTTTATTAAAAGGGAATATAGATACCTAAGTATAGATGCACTTCTACTGTTGTAGAATTACTTACTTGTTTATTGTATTGCTTACTGTAGGTACTTACTGCTGGTACTAAAAATATTTTTCATAATTTACGTCTTTGAAGCGTGAAAAGTACCCTCTAATTTTGAATCATGGTGTATGCATAAATAATCTATTGTGCAATTTAAGGACCAATGCTATTATTTGTGCGCTGGGGGAGAAAATAAGAAAAACATTACCATACCAGTATAAGGTACTGGTAGGGCCTGGGTTGACCACATTACTGATGAAGACGTATTAAGATCCATAAATAAGTCGAGAGATTTAACAACTATCAAGTAAAAGTGCATTCTTAGAATACATTCTCCGCAATAAAAAATATGATATTTTAAAAGGAAAGATAGAAGGCAGCAGAGGCGTAGGTAGAAATAAATTATTTTGGTCGTGTAACCTCAGAAAGTGTTATACAGTATAATTAAAAATGAAGATGTCTTGTTATAAATTGTGTGAGCGGTATATTTTTTAGTATGCACTATAATCGCGCACAACTGCACACCTTAGATGAAATATTGCTTGAATAAAAGAGAAGAAGACGCTTAATGTCTCATTGGATAGACGAAATGTTGCGAATTTTTCTCCGTGGGTCAGTATGTATTTATGGAGGCAGGTCCCCAAAAACTCACTTGCTGCTATTTTAGAATAGTAACAAGATTCATTTTCCTTTATATCTACATATTGAATTTATTTTTATTTGTACCAAAATAACTATTATTCTTATTTATGACTATATTTTAACAAAAGGATTAATGGGAGCACCTAGTAATTAAATATTTTTTTATTTAATTTTATGATATTTAGAGCACAATACATTAACAATTATGGTTTATTATTATGAATATTATAATTGAAAATAAAGTCATCAAACCTTTTAAAAATACCACAACCTACCGCAGCACTGCAATGAGTATGAACAGTGTATTAACAATGAAATAGAATGTACATAAAAATAAGATATTGCAGCTGAACAAATTAAAGTGCAAAATAATAAAAATTTATTGTATAAATGATTAATAATCAAAGTGCCTATAAATAAAAGGCAGCAATTCACATTCTTTCGGTATAATATTCCCTTATCGTATTAGAAAATTTACACTTATTTAAATTATCTAATAAATTTCTCGGCGGTAGGTAGGTACACTAAATTCGTCTGCGATTTAAATATCAACAATGAATGTGGCGTGCGATTTAATTTAAATTGTACACTTTCTTAAATTACTCGGAGGTTATTGCAAACGGTTTCAATTTACTTTCCGGGAGGCTTTCATTATTTCCAGCTTCCTCGGGAGCGCGGTCTGCGGATAACCATCCCTTATCCTGGTCTCGGCACCGACTATTTCGCTTAATTTTATTTCCCGGGATACGGAAGAAGGATGCGCACCCGACTCCGTATATCACCTGATTGTCAGATAGGCGAGAGAGATCTTATTGTGTCTTTATCAGAGTTAATTAAATTACTATAATAAAACGTTCATTTCTCAACGTTTCTTATTATTTAAACACTCTAGAGCACATTTATTATTATAAAAAGTATTATGTAGGTAGTGTTTTCCTATTATTTTTTTATTAAAATCCGTCCGCAAACCAGTTGTGTATTCCTAAAATAATAATTTTATGATTACTAATTATTTAACAGTGAATAATAATACTTTTGTCATAATTTCGTTTATATTTTAATATTAAATATATATGTAATTTATTAAAACAATAAATAAATATTAAAAAACAAAACAATTTTTTTTATTACAACCGGAGTATGATTATTATATAATATTAGCATAAATAGTTTTTCTTTTCACAAATACAGCTGCTTCAAAAGTTATCAATATTATTTATCGGTATGAATTTACGTCAATTTTTTCCATATAAATCGGGGCAAAATTGTAAAATTTTATAATCATATGTTTATCGACACAAACAATGTTTTTTATCATAAACATAACAATTCTTAAGTGAGAACTTTAACAAATTATTTAATTGTTGCTTGATAATTTCAAATGGCAACACATATGTATTATGAATGTTGAAGAAATGGCTATTTTCTGATAGCTTTATTACTTAGGAATTTGATTACAAAAATTACACTATCAATAATATGATACTTTACTAATACCTATACTTGAATGGAAAATATGACGAAATACCTTTAAGAAAGATACAAAATTAATACAAATAACCGATACGTTTTCTTAATTGTGCGTATTACAATATAAGTCCTGATTTGGGTATAAATAGTTTGATAAGGATAATCAGTATTTTTTGCAAGCCTGTTAACATATTTTTTGAGTAACTTACTTTATAGCTTTGCTAAAACCATTCCTGAAATTACTTATAAATGTTTTCTATGAATATATTTAGTCACTTCAGTTATAAATATATTAATTAGAAATATATACATATATAAACAATTTTATCTAAAAATATTGTTGTTGTGTCACCGGGATTCGAACCTGGGTCTCTTTCTTAACCAGGGAAGGTGCATTATTTAACTATGCTACAGCGACAATATTTTTATCGACAAATTTTATCTTTCAAATAATGGAACGATTAAATGTATTAATATAATATCAAAAAAGGAACATATAAATTCGAAAATAGCGCGTGGTGAAAATAACGCGAATGTGTTCTCTGTAAATACATTTAAACCAAACTATCTAAGCCACCGTTATTAATACTACCATAATTCAACTATCCGGTTTACATTATTTTATCACCATCATCATTTTAACAAAGACAAGAAAAAACTTTTAAAAACAATTTTTAGAAAATTCCTAAGCATTGATCTATTTGATGAACAAAGATAGCAATATATTATTTGATTTTTATTATAACTTTAATTCTTGATCATGACTGATTTGAATTTTATGACATTTTGATAAAGTTTACAATGAATTGTCATTACAATACAATCCGAAACCAATCGGACAACGGCCTGCCTTGGCTTGACTCAGTCGCACCTTGTGTGGAAGTGGCTTTATGAAATAATTAAACTCCATCGCCAATATATGTTAACAAAAAAAAAATAATAATAATATGTATATAATATTATTTATGCGTAGCTGTTAATCGAATGTAGAACCTAACCACCCCAAACATATATTTCAACCACTTAGCTATCAACGGTTGGGGGTTGGGGTATACATTTTCAATTTACGTAATGTTAATTTTCCTTCAGCAGGTGTGTATCTCGTAAAATACTTTTTGTGGTGAAAATTCCCTTCTGTGTTCGCTGGGAATTTATTGAAGTATTATGCGCAATCTCAGCTTACCACCCCAGCCGTCTTATATATCCTGGAGATAAATCCTTCTAACCCCGTCATCGATCAAGCCTGTGGATTTGCAATTCTAACTAATTTAAAAATAATATCTATTCGTTCGGTGGAACGGGTCGGCAGCTTCCGAGAGGAATCTCATCTCCGATTTTGGGACGTGAGGTCTAATAATCTAGAATTAATGACTACCGTCGGAAAAACATTGTTTATACTAAATAAAATATTCAACTGACTGCATGAAATTACTATTCACTCAGAACCTACATATTAATGAATGTTAAACATGAATTTTCGGGCCCAAATATTAACAGCTTTTAGAAAATCATATAAAGAGTCTTCGCCTGCATATCCATTAAGTAAAACTATTAATTAAAGCAAATGTACATCAAAATTTATTTATTAAGGAGAATAATATAAGTTGTATCAATGTGTCCAAAATTTAATAAAAATGAATTGACAATTCTGGCGTCTGTAGTCGGTTTACTCAAAGGTATTTGAGATTCCGTAAAAATAATATAGATGGCTTTCAAATAATGGAACGACAGATGTATTAATTTGAAAAAGTGTAACATATAGGTTTGAAAATTTGTCATGAAAAATACTGGCGTTATAACTCAATTGGTAGTGTACTTCCCCGGATTGGAAATAGAGATCCAGGTTCGAATCCCGGTAGCGCAAAAACAATATTTTTTGACAAAATTGATTTTATATGTATATATTTATAATTAATACATTAAATTAGTATTTAAAATTTATTTATTCAATTTATATACATACATAGATATACTTGTTTTAATTAATTTAGATTAATTGTTATTACGGTACTGAATAAGAGAGGAGGAGAAAGGAGGATTCAAAAATTTGATAAAGGGGATGTAACCTAATTATTTCAATCTCAAGATACTAAGCATATTAAAACAACTGATGGACTTACTGAAAGTTACCTTTTGAGAATGTCGAATGAAAATATTGTGTACTCGTTCACCATACAAACTGTTATATTTACTATTTTTTTGCGGATTAATTCAATGACTCGGGTGTTATATTATGAGACGAATGTTTTAAAATATTTCAACACTTGATTTGTGCAAAATATAATATTATGCGTTTGCTAACAGCATCGGTATCCGTAAAAAGATTATTATAAAAATCGAAAAAATTCTAAACAACACACTCGAAATAACAATGCGGCATTTTATGTACATATATATGGAGTTAGTGTCTCTTCTAGGTTAGATAGCATTTTTTGTATATGGTTTTCTAGGCTGACGTTATGGGAGATTTATATCTTCTGTGTAAAAATACAGTTATACCGTAATTTTTTGAGGCAACACCTTGACAATGGCACGTGTTACCATACCGAAACGTCGGCCTAGATTACCCCAAAGAAACCATATAAAAATACGCGATCTAACACTAGTACTCGCGGAAACCTTAAATCAAACATATGTATATACAGGTTGAATATTATGTTTCAGGCCGATTTTGATTTGTCAGACATTTATCAGTTCACATTTGGTAGTCGTAGAGAGTAATTAATTACAATTTATTATAGAGCATCTAACACTTCAATAGCGTGTTGAAGTCATTAACACATTTAATTTAAATAATAATGGCAATGCTGTAACCATTAATGGTGATCGCTATCGTTACATGTTGGAAAATTTCTTAATAGCCGAATTGGGTTGATCGGGTCTGTAACACGTGTGGTTTCAACAAGACGGTGCCACATCATACACAGCCCGAACTGTGTTTGAAATTTTTCCCGGCCGCATAATGTCAAAAAATGTCGACTGGCCTCTTCGATCATCTGATTTGACGGCTCCTGACTATTTTCTGTAGGGACACTTGATAGGAAAGGTCTATGCCAAAAAGCCAACAATAATTCCGATATTACAGGACATATTCGAAATTAAATAACTGAAATAACACGCGAAGTGTACGAGAATGTTACGAAAAATTTGGTTAAAAAAGCAAGCATTTGTGCCCGCTGCCAAAGGCGGCCACTTGGCTGATGTCATATTCTATACATATTTGTAATAAATTAAATAATTAATAAATAAAAAGCAAAATGAAAAATTGTGTGGAATTTTTTAGTTATTCAAAACAATATCAACCTGGAACATAATATTCACCTTGTATATTATTATTATAAAATTATATATATATATATATATATAGATTATTCACAATCCCATTACATATATTAAATATTGATGCAGAAACTATGTTCCGTTTAGTAAAGTTCATGTAATATCTTTAAATCTTGTTGAAAATAATACATATTATATTTTTATTTTGAAGACCATCAAATGATAGCTAATAAGTAGAAATTTTAAAATAATAACGATAACTAATAATTTATTTGTTATTGTGTGCATGAAACACTTTAATTATTTATAATAAAATAAATAAAATATATGCATTAATAAATAATAATGTTATTGTTATAAATAAATATTCTCAAAGTCTGCCTTGAGACCTCTCCTAATAAAGCGGACGTGGGTTTATCTAGTTATTTGATTGCGTAAATTATATATTTATATACATATGTATATCAGTATTAAATAATGTACCTGTTAAAATGACAACATACATATTAATATTATTTAATTTATATATTACATAGTAACATCAACCTACATTATGTAAATTAAACATGAGCTCAATATTATATAAACTATATTAATATATTTGTACGTGTTTTTAGGCGAGAGAAAATAAATTATAATGAAAAAAAATTGCGTTCTAAAATGAAAATTTAACCGATTATAATTTGTTATTGAATATTATTAAGCCATCGAAAGGTCGAGTAAACCCAATACATTTTTGATCAATACGATTATGTAATTGTGTAAATGAAAATACCCGGTTCGGCCAACTCCGGTCAATAAATTAAACGGAATGAAATAATTAAGACGCGCGCATCGAAAGATAAATCAGAATATATATCGGCATTAATTAACAATAATACATTCAAGATGTTCTTGTAAAGACGCCGCAATAACGCCGTTCCGTATGTGGATACATTCAACTCTACCTATTTTATTTATTTTAACAAAATTTTACTTACTTAATGTCTATAGTTGATCTATATAATAGACGTGTGACATATTTTTATATTAAAACATGGGTAAGATACACAGAAAAATCTTTCTATCGAAAAAATGGGGCACGAACTCAGTGTTTTCGATTACTTGTAGAAAATCTTGTCAAATTCATTAACATATGCTTAATTTATTAGTGAGACATCTATTTTTTCAGTTAGAAACGATCTTTTGCATACAATATTTTTTAGAAGTAGAATATCTTTTTACACAATTCAGCTAATTTGTTTTAATTATCATAAAAATATGTTTTGAAAAATCATATCATAAAATATTGTAGATTTCATCAAATTGAATATATTATATTTACGTATTTTGAACTAGCAGAAAACCTATATAAAATCATTTATATTAAATCATCGTATACATCACGCCGTATCGAATTGAATATGCCCCACAGCGTTTTTTTCCTGATCCTGTAAATGATATGTCTTTATTGCTCAGCCTGCTGATGTTACCCTTATGATACAATAAACTGCAGAAAATCACATTTAAAATCGTTCTCATTTTCGAGTTTAAATGTAGCATATACGTTGTCGTTACACCTGCAAAATGTTGTGTATTAGTAGATTTTTTGGAAAATAAATCAAAATTTTATATTTATCTAAAATATTCCAGGCGTATTTAATATCATATTGTTATCATTTTATTCAATCAGATTTTTTTTTTATATAAATAACCTCGAAATTCTGTTAAGAAAATTTTCTTGTAAATATATGGAGCTTACGATCATTGTAACATACTCAGCGGTTCAATATTTTATTATAAATTAATTTAAACCATTTACATTTTTCTTAAACTAATTTATTCTAATAAATTGGATCATGTTTTTGTTTGATTTTTTCAATTGTCAATTTTGCCTTCTATACATATTTTACATTTTTTTATTAACATTCGGTATTTAGAAATTAAGTATAATTTTTAAAGCATTAATAATTAGTCTTTTTTTTTTTTTTAGGAGAACACATTCTTATTGTGAACTTGTAATTATTCAGAACATAGTTCTGTGATATTTTAAATATGAATTAAATGTATTAATTATAAAGATATACATACAAAATCAATATTATCGAAAAATATTGTTGTTGCGCTACCGGGATTCGAACCTGGATCTCTTCCCTAACCGGGGGAGGTGCTTTATCCAACTAAGCTACAGCGGCACTATTTTTATCGACAATTTTTCGACCTTATATGTTACCTTTTTGATATCAATACATTTAATCGTTCCATCATTTGACAGAGCCATCTACCTTATTTTTACAGAATCTCAAATACCTTTGAGTGAATCTGATAATAGACGCTAGAGTTATTAATTCATTTTTATTAAATTTTGGACACATTGATACAACTTTATTATTTTTAGGAGAACACATTCTTATTGTGAAGTTGTAATTATTCAGAACATAGTTCTTTGATATTTTAAATATGAATTAAATGTATTAATTATAAAGATATACATACAATATCAATATTATCTAAAAATAAAAACAATGGTTTGTTGCGCTAACCGGATCAGAAAACCCTGGATCTCTTCCCAACCGGGGGAGGTGCTTTATCCAACTAAGAAGGTAACATATCAAGGTCGAAAAATTGTCGATAAAAATATGCCCTGTAGCTTAGTTGGATAAAGCACCTCCCCCGGTTAGGGAAGAGATCCAGGTTCGAATCCCGGTAGCGCAACAACAATGTTTTTATTTTTCGATAATATTGATTTTGTATGTATATCTTTATAATTAATACATTTAATTCATATTTAAAATAATTAGTCTTCCTCATACATACGTTATACACAGTAAATGATCGAAATACTCGAGAACATTAATTATTGTATCTCTGTTATTAAAGATTGGAAAAGATTTAATTAGCCACGAACAATCATCTGCAACACGTTAACGAACGTGCAGAAAAAATTCGTCTTCATTTAAATGTCATCGTACAAAATGCATTGTATCCGATCAACTGTGTAGTAGGACATATAAATGGTATTGAGTCGATTGTTTTTTGGTTTTCAGTGGGTTACTCAACGGTACGTTTTTATCGGTTTAGTGAATATCGAGGAAAAGTTAAAAATAATTAGTGCATGTAAGTACAAGATATTGCTTGTAAAATAAAAATACAAGTTAAAATGCAGTAAATTATGCTATAAACTATTTTCGCCGATGTGAACAAATTCAGTTTTTATACAGACATAATTAATTATTTATCCTAATATTATACGACTATATTCGAGTTTAGATACATGCTCAAATGAAAACAATTTCTAAAGGAACATAATTTCGGCAGTGCTTGGAACTGATAGAGAGCCAGTAATATTTAATGTATGGATGTGAAAAATGTCTTAATGTTATACAATGTATATTTATAATATATATTATTATACAATACATATATATATATATTTATTACCTTTACTTATTTATCGAGTTCCATCTTTACAATATTATTAAATATTTAATAACTTTTATTACTTACATTAATCAAGTTCTTCTCATTGATGTGCTTAAAAATATTAATTACATTATATTATTTTATTTAGATTATTTTTTAAAATATTAATTAGTTGTGAATTTGTTTAAAATTGATAGCATTGTCTTATTGATAGCAATGATGACATCTAAATGTATCTGGGTAATACAATAAATAAGTAAATATAATATGTATTGATGATATTTAGAAATAGGTACGTTGGTTTGTTGTTTTTTTTTTTAATTTTATAAATATATAATAGTTGTCCTTTTGTCTTGAAGCAGTGCACGCCACTGATTAATAGTAAATGCCAGCTTTACAGTTAGAAATACTTCCATACCATGTCTTAAGTCTAAACTCTATTGCAATTGCAGGGGCGTAAACAAGATTAACACGCTCAAAAATAGACAAACCAGATTTCCAGCAAAAATAAATTTCGGAGAACACGACAAGAAAACGGGCGATGTTTTTTCAGTGTAATTTTTTCGTGATACATAACTATTTTTTTCAAAGTTGTCATGTAGCGGGAAATTTACGCCCGGCTTAGAGCGTCCAAAATTTTAGCTTGGCTGTTGCAGAAATCCTGATAAATGTTCGGAGAAGAGTCCAAAGTAAAGAGATAGGGTGGCTGGTCGGATATGGATTTATTTACAGCGGTTATACAAACGTACACAATTTTAATATCTACACTATTGTTTTCTTAAAAAAATATTTGGTATATGTACCACGTATTATTATTATTCATTAAAATTCAAAAAGTTACCTATAAATAAATATACCTATATTCTGAATAATTACAAATTCACAGTTATAATGCGTTCTCCTAATAACCTATAAAGGTACTGAGTATTAATAAACACCTATCAAAATTTAAAGAACCTGAATTCTACAGGTCTTCCAATAAGGACGCTCGATTTTAAAATGTAAATAAAACAAGTTGTGCGCAAGATATCAACTCAATTTTTTTTTCATTTGAAAGTATATTTTATGGCATTAATTATGAAATATAACGTCTTTCAAATATCCGCCGCGGCATTGCTTGGTGGCACACATTCAGGAGGTCCAATTTTCAATGACTTTGTCGCATAAATTTGGCTGAATTTGCTAGATGGCGTTTGTTATGTTGACTTTGAGGGCGTCAATTGTTTGCAGTTTATTTGAAAAGTCTTGCAATTTAAGATAGCCTCAAAGAAAGAAGTCTAAAGACGTTAAATTACACGATCTCGGTGGCCAGTTCACGTCACCGCCGCGCGAGATAACCATGCCCTCAAATTGCTCGTGCAGAATGTCCATCGTGGCATGTGCTATGTGGCACGTGGCACCGTCCTGTTAGAACCACATGTTATCGGTATTCATATCATCCAGTTTAGGCCACAAAAAGTTGCTTATCGTAGATCTTATGGCAATGCCAGTTTTGTTTTGGAAGAAATACGGAACGATGATTCTGCCAGACCAAAATCCACACCGATCAGTGACCTTCTTGGGATGCATTTGGTGCTGGTTTATCTCGTATGGATTGGTATTGTCCAAAATCCGACAATTTTGCTTGTTGGGCCTCGTCGTTAAAGATGATTTTTTTGGCGAAATTTGGGTCAAATTCCAAATGCTCCAGAGCCCAATCAGCAAATACACGGCGTTGTCTACGGTCATTTACCTTAAGTTCCTGAGTTAGTTGGATTTTATATGGGTGCAGACCCAAGCCCCAATGCAAAATTCGCCATGTTGAAGTTACAGAAAGGCCAAGTACTTGTGAAAATTAACTGCCTTGGGTTTTCCCGTACTTTATCATGCACGGCAGCGATTTTTTCAGCAGATCTTGTGTTTCGGCGACGTACTGGTATTGGCCAATTATTTACCGAATCGGTTATTCGAATTTGGTCACCAAATATCGAATAGTCGACTCAGAAGGACGGTTGTGGCGAGGATAAAAATCACGTATTGCGCGGAACGTTTCTCTAACGGAGCAGTGACTTTGATAATAAAATTTGACGATTTGCACACGTTTTTCAACGCTATAACCGTCCATGGTGATTTGCCGTACACTACTAAACAAATTTATCAGATGTCACTTTAACAACATGGCTGTTATAACCCAACAAATTTCGAGCGTCCGTATTGAAAGACCCTTTATAATCACATCTAAATGTATGTCATATAGATGATAAAAATATGTTTTACACAATATAAATATATATGCAGGATCCTAAGACACCTTCGAGATATAGTGTTGACGTCATTTACAGCGTACATCATAGAATATATTCAGTAGTGTACTTCGCCCTGGCACTTCTTTTGACATGGAACTCACATTTAAAAATACTTTGATATAAAATATTCCGCATAGAGTTTTGTTCATCAAATATAGTGCAGCGGACGGATATTACCAGTGTGCAAAAAAAAATTGATCAGATCATTTCACAGAACATGAAAATCATTACAAGTAAACTTATAGTTTTTTTTTATTAAGAATTGTATCATCTGTGTGGTGGTATCCCGTTCATTCAACCATTGACCACACGCACTTGGAGACAGATGGAGTATGTGAACTTAACTGAAATAAACAGTCATACCTAAATTTACATGTTATACCTCGATAGTTTTTTTTTACATATGCATGGCTATAGCATTTACAAAAGGAAATTAAATTACTATCTCGGTAGATCTGTGTGTTGGATCTAATAATATTTTTTTTTTTAAATATGTTTTATACATTACATACATTTTCGGAACTTGAACGCTCATTAAGACATAAGCTGTATTAAATATGTAACCTTCCACTAAAAATACTAATTACAAAATTATTTTTTTAAATAATATGATTTCATATTCTTTAAAAGGCTGTAAATAAATAAGCTACAATCGTGTAACAAACTTAAGCCTAAGAAGATTCTGCGAGTGAACGAATGGGGTGATATGAGATAGTGTCGGACTCGGCGGGGGGCGGGGGGCGGGGAGAGTTGTAGGGGACGTTTTGGGGATGGGAGGCAATAAGACAAACAAATCTCGTCAGCCAATCGTAGACAATCTCTAGTATGTTCTTTCTTAATATTTATGTGCAAAGTAATATATTTATTAAGGTTTGTTCAGACGGGTGAATATAATATAATTTTTAACCATAAATGTATATTCCGTTAGTTTTATAATGAATTCATTTAAATTAGTTATAGTTATAAACTTGCTTATTTATTTATTGTCACGCAGTAGTTACAATCATTACTTCGTCCACATGACACTGTTAACTGTATATTTTCAATGAGACTTTGACCTCTCAGAGTCGAAAAAGATACGTGTGTACTGGATGCGTCATTCTAATCCTAGCCCAAAACATATTGAGTGATGTTGTATTTTATGACGTACTCGAGTCGAATCTCCGAGAGAAATCCCATCCATGGTCATAGGCCATTGTCGTTTTCTGAGTCATTCGCTTCACATGAACAAATCACAAAAGCGATTATTTCGGTAGACTGTAGTTATGTTTAAATTTAACATAAACTACGTAGGTGGATGTTTTTATTTAAAAATTATTCTGAAATATAAAAATAGCTTTATTTATAGTATCATGTGTACCGTAGCTACTTGAACAAATTGGTATTTTGCTTAGCGTAGGCCTTTTGTACTGAAGTGTCTTAGGCCTTATAGGCTTCTCCAACACCTACTCTTCTTACTCAGATCTGCATAAAGCCTTCCTTATAATATTTCATGGTCTCGTCTCTTTCTTACGCCTACGCTTCATATGACAAACGACCTATTGCGTCTCCCTCACTCCGAGGATCCGCTAAATCAGCGTATGCAAAATAGCCAAGTAATAAATCTTCGACAAGCCGGTTGAGGTCGTTTTCGCATCATGTTACATCTTAATTCCGCACAGTGTTGGTTGCACTCGCGGCGAGATGTGCCAAGGAGATATGGACCTTAGTTGTATGCATGTCCGATAGACGCTGCGTTCGCGATTCTCGCTATACCGAGGCAATTCTCAACCTTGGTCTCGTGAAATAATTCGTATATATGATATGAAGATTTAAAATGAAGTAAAATAATTTTATTAATAGAATCGGCGTTAACTTTGTAGAGTTTCATCATAATGGATGAATATAAATAAAACAATGTTATAACTCTACTTGAGTTTTTTTAACTCTACTCCAATTTCGAGAGAAACAGAAGCTCTCATCGACAGGTGAAGTAATACATTTCTATAACATTTTTTTATTTATATCTATCCAAGTAAAATCATGTTTTTTGGCAAAGATTTCACACTTAAATCTATCTAAACATCACGGACCTACGTTCTGAATACTTACAACTTCACAATAATAATGTGTTCTCCTTAACAAATCTATCTTAAATCACAGTACTACTTAATATAAAATATCTGTCTACTTATTTTTAGTCACGAGCACACATTTTTAGTCACGAGTTCTGTTTGCCATAGTTCTACACGCCCTGGTTCCACCTGCCATAGTTTTCTGTCGCAGTTATATCGGTCACATTTGTATACATCATTGTCTATTTGCGACCGTTCTATCAGTTACAATTATTTATATATAGGTATTTAATAGGTATCACATATGTAAAAGGTATCCTTCAGTTTTATCTGCCATAGTTTTATACTCCCCTGTTCCATTCGCCACTGTTTTATATCACCCAGTTCTTTCAGCTACCATCTTGTTTGTCATAGTTCTACATATCATAGTTTTATAGGTATACAATAATACAGTCGTGACAGATAAAGATTTTATAATTAAAATAAACCCTTGAAATACTACAAATAAATATTATTCATGTTATTTTTCAGTTTGTTATTGATATTAGATTTGTAAAGGTTCAACTAGCTGTGTTGCATAAAATATTTGACAATCCCTGAAGCTCTTCATATATAAATGCTGTCTCGCTAATTGTCATAGCTTATGCTAATTTTATAAGCGATAGTAAATTTATATTTATTTATGCTAATCGGGGGACATGTTCGGAAACTGTGTTCGGTTAAAAGTAACGTAAGATTATAATTCTCAAAATTTATGACAGTGGACTTCAAATGTCGTTATTTTTTGTCAAGTATGTTTTAAAGCAGTCTGTAATATTTGCTTACCTATAGTGTCGACAGCTTATTAGAAATTTTTTATTATATTTGGATGATAAATTTTTGTATTTTGGCAAAGACTAGTGCAGACACTGTGTCCCCAGCTACATATGAATTAAGAACAAAATGTATACAATATTTGCGTACTTTTAAAAAAAAAATCTTCTTTTTTTACTGATTATATAAAATTAATTTTATATACTTTTTTAATACCGTATTTTTTAAATAATAGTGGTTACTACTTTAAATTCATTTAAAATCTAATAATTTCATTAAAAACTTTGTTATATATGTAGAAATAAAAAAAATTGATTCTACTCGTTTAATTTACTTGAGACTCGTTTCCCCTTGCAAGGTCACTATCAATTTATCTCAACAACTTGTATTTATAACTATAATGGGGTCAGCTATACAATTTTATTTAAATGAGGTGAAAATTATGATAATGCCCTTGCGAGGCGAAACGCGTCTCAACTAAATTAAACGAGTAGAATCAAAAAACAAGTGTTTTATTTCCACATATTGTGTGATAATGGAGTTCTACAAACTTACCCTGGAAACAATAAAAACATTATTTTTAGAATAGTTTTAGAAATTAAATAATGATATGTACTTATATTTGGCTGAATTTCATAGCATGACTTAAATATGAAATTAAATTAAAAGTAACATTTAATTCATAATTACGTCTCATCTGAAATAAAATCATGTTATGCAATTAAGGGTGAAGTTTATTCTTATTTTCTGAATATTTTTTTAATAGTTTATATTTTACCGATTAAAATACAATTCTTTATTTATTTATTCATATATTAAGTTGACAACATAATACAACAATAGAGTTATGCACCCCCAAATAAGAAAAATCTTGAATTAGGGGGGTGGCTATAGACATTTATATAAAAAAAGATAAAGACCTATACTAGAACATTACTTTTCGCAATGTTACTGAAGCTTTACCTCAAAATATTTAATTTGGATAGTGTTGGTATGTATAACTTACCCTCATTTAAGGTATCCTAAGTGTATTTTTTAAGTGTGTTATTAGAATTCATTGATATTTTATATTATGTTTATTTTAAACATGAATGCTTGTGTTTTTATAATAATTATATTATTTGCCTTTTACGTCATTCATTCGCTCATCTCCAATATCATACCTACGATTCATAAATAACTCATCACTATATTATATACTACACCTATATATTTAAAAAGGAAAATTAACTACACATTTGATATCACACAACACATAAAGAGGAATTGTGTCTGAAAGATATTTGTCTAGAAAAAAATATATAATTCATAATTTTTAGTAAGTAAATTTGCACAATATAGATACTTCTAGTAAACATTGGTACTTTTAGCCTTTACCTCGTAGTTAATTACAAGTTTTCTCAGTATAGCTATTAATTTTATATTTAAGCTAATATATCTATTTAAATTGATTAGTAGCAGGCTAGTGCAGCCTATACATTAAAATACGCTGCAATATATGATTACAATTTCTATGAAATAATTAGATTTAAATTGAAATATGATAATTATTTAAAAAATCATATAATCAGCATTTAATTTTGATTAATTTCATAGAAATTATATGTACATAGATTGCAATGGTAACTACCTTTTTAATAGATTCACTTAGTAAGACAAATTTCATTACATACATTTTTTAAAATATTCATTTTGTTCAATGAACCTAACCTAACCTAACCTTACCTTACCTTACCTAACCCAATACAATTTAACCTTCACGACATTGGAGGATCATATTAAACTTCCTCATAATCATCAAAATTTACTCACATTTTTATTAATTTGGCTTTTTTTCTTTTTGTTCCAGGTGTGATGCCGTGAATCCCAAAAAAAGTTAATAAATAAATAATGGGCATGTACAAAAATCATTAAAAATGTTATCAGGTTAGAACTTTTCGATTCGTCCTTGGATATTATTACAGCCTTATTTCTGAGAATATTTCACAACTGATTCTGAATTAAATATTATAAATCAAATAAGCATTTTGAAGTTAAGTATATAGGTACTTAATAATATATCATATTTTCTGGTCCTCAACGCGTACCACATGCATAGCGAGCGTCAATATTTAATTTAATTTTAGAAATATAATAACGTGCGCAATTGACGAAAACTAAAAAACATAAATAATATTTTTCATTGGCACAGATAATATATCTAGTGAAATGCCATGGACAATGTAGCAAAATTTTTTTCTATATTTTTATTTTGTCTGTGTTACATGTCATGTCAATTTTAATTTTAATGATATTTTTTATTGGTTATTTTAATATTTATTAACTTGTCTTTGTGTCATTTAATTTTTTTTAACTACTTTCAGAAAATAAATTATTTCAATTACAAATTGTATAATATAAGCGTTGTTGACCATAAAATATGGTTTTAATTCATGTTTGGTCAACTAAAAAAAATATTTGTAGTGTAAATTTTAATTAGAAAGACAAAATTATTCTCAGAGATAAGTTAAAATAGTTTTGGTAAGATTGTTGACAAATAAATTACAAATTATTGCGTAATACAAGCGAGATTCACCAAAAATCCTGGCGAATAGTGATCAAAAAGATAAAAAAATTATAGGCACCTTCTGTGAATTGAATTAGTCCTATTGTGTAATTTTAACTAGTTGAAATTTTCCTATAGTTGCTGTGAACCACAAATTTTAAATACCACATGTAGGTCTAATGGGAATGCGGATGGCTTAGGTATTTTAGAACTCAGACGTAAAAACCGAGTTAAGTATTAGAAATTTAAAAGAGACAGGTTTGCTCAAATTTTTGTGTACCTATCCAGCTATTGTTAAATAGATGGATAAAAATATTAATTTCGTGAAATTTTTTTGATCAATGTCAAGAAAAAAATTTCGTAATTTTTGTAAAATATTTACATAATCTACATATTCTTGAAAAAAAAACATTTTATTTCTTTGGTTTGTCAAACTCCAATTGAAAGTACTATCTTTTGTATTTTTGTGTCGCGTTTGATCTAGATATCATACGAAGTTGCAAGGGTTCGTTTATAATAAACGAACATGAATATTTCTCACAATGAATTACAGCTTCAGTATAAATCTCTCTCCCGCTGTGAAAACACGGACTGTGTTTGCTGGCCGTTCTACGTATTTTTCAGTACTGCTTTCCGACAAATCCACCCAAGCACAATGTTCGTTCACCAGTGTTTTCATTGGACAACACAATATATCAATTTTCACAGGTGTAAAATTCGCCTGTATTTAATGTTTCAAAAGACATATTGATATGAGGAAATTTCACGAAATTCGTTCTTTTTAAAACTACTGAAGATTATTCCAGAATTATTTTGCTTTCTTAGAAAGCTTCCCACGAACATCATCATCAAAGTAGTAAATTAAAAAATAATATTACTATGTAGATTTATAGGTTCGCAAAACATGTTAAAAAACTACGAAGATTTTTAAAAATAATTGTAGGTACGTCCATTTTTGGACTTACAATAGTTTACCGCATAAAAATTGCATTCTGGTATTTTTGTTTGTTTGTGGACTTAAAAATTATATGTTTATAATATTATTTCTGTAGAATACTTTAATAGAATTAAATCTGTTTATCTTCATAGAGTCAATGGAGTACAAATGAAATGTATACTGTATTAAAAATAAAAATAAACATTTTTTTTAGTATTTGTACAAAACGTAAAATATATTAAATTAGGTTTAAGAGCCATGTAAATAAGATAAATATTTTCGGTTTCATTTGTAATCAAATTAATTTGTACTTAAATAAGTTTATAGAAGTACCTCAGCCATATTCAAACAGCGATAAATTATATTATGTATTTCATTAGTTTTTCGCCATATGTTACTATTATAAAAATACTCGGAATTCTTTTTTTTAAAATGACTACTTTTTATTAAGAAAAAATAACAAATATAAATTAGAGACTTTTGATAACATTACTAATTTTTTTTTAAATATCAGAGTGAAAAATATTTTTTTGTTATTTTGAAATTATTTGTACATTTTGTAAACATTTAACGCAACTTCTATCATGGATTCTCTATGATATATTTTTATTTTTTGATATAATTTGATTTTTTACTGAGTATGCGTTATTAAGATAAATTATGAAATACTTTGAAGCAAAAAACTTAACTGGAGATATCACGCAAATATTTCCGAACGATATACGTAAATTGGCGTTCACAAAGCCATGACCTAACTACCTTGATACGTAATGTTAAATCGCTTTGTATACGACTAGTGATTAAAATCAAATTTAAGTTATTCCTAAACATACCTATACGTAATAATTGTGTAACTTTAATAAATAATTACTCTAGACTGATATAAATATAAGCTAGGTACATTACAAGGCTATTCAACTTAATCATTATTTATTTTTATCAGACATATTTATTTCTTAAATCTACTTATCGAAACAGGCTTTTAATATTGTTTAAAATTTTGCCCAAATTTTGTACGCTCTAAAAATGTATAAAGCCTAAATATCCCAGAAAGGCCTCAATTATCGGATCATGCTGCTTGTGTAAGATGTTAATTTAACTTCCTCAATTATTGATGTTACAGAAAATCTTGTTTTGTATTAAGTTGATATAAAATTGAAATAAATGCAGGATACAGTATACCTAAACCCTTCTTGCCAGAACGTAATTTTAGTAGAAAATACTCCAATATTTATATTATATATTTAAATCCTTTGTATTATAACCGCGTACTACGTATTTTTCTTCTGTAGTGTGTAGTTAGTAAAACTTTGTTTGGAATTGGTTAAGTAAATATGAGTTGGTGTCTGGTAATATGTAATTAATATATAAAAATTAAAAATATTGATATTTTATGTAAATTTACTATCAATCGAATCGCGATTGTTACGTCATTTGATTAATTAATTTTAAAAAATATTTTCTCTGAATCTAAATACAAATTGATTGAAGGTAGATTTCTGAAAGTCGTGACGCAGGCACGAACAAAATTGTATAAAGCCTCAAAATCGGTTCATGAAAATATATTAAAAAAAGATACATAATTACAAAATATTGCAGAAAGCCGAAATATTTTGCTATCGCCTTGAATCTTTTTTGTCTTTATAAATAGTATTTTGTATATATTTAATGATTAATTGAAAATTTCTTTAAATTGTAGACCTCCTTATTGTATAGGTAAATCCCTAAGAAATTGATTTCAAGTATATCGATACGTCCAATTTGAAAGATTATTTGCATTTAAAAAAGCAGAACATATAGAAAAATTATTCAACGAATATGAAAACGGAGAAATTAATTTTCTAGAACACTAATTTTCAAATGAATAATATTGTGTTGATTCGTACTTAAATTTTTCGTTATTTTAGACACCAAATCATTCAAATTAATTGAATAAGATTTCCATCAAAAATATATTTATAACTTTCGTACGCCATGTACATTGGCCTACCTACGATACGTACATAAAATAATAATTAAGTATTGATAGTTCTATAATGAATAAATTAAATTAGTAATAATATAACATTTAGCGCTATGTTTACTATAAATATTGATAATAAATGTAATAAAATATAATTAAGGTAATTGATTAATGTTTGTGTTAAATGTATTGTGTGCAAAATACAGTGTATTATTTTATTACGATTATTATTTTGTAATATAAATTACCCATTAAAATAATTATTTGAAAAATAAATTCGATTCTGTTATGAAATTTTGTGTATTCATTGAAAAATCCCTTTATTCAAAAACTATAGTGTAACTACCTATCTGTATACAAGAGTTAGACTTGTATAATATAATTTTAAATTAAATACCTACATATTAATTATTGTGAGCAGAATATCCCATACGAAAAAAAAAATGGTTACTAATAAGTAATGTTATGCAACTGAGAATAAATAGTTCGTTAGGGTACGTGCGATTAACAGTTCATTAAAGATAATTGAAGTGTTGTGTGAATATTGAGTAGAGTTTACGATGAATCTATATTGAAAATTAGCAGTTCAAAACACGAATGACAGGAAAAATGAGAGTAAAAAAAATGCTGTCTAATGGTAGATATTAAATGTGGTTAAGAAATATAATTAATACAATTTGAGAAATATATCGAGAGGATGATGACAAGGGAGACGACAGCAGAGAGTAAAGTGTATTGTGCTTTGAGAGGTGTAATTGAATCATGCGTACTAGTATATATTCGTATATACACGTACTAGTATATATTCGTACGCATGATTTTTTAAAAATAATAATAGGATTTTAAATATGAATTAAATATATTAATTAGAAAGATATACATATAAAATCAATTTTATAGAAAAATATTGTTTTTGCGCCACCGGGATTCGAACTTGGATCTCTTTCCTAACCGGGGAAGGTGCATTATCCAACTATGCTACAGCGACAATATTTTTAGCGACAATTTTCGAACCCATATGTTACCTTTTTGATATTAATACATTTAATCGTTCCATTATCACAGACCGTCTGTTCTGAATAATTACATCTTCTCAATAAGAATGTGTTCTCCTAATAATAATAGCATTATTGAAACGATACATTTATCATTTATAAAACCATTATTATAGACATAATGACGTGCTTGTTGGTACAGTGGTCAAGACACACACCTAATGATTCAATGGTCGGAGGCTCAAATCTCATTCCAGAAGACCAGCAAATTAGTTATATTTCCATAGCACAAGCTTAATTTAAAAATAGTAAGAATGTTGACATATATATGACTCGAATTTCGTTAGCACATTTCCATTTTTTAAAAATAAATAAGATATTTTTATCATAAATGTATTATTTCAATAATGTTTTAATACTAAAACATTAATGCCTTTATCCATACTCTAAATACTCAATTGCTTAAAAAAAAATTGTCATCTTAGTCAATTGTTGTGATGCACACTAAGTTCTGCTACCAAAAAAGGTACCTATACGGGAGTGAAGATTGCTAGCAATAGAAAAATGATTAATGTGATTGAAAAATTAACAAATTATATAAGAGTGAATACAAAACTGTGGTGCGGAACAAATGTTTAAAAAACAAAGATGTCGAGAGTCCAGATATGTTCTTGCACCTGGTATAAGCTGTCACGAACAGGTAGGTAAATCTTTTTCACCGTGTGTTCAGGCGTAGGCGTATGTCTAGTTGCAGGACTACACTGTATCTAGCATTTGTTCAAACCGTTGTCTGCCCTTGCCAACTTGGAATAGCTCCTCTACTAGACCGGTCCACTTCCGGATGTTTCACAAATAGAACAGCTTCCTTCTACCTAGCTTATATTTACCTTAATAATAATAATATTGAATACTTTTTATAGCCACATTTTCATAAAGAAATTCACCTCAAGGACACTTTACACATAAACTGTTTATAGTCCTACATTATTTTTGAATTTAAAATTAAAAATTGTTATTTGAACTTATGGAAATGATTTTTTTTAAATTGTGCATTTTTAGTCACTGATGCACTATTTATTATGACGGATGGCAAAAAGTTCCATGCTATTGGCCCTGCCATCGCAAATGCCCGTTCACTAAACTTAGATTTCTGGCAACGCCAGATCGGTTCTACAACCCTTCCTGTGGCTGAAATAGAGACTGACCAGAGAGTTTAACGTCTACTGTTCAAATGGCATGCCTTCTATTTATTTTCCCTTAAATAATTATTTGTAGGAATTCCACGGAAGGTCCACGAATTTTATTTTTCGGCGTATCACGATATACATTATTTACCAGTTTTTGTGGAGGTTGTTGTCAAATGCAGAAACATATTATTTGTTTTTCAGGCTAAGGGTAAAGGTGAAAATACGCATTTGACCATCACACACGTACCTACTAATGTTACCCAACCAGGTTTGCTAATGCACGTCAATGCACGTCAAATCAAACCCTGTAAACTATTACGTGATCTTTATCAATATTTTGATATCGCTATTCAATATATTTTTTTCAATGTTTTTTCTCATGACTTTAATATTGTAACTTTAAATATTTCTCTATTTTAGAGTTTGGTCTTAAAATGGCTCAATTAATTGATTATTATATTCTTATTCTATATGTTTTTGCAAGGATATGTAAAAAACAATCTGTTGATTAAAATGTGTTTTTTTTAATCTATTTTTTTTTATTATATTAATAAAATTTTGGTGCAATCAACGAAACGATAAAGGCCCCATTTTACAAACCTGCTCTAGGATCAAATATATTTCATACAAGAACACTTCAAGCGACAATCCTTTAAGCCGGCACTTGAAATACAATCCACGCACAGGTTTATTTAAGAAATATAAGGGGGGAATGCGGGCAAAAAGGATCGTCTGCGTTTGGGTATAATAATAAATTATCGATTATGGAAAATGGCGAGAAAAATTGCCCCATTACGTGTCGATACATCATCCCGGCCTTTCCCGGCGTATCCCGACGTTTCCTGGCGCTTCCCGGCGTCCTGTTGGATTTCCTAATACCATCTATACACTGCTCGGGGAAATTTCGAAAAAAAAACTTATGTGGAAGCGTGTTTAGATTTATAAGCGTCTCATGTTGATAATGTCAGATGTATTTAAATTTTTATTTTGTAATTAAACAAAAGTCGAATATCCTTAAACCCGTGTGTATTATCCAAAAAAATTACGAAAATTGAGAATCCCGAGCATTTTACAACTCGACCTAATATTTAAATGCATTTTTAATAAAATATATCTTGAACCTTGGTCATGTTTTTACGACGTCATAAGCGAATATATTTAAAGAGGCCTTGGACATCTGCGTACTCCGAAATGTCGATAAGGCTGTTATATTCTCCGACTCGCAAGCAGCTCTTGAATCCCTCTCTGCTAATATGAAAGTTTGGCTAGACAATGAGATAATCTGTTTCATCAAAAGATGTCTATTTAATTTGTACAACAGCAATAAACAGGTGTCATTCGTTTGGATTTCTGCATGTAAATGCGAATGCTGATAAACTGGCCAAGGAGGCCACTCTTTCCGGAGTTTTCCCCCATCAATTCCATATCCCGATGTATGACTGATTTAACTTGGTAAAAAAACGTACGAATTCTAGATTTTTATTAACAAGTATTTCGTAATTAGAACGAATAATTTTTCTATATAATCTTCATTGACGCTTCCAATTTATATAAACGTCCATAAATTCCGCAATAACTCTACTTAGTGAGCAAAGTTAATATATAGGTAGTCATATTATATATCGCGTTCCCGTATGCAAAAATATGAAATGTATTTAACCTTCAACAATCCATAATATATCACAAATTTCTTTACCAGCATTCCACATTTGTGTCGAATTTATAGGTTTGTTATTGAAAATATTTTCTTCTCGCTAAATCTAACAATATACAAGCGTATATTAAAAAAAATAAAGGTGAACGAAGCAAGAGTAAGCCAAGACAGAAAACTTTATACCTAGGAGAAAACATATTACATTAGATCAGATATAATTTAAATGCACAGACATTTTTTTTTTTGAAAATGTATCAACACGTTTTGTCTGCGGACCGAAACTTGTGAGCTCCTGCATAATGCCATAGCTCATAAAATATCAAGATCCATATGAAGAAATGTCTGCATCCCTCTCACCCTCACTCCGTGGTCTGGCACTGTGCACGTATCCGAGCGGGACGCCGGTATGCGGTGGTGAATGGTCAACGAATCTAAGAGTCATGAAACCATATCACATATTTATTGGTATATTATATATGACCGTATTGACCATTAAATTATCATATGTCTGTAATGTTTCCGGAAGAGGTTATGTATGACTCGCGGTGGATGTATGAGTTTTATGGGTGCATGTATGAATGTGGGTGTGAGTCTTGTAGCGGAGTGCTATGAAGCGTAAACGCAAGAAATGTCTAGACGGACTTTGAATATGTTTTTCTGCATGAAAAAATATTTATTTATGATGTCATGCAGTATTTATTGTACGAGCAGTGGATTTCTATGAGCTATTAGAATGTTGATAAATATCTGTATTTTTTATGACGTCTGTTGGGTTAAATTGCAAATTAAGAATAAATAATAATACGACTTCGCTTACTGAGCAACCCGTTACACGAAATATTTTCTAAGAACAGTTTGATTTCTAAAAATATAATTCTTCAATGAGTTTTTTTTAAATCTTGAATAATATGCTTACATATTATTATTATTGGTGTGGTTCTGTCTGTCATGTCTAAGTTGACTAAAATTCGGATAATGAATAGTAAACATACGATTCGTTAAAATCATAATGTTCTCAATGGAGTCTAAACATAATGTTCTCAATGGAGTCTAAAAATGGACCCTGATAAGAAAAGGAAGTAACATGTTCGATGTCTTAGAGATGTGTTGGCGACTATCTTGATTGTCTACATCATGCAGGAAAAAAAATGTTTGATACTTTGGGCGTGTTGCTAAAAGAGATGGGCATCGCCGTTAGAGATTGGTGATCACACGCAACGGACAAGTACAGAGGGCGAGTGGTCCATCTAGAATAAGATAGACAAACCAAGTCCGCGACATAGCCGGAGACTTGCTACACGCTGCACTAAATAAGGCCCAAGGTCATGAAGAGTGGATGCAAGCAGTTGCTGTAGAAGAAGAATAGAGGATCACGTTGCTCAGTCATGAGCACATCGACCGAGAGAGAAAGAAAAGCGTATTAATTTACCAGTTTGTGGTCAATCTATGGTAAAAATAAAATATTGAATATAAAAATGTCTTATGTCAACTGTTCTCACTTTCAAGGTAAGTGTAATGTGACAGAAATATTTTTAGAAGAAATTTCATTATATTCTGTCTCTTTTACGATACTGAATGTGACAATTTTGCGGTAGACCTTATTTTGGATATTTTTGAGGTGGGTCAGTTTATTTTTGTAATATTACAGAATTATGGAGATAATAGTATTGCAAGCCGCTATAAGATTATCTTATGACTATTACCAAAATCATGAAATGTCAATACTTTGCTGGGTTCATCACCAATTTATTATAATTACCTATTTTTCTACACATCTAATTTTTATTTCATTTAATGTAATATATTTTCATACAAAAAATATACAGTACCTGCATGTACTCTGAAATAAAAAAATATTTTCAAAGAAATTAAGACTTTTATACGTTTTGCGACTGGCAAAATCAATAAATAATTAACTTACTTCGATCAATTAAATAGCTAGCAATTGGCTTAGAAAACAATGTTTAACTTTATTTTAACCACTTGACTAAGGGAAGCAAATTATGTCGGATAACAAGTTGGGAGTCTAGTATCAGAAAGATGTATAAAACACAGTTAGGGATGGTCAGAAAAAATATAAATTTTTATGTTTCAACTGACACATTTTACAATATTATAATTATATTTCATATTGTACTATAAAAATATCTATTATAATAAAAATAATTAAATCTGAAATATGGCACTCTTATAGACAGTGCACTTTTCTGAGACAAAGATGCCAAGACATGTTATTCACACGATTTTTAATAAATAATATTTTTTATTAAAAATTTAAATTATGTTTTTGTAAAATGTAACTGTTATGTTTGGAAAAACAGCAAAGAACGGTGAAGAAAATTATATTTCTTAGTTCTAACGAAACCTTATTATTTCTAATATGTTACTACTCAACCCCGTAGGAATTGTAATGAAAACATAAACAGAAACTACTCTACTCTATATACTAAACATTGAAATCAGATTTAAGTCAAATGTTTTGGTTGCAACAAAACTCATAAACATTTAAAAAATATATAACAATTTTATAGATACACTTTTCCGACCTCTCAAGTGTATACTTCATTTTGATACTTGTGCATAAAATAATTAAAATGTATTAGTATATGATATTTTTATACAAATTGTATTTACATTATTTAATATGTAACACAGTTTAAGGAGTATTTTAATTAGATCATTAAAATAGAATTCTACCAAGAATTAACAGTTTCAAAATTATAAATAATGTAATTTGGCAAAAAGGTATTTAATTTATTGCTCTGTCAGCTATGCTAGTTTTTTACTTTTTATGATAGATGGTTATTATGGTAGGTAATAAAAAATATGATGAAGATAACTACATTAATGTAAAAAATCACAGATCTTCCGCAGAACTTTCAAATATAGTGGATAATGACACTATCGTGAAGGTACGGAAGAATGAAGAAATGCCTAAGGATTAGAATGAGGGAATCATATACCCAACACACAGAAAACTTGTCTCTTTTCTGAGTTGAAATTACTAAGGAATTACATTTCTAAAAATAGGATATAAAATACGATCTTAAGTAGTTTATGATAGATTACTTAGAAATGTGTAAACCGTGTGTAAACTCTATCATCTACCAAATGCGATTTTATGCAAGATCGTTCCACTACAGATCAATTGAACTGTATGAAGAAGATTCTAGATAAGACCTATGGGTTCCTACAATTTAACCGTCCGCCATCTTTCACATTGTGACCTTTAATGATGACGTGTGAAGTTCCTAACTCTATGAAGCTATGACGGATTTTGTAGACAAGCTCATCACGTTGTTTAATTTAAAGATAATGATAATGAAAAATGTAGATTGTCGTGTGTATTCTTCCAGAACACTCGGATGTCACTTAAAATAGTCAAACTCTTTAGATAAATTGTATTATATAAGTTTTCACGAGTTTAGGTGTTGGTCTATTTGAACTTCTAGATACCGAATTTGAGGGTTATACAATTGGTGAAAACAACAACAATCAACAACCTCCATTTTTATATTTTTTCTAACTTTTACTACAGTCTTTTTTCACATTGCTTTTACACATTGTATTAATATATTAACAAACAAACTTAACTCTTTTTCATATAAATTAATCATTCAAAATCAGTGTTAGCTGCAAAGTTAGTTGATTTTTCTCTCGGCCATTTATATTAAGATTCATCCAATATAAGTCTTAAATTGCCGCCAGTATGGAAAGTTGGTTGTTTTTAAAATAAGGTGTTGCATTTATTTTATGTTTTGAACCAGATTCAAGCGATTGTCATTCATAAAAATAAGTGTAGGGATTAATTAATCCTATTGTTCTTATTGTTCTGTTCCCTTTAGTTTTACATGTTTTTCTCCAAAAAATATGTAGAGTAAAATGAGTGAATATGGTATCAATTTGTTTGAGCTACATTAATTAATTAATTTGAACATAATAAATTTAATTTATTGTGTTAAAGAAAGTTCGTCTCTTAAACTATGACAATGAATAAATAATAACAAAATGAGTATATGAAAAAACAATGGAAAATGCCATATTACCCCCAGACCTTGGAAATATGACCCACAAATTTGGGTAAAATGGCATCAAATTATTTGAACTCAATAAAGTCAATATCACTGTAATATAAAGTTTTTAATATCAACATATAAAATCAAAGGCAAGTGGCCAGTAATACATATAAATGTTTTAAGTTATGCACAGAACAAAAAAAAACAAAATACAATGAAAAGATAACAAGTAGGTAGTAAATGAAAATTAAACAGAACAATAGTTTGAACAAAATTTCAAAACGTGAACATAATTTATGCAACCAATCAGTGTAACCAATCACATTTTGTTTCATTTCTATCATAAATATATCCATTGCAATGCTTGCAATAATCACTTGCATTCACTACCTCCGTATTATATTAATATGGACTAACCACACAAACAAAGATGCACATCGAGATAGCTTCAGATATGCAATTAATTAATATAACACTGATCATATTATCATACGTGTACGTATCGTACAGAATGTGGGTTTTGTTTAATTCACATTTGAAGAGTGGCTTTTAAAATAATACAGAGCAAATATTTTAGCACATACCTTGTATCTCACTCTCTAAATTATTTATTTTTCTGATGAACGGTAACAAACCAACCGCATACTATGATCCGAACGATGACTGACTAGTAGCACTAACTTTTGGTGCTCTCCGTTTATTAGTTAAGGAATTAGAAGTTCCAATTTGTTTGTGCGGCATATTACTCACGGTACCATATTCACCCATTTTAACTTATATGAAGAAATAGTACCCTCATTTTTTATGTTGTCTGGAAATGAGCACAATTACTAGATTTACTACTTTTTCGTGAGATGTTAATCATATTACACGCAAATGAATCATTTGCCATTGCAGTACCAATAATTAACAAATACACATTTTAACATTTTTGGTCTACGATATCTCACAAATGAAAATGATTATTGTATTCTTGTCATTGTTACTATAATTCTATAGGCTTTGCATTTATACTTACAGTTTTCTGCTATTGTGGATGGTATTCCTCTTATTTTTCTGATATTATGTTTTAGGTAGATTTTGATTGTCTATTTCCATGCCCGTTTCAACATAGAATTACTCTAGCGAGACGGGCAGAGTCCAAACATATTTTTACATTTGTATTATAGTTACCAATAAATTTAAAAAATGACATATTTCACAATATCTTACAATTTATCAAAAGTAATTGACATGAACTAAAGGATTGTAGGAACCAATGTATAATAAGAGTACATATCTAACGTTTATCAAGAAAGATGAATAAAAGCGACCGATGCGGCGTCCTCCACAAACACAATAATACTTCACAATTTTCCCGTTGAATTTGCTGAAACATAAAGTGCAAGCATGATATTTTATTTCTCAGCGCGGTAATGTATGGTGCTTGCATTCAAACAGTGACGCAGCGGCCATATTTCTTTGGCGGGAACTCTTCTTCGTGCCAAACAGGAAGTCGGATATTCCGCTCGCAAGTTTCGCCACCCTTGTGCAGTGACTCGGGCGCACCGCGGGCGCGGCTCGGCCCCGCTGCACGGAGAGAGCGCGGGAAATCCATAGTTCTGTTGTTCTATTTGCGAATACGGGCATGGAAGAGAGAATTTGAATTTGGAAATAAAGTTGGGATGTTACTTCATGCGTGCTCTTTGCGAAGTCGCTTTCGAAAGATAACAAACTGACTTCTTTCTACAAATGTTACTAAAACATCCCATTACATTAGTGAACAAGAGTATTTCATTTTCTTTTGTATTTTACTGCTTAAAATAATATATATAATTCTAATTTTTAAAAAAAACACTTAATACAAATTAAATTAATCAACTAGAAAGATATATAGAAAAAAATTATTTATCGAAAAATATTTAGTTGCTACCGGGATATGAACCTGAACTTATTCTTATCCTGGGAAAGAGCGTTACCTTTTTAGCTATTGCAACTGAATACGTTTTCAACAAATTTTAATCTTATATTCTGTAATCTTTCCAATTGATACATATATTATTACAGTTTTTCATCTAGGGCAGTCCCTCGTGACTGAGGATCGCGATCTTCATAAACTCTCGCCCTCTTGTCAATGCTCCTCAACTTTTCTCAGCATCCTGCAGACCTTAGGACTATCATCAGAAAAGTGCTTGTTGTGGGGGAGTGGGGGATATTTTTCTTCTTCTTCGTCCTTTCTTCAAGCTATCTTCCCTCCTCGCAAGATGCCCAAAAAAATTAAGGATTCGTCTCAGGCAAATAGTTGAGCGTCTGTCCTTGATGGTCAGTTCCTGAAGAATGGTGACATGCGTGCGTCTCGCCCCTCATCGTATGTGCAATATATGTCTCCAGCACCATATCTTAAAGGCATCAATCCGTCTTGTCTCCTTTGCTTTCAGGGTCCATTATTTCACAAGCAATCAACTTAATATAATTCCCGTAGCAACTAAATATTTTTTCTGTATATCTTTTTAGATGGCTCATATAATTTGTATTAAAAAAAAACAGAATTATGTTCTGAAAAATGCTACAAAAATGTAATCTCCTTTAAAAAAAATTATAATTAATTTTTAAAATCATCTTTAAGATATATGTTTTAAAGATAAGATACGTACTTTATTATATTCCTCTATATCAATTCTCGGTACTAAGTACTTGTGATAATAGTAGACCGATAAATCGAAAATCTTTTATGATTTTCAAAAAATAATCTATTTAATACCATCGAGAAAGAATAACGAAGAACATTTTTCAGTTACTGAAAATTTTAACCAATAGAATCTACATAATATAACAATAGCTTATATAGAGCAAATGGATAAATTCCTAGATAACGTATATTTTAATAACTAAAAATAATGAAGTTAGAGAAAAAGAGGTCACCGTAATTAGAATTGAATGTACAGCTGATTGTAACAAGATTAATAAAGGTTCACTGAAATTGTTTGTTCATATGAAACAAGTAAGGAGAGTGTGAAGTGAGAAACATAATATCGGAAATGAGTGTCGATGACATCAAAAAAGACAACGTTCGCGAAATATCTGAAGGGACCAGCTAACCGAAATACAGAAATAAATCTTGTATTTTTTTTATTTTACTGATTATTTAGAAAAACATGCATTAATAAAATATTTAAAAATTACGATTAAGAGTACAACTAATTTTTAATCGGTGATGTTCAATTGGATTTAATGATGAGATTTCTCTATGACATTCGATATATAGAGATCCAATCTAGAGTGCGCTTAAGACAGTGCCGACTTGAGCCTGAAGCGATTTATGAATCACCATGCCAGTTGTGTATACAAGACGCGGTCGTTTTGTGCATGCTTTGGATGCTCCGCATCTTTTGTGTTCTAGAGTCAAAAAGCTTTAGACTATATGTTTCTAACCGAAAACAGCACTGCTGGAAATAAATTCGTCCTGTCCTCGTCCGGCGCGTGCACGGAGTGACTCGAAATACATGTAGATTCTTAACTTTTGAACATCTATGAATTGCGTAAATACACAGATACCAGTAATAGTGGATTTTATCATTCGTTCCGTATCCACAAAGTTTAAAAGTATTTGACTTTCGTGCATACGCATCCAGTTCCGCCCATCAAGGTCTTCGAATACTGTATTACGTACACGAAACGACTTTAATGATTATGGGTATAATGCACGGAATAGCATACACATTACATAGCGAGCGGATTGTTTTGAGGAATTTGTTTATGTGACACATTTTTAACAGCTTGGCTTGAATATTGGAAGCCGAATTATTGAAACATTGACTTTCTTTTGATATCTATTTAATTCATCATTTAAATAAAAAATTAATACCGAAAATAACATGAATACTTCACCAACGTGTTCTAATACTGTAAATGAAATTACTGAATGTTTTGGGCTATAGATTTGTATATTTGATAGGTATAAACTTATTATCCAGCATCCCTTCTACAAAAAGTCACCGACCGCCACTGGTGTATACTCGTACTTTTAGCAACTCGCAAAGATCAAAGTCTCATTGAGAATTCATCAAAGTCTAGGGAAGTAAGTGGTGCAACGCTGAAATACAAAAATATCATATTGATCCATTAATTCAGTAATATAATATCAACGATTCAACTTAACCATTGCTAATATTAGAGAGATCACTTTGAAAATCTTGTTTATGCATCTCCAGTTAAGTTGAAATTATAAATACACATTTTTGTAGGCAAACTAATCTACTAATAATTAATCAAAATATATGTTAAATTAATTAAGAAATTTTTAATGAAATTCTTCATAGTGTTAGCGGAAGAAAATCAACTGACAACATTCTTACTTTAGAGAAATTTTCTGAACATCTGTTAATATATTACGCTAAACATCAAATAACACGGTGTTGAACAATCTATCGCCAGGTAGCATCGCAGTTAGCCATTAGCTATAGAAACCATCGCACTTGTATCAATGGTACACAACGTATTGAAATCACTGTAAAAATGGTGTATTTGTTTGCGTTAATTGATTAAATTATATTGTGGTAGACTATTTATCTATGTCAATATTTAAAGAAATACGTTTTACGGGAACACAGTGTTTCGCGAATTGAAAAAAAAAACGGTGACAGTGTCCACTGTAGCCAATTTTATACAACACGGCAATAGCCAGTAAATACGAGTCAAATTTAAAATTAAATTAAACTACAATTGGTACAGTACAACTGTTAAGTCATATGAATAAATTTCACACATAAATCCGCCAATCCTTAATTCCATTTACGTACGACGTAATGGAATTTCAATGCTCCATGCGTGGGCATTCAAATCTTCCTTCAGGAGCCGAGTCGGCGGGGTACCGACGCAATCCAGAATCCAGGTGAACGGATGAACGGATTCTGGAGCAATAAGAATTATTGAGAGGCAAATGCGGGCGGACGGGGCCTAAGTCAGGCCCGACGCTGCGAGCCGAGGGGAAGAAGCCAGCAATGCAGGGGCTAAAAGTAGAAAGTACACTTAATTTTTTCAATAAAATTTTGATCACAATTATTTTTTTTATTTTTATTCAAACTTTGCCACACTGCAGAACAGTTTTACGGCACGGATCGCTCTTCACATAGTAATTAACAGTGTTAAATCTACAATATTTTTTTTTCAAATGATATACAACATACATAAATATATCATAATTTAATAAAATTAAAAAAAAAACAATAACAAAGGCAGTAATCCTAAACTATTTTTGTATTTAAAATTTAAAATTAAAATTTAAACTTATGTAGTTCACGCAAAAGGGATGTTATATGTGAGAATTTATAAGTTCATATGTTATCCGCATTCGGAATATATTGTAATTTATCCAGCTGAAACATTGGCACACCAGCATATATACTACGGTAGTCTACACATGACACCATAAATACATTTATGAGAAGACGGAAAAGATGTCTCCGAACACTTTAAATCTGTTTCAGTTGATGTCAGCATACACATACACCAGCGTTGGCGTAACGCACAGGCGGAGCAGGCGCCTGCCTGAGGCAGCCAAATCAAGGAGGAGGCCGTAAAATATATAAATAATTAAAACAAAAAACCCATGATGCAAAATGATAATAGTGTGTTATAAAAATAATCCAGGTATAAACAATCCAAGAAAGCAAATCCAATAAGTAACATTACAGTTAATTCCTAATAAAGTAGTAATTTGTAATCAACACTAGTGTCTAGAACGCTTTTTGGTTAAAGCCGCACTTCGATAAGTTTCAAATGCCGACCTAACAAAACACCGCCCCTAACGTGTATGACACGCGGGCAGCCGATTTATGGGGATGGTTTCACAAAAATTGAAAATATCATCTTCACTTACGTAACGAGAGGGGATAAAAAGAATTTTACCTGTGGTGACAAAAAGTTTAGCGCCGGCACTGGCGTGCACTGACAGATTTCTTGACTGATCAATGTGCATGCCCAACAGCTGATTATATTTGATAAAAATAATTATTTGCTTTCATTATAAAGCATAAGATTTTGTAAGAAGACAGCAATGTATTATATAACAGCACAATGAGATTGAAGAATATCATATTTGTATGTTTAAGTGCGGTTGAAGTGAGAGATGTGTGAGTGTGATGTGGATTATTTTACCACCATACATTATATTTTATCGACTGACTTAAAATTTTAAAACTGATTTATGACTCATATTTATAAAACAGTGATTCATATTTATATTAACAATAAATATTGGTCACTGGGTATCTTTTACGAATACCAACATTTATAAGTAGCTTAAAACAAAAATATGTAAATAAATCACTTTTAAAATGCTTCTTCTGTTTTTAATATAAATTCAAAAGAAATATGTATGTGATAAATGAGACTTACATCATCTCTTCCTGGCGTTTGCATTATAATTAAGTGATAATATATAGTAATTCTCTATATATTGAATATTATGTACTTACAATTTATTAAATAGAATAACGCACAAAAATAAGACATCTCATTGTTTAGAGGCAGTTTTAATCAACACAATAAATCAAATACGATTTTTTTGGTTCCATATTTAATTTTTCCAAATTGGACGATTATTTCGGCTGTCTACGTTAGTGCCACCACACTGTTTGATGTTTCATCAGTTGATAATGACCTAGACAGCCGAAACGATCGTGGAAAAATTAAATATATAACAAAAACCATCGTGATTAATGTATTGTGTTGATTATGATTTTGACTGCCTCTGAACAATTAGATGTCTATTTTTGTGTGTAATTTTATTTAACAATGGAGTTCTATAAAATGAAAACCGTCTATATTTAAAAAAAAAGATTTTAAATTATATTCAATTTTAAGTGAGCTAACTAACTAACTATAACTCTAACTCAACCATAGTGCTTTAAATAAAAAAAATTGTAATGTCATTGAATTGAATATAGCAATTAAATTATTAAAGAGAACATGTTATTATTGTGAAGTTGCAGTTTTTCAGAACATATTTCTGTGATATTCGAGTGGGTTCATGGTTCGAGTCCGGATGGCAACAAATTTTTTTTTTTTGATAAAGTGATTTTATCTTTATATCTTTCTTATTGATACATTTAATTTGTATTAAAGTACATAATCGATGACTAAATAATATGTGTGTATAATAAGGATAAAAGTTATACTCGCTGTCCATTAGATTCTACTAAGTGCCAACAGACTCGACAGGATGTTCAGCATCCCTATACGAGGCATTATTCTCTCATCTAATCCGAGAAATCCCCCAATTTATGCGCGGGAAGCAGGGAGAAGGAGAGGAATTGCCTTGAGCTATCCAAATTATAAAGGGGGCCTTGCTAAATTAGCCCACGATTGGTTTGCACGTTCGCTGCACGGGGTCCTTCTATACTGGAAAGGTGAGGTTCCTTGATAAATTTATCTCCAACAGATAAGTGGCTGCGTTTTATTTGTGACGATTTATTGCGACAAAATTTTGAAGGCTGTTGAACAAAAAGAGGGGGACAGGTTTGATCCACTTATAAATATTTTGTTAAATATAATAACATCACATTTATTACCAAAACTACAGATTTTTAAAAATACGCAGTACCTACTTATAAAAAAGGCTACAAAATAAATTAAATATTTTTTAAAACCATTATAAAGGCAATATATGTCCCTACGCAATTTTTTTTATGCAAATTTAATTTATATCAACACAAAGTTAAAATATAATAGTAATCTATGCGGTGAAGCTTGATAAATTTAAAAATGATTATATATTTAACTTGTTAGTCTTAATTGACTACCTACATTACCAGCAGTTTAATTTTTTTAAATAATTAATTTGAGTATTGTGTACCTTCTCTGGAACACACTGGAATATTTTGATATAATATTTTCTAAAATAACTTCGTTGCGTATACACCGGGGAAAATCGACTTTTACAAAAGAGTTTTTAAATCTTACATTCAGTAAGTTTTTAATTATCTATTTTACGATAATTAATTTAAAGTAGATAAATAATATTAATGAAAATGACAGAGGACAGACGCCGAGGTTGTTATCACAAATTTTAAAGATTTACCTATAGGTTTCTACACAACACTGATACAACCAATCATTTTATATGACTATCGAATAAATGTGACTAACTAGTTAGTTTTAAATACGCCCTGACGATAAGTGAGCGAATTCGGTTGCCGTGTAATAAAATTCGTGGTTTCATAAAAAGTGATTGTGTTTTATTTAATCTGATGTGTTAAACTACAAAGAGATTGCTTTCTACGAAAATATAATATGTAAAGTCACTTGTGTATGCTAATAAACCAACAACAATTAAAAAACATCATAACTTGTATTATTGGTGAAATCGCACAAGATTTATGTAAAAGAGACACTGAAAATTGGATCCGAAGAATGTATTATATTAAACGTATCGCATGGCACCGAATGATCTTTCAAATGAAAAAAATCATTTATATCATACTTGTTTTTTAAAATTATAATTCAATTTTAAAGTTCTGTCACGCTCGTTTGGTCTGTCACTTTAGCGCAAAAAAATATGTTACAGGTCTTTGAAATTAAAGTATTTTGTAAGATATATTACCCAATACGTGATAACCTAACCGAAATAGAAGCACCTAGAACTCCGGAACGGTATACCGCCCCAGATATTCTAGGGAAGGTGAAAGCAAGAAGGCTGCAGTAGCGGAACATGTAGCGAAAACATACGATTCCCGTAACATGCACAAAGCTCTCATACACAAGTCAATAGGATTGAGACCGAGGGGAAGACAAAGACGTCGATGGGCGGATAATGTTAAGACAGCTCTACAAGGGGTAGGCGGGTGTTCGGCGGATTGGACCGCAGAGATGTCGAGGGATGGATGGCGCGCGGATGGATCGAAGGAATAGGTATTATATCGCACAGGATTAAGAGGTCACCGGAGTGACGCCAATAAAGTGAAGTGATGAGGACACGAGGCAGTTATGACAGTAATTTAAAAATATATAAATAGTGAATCATCAATAAAGTACCAGCAATCGTGGGATAGTTTTCAACAAACAAAGATTGTCATATTTTGATAATATATTTTATTTTATATTGCTGCCTACTCGCTAAATTGGTGGGAAAAATATGAATGAAATGAATATATTGTTTGTAACTGAAATAAAATAAAGTACAGTACGAGCAGGAACGCATTCTCGATTCCCTCGCTGCAGTGTCCATAGAAAGAACATTTTTCTGTGTTTCATTTCTTCTGATCTCATCATCCTTATTTTTTTATGCCTGTGTGCTATAGGTATATTCGATTTAAAATGCTTTTTCGTCATCCGATTATCTATATTAAGCAACTCCACATTACCTAAGTAAAAATCTGTAATTGTGAATATAATGTAATATGGCATCTATAATTACAAATTATAAACCTAAAATGAAAACAAGTATTACGCAATATTATTTATTCATTTAATTCTATCAATAAATATGTTATTGAACACATTTATGTACAGGTATACTTGTTATAATTAAATTAAGAAACTTACCAATGAATTCAAAATAATATCTTAAAGTCCGCGTAGAGCCCTTAGATTTCTGCGCAGTTCGCTAGGGACTAAATGTTCCCTTTTAGATGTGCGAGTGTGCGTGCTCACACGATTCGGAATCATAGCGCACACATAAATATAGCGCGTGCACAATTTTAACCAGACTTTTTCTTCATGTGCCACCTTCTAACGAAGGTTGGCGACCATGTTGCAGTATATTAATTTATCGTGTATAAGACAACTAAAATTTTTGACGTTTGACTACTTTCTGCGGTTGCACAGCCAAGATAATCTATTTCTACCTACGCCTCTGCTCCCATCTATCTTCCTCTGCATAATGAGTTATAAAATTTCAAATTTTTAATTGGAGAGAATGTGTCCAAAGTTTCCTTAATATTTGTTATTAGTTCTCTTGACTTATTTATGTATCTTAATATATCTTCATTAGTAATGTGGTCAATCCAGGATATATTTAGCATTAGTCAATAGAGCTACAAAATATTAACATTACCGGTAGCCATATACCAGTTTTTTTTCAAATTTTCTCTCTCAGCGCTCAAATATTAGTATTGCTTATGAAATCTATCATTACACATTAAAACCTGAAATGAAAATTAACATTGTGCGGTATTAATTATTTATTTATTGATATCATGAACTATGTTTTTGGAGGTATATATAAAGTGTTTTTTTTAAGGTTTGTTTTTGAATTGGCAACATTTTTTCCGGCGACAGCCAATTTGACAGCTGACAGCTGATTTTTGCTGTTTGGTTTGCCATTTCACCATGAATAAACTCTTGCAAATTGTGCAAATTTATTTCGAAAACCGTGGTTCAATTTGCGAAACTTACCGTGCTCCACATCCATTTTACGATCGACATAATTGTTCATCCGAGCAAGTAATTTGAATAACCATGGATCGTTTTCGAACCACACATACTTTATTTAACGTTGTACAGTGCACACCGAAGGAGCTGTTGTTTTTTCAAAAATGATGCCGGCCACTTGAACGAGCGCCTTAGATCCATGATTACTGACTTTTTCGTTTCCCAATTGAATGGCATTAATGTGGAAGAGCTGTGGTTTCAATAATACGGCGCAACATGCCACACGGCACGCGCCACAATCAATTCATTGAAGGAAACATTCGACGAGCGCATAATTTTGCGTAATGGACCTGGAAATTGGCCTCCAAGATCGTGTGATTTAACACCTTTGGATTATTTTCTGAGAGAAAATGTGATGTCACTAGTTTACACCGATATACCAGAGACGATAGACGACTTGGAAGCAAACATTCATCGCGATGCCGATTATGGCCCCAGCTGTTTCAGAAAGTGGTCGAAAATCAGACTTCCAGATTGCGCTTTATTCGAGCCAGCCGCGGCGCCCATATGCGCGAAATCATATTTAAACACTAATGGCATAAAATTATCTTTCCAATAAAGCCAATACTATAGCCATTACCACGATTTTTATGTGTTTTATTTCATTTTAAAGTTCAATACCTCTAAAAAAACACACGTTATATGTAATCGTTAGGTATAATTAAATTTAGAAACTTACTAATATATATATTTTTAAATATACTTATTGTCCGAGTAGAGCCTTTTAATTGCATGCATAGGTTATTATGAAATAGCGATTTATTTATTATTAACTTTATCTAATTAGAATACTTCTATCTAGGGAATACGTGTGTATTTTTTATTTTTTGTAAATAGCCAATAATAACTCTGACGTGTGCTGTAAACAAACTTTAACAATTATTCATGCGTACCGTCAGTGACTAATGGTATCCATGAGACTAGAAACAGACAGCGTCTACGAAAGATCTGGCATGACCAGGTAGATTATATAAAATTGTTAGGGTAAAACGAAGAACATCATCTTTGGTACTAGCATTTGTAATCACAACACCTACGCCGTATGACCTGTATTTCAAAAAAATTAACCTGTCGGGAATCGAATTCATGACCTTTATATCAGTTAACCAATCCTCTATTTCTAGACTACAGGGCTTGCTTAATGTAATAAAATCCGAGATAAGGTTGGTCGCCTGCATATAAGGTCAATATGTATTTAAATTGATAGTACGCGCGCGCGTCGGGTTCGTTTGATCTACAGATCATTGAATTTGATCTATCGAGTATTTGATTTATTCGATTAAGTAATTTTTTTGAATAAATTAATTTTATTAAGAAAAACACATTCTTGTTGTGAAGTTGTAATTATTCAGAACATAGGTTTCCCCGGATAGGAAGAGATCCAAGTTCGAACCACGGTAGCAATAACAATTTTCGATAAAATTGATTTTATATGTATATCTTTCTAATTAATACATTTAATTAGTATTTAAAATATCACAGACCTATGTTCGGAATAATTACAACTTCACAATAAGAATATGTTTTTCTTAATAATTTATAAGTTGTTCAAAATTTAATAAAAAAAATGAATTATTAGTTATGGCGTATACTATCGGATTAGTCAAAGACATTTGAGATTCCGTAAAAATAAGGTAGATGGCTTTCAAATAATGGAACGATAGGTGTATCAATTTGAAAAGTGAAACATATAAGTTCGAAAATTTGTCGTTAATGCACTGTGTTGGTGTAGCATAATCATTTAATAGATTTTTCTCGAATAGGAAGAGATTCAGGTTTTAATTCCGGTAGCAATAACAATATTTTTAAATAAAATTGATTTTATATGTATATCTTTCAATACCTAATAAATTTAATGTATGTTATCTATATTTAATTATATCAATTTTGCGACTATGATGCAGTTAGTATCCGTACTTATCTGTAAAATGCTGAATATTTAAAAAATAATATTTTAACATTAAAGAAGACATACACAAAAATAAATACTTATTTGTATTATATAAAGAAAATGAATATAAAAAGTTATTAACGTATATAGTGATGTAAACGTATGCAATGAAGGTATTAAATTAAGTAAACACTGAAATAATTATAATAAATTAATTTTATAAATATTATAAGTAATATATGAATATATTTATATTATTTTTTAGGAGAACACATTCTTATTGTGAAGTTGTAATTATTCAGAACATAGGTCTGTGATATTTTAAATATGAATTAAATATATTAATTATAAAGATATACATATAAAATCAATTTTATCGAAAAATATTGTTGTTGAGCTACCGGGATTCGAACCTGGATCTCTTCCCTAACCGGGGGAGGTGCCTTATCCAACTAAGCTACAGCGGCATTATTTTTAGCGACAATTTTTCGACCCTATATGTTACCTTTTTGAAATTAATACATTTAATCGTTCCATCATTTGACAGAGCCATCTACCTTATTTTTACAGAATCTCAAAATACCTTTAAGTAAATCTGATAGTAGATATGCCGCTGTAGCTTAGTTGGATAAAGCACCTCCCCGGTTAGGGAAGAGATCCAGGTTCGAATCCCGGTAGCGCAACAACAATATTTTTCGATAAAATTGATTTTATATGTATATCTTTATAATTAATATATTTAATTCATATTTATATTAGGATATGCATTAATATGAACTGTATAAAAAAAACTATTTAAAATCGTGATCTTTATCCTCTAGAAAAAGTTTTCAACTGTTTAAGATATTTTTAAAAAATCGCTGCATCCTCATTTAGTATTTATATCGAATCGTTTAGTATCGAATCTGCAAGTAAGATGTAATCCGATACCGATCTCGGGCCAGCCTTGACACAAATGAGATGTGAGTTTAACTAATGATTGGAGATAGCTGATGGTGAACTCGAAAACACCTGCCCAAAGTCGTTGACCGCAACGATGAAAGCTACATAAACTACAGTTACTTAGACAAAATATCCTGTTATGATGCAGGTGTTTCCAAGATTTTTTATCGGTTGATGGTAGGTATATCATTAATAAAGTAATTTTTAGCTTGTCTTCTGTGTGCATTGGATCTGTAGACACCCACCGATTTAATTAATTTTAATTGACAATCATTATGTATCTATCTTTTGATGACTTTGATTATGGGTATATATTATAATATAGCAGTGGCGTTCACTTTTGTCGCCCGGAGATTATCTCATGTTTCACCAAATTGTTTTAATAATTTAAATTTTTTATTAATTCAATGTAGCGTAGTAATTTTTCTATAAATGTACGTATTTTTAACCTTAGTTAACAATACACTATTTCATATTTTTAAGGAGAACACATTATTATTGTGAAGTTGCAGTTTTTTCAGAACTTGTGGTGTTTTAATACAAATTAAACGTATCAATTAGAAAGATATTCAGAAAAAATAGATTTATCGAAAAAATATTTTGGTTGCTATCGGGATTCGAACCAGGATCTTTTTGCATATCTTTCTAATTGATACATTTAATTTATATTATATATTTTTATGTTTACGGACTACAGCTTATTTATATTTAGTTGATCAAGTTATTTTCTTAACATACAGTGCATTTTAAGCGTCGGCGCTATCTTTGAAAGATTTGTACTCTTATCACAAAAAGTACGTGAAATTTGAGTCAACAATAAATTAATCTATGTATCAAACAATATATCTATGTATCTTTAATTTATTTATTTTACTTTTTGTCTGGACCAACCTACTCCAACTGTTCTTTGATATTTACGTTTTTGTATTATATAATTTTAAGTAAGATTTTTTAAATTGCTCCGAAGACATTGAGGGGGCCATTTTTTTCAGTAAGAAAGCATTTAATTAATTCCCAAAAAAATATAGACTTTCTTTTAATTTCTTACTTGTCTTTGTCAGCGGATTAACCTGATTACCCCAGTTCTTTTACAGATGTTCACTATTCAACATTCGCGCTATTTATATTTCTAACAATTTTCCCCTTATTTATCTATGCCACATGATCAAACCATCTATATGATGCTACGTTAATTCTATTCACTGTACTAAGATAAGCTTTACAGAAACTTCAGATAAAACAATGATAGACTTGACAAAATGGATAATATCAAAAATACATTGGTGAATGGTGCTCAGAATTTATGATCAAATAAGCTATGCTTAACTACTATAAAATTTATGGGTTATAAATGAACATTTATAAATCATCCGAATATAAGGTATGATGAATTAAAATGCGAACAAAGTGATGGTGATTGCGCTATTAGTACTAAATAAAAATATTACAAAAAAAATCGATGAAACACTTCATAAAAAATCTATCTATCGAATAAATATACAGTTAAACCAGGACCCGAAACATTTTTATTGCCGGTACAACGCTTTATCAACTACGCCACGGTAATATTTATATTTATTCAGTGATATATCTATTATTTTTTATAAAAATCTCACCAAAAATAAATCTAATTTGCTCAAAAAACTATCTTCTAAAATTATAATTTCATAGTAAAATATGATTTAATTGATATAATATACAGTAATTATAATTGATCTTTCCGATTTAATTGTTGCGCATTGAGTGTATGAAGTATACGCAGCTGGTAGATGATACTTTTGCCTGTAAGTGTTTACTTAACTACAAGGCTTAGGTGGAAAAAATAGATGAATAAATGCTCCTTTGAACCCCTTCTGAAAGAGAGCAATAAATATTTCACGAGTCCGCCATCAAGTTTCATGTTGAAAGCCTAGTGAAATTAACAAGCTGTTAAAGTAAGCTGGGCACGGTCTGTGAAATTTAAAGATTATATCACACTCAACGGCGTTGGCTAAATCTCGGAACATAAATTAAAAACGTTAAGGGTGCATGCGCCGAATGCGTGATAAGAGCGATGTCACGAATAATCGTTTTTGCGCATCTAATTTCGCGCATCGGCTTCCATATTGGAATTCACGAAGGATCTCAACTTATCTCTTAATTAATTGGGCCCCCACTTTTGTCAAATATTCCCTTGGTTAAATAGGATCCCGGTCGGGACGTTAAAAACAGTCTCCTAAAATGCAAATAAAATACAACATCCTCGCAAAATTTGAGAATTATTTTGTGTTCCGATATTAATTTGTTTCAATACATTTCAACGGAGTGCCTTTTTACTGGTTTAAGAATAAGACAATTTAAAGACAAGGCAACTTAATTACAATACACTACCCGCCCAGTGTTGCTCGGGGGTCTTTTTATTTTAGCAGAACGAAAGACGGTCGATTTTAATGCCTGTTTAAGTAAATAACAAGAATATTTTATACATGCCTCCACGAGGCTCCGCTCCTCCATCAGCCTCCATTTTAAAGATAATTTTGTACGATTTTGTTTAATATAACCATAATTTTAGGTAAAACATAAAGATGAATTCAATGCTTAAAATAGTTCATTTATCGTAAAAAGAATTGTTAGAATAATTCATTTATCTTAAAAAATTAATGTATAGGGTTGAATTAAACGCCGGATTTTTTGTTTCGCGGTTCGTAACTCTAATACTTTAATAGTTATAATCTATAATTCATTCGATTAAAAAATGCTATTAGCATGTTGAACATTCTTTTTGCCGATATTTTGTTAGTTGGTTTGCAGAGCATCATGAAGTGGACTCCTAATTTAGTCGAAAAATCCTCGCATGATTCTTGAGAAACAAATACACTCCAAATCGATTAAAGATTGTGAGAAATCGTGATCGAAAATTTTGTGAAAAGAATCAAGATTTGCAGAAATATTTTTTGTATTTTTTTTTATTTCACATCAATATTCTTACTATTTTCAAACTAAACTAAACGCCTGTGTATATTAAAAAAATAGAACTAACTTGCCGGTCTCCCGGAACGAGGCGCAAACCCCCGACCACTTAATTACTAGGCCAGCGTCTTAACCACTAGATCAACAACCTACTATTTAATCGAAGATGTGCACTTTAATACTCAACAGACTCATTTTATTTAAAATTTAAATTTGGCGTTCGATTTGGGCCACCCTTTTTTACAATTTAAAATATTAGATATATAATTATTTATCAAATATTTAATTAATTTATTAATAACTCTCTCCTAGGATAGAGAGACAAAAATAAATGGTAACAATGATATACGCAATCATATCTAAAACCATTAAAATAAGATAGGTGGGTACTCAAAATACTATTTAAGTTTTTGTCTAAAACATAGGTGTAGGAATTTATTGGAAACATTGCTATGCAAAAATTATTGTAAATTATTTGGCAGTGCAGAAAATAGTTTATGAAGGTTATAAACATAAAGAAATTAAGTAAATGATTTCTACAGTTTTTTCAGACAAAATATTTATTGTTCACCTGTGGCTTTTTTATGCCGTCAAACAAAAACAATAATTATTCAGATCATTTTGTTAAATATCAGGTAAGCTTTTGTGTCGAAAATGTATAATATTAGTCACGGTTATTTCAGACGGCCCAATATACATTTTGGTATTCAAATATGCGGAGAAAAAAAATCGTAACTGTCGTAAATTTTAAGGTAAAATATTGCGGTATTTCTTTCTGTCAATAAGAAACATTCCCATGACGTTTTTACCTGCAAGATTTTGAGAATATTTGCACATAGTTGTGCAACGTTGCTAACAAAGATCCGCGCATTAGTGACGTATTGTTGAAGATAATAAGATTCTTTTTATTATTTAAATACTTATTTACCTTACAAAAACCATTGTTATAGTAAAATATTTAACAGGAAGATAAAATTAAACAGTTTTATTACCTTTGAAGTTTAAAGTGAATGTAATATTTAAGATTTTTCAGATGTAAGATATTTGTGATTATATATTCGGACTTCATGCATATGCAATATTATTATTTTTATTACCTATTAATGCAGTTGTCTTGTCATAGAACTTTTTGCATTGCATTAATTTATTAACAATCAACTTATTAATTTAACAAAGTCAATTTATTTTTTATATTATGATTTGACCATTTCTTCGCTATTTTGAAATATAAATCGCCGCCAGTATGAGAACTAGCTTGTTTTAAGAAAGAAGATGTCGCATTTTTTTTTGTATTTTTAACTAGATTATAGGAATTATCGTTCATAATAATAAATGCATTAATCAGTATATTATTAAGGACAACATATTTTTGTTATTGCATTTTCAGAATAAATTTTATCGGATTTTACTCAAATGTATTTGAGATTTACCGCAATATAAAGTTAATTGATTTTAAAAATGGAATAGTAGATGTATCAATTGAAAATATTTGAGAATATAATTTAATAAATATGAATTAAATATATTAATTAGAAAGATATACATACAAAATCAATTTTATCGAAAAATATTGTTGTTGCGCCACCAGAATTCGAACCCGGATCTCTTTCTAAACCGGAGAAGGTACATTATCCAACTATGTTACAGTGACTATATTTTTAGCGACAATTTTTCGAACCTATATGTTACCTTTTTGATATTAATACATTTAATCATTCGATTATTTGAAAGAGCCATCTACCTTATTTTTACAGAATCTCAAATACCTTTGAGTAATCTGATAGCAGATGCCAGAATTATCAATTCGTTTTTATTAAATTTTTTAAACATACGATACAATTTTTCGATAAATTTGATTTTATATGTATATCTTTCTAATTAATATATTTAATTCATATTTAAAATGATAATATACTTTTTTCATGTTTATTATATAATATATATCCTATATTATAGTTAAGTATAATAAGTACACCTTTAGTGTACACCTCGTAATGTAAAGGTCCAAGAAATAGACTTTGTAACAATTATACATTTATTAAAATATGATACAGTTTAGTACAAAGTATATCACTAATATAGGTCAAACGATTAAGCCAATAAACACGCAGAGAAAGAGACCGCGCCCTGCCACGCGCCGCCCCTTATAGCCTCACACACACAACTTTACAATCCCAAGGAAATCACATTATTATATTCAATATTTGCCAAACTGCAGAACAGGTTTATGGCTTCGCCGGTTTTATAAGAAAAATCTTTGTTTGGACAGGCAACTCTTACAAATTATTGTAAAAAGTATATTCTGATTAAAAATCAATTATAATATACAATAAATATTGAGGCAAATAATAGTACCTATAGTGAATAAAGTGATTGCTTTTATTTATGATAACATAATAACAATACTTTAAGTATAAAATATCGTACGAAAACGAAAACATCTCTGCAATAACGTGAGCAAGTTTTAACAGCTTCTCAATAGCACTGATATAATTTGGATGCGCATATCAATATAACTAGTTTGTTTATACGAGAGTATAGGTATTCATTTTAACTATATAAAAAATTATACAATACATGCATTTATAGTCTCATTTACCTATAGCATGGATCACCAAATGTTCCAATGGTACACATGTAAACAAAATATGTTTTGTTTTAAACAGTAAATAGTCTTGTTTTTTTTATTTTATATAACTACTAATCAGATTAATTATATACCTACATTAAAAAAAATAATTTAATATATGTTTATAAAATTTTCGTGTTGGGAAATAGACTAACCCTAGGTACCAAACCAACCCGCATTATAAAAAGGATCAAACTAAAGTCAGCTAAACCTTCCACAATCTAGCGATACCGCGTTTTAATGATTCATTGAAGCAATTAATTTTATTTCGATAATGTCGTCAATCTTTAAATAATTGCAATGAAATTTATCGAAATTTACTAACAATAAATACAACATTATAACCATTATGTAAAACCATTCAAATCGTCCGATCGGACGGTATCTAGTTTGCTCGGTTGATAAGTGGCAGTAGCTGAAGTCATTATAATTTGAAATATTTGCACGCGTGTAGAGAGGGGTTGCAGTTTTACGGTCTTCGAACTGCAACTCATTCCCTTACGAGAAATCCTTTGTTTGGCTAATACCAAATCGTTAATTTGAGATTACATTACGTCTATATTAATAGCGTTTTGTCGATATTTGTATTTTTAACCGGTTGACTACGATTTAATTTTAATAATATTAATACTTCCCTTGCTGCAGACACCATGATTGTTCAGCAAGCATTCCGTAGGATTTGCGCCATACTTCACCACCACCATTAATTAATTATTAAAAATATGGTAGTTAATAAAATAATTACATACGATATTAATACCATGAAAAAGTGGACTATCAATTAATACAGATAAAACATACATTTGCTATTCAACAAAAAGATAACACTTAAATTAATATTAAAATTCACACCAAAGCCTGTACTCAAGAAGACTCTTGTGACCAATGTTCATCAATTGAAGAAAAATACTGTACCAAGTGCCGAGGAATCATAATAGATAATAAACTCAAATGAAAATAACCCATTACTAATCTTAAACAGAATAAAGAAAACAGCCTACATATTTTAAGACCCAGAAACATCTTATCACTTACAAATCTGAATATGATATATTTCGCGTTTGTACAGTCACGTTTTCAATATGGTATTATTGGTTGGGAGGAACATATAAAACATAAATATCACTCAAAAAATTATAATAAAAATTATTCTCCAAATTTTCAAAATTAAAAATCAATGAAATATTAAAAGCGAATTCCGATCTATAAAATTTGGAGACCAAATTGATATTTCAAAACTAAAATATACCGCAACCCAAAATCAATCTCCCCATCACAATTAGAAATATACATACTACCATAAATTTGTATTTGAAGTAAAAAATATGTACGCAGACTACCTGAAACAAATTCTCGTATATACTCCTTCTCTATACACGAGTCTTATTCTCATAGGGAAGAAATAATTGTTAAAAGAAATGATATATATATATATATATATATATAATATCCTACTAATTCTTTTTAAAATGTATGATATTTTCTAATATTAAAATAAAAGAATCTATCGGAATATATCTATCCGTCTTATCCATCAGCGATCAGTCTATTATATATTTGTAACATGAATAAAAATATGTATTTTGAAATATAAAAATGGTAGATTCCTAAAGTTATCAATCTCTGCATCGTAAAACTGATCACTGAAACTGGTCGCCGGCGTTTGTCCGTGGGTTCTGCATAAATCCAACAAGGAATCTAAAACTGTCCTTTGTGAGATGTGGCGACACTCGGTGCAGATTGCGCGCGCAGTCGACAACTTTCGCAACCCTTCCCCGCTTGCTCCCCGCGGCGAATCCCAAACTGCATTCTGGCACGCACGGCCCTGCGTGCAATAATTCCAAATAATGTCGGTTGTAGGTGACAAGAATTAAATAATGTTTCAGGAAATGTTTGATGAACATAGAGAAATCTTAATTTTTGATACTCTTATTCAAATTTTGATGAAGTTAGTTTTTGTAGCGCTGACAAGGTGATCGGGATCATGAAAAATATTTAATATTTATTACAAATATTATTTAAAAAATATGTTGGTTAACACTCTTGTCTTTCCAATTATTGTCATGTGTAGAATCCGCAATAGCGGCAAGTGTAATTTATATGCCATTGAAATGTATCTACTACTAGAGAAGGATGTTACATATCCCGTGAACAGTATAACAGATGCCTTATCCCGCGAACAAATACAACCTCGGCTAGCTCTATCTAGGGTAGAAAACAAAACATTCTTCAAATTTTTGCATTTAGCTAGAAAGATCTCGAAGGCAGGTCTGAGAGCGACCCAGAACTGAGAGTTTGGGAGTCTTCCGAGACCATGTCTCATCTGATTGAAGTCGCTATATGTCAATAATGTCATAAAAATAAGAGATTACACCGATAATAGTCAATTCCAAAATCATTCGAGAATTAATCATTTTTATAATCTTAAATTATTTAAAACATCAAAAATATTTTTCTTTATTTGATGTGATAGCCGCACTTATATATATAATAGCAGATATCAACAATATGGTATTTGTGGACGTAACTAAGTATAGGAAATTATTATAATAGTGATAAGTTGCCGTTTATATTTATTAACAGAAAATTAATTTCATTGTAGTGGCACATTTTTGAATGCTAACAATTAAACAAAAATTATTTGATTTAATTATTTACTTATGTGTATGATAATATTTTCAGCATACTGTACGAATTTGTACGCTGAATAGCTATTTTTTTGTAATGTTTTATAAATAATACAATTGTACAACTCTATAGAGTATTAAAAACGTTATATTTGATGTTATAATTCTGTTCGGATAATACGTTAATAATTAATGTATATAATGTACTAATTTCAGACTGAGCGTTTTTTTTTCAAAGAGAATTCTTAATTGCTGTAAAGTTTTATAAGAATGACAAAAATCCGATCATTAAACCAATCTCCTCGCGTGTTTGTCTTGAGCGTGACACAAAGTGACGCACGTGGCATGTGAATCTGCATACCCCATCGGAGATTATATCTGCACCGAGCAACAAGTCCTCTCACTATCGCACCGCGTCTCTGGAGGGTTAGACCGTGTGTCTACAGTCTACAACGTGTTATTCTTGTACCCGTTCATGAGATATGACTCTGCACCCACAACATAATTAATTTGTATACGTTTTATTTATGGACGTAAAGACTCTCATAAGTCTAAGTAATAATTACAATTTTCGAACATTAACCCTAAAACTGGACTATGATTTTTATATAATTAAATTTAGTTATTTTAATATTTCCATAATCTTTTTTAAGGAGAATCACAGACCAGTAAATGAATAGACATGAAATATAGTGTACATATAAGAGAGGGGTTTGCAACATTAGTTGCATAACGAGGGGCATTCTACACACATTATTTTTGGAAACATAAATATATAACATATTTTTTGCATTAATGCATATTTTATTGTCAGCGTTTTAATTTTCGTTTCAATCGAGTCATATTTTTTAAAATGGTCGCAGAGCTTTTTGATTGCGTAAATGGTGCCAGAGTGATCAAATGGGTGAAAAATTTGCGTTAGTTCGTGTCTATATATTTGGTGGTCTGTGAGGAAAACACATTTTTTTTGTGAAGTTGCAGTTTTTCAAAACATATATGAAGTAGATAGCTTTCAAAAAAAGTAATAACTGATGTATCAATTTGAAAGTAAAATATATACGTAGGTTCAAAAATTTGTCATTAATTTACTATATTGACATGCAGGGGCATGCAGTGCATACAAAAAATAAAGCTGTGCATTACTAAAAATTCTGGGAAACAAATATAAATTTAATAATCTATAATATGGATAGTGATCGTATATTTACGGATTTATAACAATTAGTGCTATCTGTGTACTAGTAGAAACTTTAATGGCTTAGTTCTAAAAAACTATAAAGACAACCCACCGTTGTAGCCGTAGCGCTAATAGCTACAAAGCCTCAATTGTAGATATTTACATTACTCTCTTCTATTTTTAAGCTAGTGTATTACTCAAGTCATACAATCGGCTACATACTTAATTGAAAATTTCTTTTGGTTGATCCGTTTTATATGGAGTTATTACTCATGCTGTTTTTTTTTTATAGAATAACATTTGAAAGGTTTACAACTACGTGTAAATCATTAACGTGTCTGCTTCCTCTTTTACTGATTCGCGAATTCTACTATCTTTCGTGTTGATTTCATGATCATTATTCACATTTGGTGCATTTTTGATTTGGGAAAAACAAAAAGCAATTGGTTACGTTAACCTTTAATAAAAGTAATTATTTCTTTTCGAATTTTCAAACAATAAAAAAATCATGTTCAATTTACGTTAAAACGTAAACATTAAAAACACTATTAATAGTACTCTAAAATTACAAATAAATACATGATAGGGTCGTATAAACGACGGATTCATTTTATCTAAAGACGTTGGTTAAACAAAAGTTCGTAATCCTATGTTCAACATGTATTGTATTACATATATTATATATGATTGTATACCATCATTGGTAACAGCATAACCTAAATCTATACCTACTGTATGCCACCGTTGAAATGGTATAACGGCCAGCGCACTTCTCCGGATATAAAGGTTCCCTGGTTCTAATCCCGGTGGCAACAAAATATTTTTTCAATGAATTGATTTTATCTGTATTACTTTTTAATTGATACATCTAATTTGTATTAAATATTTTCATAATCATTTATACCATAATATGGACAAATCAATTTAATCATTAAAGTAATCTAACGTAGGGTAGATATGGAATAAAAAGTAAATTGTAAAATACGTTTAATTTTTGGTTTCTGTGAGTACTAGTGTATTGAACTGGTGTCTTTTTTAAGTTTTTTTTTTATAGATGGTTTCCTTGTGCAAACAATGCCTTGACAATGGCATAATGCCATTGTAAAGGCGTTGACTCAAAAAGTCACGGTGAAGCTGTACTTGTTCCTCAGAAGATATAATCTTCCACAGTTGAAACACTCAACTGTACGAACAAGTACGATTTCACCGTGACTTTTTTAGGCAACGCTTTTACAATGACACGTGTTATAGTGCCGAAACGTTGGCCTAGGTTTTTTTAAAAGCGATAAAGGTGAGGGGGGAGAGTTAAAAAAAAATACCGCCCTGGAACTTTTTTATTATACACAATACCACTAGGTAAGAAAGAGCGAAATGTATATTGCAGACTGATCGTCATAGATAGTGTCACCGTTTTTATGATTGAATTAATTTCACATTTATTTGGAATGCGAACTTTAAAACCATTATTTATGTTTTTGTTATAAAAATCCAAAATGTGTATGTACCAACTAGACAACTTCATATAATTCAGTGTGACACCCCGTAATAAATTAGTTGTCTTAGATTTTCCTCCAAATGATTTATCTGCGGTATATCTACTTATTTGTATGTTAACTGCTGCCGGCATTTTAGTTTGAGTTATGAAGTCTTAAAATTAACAAATCGTTATATCTTTATCGCCTTGGATAAGTGAAACGTTGAAATATGGAAATATGGATTTCAGGAGATACATTGTCTTTGCTCACCGCGTAAACTAAATAATTTATACATGGTAGCGGCTAATACCAAAAAGATAAAATACCTGATAATGAGCAAAAACTAAATATTTAATAAACAAATTCAGGTAAACGGAATACAGTAGAACGAGTGAAATAAATAGCTTAACTGAGTTGTACATTATACGAGAGCTGGGTCCACTCCGAGATTATCAAATGTAGAGTAAAAAAGCGAGGATTGACTTCCAGAGCTGATTTAAGCAGGGTGCATAAGATTAAAAAAGAGTTGTTTTGGCAGTTTGGTCATATTGAACGAATAAAGTAAGAGAGATATATGACGCTAGTGCTGATGGTACCAGAGACACAGAATATACGTGGAAAACTTGGTGTGACCAGGTAAAGCAAATACTGGAAGACGGTCCAGTTAGTAGCCTAAAAAATCGACAAGCTTGCATGAGAAGATGTATGGATATAGATAAGAGTTATGTATTAAGACATAAGAGTGTGGTGCTCCATCCTCTCTGCCCACCCCTGCGGGAAATCAACGCGGTAGTAAGTCAATTAGTCTTCATTAAAATGAAAAACGTTATTTTTAGTCTAGTGTTTCGAGTAAGATTTGTACGGTGTTATGTTTTCAGATAAGTCTGAATGTTCGGTGTTGAAGGTTGGACCCTTACTAAAATAGCTCAGAGCGTTTAAAATGTGGGTGTATAGCGTACTTATAAAAATGATAGAAGATAGTTAAATCATTTGTACCGTAAATATAAGGAACTGACTTACTTTGGACATATTTTGATACATCCTAAAATGTATGAGAAACTGGACGATGAAGTTCAGAGCCTAGCAAATGGAGAACCTCATCACTTAAAAATGTCAATGGTTTTGCCAGACGTTTAATGTCCGAATAGCCCATATGATTTCAAATATCGGTAAATGGTTAGCTGTTACTACTATTTCACTATTACTTCAGAAATCTACTACATCCCTCATGATAGATAATACATTGTACTTAGTTAGTGTACGGATTCCATAACAAGGCCCATTATTATGAAAGTAGTCTAAGTCATGTTTCTTTCGTTTCGAGATGCTTGAAGGTTTGCGTTTGAATTGATTAAAAAATATTTTTATATTACACAACACAATGTTAATTTATTTAGTCTACTAGATATATAATTTATTTCGACATATAAATGCATGCAGCTTATAAGGAAATAAAAAAAATAAGGTTAAAATGACTTACTTTATTATCAAAATAAACACTAGCGGAATATCGTTGAACGTCGTAACAATACATTCAATATAATGCTTCAAATTATTAACAATTGTTACAATTTGCATCATATTATAATAATCTAATACAATGTGACGTGAAATGATTGATAAGCTCTTTTTTTGCAATTTCTTGACTTAGACCACTTTCATAATAATGGGCTCAATTGTTTATCTTTCTAATTAAACTATTTAAATCAGCACGAAATGTAAAAAAATGCATATGATTCTTCAAATAATATTAATATATTCAATATAAAATCCCAGCCGTGCGAGAACATTTCGAGAAATTTATTGAAATTTTACGGAAATGAATATAACAATTAAAACAATGGCCGTGTGTTGCATCTTCTGAAGCGTGAAGGTGTTTTTATTTAAATTTATAAAGCAGCTACTTATTTTTAAATTAATTCAAATATTTTTATGTCATCATTGTGTTTTTCTATTAGAATTATTCAACACAACAGTTGATCAGATGAGATCAGATACACGGCGTTTAAGAAAAACAGAACCATTTCTTTTAATGAAGCCTTTATATTCTAACGCTAATATTCCATTTAATTTGCTTAATTGCCCCACGAAATTTCAACTGTCATTCTCCACAGCGAGATAAGAAAGATGCATGTTTTCAAACATATTTATGGCACTGTTTTTCTAAGAAAATGCCAAAATTTTAAGGCTACTATTTAACATAGGACGAATGTATTGGATAAAGATAAGAAGACCGCTTTTCTTCACTCTGCATAAAAAGCCTTTTATATGCATAATATGATTTTAATCTACAAATATGATAAATATGTACTTTATATATTTTTTTCTCACGATCAACGAATAATGGCAGAGCTTATCTACAAAATTGAAGAAGACAAAAAGATTTTCGGTCTTGAAATACGCATAAACATACGCTAAACAGATCACTTTAGTTATTTACAAAGAAATAATGCTCTTCATAATGACAAAAAGATCAATGATTGTATCTACCTAGAAACTCTCGTATGAAGAAAATTAGGTTTGGTCGTCGAACTAGGCCTCCTATGTTGAACTTGAAAACTACAAAATTAAAATTAAAACTACAAAATTTGTCCCTGAAAAACAAAAATAACTACTTTATATCAAAAAGTATAAAAGTTTGACTAATTTTACAAAAGTGAACAATTAATAAAGAAACGCATCGGAAGGCAAAAACGTACGTATTTGGCCAAAGTTAAGTGATGTCTACTAATAATTTTTTTCAATTAATTTCATCCCTCCCAAATTTTGATACGAAATATGACATGAAATTATTATTTTACATCACATTTTATAATATCAGATCTTTTTGTTAGTAATAAATATCTAAGGACTAATCTCTCTTCAATACAAATTTATGTGGCTTACCATATAAACCATGTAAACTTTCATTTTTTTACATACTTACATATGCACCGCTCTTCGCTGGGTCCACTACCTGCTGTATGACAATGGTCAGATGGAATTAACTCCAATAACTTGTTTAAAATGAATAACATCAAGAAAAATTTGAGATTATTAAGGAGAACACATTCTTATTGTGAAGTTGTAATTATTCAGAACAACAATATTTTTCGATAAAATTGATTTTATATGTATATCTTCCTAATTAATATATTTAAGATTACATAAGTATTTATGCTTTTTTACATGTAGTGTAAAATGCTAAGTTTATATAGATTTGCTTGTTTGATCTGACAGATAAATACTCGCTCGGTGAGCAAGTGGTTAAGGGTTCCAACCCAGTCTCGGGAAACCCTCGAGTTAGTCCTATCCTTCATAACACGAGCGCTTAGTTTTAAAATTATAAGAATGTTGATGCATCTCTTTATTATTTTTTCGGAGAACACATTATTGTGTGAAGTTGCAGTTTTTAAAAACATAATTCTGTAGTATTTTTACAACAAATTAAATTAATCAACTTGAAATGTACACAGAATAAATCTATTTATTCATTTGCCTTTCCCCGGATAGGAAGAGGTTCAGGATTCTGGAATGGAATCAAAATATTTTTTCGATAAACAGATTTTTTCTGTATATCTTTCTAGTTGATTGATTTAATCTATATTTCTTTATTATTTGTATATTTATTTATTTAATATATATTTTTATATATAATTAATATTTCCTTATATATGTTCTAATATAAATAAGATCAAAATCATTCCTTTTTACTACAACTTACCTTGCACATATTTTCTTAATTTTATTTTGAATCTATGTAGTTTTTTCACTTTTCTTATGTCATCGATTTCTGAGATTTAGCCTTCTTCCTGAATGGCAGTCTCAAACAATCGTTTCCTCTTGTATGATGTTCATGCTCATGTTGATTTGCAATAATTTTTCGTGTAAATTTTGCCGATATATTCTTATTGAGTATTTTATAAATAAATACCATAACATTGAAATATATTTCAGTCATCATATTTAGATCTTTCAGTATTTCATTTAGCCCAAGTCCACAGAATGAGACACGATGAGATAAATCGTAGCGATTTAGTTGAGGATAAATCTCAGTATCATGTACGCGTATTGAGATTTTGATCTCGAGATAAACTCAGAATCTTGATATTGGCAGAAAGAGATAAAACCTCGTACCCGTATATATGACGTTCAATTTAACAGTTAGACACGTACGCAAAAACGTCACTTAGATACCTACAATTATTTGATATGAAAATTTAAGGCATTACATTTTAAGCAATTATTCAATTTTAACTGATACTTTAAATTCAGTCAACTGATTACCGGAATATCATTGGTCTTCTTCTTCTTCTTTTAAATAGGCAATCCACTCTTCAACAGTGATTGCTTATTTAAAATCAAGTTAAAAGTTTATTTTATAGAAAAAAGTACAATAATATTATGGAATAGGAAATATTATATTACAAGTCAATACCACTGTCGTTCAAAAAATTCGCTATTATATAGATTAAATGTGACTAGTTAAGGGAAAGAAGATGATACATGTTAATCGGAAGTTGAAAATTACCATTGACGAGATTACTGTAAAAAACATGTGATCCATAATGGACAGGCAAAAAATATATGGTCAAGGGTTACTTCCTCGGCACCACACCCAGAACATCCAATAGTCAATGCATTCAAAATTGTTAATTATAATATTTTATTTGAATAAACAAATTAAAATTATTTTACGATTTTCAGCGACTGCAGAAGTAGTAGAGTGAGTTGCTGGAGTCGCCAGTCTCTATTCATAGGAAACAAATCACTGCGTTATCGGGAAAGTCTAGAGAAATCTGCTTTGCGTTATAATGAGGTGACGAATGATGGTGGGCTGAACATCGACCGCGCCGGCTCCACCATTTAATTAAATACGATTTATATTCCAGATAATCTTTACTGTTTGTTACTGTATTCAAATTAATTTTAATTTGATTAAAATTGTTAGAAATACTATTTAATTATCAACAAATCGAAATTAGTAGATAGGAATAATATTGCATACATAATTTCCTAATGTCTGACCGTCGACATGTCTGCGACACTTAACATCGTAAAACAAAGAGTCGCGTGACAACATAAAATAAAGAATCACATACAAATGTGATGTTTAAATCTGTTATCAATTCAATTTCGTGTCAAATAAAGATACTTATTTTGCTATTGTAGTTTCGTTAATTTTTAAAAAAGATTTAAAATTCTATTATTTATACTATTGCGTTATGTTTCATTTCTACTATTTATAATATTATACAGCGTGTAGTAGACCTAGTTCACAATATTTTATAGGTGTATGATACCTGACTAAATTATGCACCGTTACCAAAATTTTTATTTTTAGTACAAATTAAATGTATTAATTAGAAAGATATACATATAAAATCGATTTATCGAAAAAATATTACTGTTATTACGGGGATTCAAACCTGGATCTCTTCCTATCCGGGGAAATGCATACACCAATTATGCTACACCAACACAATAAGTTAACGACAAATTTTCGGACTTATATGTTGCACTTTCAAATTAATACAACTATCTTCCATTATTTGAAAGTCATTTTTTTTATATTTACGGAATTTCAAACATCTTTGAGTAAAATCTGATAGGAGACGCCAGAATTAATTGATAACCCGGATAGGTAGATATTCAGATTCGAATCCCGGTAGCAAGAACAATATTTTTTCTACAAATTGATTTTATATGTATATATTTCGAATTAATACATTTAATTTGTATTAAAAATATCTCAGACCCATGTTCTGAAAAATTGCAACTACACAATAAGAATGTGTTCTCCTTAAAAATATATAAGTTTTATTAATGTTTTCAAAATTGAATAAAATCAAATTATCAATTAATTCTGGCGCCTCCTATCGGATTTTAGTCAAAGGTATTTTAAACATGAATTAAATATATTAATTAGAAAGATATACATATAAAATCAATTCTATCGAAAAATATTGTTGTTGCGCCACCGGGATTCGAACCTGGATCTCTTTCCTAACCGGGGAAGGTTCTTTATCCAACTATTTTAAAATATCACAGACCGTCTGTTCTGAATAATTACAACTTCACAATAAGAATGTGTTCTCCTAAAATACAAAGGTATTTGAGATTCCGTAAATATAAAGAAAAGATTTTCAAATAATGGAATGATAGGGCTAGGTCTGTTCAAGGGATCAAGCTTGCAACAGTGATATCTATAGTACGACGTACTGTAATGTGAAGGATCTTGATTGGTATTTTTATTAATTAGTATTTAGTGTATTTGGAAATTCTATTTTGTTATTTTCAGTGAAGTGATAAAACATTAGATGCGCTAAAATCTGATGGTAACATTGTCGATACAACCTAAAAAATGACACCAGGATATGTAAAACGTATGCATGAGAAGTAGAGGGATAAGAAAATAATGTACAATATCAAAAGCAGGTATATCTCCTTATTGTCAACTTGAAATAACATGATATACGTACGTACTATTTGGCGTAATTATTAAAGGTTTGGATACTTAACATTTAACAAATATGTGCCTAACTAAAATTTACGGAAAAATCATATTTATTTGGTGGAATATTATAACGAATGAAATAATAAAATAAAAATATGTGAAAATATGAATTAAATATATTAATTAGAAAGATATACATATAAAATCAATTTTATCAAAAAATATTGTTGTTGCGCCACCGGGATTTTGAATAATTACAACTTCACAATAAGAATGTGTTCTAATAATAAAGTTGTATCATGTGTCCAAAATTTAATAAAATGAATCGATAATTCTGGCGTCTGCTTATCAGATTACTCAAAGGTATTTGAGATTCCGTAAAAAATATGTAGATGGCTCTTTCAAATAATGGAACGATTAATGTATTTAATATCAAATAGTAACATATGGTTTGAAAAATTTGTCGTTAAAACATCGTGCTGTAGCTTAGTTAGATAATGCACTTCTCCGGTTTTGTAATAGATCCAGGTTGAATCCGGTGGCGCAATAATTAATTATTATATTTAATTCATATTAAAATATACAGACCATTGTTCTGAATAATTACTACTTCACAATTAAGAATGTGTTTCCTAAAAGTATGTGATTACAATTAGCACTCTCATATTCATGTGTGAGCAGTCGTGATGTGTATTCAATGCATTAATTAATATTTCATTGCGATTTTGAATTCCTTTGAATTTCAATTATGCGTAGATTTTTTTAATACATGGACTGCACGATCCTGGAAACTCTCCGTGAAAAAATTATACTGCCTAATCACGGCAGTTTATTTTTGTTCCGTGAACACCATATTAACAATTTTAACGATGTCTTCCTGGAGACTATTTGAATCATCACCTGACTTGGCATTTTGATTTTGCACGGGATCGCCGATGAATAATTTATCGGAGTGATTTAGTATTTTTCACTATGACAAGTATGGAACTGTCGACTTGCACAATTTATCAACGTACTAGTATTCTAAAGCCGCGTACAAATAGCAAACCTCGTCATTAAGTCGAAACCTATAAAAATTACCTCACGTAACATAGTTAGTGCCTTCGTGAGTTCTCCGCTCAATTACACAACGTGACAAAACAATTTTAAAAACAATGTGGCTAGTTAAGTAGTCGTATACCTAATTTGCACATGATGTTGTATGTATTGAGCTCCTGTTTTCATTTAAGTAGGTTAATTATGGCCAGTCACGTGGTTTTTTTTCGAAATGCCACACTGGGTCGACATTATTATTTTAACAAAGTATATTGGACACAAACGCCTAAAAATTCTAAACCTCTTTCTCGTTTTATATTAAATGAAAACAAATCATGTGTTACAATTAATTATTATACCTATATATATATATATATATATATATATACTTAATACAGTACATTGAATACCGTTTAAAACAAATAATTTACCAATTAAAAAAAAATTACGATTTTTTAATAAAGTTGCGATTTGTTGATAATACTAGACTAGTCAACAAAAAAAAATCTTTTACTCCTTAAAAAAATCAAGAATGCTGATTTTGAAAATTTTCCTACCACCATTTTGAAGGGTAAAGGAGCTATTCTTTGCTGGGCTGTCCTATTTAGTTATGCTTATTGTAATTTCTTTTTATATGATAACAGCTTCATGTAGCTTATATTATACCTATATTTAACAACATAAAACAATGCTGACCGAAATATTTTTCACGTTTATAAAAATATATATTTTTTAAAATGAGAGAAATCGACCTAGTCGCTGTAAAGTTAGATAGTCAAGTTATAAACAGTAAGGATTTTAATAAAAAAAATCGGTGACGACACGGTCTATAGGTAATTTGGGTATATAATATTGAAAATGGCAAGGATGACGTGCTTGTTTTTTTTTATATATATGTCGGCCTAGTGGTTAGAAAGTTTAGTCATAAAGTCGTAAACGGTAAAAAATTTGATGACAATGTGGCGGGTGGTACATTATTTTATTCTTCAAAGATGCGAAACAAAAGAAAATAGTCGTATAAAATAGTTTCCACTGTGGTCGTTTCTTTCATATATATTGAATGAGCCACTAAACTAAACTACAACAGGCCAATAAAAAGTCTCTACTATATTAATGCAAAAAACTAAATCATCTTTTGTTAAAACTAAAATAAAAATTCCTGATTCCCTTCTTTAGTAATGCGACCCCCCCCCCTCCCTACCTTTTTCTTATTCGGTCCCGCCATTTTTTTATATTTATAGTATTTTTTATGCAATTCTCGCAATTTTAATTTAAGTATACATTATATTCTGAAGAAGGGACCATTGTTCCCGAAACATGTTGAGTAATCAATAAACAAAGTGTTATAAAAAGGTTTTAATAACTTTTGATAGCGCTGGTATTATATTCCCAATTTCTCAAAAAAATCTAAAAATAAGGATACACAGAAAAAATATACATTTAATATTAGGATTATCAAGATATTTTAAGATTTCAGATCTTTGGATATAAATTTATAGCCAATTTTGAGGACATAAATATAATGTTTTAATGTATAAATAATTTGTGCGAAAATTCATCTTAACACCATGTGCTATGCTGTAAGCCATGGATGCATCACGAACCGAAGGTAAAAACACTGCACCTTCGGCATTGTCTATTCGCTAGATGGCGCGACACTTCACACAGTTTCGCTTCGCGTACGCGCGGAATATTTTATAGGTGATTATCTTAAAATGGTAACGGATAACAGTTAAAAATTTTGGTCATCCGACTTGTTATTTAACTTCACGCCCAGATAGCAGAGTGGGGCGTGAATAGAAAACGATATATTACGGAGAGTCTCCAACTAGCGCGGAGGTCCGCACTAGGACAATCGACGAGTATAACAAACGCAAACGGAATCATTGTAACATTTTGGCGTTACATAGACCACGAGCCGTATACAAAATGATATATTTATGAAACGTGTTTGGCTTTGATATTTTTTTTTTAAGTAATTACTATTTAATGGTTGAAATTTATTGGTATTGATTTTTTCTATTACTTTAAGGTAGGTCCAGGAAATAAATTATTTTTCATATTTATTCTTAATATAGATAGTACATATTTAAACATTCATTTAGTAGAAATAATGTAGATGTATGTATAAGGGCATTGGATATAGAACAAAAACGGTGATAAATAACTTTCATCTTAACATATTTCACATGGACAAGAAATCGATACGAAAAATAATAAAACGATGTTAAACATAGTTATATTTTTATCTATGATCTTTGTTTTATTAACCACTAAAATGAGTTTAAATACATCTACCGATTTATAAACTTAGTTGCAAGGATTGTGCTGCATTTTATATTGGTAAAACGGGTAGAAATTTTAATATAAGAGTAAGGGAGCATTTGAGATGTTTGAACAATAGTGGGTTTTCAGAATTTTCTAATCATTTGATAGAAAATGGTCATGATTTTGATAAAAAATTGGGATTGTCAATTTTGCATATAAACGGTGTTGGTCACAAATTAAATAATTTGGAATCGTTGGAGATAAATAAAGCGTGTAAAACTATCAAAAAATTATAAACAACCAACTAAATTTAACTACGAGTCCCATTCTAAAATTTTTTCCTAAAAATTATTCGAGTAAATTTGTATTAAATAATGATTTGAGTTAGGTACTAAAAAAATTTTTTTTTAAAAATAGATTCTGTCAAAGAAACAATATATGTTTTAGTTAGTTATGACATCCTGAAGAAGAAAATGGTATTTTTCGAAACCGGTAGATGTATTTAAACTCATTTTAGTTGTTAATAAAACAAAGATAATAAATAAAAATATGAATCTTAACCACAAAGATAACATTGCTGATTTTAAAAGTATATTAAAAATAGTTAACACAAAAACAGAAACAAGGAAAAATCATTTACATATTGCGTCGAAGATTATTGTTAATTAGGTTAATTGATAATATTTATTATTAATAATAATTAACAGAAAATATATCAATGTCAGTGAAGAAATCATTCTTACTATAGGAATGCATAATCCAGAATTGGTTCGACTTGTAGAAATGCTGACGAGAGGTTGCGATCATGATACTCGCAATGGGACAAAAAAAAAAGATTTATGACAAAATGGTTGACAATTAAACTGGTTTCAACGGATTTTGTATATTTTTAATGTAAACACATGTATTGTGAAGTCATGATTTCAGAACTCGATTGCTGTAGTGTTTCCCTGGATAGGAAAATGTCCAGATTTGAATCCCGGTAGCAACCAGATATTCTGTGTAGCATACATAACACGTTAATGCATTTCCCCGGATAGGAAGAGATCCAGATTCGAATTCTGGTAGCAACAACAATATATTTTCGATAAATTGATTTTATATGTATATCTTTCTAATGAATTCATTTAAGCTGTATTAAACATATTGTTTCGTAAATATATATTTTTTTGTAGTTTTCTAATTTAGTAATTTAATTTGTATAAGATTTTGTACAAGTATAAGTACAAATATATATATATTAAACTAGTACAAAATTTAAGAATTGAATTTAAGTCATTTCTCCTCCTTTATATAACATCTAATATTTCATCAAAAATCTTCATCGTACTGGACATCATTGATTTCTGAAATTTAGCCTTCATCCTGAATGATAGACTTATTACATCTCTTCCTCTTATATGATGTTGGTGTTCATATTGAACTACCTCAATTTTTATTATAAATTCTGCCGATATTTGTTAATTTATTGAGGATTTTTAAAACGAACACCATACCACTGAAATATATTTTCTTGTTTAAAGGTCATTATGTTAAAGTCTTTCATTAATGTACTGACCCGAGTATATATATTTTTTCTCAATACTATTCTTAAAACTTCATTTTACAGTACTGATAATTATTGCATTCCTTCTTCGTTAGCTAAAAATAAAATGCTGCTGTAGTAGTTCAATTCAAATGGCAGAAGGTTCAATAAGTATATTAATATAATATCTATGTCAGTGTTTTTCAACAGGTGTATTCCTCAAGTTTTCTATTTGTTCTGCAGTCAAATAATAATAAATAGCATAATAGCAACATAAATGCAAATCTTTAACAACCCACAGCCCTGAAAACGATCGGCAGTTGTGCTATGACGATTGCTTAGCAAACTGGCCGATCTAATGCGCAATACTTAACCATGTAACCATGAAACGTACGCCGGAGAGGTCGCAGACACATGGCAAAAACCTAGAAACTTTAAGCGAAAGATTGATTATTAATTTTTTGTTTACATGCCATGACGTGGATGTTAATTCACACCTATATATCATCATACTAGACATATTATATTTATCTTTTCATAACATTATTAGAACTTTTTCAATACTAAAATTGGAATAATAAATCGTTAATACTCAAATATTGTTACATACTTACACACATATCAGTATATATGATGATTATTAGGCATGTGTGCGTTCAGGACAAACAATGGAAAGCGTCAATAATAGATCTATTGAATAGAAAATTACGTTCACGCATTCCTATCACATATGAGAGACGCGTTGAGGAACTTCAGATCGATTGAGAATTAATTCAACTCTATATAGGATAGGTTATCTAAGCATTATACTAAACTCTCACATTTCATAGGTATAGGGTGTCCAGCGGAAAAATTTAAAAATTAAATTGTAATTGCTCGTAAACCATCAGGGTGAGGTAAGTGGAAGGGGTATTGTTCGACGCGCGTGATTTGCTGATTTTCCAGTTCTAATGAGTCACTGATCGGGAGCTCACAGAACTTCAAAGTTATACAAGTTTTTCTTGTTTAACTCCAAATAATAAAAAAATGGAGGTTGCGGAGATTGCAACTAGTACAGGATGAATATTATGTTTCAGGCCGATTTTGATTAGCTACAATTTTGGTTTGACTAAAATTTGTCAATTTAAATTTAAATATCGTAGAGAACAATTGATTACAATTTATTGTAAAGCATTTAGCGTCTCAAGAACGTGTTAATCATTAAAACATTTTATCTAAACAATATTGCAATGCTGTAACCAGTAATGGTGATCGCTATCGTCACACGTTGGTAAAACTTCTTGGTAGCCGAATTGAGTTGATTGGGCCTGCAACACATGTAGTTTCAACAGTTTGAGCTACGCTTGAAATTTTTCGACTCCTCGATCACCTGATTCGAAAACTCCTGTCTATTTTTTGTAGGGTTATATGAAAAGAAAAGTCTATGTTAATAAGTCAACAACAATTTCAATGCTACAGTACAATATTCTAAAGAAAAATTGCTGAAATAACACGCGAAATGTGCGTGAATGGAAATACGAAAATATTGTTAAAAGAGCACGTATTTGTGCCGCTGCCCGAGGCGGCCACTTGGTCTATTTCATATTTCATAAATAATTGTAGTAAAACAAGTAATCTATAAATTACAATAAAATTTATTGATACATTTCATTTATCAGTTATTCAAAAACAACATCGGCCTGATACATAATATTCACTTTGTATGTACAGTATAAACAAGAAAAAAAATAGTAAACATAATTTTTTATTCGCGAAATACGCAGTATTAAATAATATTATTTTTGAGAAAGTGGAAAGATAACATTATTGTGATGGCGCAGAATAGTAATGGTACAAGTAGGTACGCTGTCTAGTCATCTTCACGTGGTTGGTTTCTCAAAAACAAAAGTGATGTTTCCGTCCGACCCGAGGTGCTCGCGATGTGTCAACATTTGCAACACGTTTTGGCACTGGCCCGCCGGACTGCCCCGTGAATAATTGATTGATTAATTCCGCCAGCCCGGGTGTCATCCACGCCGGTGGTCCGGGGCGCCGTCTGCGGTGATATAGCCCCGTCGCGGACCGCGTGACGCGCATTACAACAACTGCCGCGAAAAGTGCACCCCCCCCTCCCCTTTCCCTGCCACCCTAGAGTACGTATTGAAAATTTGATTAAAATTTGTATTGTTTTAGGCAGCAGTGTAAGCCATTTTGCTCAATGGTAAATTTATTAACAAATCGGAACATTATATATATATATATATATATTAGTGACATTTGATATATTATTGTGTTGACATGCTTGTGATCTAGTGGTTACGATACTTGTCTAATGATCTAGTTGGTCAAGGGTTTGAGTCTCATTCCAGGAAGCCACGAATTAAGTCCTATTTTCATATTACTGTTTCCGAGGTATGTTTGTAGAACTCCATAATCACATATGTGAAAATAAAACACTTGTTTTTTGATTCTACTCATTAGTTATATAGCTGTTCAAATATAAATACAAGTTAAATATGAATTAAATATATTAATTAGAAAGATATACATATAAAATCAATTTTATCGAAAAATATTGTTGTTGCGCCACCGGGATAAAATTGATTTTATATGTATATCTTTCTATTTAATATATTTAATTCATATTTAAAATATCACAGACCTATGTTCTGAATAATTACAACTTCACAATAAGAATGTCTTCTCCTAATAAATAAAGTTGTTGAGATAAATTATTAGGCGAAATGGGTCTCAAGTAAATTAAATGAGTAAAATCAAAAAACAAGTGTTTTATTTTCACATACGCGTTTAGCTTAGTTTTCGAATTTTGATGTGATATTATTCCGTATATACATCTCTATTTTTCTGTCTTCTCAGCGAACATCATTTTGGCAAAAATGATTCAATTTGTAGTTTCTCGAAATACATACTTTGACTATGAAGTCAAGTACTCCGAACCGTAACGAATTTGTATTTTGTTTTCTTAGAAATTTGAATTCCTTTCGCTAGAATATTTTATACTATAAGATGCATAATCTGAATTCTACATTCTTCTGAAACTCTGTCTATACTTAACAGTTCAAAAATTTTAATATCTATGAGTGGGATTTTTTAAAGACGGGATATTGGATGATGAGGATGAAAAAGAGAGTTGAGGACGAGGAAGATGAAGAATATATAGAAGAATTGGGAATGTTAATGTTTTGTCTTCCCTTTATAATGCCACCCGCATAAAGAAATCTGAGTTAAGTGTCGCTATCAAACTGACATGACATTAGATATCTATTACATACAGGACTACTTTAATATATGATCACCAAATATTCTTACGGGAGGAATGAAATCAAGAATTCAGGTAGCCGAACTTAGCTATTATACGGGAGTAGTTGAAGTAACGTTAATGAACTAAATGAGAAGTACCGAGATGTACATTCCTTTATTGATAAATAAATCAGAGTTAAGTGCCAAGACTAAACTGATTATTTTTAAAGCTATTTAGGCGATAATAAAAATAATTAATAAATAAACTGGCTGGCGAAGAAATAATAGTGATGAAATGTCCTAGACCGTTTTTTTATTGCTGCATTTTAAATTTTATTCAAATTGGATCAAGAGTTGCGGAAATATTAAAAAAAATCGCTCCTATGTATTTGACCGATAAAATGACAAAATAAGAAATTAATTACGTAAACTGACCTTTCATGGTTTTTAATAAATAAATCATCGGTGATCAATTGTAGAATCAGTGAACTTTCCGTTCGACGAATTGCCGGTCGATGAATTTTACATTTGACAAATTTACCACCGATCGGTGAACTTTCCAGTCGGTCAACTTTCCGGTCGATGAACTTTCCGACCGGTGAACTTTCCGATCGGTGAAATTTCCGATAGGTGAACTTTCCGTCGGTGAACTATCCGTCGGTGAACTATCCGTCGGTGAACTATCCGTCGGTGAACTATCCGTCGGTGAACTATCCGTCGGTGAATTACAGTCGGTGAACTTTCCGGATATCCAGTATTAAATACAATGTTTGACAGCTTCATTATACGTTAAAGTTGATTAAATATTTGGGATAAATGCAAGGGCCAATTGATGACCTAAGATCAGTCCGGGAAATTTTCGGGACCTCGGCCCAATCATATTTCTTAAAATTGTTTACTACTGTCTAATATTTTCACATTGGTGTCTTTCACAACATGGTTGAAAAATAGTACATAATGTGAAAAAAAATCGGTTTGAAAACTCACTTTTTTTCTCAATTAGATCGATAATTAAATTATAATTCATACTCCCTTGGTTGATTTTTACATAAAAGCTTTTAGTTTACTGTCATTAATACTTCATAATCGATTTATATCCTCTACACGTATTTTATTTCAATACATTAGATACCTATTACATTTTAATATTTTACAAAAATAAATGGTACATTGCAGATTACAACAAAAATTGGTACTTATTTGGAATCTTTTTGAGACTATGTACCTAATTGACTAGTTTGGGGTGAATTTAAAATTATTGTTTTTTATGAAAAACAAGCCATCGGCCCATCGGGATCTCTATCATTGTCCTGCCGGGCCTATTCGACATTGGATAAATGTTGTAAAATTTTAAAATATATGGAAAATTGCTTTACATGCTATTTTACAGTACCGCTGTATATTTGTGGTTAACTATGTATGTATATAAATGTGTTCAAAATAATTAAGCTCTTAATTCAAATGCTCGAATAACCCAACATGCATTAAATTATAAATTTTATATTACTAATGCATTACCGTGGAATATAATTTATGCACATTTATTCTCATAACCTCATTAATTTATAATGACTCATTTAACAATTTAATTAGCCCTGCATTTTAAACAGCGCCGACCAACCCCCGAATGCAAAATTCGCAAAATTTTCGCACAAAACCTTCATTGTTTTCCGCCATTTGTATTATTTCAATTGAATGGTGTGCCCACACACATGTACACAGGTCGCACAATGGTGCGACAGCTACAGACTGCGGTGAGTTATTGTAGACACTTTATCATCTTTTGGGTATTATGAAAACGTATTCGAGCAATATATTTTTTTAACAATGCGTTAAAAAGTTATTTTATTTTATTAGCCGAAATGCAGGTCAAGGAGACTCGTATTATGTAAATACTGACCACAAATTTATAGTACTAGTGTGTAATGTAACTCGGTTACAACATATATTGATCTTATAATTAAGTTATGTTGTAACATTAAAAAAAAAATTAGGATAACATGAGAAGTTACAATTATTAGATCTATTTAAGTTATATTTTCCATTACAAATAAATTACGTAAAACACCAGTCCATTAGTGCGATACATTAATTCAAACTGACTGCAATTTTTATCTTTAGCTGTATTGTTAATACAAATTAAATCAACAGTTAGAGTTTTTACGAAAAATAGATTTCTTCTGAATATCTTTCTGATTGATTCATTTAATTTCTATTAAAAATACCACAAAACTATGTTCTGAAATTGCAACTTACAACAAAAGTGTGTTCTCCTTAAAAATTATTATATTGTTTTGGTTTTCATTAAGTTTGCAAACTTTAAAGATAATAAAATGAGTGTTCTAATTGTTGTTATTTTTTAAGTCCACGAATATATTTGTTTTGCAAGAAACGACTGTTACCAAATATTAATCGTAATATTGATTAATTGGTAATTAAAACGGCTTCAACTTTTTAATTAAATTATTTAAATGGGATAAGTTTCGGGTTTGTATCTTATATATACGTATACCGTGAGGTAGGTATGCGTAATAATATGCCTGTATGATAAATATGGCTCCCCATTTCTTCCCGGCAAGTAAAATACATATTTACATATTAAAACCAACAAAGTTTAGCCTATTTACGAAAGTACAGAAGTAGAAAGAGCTTTCTGTGAGAACAATTAATTATGAGGTAAGCTTATTACTTATGTGGGTTTGGAAGTAGAAGGCTTAGAGTAAGCTTCCTTGCTGGTCGCGGCCTCTTTAAGGCTGCTGTACAACTGGAAAACTTTTAATGCCACATAAACGCCATTGACCCAGATTTTTAAAATGTTCCATCGCTATATCTATTTTATTCGGAACATCAATCATTCATCTTGGCTGAGTGGCAGTCGCTAAAAGAGAAAATGAAGACGAAATATTATTTCACAAATCTATGACATCTGTGCATTGATTGAAAATTAGCTTATTATATCAATATCATTAACAATACGCAATTGGTGCTGTGTCATACAGGTCTAAGACTGGCATCCCTGTTCTCTAGGCATCCCTGTCTCGAGCCAGATATCTCCAGTTAGAAATCTGCAATCAAGCCCAGAAGTTTTCTAGAATCCTAAATTTCTCGATCTCATGACTGCCCTAATTTTGAGTTAGTACAAATATTCACCATAACTGACATAAACTTTTGTTTTCAAATAATTAGATGGCCCTTACACTTTCTACATAAGGCCCAGATATGGCCTGCATATAATACAGGGGCAAGTTAATAATTTATTTACGGAAGTCAAGCTCGTCGTGGATGATTTGATAGGCAGAACCATGACCACGAACAGAAAGAAGTCGCTACCTCACCGATCGTAACTCGTCTATTCGCTAGAACCATCTCTCGAGCTTGCTGAATCTTGTCGTCTATTGTAGAGGTTGGCGGGCTTCCTGCTCTCTCTTTTCGTGCGTCACACTCGTCCGGCCACTTTTGAACTTCTTGATTCACAAAAAAACACTTTTACTTGATAAAGCAGTATTACCGTATTATGATAAAAGTCTACGATGAATTTCAGCCCCTTTCACACCCTCCGACCAGATAAATCGGATTACTACTCGTTGTTTCTCCTAGGTGCAAACTGCTAACGGAACGGATATGTTTACAATGCATTAGTACCAAAGGACGCATGCGGAAAAGGCAGTATGACAACCTTGAAGGTGTGTTATGGCGATAGCGTAGATAATTTTCGACTCACCCTTACTATCGACTTCACGGTTACACTGTAGACCCGGAATTACATATTAATTTTGTCATTATTTTGTGTATACTAAATTATATAGTACCTATATTAAATTATAATTATCTATTGAATACATTATTAAAATAATTATATTATTCAAATGCATAAGTGTACAGTGACTGCTGTAGGAGTGTTATGATAAAGATTGGCGGATTATAATATAATATTTATACAAATATAATTTGTATAAATGTATAATGATATAATGTTTAATACATAGCATGAAAAGAGTCATTTTAATATGGATTTATAGATGACTCTGTGTAAGAAAATGCGTTATTTGAAACGAGAAAAGAAAATAAATCCTTAAGATAAATTCCGAAAACTGATATATTTTGGTATGAGACAGAATTTTAGAATAATATCAGATCACGCATTTTATACAAGGTAAAATTACTAGCAGAAGATGTCCTGGATAACGAAATGTATGATTTATTTCTGCCTTTTGGCAGTGGTTCAGAGTCCGAGTATGTATTTCGAGCGACCTCACATAAAATCATTAAGAAGATGAACAAGTTTACTAATACTTCAAACATAAAAATAAATATCAGTAATAAATATACTTTCACCCAATTTGTATGATTATTGAACCATGGAAACACCGACACGTAAATAAAAACATAATACTCATAAACATAATACCTAATTTTATTTACATTAAAAAAATACTATCAACCGCGCAGTTGTAACTTGTAACCATCGATATATTTTAAAATCATTTCTCAATAACAAACTTTACACTTCAGTTAGCTTTATGCTACCATAGACTTCATACATATTGGTATTGTTTATAAATATATATATAAACAATTATCAATTATGATCACGTGGGTTTAGCCTAGTTATGTAATAACAGTTAAATCAACAGTAATCTGGTTGTTGGACTAAGAATCAGAATTAAAACTATTCTGCAGTTTCGCAAATATTGAAAATTATAATAGATATATATATAAAAAATCCGCTATTGTACGCGGAAAATTTTACGGAAGTAAAAATAACCTTCCCTAAATAGTAATAATGGAAGTATTTCATAAAGCAATCAATTATTACATTTTCCATTGTCAACTGAATATTATTACAATATTTTATTAGCCCAATAAATAATTTTTTTGACAATACTTTTCTGTTATCGCATTTAGTTCCGATTGCCAGTTCAGTGGCGTAGCCAGAATGAGAAGAAAGGGAGCATTGCCCCTCCTCCAAGTCCCATTCGCGTTGCGCCCATAAGTTACAGCCTGGATTTGGCGGCCAGCTAGGGGCAAAGGTCGAGTTCTACCCCTGAGTACAAGGGAAGGTACTTTATCTCTACACTTATGTTTCCACACTTAATAATTATTAAGTATAAATATAGCATACCTTTTAATGTGATCGTGATATGCAGACATCTTTGTTTATTTATTTATTTAGTTTATAGTAGTTATTATTGGTTACAAGTGACAAAATACTACGAAGAATAAAAGGAAAAACCAGGAGAAGGAAATTAATCTTTAATATAATGAAATATATCAGGTACTTTAAGTAACGGTGGGCTGCCAATACATTAAAAAGGGGCTGGCTTAATTTGAGAGCTATTCGCGTATTTCTGGGGATGGGGTGGATTTTTTTGTCATTCTTATACAATTATACGCAATAATTATTAAAGCAATCGAATGTAATTTAATATAATTATATTATATAACAATACGCAATATACCCTAAAATAATTAATATCATTAGGAGAACACATTCTTATTGTGAAGTTCATATTTAAAATATCACAGACCTATGTTCTGAATAATTACAACTTCACAATAAGAATGTGTTCTCCAAATAATAAAGTTGTATCAATGTGTCCAAAATTTAATAAAAATGAATAGATAATTCTGGCGTCTGCTATCAGATTACTCAAAGGTATTTGAGATTTCGTAAAAATAAGGTAGATGGCTCTTTCAAATAATGGAACGATTAAATGTATTAATATCAAAAAGGTAACATATAGGTTCGAAAATTTGTCGCTAAAAATATTGTCGCTGTAGCATAGTTAAATAATGCACCTTCTCCGGTTTGTAAATATATCCAGGTTCGAATCCCGGTGGCGCAACAATATTTTTCGATAAAATTAATTTTATGTATATATTTTTCTAATTAATATCAATAAATGTACTTACATATCTTAGATTGCGAAGATGAAGGGTTCCAAGATTGACGTAGAAATATGTGCTATAATTTTTGCTCTAATTCCATGTATCAATACAGAAAACTGGATTGAAACTGAAATTCTCCTTAGTAAATAATGGTACAAAATAATACATATTAGGAAGTCATCCAAGCCAATCCATCGCTGCCTTTGGAACCTACAGAATCTTATAATAAATTAATAATATTGTACATAATTTTGATTTTATCAAAAATGCGCACAATTGCGATGAAAAGAAAAAAATGTACACGTGTGAAGTATGAAGGATAATCGTTCAAAGCATCGTTCACAAAAATGTTGCGTAGAACATCTAAGAACATCTGGTAGCAATATACCGTATACAGTATATCAAACATCGGCATTTTTAAACATAGTTAAACTATATAAAAAAAACGGCTGGGTCTCTTTTATTATGTTGCCGAAATAAATGTATTTTACGAGAAATTTCAAAAAGCAACAGTGGCTTATGTTTCATAATACATTTAAACAATTTAACAAGGGACTCGCGTGAGTCCTTACGAGCCCCATCCAACCCACAAGTATATAATAGGAGTAAGCGATAATGAGAAAAACTGAGGCAAAAATATTTAAACTAATAAATGTCCAAAGTAAACTGTAGACTCTTGCCAAGGACTATCTGCTGTAACGAAGAATACAAAAATACGAAAATTACGTACTTCCTTTCTCTTCTCATCTCTATTACCTAAAATTCCTATCCTGCTCCAGTTCTTTTACATGGTGTCAGCCCACATCTTCCTCGGTTTGACTCTAGACCGTTTCCGTCAAGGTTCTCACTTGGATCTGTCGTCTGGTTTCTTTCAACCTGCCCAATCCATCGTTGCCTCTGGAACCTACAGAGTCTTATAATAAATTAATAATATTATACATAATTTTGATTTTATATCGATATAAACAAATGCTTCTTACCTTGTGTCATTGCATACTTTCTCTACCCCACATGGCGTGAGAACAAAATTTGCAGTTCAAGGTGTATATTGGAAGGGTTTCGTTCATACAGTAGGTCACCCACACACTGGATAGATTTGGTGGAGGTATCCAACAATAATTAAGTTCAAGAATGCGATGGATCGAGTCAAATGGGGCTAAATAATTTCCGCTGTCGGCAGCTCGCCTGCAGAGTGACTAATTACCTCGACTGCTCAGACAAGACCAAGAAGAATAAGTACTTGTTCAAATTATACATAATTATGCTATAAAGATTACAGATAAAATATATAACACATTATTACAACTCATTGTCTTATTTTTTAAATTTAATAGTTATTTTTTTAAATTTGACGGTAAGGTAAGGTGAGAAAAATATCAAAAGAGAATTAAGTTAATAGTTAAATCCTTGATAAAAATGTATAGATAGATATTAATTAAATAAATTTAAAATCAATTGTGAAAATGTAATTAAGTTATCAAAACGATGAAATAATATATCGATTTTATACGTATTTAATTTAGCCTCTAATTTATTTTTATTTTTATCTTAAACGAATTGATACACATAATATTTTTTTTTTTTCATAAATATTGATAAATTATTAACGCAGCAAAATGGTAACGCATTTTCCCCCCATAGGAAAATTTATGTAAACTTACGTTATTATTATAGAGTTTTTTCAGTTTTTTAGTTCTGTAGTATTTTAATACAAATTGAAGGTATCAATTAGAGAGATATACAGAAAAATCAATTTATCGAAAAAATATTTTGGTTGCTACCGGGATTCGAATCGATATTTTCCTATCCGGGGAAGTGCGTTACCATTACGCCACAATAACCGTGTAGGTTGATGATAAATTTTCGAATCAATATGCTGCAGCTCTTTCAAATTGATACATATGTTATTTCATTTTTAAAAAGCTATCAATGTAATGCTAACGTGCTATCTTGGTAGTAGTATGGCAAAACAGAAAAACGAAGATACTATGGTAGAAGAAGAAAACTTACTTACCATAAAACCGTTTTCCCACACAGTCAGTGAGTAATAATAATAATATAATAAAATAAAATGATAAAGGCGTATCCATATTCATACATCTACTCGCCGATTTTTTAGGTCCTTAAAGGTTCTCGTATCCGGTTTACCTGATCGCGCGTCTTCCGTGAACGCCCCCTATAGCTGGTGCCATCGACACTCGCTTTATATATCTTTCTTATAATCCTCTCCTAATTTATTCATTCCATGTGACCAAACCATACAAATAACCCCTTCTTAATCGAAACATTATGGTAGAACCTGACGTTATTAGGTGTACTATAAATTAGACATACCTAGTAGGTACATACTCATATTTGGCAATAAATTAAGCTTTCAAGATAGATGGTTTACGATCTATCTATAACGCATCCTCCATTATTTTGAACACATGGCTTGCGAAAGGAACTCAAGAAGCTGATGGTGATAGAAGAAGGAACTCTCTCCAACTCGAAGGACCGACTAGATCAAATACGCTACAGGACAACCTATTGAATAAGCTATTCGAACTGCAGACTGCAGACAAATATGGAGAAGAA